>CAVLJG010000008.1:25704748-26904748 GCA_963669975.1 Acanthoscelides obtectus | reverse complement strand
TTTGCCATCTTAGGGCGTAATGGAGTTCTTGGGCTGTAAATTGGGAGTTATTTTTAGTGTTGCCAATTCGCAGATGATCATAAAGAATTTTGATAACCACAAATGCCGCGTACGTAAACATTAATGTCAACTTGTGTTGACATTTGTCACACGTGACTTGAATGTCAAAATAACGTTGGCGCTAACGTTTACGTACGTGGTATTTGTGTCTCTCGGAACTCCCTAATGGTTGTAATTGGCCACGCTGCTATCTGTATTCCTTTATTTCCATAAAATCTTGGTCTGAGGAAGAACTTTTAACAAAACGCCATCCATTTCTGTTTTGGAACACTGAAAATGTTCTAGAAGACTTCACCGTACGAATACACATTTTCTCGGCAGCGAAGCTGCTTCTTAGTTTTTTCCATATATCTTCCCCTATTCTCATTTCTGGCGTCCGATAGGGCAGCCAAAATCGGTCACTGTCTTTCCGTCCCTGCCTTTTTTCTATAAGCGAGGGAAGAGTTTTTTGTGCGGTACGAGATTTTCTTCAGTCCTTCCACTTTTTTACGCTGTCTGACGAAATTTTCCATACATAATGAATGACGGCATGGCCATTCTTAGGATGACGGCGACGAAAATTGCCGGAGATGTTTTGCTGGAAAAGACAAATCGATCAGGTCTTAACGCTTATCAGGCGTACTGCGCTTATAATATCGGTTTTCACGATACGAGTATGAAATATTTAGCAGAAATACGTATTTTTCTGTAGATGTAATTTAATTTACATCTTCCGGACGATCACTGGTTTAATTCCTTCTTGGAAATATTACTTACTACAGTTGTAGTCACCGCTCTTGGCGGGTCAAAGTAAGACTACCAGTATCCCTTTATATATCTCCATCTCCCTCATACATACACGTGCAACCTACCCCTGTGTGTGAACGTTTGTTCGGTAAGCTCAAAGACATTTTTTAGTTCTGTGCTCCGTCTCCAAAAAAATTTTTCGTTACGTAGGAGTGCCCTTCAATCATATTTGTCAGAGTGACAACTTACTTGGCATTTACATGCAATTTGGATTGTCCTGTTATCAATCTTCAATATAAAATTGTACAATGCCCGGAAATACGATAAATGGAGAAGGCCGACAGCTCGTGATAAATTTATGAGAGTATTTCCAGGAAGAGAATGGAAACAACGGTCCCCTGCTATCCACTTGATGCGTACTGGAGAGAGTAGCAGATGCGCTGAAGATTAAGATCCGCCCATGGTACGGAGACTCGAACTGTTTACTTATTTCATATGGCGTTGATCACGTAACCGCCAAGAACGGTGACTACAACTATAGTAGTGTTGACGGATAACTCACTGACTTTTGCTCACGCTGGAATCTCGTACAGATAGAGGACAAGAGTTGTAAAAGAGAAAGCACAAAGACAGTAAATCATTAATAGGCGAAAATATAAGCGACTTGCGTGAGCAGATCAGTGCGTAGCATGGTTTGTCATGACTCAAATTATTATGAAACTAAATATAAAATATATGTCTTTCAACATTAATCCTGTCCTTTTTTGTCGCGATACCTTAAAATGCTTGTCTTGATATTTGCGAAATCTGACTTTCGTCTATCATAATTGCAATTAGTAGAGCAGACTGCGAGTGACAATAATATCATTTAGAAATTCCCGATAATCAACCAACCTTTTCGAATAACTGGGACAGTGATTATATTTGATCCTCTCACACTACGGTGTCAACGGCTTTTGTTAGAAATTTAGGCTTTAGAACAATTTCTATGAGGGTTTCTTGTCAAAAAAGAAAAATTATCGCTGAATGGGATGAAATACTCAACTGTGACTGTTTAAAAAAAAGCTGGCCCAAAAAAGTAACACTTATAAAGCTATGAGACTTTTGCTTAAAAAAATTGCTATATGCCGGAGCTCCCTTCATTTTCTGGACAATGTCAGTACTAGGTTATTTTAGTATGCTGCAAGCTATTAAAAGGCAATGTGGCCCAGAAATGTAGACGGTCATTGAATTTGAAGACTATCGTGTACAAGCTTACTGATAATCTGCTGGTTATTAGGTGGAACCCTACGTGATTAGCTACCGCGATCCTCCAATGCAGGCTAAACAAGGAAGTGTGACAGTTATCGAGCCCGTTTCAAAAGAATCCTCCAGGTCGTCTTCTTCTTTTGTCCTACGCCGTTCATAATTAGATGGGCTCGTCCTGAAGCACAAAGAGCAGCGATTTACGTTGCTGTTACTCCTCTACAGTTGGTTGTTTCGTTAATGAAAGTATGCAAACTTAACGATAAGGGACGATTTTCGACCTTGTTTCTCGCTTTTTAGCTCGGGGTTTGCTTTTCATTATAGACGCAACACAGGTCCCACGAGATTTATGTCTGTTAGCAGTTGCAGTAGATAAACGGTTTGAAATGTTGGTACTATACACGACATAGACAACGGAGCAGGTAGTCTCAGACACTGTTCTTACCAAAAGCAATCTGACGGCAACTCAAAAGATTTGTTCCAACTTTTAATCAAATCCAAGCGAATAACCAAAATTTCTGTGTTATGTACCGCGGTTATAATATGGTTTAAGATGACACACGGGTTGATGACGTCAATTACTCGAATCGCTTGAACGCGTTGGTTTTAACCGCGGTTTAGTTAAATGTTGTTTATTTTAGAAAAGCGCGTATATAATTTCTGATTATTTTCCTGATCACTTAATAATCGGGGCTTTTTCTTCTGAAACAGTGTATGGAAAGTTTAAAAAAATAATATTAATGGGAAAAACGTTTTTTTTTTTAGAAAATAATGTTTAATAATGGGTAAATACCACAATTTTGCGGTAATAACTATGACATATAACAGCTGATTCATGACGTCGCGGATCTTATAACCAAACAGATAACCACACTCGTTTGAGCGGATTTGGTTATTCGCTTGAATTTGATTTGAGTCTTGGTATCGTACCCGGTATGCTACTATACGCATGCGCTAACTGGTTATAATTCCAGAATTGTTTCTGGGCTGGAGGGTGGTTGGAACGATTTTGGAGTCGTTTTTGTAACTAGGACGTGACAGGTAGCCCCTTCGTCACTAATCATCGTTGGATAATATCAATGAATTAACTTTAAATAGAAAATACACACGGTATCAGAGCGGTGTGCAATTTGGTTAGAGGTTAGAGGCAATCACCTGACAACAGTTCTATTTAGCAGTTCAGTTCCTTTGGTTCTCTTTTCAATGCAGTTTTTTCTAAATGCATATGAGCGTCACTGTTATAATGTAGTTCTCCGATCGGTTGGAACAAAACTGACGAGTTGTGCTGCCTTTGCGTTCTCACAAAAACCAACTGCTAAGCAACTGGCTACCTCGTTTTAAGGTTGTGGAAACAATAAGTTAGTATCAAGCAGGCGAAATATAAGTATTTTCAATCTCAAAAATCTTGACTGAAGCAAAACCGTGTAAGTAACGTAGGTATTTTACAACATACGAGTACCAGTTACCAAAAACTCAATGCATAACAGTTTTACTGTGCGATTAATAATCTGGGGAGAGTAACACCTTGTACGCAACTCCCTTGGAAGGTAAACTTTGTTCCTCAAGCCAGTCCTGATACTATTAACAGGGAGATGTGACCTACGTACTTTTTTGCACCCTTGCTCAGTAAAATCTGTCCTAAATGGCATGTATACTCAGTACGTTCAGTAAACTTGTAATTGGGGGGATTTTCAATGTCGTTTAAAGGCAAACAAGGCAAGTCCTACATCCATTTCCTCGCGAAAAGGCTTGTTAGCGGAAGTTTTTATCCAATTTATTCTCGTATATTTCAAAGTTTTTATTTGCATACGACGACGACCTTTCACCTCACTTGGCTCAGTGTGTGTGACATCGTTAACCCGAGTAGCTCCTGTTTACTTTTCGTTATTGCTCCCCATTTCCAACTTTTGATTGTCACAGTTGGAAAATCTTTCAGAAGATTCAAACGATGTGGGCTCGTTATACACATACTACTTTACGTCGCCTTTTTGCGACCCCTAAAAGCTCAGCCAGCTATGAATATATACAGATTTATATATTTTTTATAATGTCAAATTGTTGGAAAGATTCAATTTGCTACATAGAGCATAAAATTGCTCCCCAATTTAACCGACCATGTTAGCAAGCTGTTTTTGGCATGATGAAATACCTTATTTTGACGTACATGTGACGTTGAAAATTTTAATATGGCGTATCGATGTCTTCTTGTACATTTTTTGTCGTTTGGAATAGAGGTTCATGTGATACATCATTTTAAAGCTCATGAGTACTTCATAACTCGCTATTTTTCAAGCTGGCAGACTAACAGACAGTCAAAATTGTTGTACACGTATTCGCATGCACCAACAAGGATATGCCAAAACACGTGGTATTTCATGTCGATCTTCTTCTTTTAGCAAGTATGGTGATGATTGCCCAGAACTTGCAATGTCCTCTAGTCATTGTAAATAAAAATTTCTTATCTATACAAATTTGTTAAGCAAGAGACAAATGTGTGGGCGTACTAATATGGGACGGAAATATCATATAATTAAGGATATGGTCCAAAAAAATTCCACGACCTGACTTGGCGGTTCATATCTCAGATCCAGGTCTTTTCTCTTTTACCTATGCAAGCATGGAGCTTTGTAAAATTTCAGGGTCCTGCGTCAGATAGATGGTTTGCTGTTCAGATGCGTTCAAAGTATAAAGGTTCGAAAAGAATGTGAATTTGAGCGTTTTGGCAACTTTTCCATTATCTTGCTACACCTAGCCCTGTAAGCATAAGGCCCCATAATATTTGGTATGACTATTCAAAGTAATCTTATTCAAGGAATTCAAAAATAACTTTCAAATTGCGATCTGATAGCTCTTCGACAGATATTTAAGTAAAAAGCGAGTTTTTCAAAATCCTTTCACCGTCTTCATACACGAAAAACTCACAAAATAATTTTTATCGAAAAGGAGAAGGGCCAGCCAATCCCTCTATATGGAATTAATTTTTGTCTCAGCCCTTTAACTTGGTCAAATAGGCCCTCGGATCCGATTTCCAACATGTTCTGTAAACTGCACATAGATGGTACCTATCTCTCATAGAATGTTTTCCTCATCTAACCAACATTGCTTTAGCCGACTTATCAGATGGCAATTTAAGGTTCATTTTTGAAATTCTTGAACAAGGTTACTTCGGAATAGTCATACCAGATATTATGGGCCTAATGCTTACAGGGGTAGGTATAGCGAGAAGACGGAAAAGTTATCAAAACCATTGGATCTAGGACCCTGAAATTGTACAAAGCCACATGCTTGCATAGGTACTTTCCAGGAAAAAACTCGATCTGAAGTATGACCCGCCAAGCCAGGTCGTAGAGTTTTAGTTTTAACCCATAGGTATATGAAATTCTGCAGTGTGAGGTTTGCCAGCTATTTTTCGTTTGTTATCCAGCTAAAATGCGCTCTGCATTGGGAGCTGTCCAGTTTCGAAATGTACCTACGTACTTGTATGTTATAATAGAATTTACTAATCATTTCAATTGTTTTTGTTATACAAGGTGTTCCTTAATGATATGCGAATATTTAAGGGTATGAATCTACATGAAAAATTAATGTTAGTTTGCTTCATAAACTATGGTCCAAATATGTTTCTTTACAAAAGCTCGGGCTGTGAATTTCTCGTTCAATTTAAAGCAAATGATCTCTCTTGAACTGTCTTTCTTTCATGCGCCATTTTTGAGTAAAAAAATAAAAACCGTTCTATTGTCTAACTACCAAAATTATTATTAATTTAATTGGAAAAATTAAACACATTAGGGGTAATGAAAAACAAACAACATAAACATAACATTAAAACCAACGAAATGATTACAAAAATTGTTGAAAATGGCCCCCTTCACTTAGTATCCCTGGAGTGTTTTTTATTCTATCACAAGCTGCAACTATTCTTTCTCTTAATTCCTCCTCAGTGTTAATGGGACTTGTGTACACTATTGTCTTAAGATAGCCCCACAAAAAGACATCTAATCTGGGAACCTTGGTGGCCATTCTTGGGCCCCACCGTGGCCAATCCAACGATTTGGATAAACAGTTTGTAAATAATTACGAACCGCTATACTGAAATGCGGTGGTGCACCATCATGCACGTACCACATATTGTTTCTTATTGCTAACGGAACATCACCAAGTAGCAAAGGCAACTGTTGTTGAAGAAAATTAAGGTTTAAGTCTGTCCGTCAAGTCGTCCCGGCAAGAAGAATGGGCCAATAAAGTGGTTGCCAATAATTCCTGCCCATACGTTAACCGAAAATTGGTGTTGGAAATGGCTTTCGGTTACGGCATAAGGATTTTCTTCTGCCCACAAATGATTATTGTGGAAATTCTGAATGGCATTCCGAGAAAAATTGGCTTCGTCCGTGAACTGAATCATTGATTCAAATTGCGGATTTTGTGTAATTTTTTGACGATACCACACGCAAAAGGTCACACGCCTTGAACAATCAATGGGAAGTAATGCCTGCACTGTTAAAATATGGTAAGGATATAATAATAAATCCATTAAAATTCTCCAAACAATTTGATGGCAAATATTTAAGTGTTTAGCGATCTTCCTCGTACTCGTTTCAGGATGTTCTTCGACTTCGTGCAGCACTGCTTCCTCAATTTCAGGTGTTCTCACACTTAGAGGTCTACCGTTAGATGTTCCTTTTCGGACAGACGACGATGAATATTAGAAAAGGTTCGACTATCTGGCAGAGCACGATCGGGATATCTCTGGTGACAAATACGTCTGGCTTGCTCACCATTGCAGTAGGCAAGGCCATATACATAATGCATTTCCGCCATTTCTGCATTTGAATAATTCAGCATTATTAACAAGTTTGTAAAAACTAAACAATGAAAAGCATGTCACAGCGAGCAGATTTGAATAACAGAGACTTGTCAGATTTCAAAAGCCAGTGACATATTCCAAAGCAACTAGATATTTATTTCTAAATTGCATTCTTCAATTATTACATTAATTTTCTCGGACAATATAACGGTTTTTATTTTTTTACTCAAAAATGGCGCATTGAAGGAAAACCATTCAAGAGAGATCATTTATTTTAAATTGAACGGGGAATTGAAAAATAATTTTTTTTTGGCAAAAAATCATTGGCGTATAATTTTTTTCTTAAAAAATATCGAAGTCAATACCCGTACATACGTCACTGTTGAGGCAAAAAAATATTTTTGCATTGAAAAATATGCAACTTTATTAACTTTCACTACGTACTAAATATCAGTGCAAGATCTGAAGCGGATTTGAAGATATTAATTAATTTCCATTTTTTCCCAAAACTTCAACGCCCCGAGTTTTTGTAAGGAAACATTTTTGGAGCAAACTAACACTAATTTTTCATTTAGATTCACACCCTTAAATATTCGCATATCATTAAGCAACACCCTGTACATGTTCGTAGTTGATCTGTGTCGAAGAGGGACGAACATAATCCTTGAACGAACTGACAGCGTTGTATGGAAAGGGCAGAGTCAACCTACTTGATGCCATTATTAAGTTATTTGAATCGGATCCTTTGTTGAAATGTTGTGGTGAGTATAAAGATGCTATAAGAAATCAACGATGTGAGTAACCTACGACACTGTTACCTGTACCAAACAAGCCGCTGGTTTTATGAGAAATCATCAAACTCTTTCGACAAATAATGTCAAGAGAGATCACTCTGCATCTTCACACGCATTTGAAGAAGTTTTTCCAATTACCATTTTCGAGTATAATACTCTGATGTATACATTAGAACTTGATATAATCAGCATATAAGCGGAGCATGAGCATTTGCCCTTCTAGTACCCGTTTTACAGCCAGAAAGAGCAAGAGAAATGTTGATGAGACGCGTGCGCGGTAACAAAGCAACTGATTCGCCGTCTTGCAACTGCAAGTGATTAGATGCATTGCATAAAACAATGCCGGCCTGCAACTGCAGGAGCTTGCATGCAATAGTCTTGCGGACTGTGAGATGGTTTTAACGAAAAAAGCAGGATCTCAGAGTGGCTGAGATAGAGGTCCATTTCTCCTCGAGAAATCCTAGATGGGGCATCCGGCGAGTGAGATTTCGTGAAATTGGGATACTTTAATTCCTGCAAACCGGAAACGATGTCTTTAATCATCCCCTCTGATTTATGCATTCCAGTCGACTTTAAATGACTACTCTGCAGCTAACTTAAAGTTTTCCCTTACGCGCTCTCGGATGCTACGCTGCACAGTCCAGAGCCGTCACGTCGTTGCATTTTCTGGTTGCTTCCATTTATTAAGCGGAGCTCACATTATAAATATTATTTATTTGTAATAACATTACTCGAGGCGAGATTTAGATACTACGAGTATATCTATTCTACCAACTAATCCCCTTGAAAATACGAGATTAGCAAAAACTATTTTTTTATATTAATAGGCGCATACAATAACGACAATGATAAAACATAATTGATGTTAAAGTATAAAGGAAACATAAGATCAGTTAACACTTATTGTTTACAAAAGATAATGTAAAGCGATAATTGATTACTGTGGTATCAAAAGTTCAAATATACGATTTCCTTTGTTTGTTTCAGAAAATCCTGATTTCTGTGGTGTTAATTAGGGATCTGTATCTCCATATGGGCCTGTTACGACTTTTTATTGATCACAATAGTTTTTACGTTTACCTACATACATCCGAGAAGTTGCTATGTATGCTGGGCAAATGGAAATGCTCCTAGAGGTAAAAAATAACACGAAAAATTAATATAAACGGTGGTCCCAAAATGCCCAGAGATGAAGGGTGTTGAAAATAAAATTTCTAAATTGAAAAAAAATGTATGAGAGTGGATTAAGATGTTGATTTAAATTTTTATGCATGTGGCCTTTTAGCTAATATATGCAATAATTTTCGTACCTGAGATTTTAGGAATGGCGTAGAAACTGGGAAATTTTGACTTCTACAAAAGCAAAATAATGACTTTTTGTGGACATCTACTGCATTTTTGAATAAGGTATTCGTATTTACATAGCCCGCCTCTCCCTAGACTTTTCTGTTAGACTATTCATTTTGGAGAAACATTGGTTTGAAGGTAAAATCGGTATATAAAACTGTCCTACTTTGAAAATACGCAGAAGTTAGTGAACTTTGACATCTAAATCCTGACTCACTATATCCTTAGTTAAGCTATGTTCACGTGTTGTCCTTATTCATTTTGATCAAATGCGCAGACATTTACAATGCTCTGCGGCGCTTTAGGACCTGTGTTTATAAGAACTCTTTACTTTCTACCCTAGAAATATTGCCACCCTTTTTCTGAATCAGCCTGTAAGGGTGTTAATATCAGCCTGAGTTCAAGTTAGTATGAACGGTTATTCATCAAAACCTCAGACATTCTTATGTATATTTTGTTAAATATTCGCAGTATTGTCCATCACAATAAGACAGTATGCTTGCGCTAACTAGAAGATAATCATCAATTCCAGTGGCGTCACAGAGGATAGTCTTACGAATGATACTGAAAATTAGGTAGCTAATTCTACAATTCATCTGTCTCTTAGTACCTCTTCGTATATTACATACTTCGTTTTCGAGGGAAGCAATAACAACAACTACATTACTTGCCTAAAAAATGTAAAAATAAAATCAGAGCAACTTTGATTATTGCTAGGGAATGTTGTTTGTTGTCATAAGCATATTTTTGACTTCCCGTGGCAGTTTGCAATTCTTTTTCCCTCTGTTAAGAACCGCTTGTTGAAGCTTTGACATCCTGTACCTTGGTATATAAACTTCTCTATTTGAATTCGGTTCAGGAATACGCCTTGTGAGTACGGTCTAACAATAAACAACACCCTGTATTTAGAATGTTACTGAGTTTTAACAAAAGATGTCGATGTGATGCGATGCAAAAGGCATGGAGGGTGAGCCTGCTCCTCCAATACACCGCCAACTCATTAAATTATCTCTCCGAAACTTGGTAATTAGGTTTACAAGGCCGACAGCCAAGTGTTCACTAAGAAAATTAACAATTACCCACCCCGTACACAAAGCGACGCAGATTTGCATCCGAGCTGTTATGTAAGACGTCTGCTGTCAGAGATCGGAGAGAATTCCAGACAAATTGCTATTTCCAGGCTGCTGCTATGCGATTCACTATCAACATTTTCAGGTCAATTCGATTGTAGTCAATCTTAAACACTAAAGAGAAAATAAGTTATGAGGGTCTATCTCGATATGGTTCTAAAGCTGGAGACAATCTGGAGATTTTTGGAATCACCAATCAAGGTCCAATGTGAGAACGATGTTGATTGTTGTCTTTAATTCTCGAGGCATTGTTCTCCAGGAATTTGTCCCTCCCGCCCAGACAGTGAACGGAAATTTTTACATTGAATTTTTTGGCCCGAGCTCGAACGAATTTGGCACACAGGGGCAGGCGGACCCTCCATCATGGCAACGAGCCTACTCAAACGTCTCTCGTTGTGCGTGATGTTTTGGCTCGAAGTTCAATCGTCGTGACAGCACACCGGATTTAGCCCCTGACGACTTCTTCCTGTTCCCAAAATGCAAAATGGGGCTTTTGGGGCGGCACTTGGGCGATGTGGAAGCCATCAAGGCAAAAACGACGCGACAAATTAAGAGCCTCACAATTGAAGACTTTCAGCGATCGTATCAACAGTGGAAACAGCGTTGGCAGAAGTGCATCTTGTCTAAGGAGGAGTGCTTTGAAGGACACCATATTGAAATACCGAAACAATTGTAAAATGAAGTTATTATTCCACTTTTATACGTATTTTCAGGACAAACCTCGTTTACCGATACAGTTGTTGCTCAGCACTCGGGATCAAGGGCTATCAACAGTCCAGGAGTTCATGTACCACGCAATATCTATATATTAAGAATGCAAATTCAGCAGACCGTATGTATACTCACAGTACCTCCCTCTCTTATGGACAAGGAAAGCGTATATATATTTGTTGTTTGCCAATCTTGGAGCCATAATTATTACCTAATTCCTAATCTTAACTATTAAAGACAAATACATATTTATCTTTAACCCCTGGTAGGGTTTATATGCGCGTAAGTCGATGGGGTCCTGAAGTTTGAAAATGCTGTCAATCCTTGAACATTTCAGGCAACAACACTATCTCTAACCCAAACAGTGACAAGGGAAATTGTAAATTACTCCTTTTCTAGTTACAAAATGTGCAAGTCTAACCCCACTGATTGCCCCAAAAATGTACAAGTCCAACTTATACACAATATCCAATAGGACATCTGACATTGTACAGAGGGTGATTCACAAGTCGTGACCAAAAATAGAACATCATAAATAGGACCCCATTTTAAGAGGGGTCTTGTAACATTTTTTCCTCTAGAGCTTCATTAAAAAGATATGGGTTATTGAAGTTTAAAAATAAAAAACAATTTTTTACTTAAAATTACAGGGGATTAGTGGCATTATTTTTCTAAATAAAAGCTCTACGCCACTAGTTTTTCGAAACACGCGATTTTTAAAATATTACCTTCAGCTGGCTACAAATTACTTTTGTTTTTTCCTAGAGTGCACTTTTTTCGCAGGAATAAAAATAAAACAAATTAGATCATACATGAAGAACCGAGATAAAATTAGTTTCAACATAAAATAGGAGGTCTTGATACCAACTTGACGTTTCTTGGGAGATTTTCAAAGTTATGTGTTATACGGCAGTTATCGTTACTACTAACATTTTTTTGTAAAAGTCACGTTAAAAGATTGGGCTATCCACTAGATGGAAGATCACTATTCAAAACCACTGCGTGCGGTAAGGCTATTAAGGCATCTTGACACTTAATCTGTCACTATGACATCAAACAAAAACAAACGAGTAGCTAGGCAAATGTGATTTCTCCATATTTATTATTTAAGTAGAGATTGTATTTGAAGAAGTAGGAGCCTTAGCTAACCTTAATAGGAGTATCCTTTGAATTGAAAGCAGGAAATGCGGTGTATTGGATCATTTTGCAATCTCAATGAATTAGGCAAATTATTCACGTCTTGTTTCACTAGGTGATCAAACTTGACAGAAAAAATATTTTTTTTCCGAATTTTAATGATTTTTTAAAAAAGCAATTAAAGCTGCAGCACGAAAATGGCAATTTATATTTTATGACATGTATCCGAAAATATGTTGGGAAAAATGAGAAAAACCCTTCATGTGTTATCACGAGACTTAAAACAGAGAGTGAAGAATCTGAAATTTGAAAAGTCACAAAAATTGAAAACCGTGCATCTTTTACTAGACACAATTTTTTGAATCGTTATGACGTCTTCTAGCTGCAGGTTAAAGGTTACACCCTGTATAATAATCGAAAATATAAAAAAAATTGTAGAGGAATTTCCTTATTAGGCTGTCTAGCAAAAATTTCACCTAAATTCTTTTAGTGCAAGTTGAGCACTGGACGGAAACCAATGGCATTCTTCCTGAGTGCCAGTCGGGATTCACGAAGGTTGTGTAGATAACATCGTCACTCTGTTGATAACAGTCTGGCTTCGGCTAAGGCTTGAAGGTAGGAAGGTTTACGTAGCATTTATGGACTTTTTGCATGCCTTTGATTCAGTTATTCACTCACTCTTGTTGTACAAACTTTATAATATACAAGTAGGTATAAGCTCTCAAATGATGACAGTGATACGCAATGTGTACAACAGCATTAAGCTGTAGAATTAAATAGAGGTACTAAGTGATGGTTCATTCCACGTAGCCTTTGGTGTCTTACAACCTGATGTCAGTTGAATTGAAGGATTACTTGCCAAATAGTTGTGCCTGGAGTATGTAGCTTTTCACTTTGCCCGCAAGAAGACAAAACCTGTTTTATGAAGATGGAACATAAACTTGCTTGACTATTAGCACATGGTGTACATACGTAACCAACTAAGCCAGCGCTATGTCAGTAAGGCGACATAGCGTCATATAAACGCATAGCTCACTACGGCGTAAATATGGCCATCAGGCTGTACTGTTCCTAAAAACCCAAAACTTCAACAACCGTAACGGCACTGCTTTATCATGATCTGTGTTTATGAGAAACTAACATAATTCACATCTTACTTTGAGAAAATAAGGTGGTTGTAAATACTAGAGACTTTTGATCTGCTTCCAAATAATTTGGCTTCTAAGCTGTTTTTATAGTTGGCAAGGAAAATCGGCACTAACGTTACTTTCCATTACAATTCCGCCCAAGGAACTTGAGGAAGCGTGAATTTACTGCTTCGTGGATTATCCCATTGAACGATAAAATATAAGAACATAAAAATGAAATTGTGCGAAAAAACATGATCCAGGCTCGTATACTGTGAGCCAAGAGAGGTTATTCGTCCTGATTCTTAAGCGACATAAGTAACAAGCCTTTGTCCTAATATTGTAAATCCATATGCGTGCATTGACCGCTGAAGCGCTAGTATTCTACTAGCAAAAGAAGTGAGACTCTGTATGATACAGAGATTAAAGTGTCCTTCTAACAGAGGTTGTCAGATCTATAACTACTGCTTATCTTGCCTCAACGAATTTGGACTAGCTAGAAGGAGTAAGCATTTGCTTCGACACATTCTATCTGAGTTAGCATAAGTGGAAATTTGTGGATTCCATACTATTCCATATTACAGATCATTATTCCACTGTATTATTGATATCTTCACAAAATAAAAACCAGAACTGCCCAAGGGCAAAAAATGAAAGAAACCTTGAATACAAATATTTCACTGACAACTCAAAATTAATATTTAACGCACAAACGGAATCGTGGGACGAAATTTTTTTAACAAATTCTTTAGACGAAGCTACAAATTTATTAATACACAAAATTCAAAAAGTAATTGAAGTTAGTACTAATAAGGTTAAAATAAGTCACAAGGAAAAAAGCAGAAATGATTGGATGACCAAAGGACTAATAAAATCTGCAAACGAAAAAGAAAGACTGTATAAAATCATGAAATATTTACCCACGAAAGAAAATATAGATCATTATAATCAGTATAAAAACAAATTTATAGAACTTTTGAGAAAAGCAAAAAAAAAATAACTATATAAAACAATTGAATAATAATTCACATGACTCTAGACACCTATGGTCCACTGTCAATGATATATTCAATAAGTCATCCTATTCAAAAAACAATATTAATGAAATAAAAACAAAAACAGGACAGAAAACAGACAATATTCAGCAAATATGTGATGAGTTCATAGAATTTTTCACGAATATTGGAGGAAACTTAGCAAATAATATCAAACAAAATGCTGATATTCATCTGCATGAAACAAGACTGAATAATTCATTTGTATTAACTGAAGTAGACTATCAGGATGTTTTCAATGCCATTACGACTCTTAAAAATAAAAAAAGCCCTGGAGTTGACGAAATTAGAGCTGAACATCTAAAGGTACTGGCCAAACAAATAACAGAACCACTTGCTTATATCATTAACAAATCCTTCCAATCTGGAGTATTTCCATCAGCTTTCAAGACAGCAATCATCATACCTATCTATAAATCTAATGATAATACGGACGTCACTAACTATCGACCTATTTCACTTATATCAAGTTTAGCTAAAGTTTTTGAGAAACTACTCCTTAATAAAATTATTAATTTTCTTAATAAATTCAAAATTCTAAATTCAAATCAATATGGTTTTATAGCGAGCAAATCTACAACAGATGGGGTATTAAGTATAGTAGATGAAATAACCCAAAATATAGATGGAAAAGTACCATCGATATGCGTATTTGTGGACTTACAAAAAGCGTTTGATACAGTTAACCACAATATACTTTTGGAAATCTTAGAAGGAATAGGTTTTCGTGGAAAGATGTATACTTTAATGGAAAATTATTTATCAAATAGACCGCAATCAGTAAAATTATTAAGCTCGTATAGTAAAGAAATGTTTGTTAAATGTGGTGTTCCACAAGGTACAATTTTGGGTACTCTGTTATTCAATATTTATTTAAACGATATATTCAAAATTAACAGTACTGGTAAAATAGTCAGTTTTGCAGACGATACTGCTATACTCTATAAAGGTAAGGATTGGAACGACTTAAAAGATATTATCCAAAATGACTTTTGCAAAATTATTCAGTGGTTTAATAACCGAAAATTAACAATTAACTTTACTAAAACTCATTTTTTACCATTTTCATCACTATCTAATCATCTACCAAAATATAACCACCTTCGGTTTAAGGTAAATGATAAAAATATAAAAATCAATAGAGTTAATGATACAAAATATTTAGGAATTTATCTAGATCCCCACTTGAGATAGGATGTACATATTTCTCACATACTAAAGAAAATTAGATTTATGAATCTAAAATATAAAATAAAATTTCTAACCGGTATATTAACTGAATATTATCTACGAATAATATATCAAGCTTTAGTCGAGCCACACATAACATATGGTATAGTAGTGTGGGGTGCTGCATGCACGACATACTTTAACGATTTAGATGTACTTCAAAGAAGAATTTTAAAATCAATGTTAGGCAAATCAAAATTATACCCAACTAATGACTTATATAATGATGCACAAGTATATGATACTAAACAACTTTACTTCTTACATACCATCACTCATTATCACAAAACTATTAGTGAACACGACATAATTAAACATAATCATAAAACCAGATATAAATTACGCGCAAAAAATGTTCCTAAACCAAACAAATCCCTAATGAAATGATGTCACCTGTATATAGCTCCAAAATTGTACGAACATTTACCAAATAATTTAAAACAATTACGCAATACATTAGGCTTCAAAAAAAAAATTTAAAAAATTTATTAACACGATTGGGAGAAATCAAATTAATAAAATAATCTCAAATATTACACAATAAATGCTCTACCATTCTTACCAATAATTTCTTTTTTCTCTCTATTTTATTATATTTTGCAATTCAACATACATATGATCCATGCACAGGCGTTGTCCTCCTATGGATATATTATATTTATTTACTCGTTTCATGTTCCCTGTATTTTAGAGTAAATAAATATTATTATTATATTATTATTATACAGTTCTAGTGTTGCAGACAATTGCAGAAAATGAAGAATGCTTTTGAGTATAGCGAATTTAAACTGAATAAAAGCAGATCTTTTTATCGGTGTCAATGTACACATGTATAATAGTCATCGTAGATAGTTTCGATTTTTGCATCCCAGTTGTTTTTTTATTGCTGAAGCTTTGCTAACAAAACTTGGTACCTGAAAATATTGAAAATTACAAAACATTGTAGACAAATCAGAACCTATCATGCATACTGAAAAGGGCCAACTGGAACTTTATTGTTGAACCTTATCTACCTTCGTTTTATATCTTAAATTTTTTAAGAAAAGCCTTGACTACCATTTCATAAATAGTAATTTTACGTTTTCTCATTTTTGACGCCACGATATTCTGTTAGATTCCCTCAGCACGCCCCAAAAATGTTTGTTGTATTTCAGAGGCGTAAGAGCCTTCTGTATTTTCAACGTATGGGCCAAAGATATTTATATTTTTCGTCTGTCTGTCTTCAAACGACTAGACCTATACTGTAGTTAATATTGATATGGTTGGCCATGGTTACAAAGACGTCAATCAGATTAAATTCACGACGTTCATGTATTTGTTGTGCTTTTAATTGTTGTATAGTAAAATGCACTACACCGTCAATATATAATAAAACAAAATGGAAATTGTAGAATGTCTGGTCCGGACCATCTATCATTCAGGATTGCCGTCAAGTCATAATCTGTGTTTATCGTTTGTCAACTTTGCTGCTCTGCATCCAGTAGACGGAGAATCAAATCAATCATCGTATATTATTCTACATATTGTGAACGTGTGTGAGTGCCGCAGAGTACTCGGAGTTGCGTTTATGGTGTCATTCTACTATCACCATAACTTTTTAACGATTTGCTATCAGCTTTATCGTCGGTAGTCATAATAATCGTTTATCAGTACGAGCGCATAAAAGATAACACAATTTACCCGACTGTTGTTACAACCCGGAGCAAGCCGGGGGAGATAGCAATGATCATGATTGGTGATAGCTTTTCGGGAATCGGAGGATTTACTCCAAGAGCTAGCGATATAACTACTGTAATAGCGAAAGTTTTCAGAAATGATATATGTTTTTCGGATGTTACACATGACATACATTCGTTTCTGTAGGCATGTCTGTCGGTCGGCTTGCTGGCCTGTGTGTCTCTCTGTTGGTCTGTCTGTCCGTTAATCCTTGGCCCCGTTACAACTTTGGAAGTACCGATCGGCACGAGTATTACGCATCTTGAAAAGTGACATTATGTCAATTTTTTTGAAATTGTATTGGTTCTTTGTGATATTATGTAGGTTTTTCTACAAGATTTAGCACTAGCTGATGGTCACGTGAACTCGTTTTGTAGTCGTACATGTTGCCTAAACGTCATGGGTCTTCAGTTATCAATGTTTGACTTTGATGTGATGTAAAATCTGCTTCAGAGATCGCATTACTCGAGGTCTAGGCTGTAAGTTGTATACTATAGCTAGAACGAAACGGCGATGCATAGGTGCATAGTGAGAATTTGTGCGCTAATAATTAATATGTGTTGATGATAATTCCATTGGATTCTTGTCTCAAATACACTTAGTTGAGATTCAAAGCTAGAAATTAGTTGCGCATCTCCACTTTTTCTTATCCATTCTGGATATTACTTATGCACATTTGCTGATTTTAAGAAATGAGAGAGATAAGATAAATTTATATTCACTGTACAGTGTCGAAATCGTATACAAAATTCTCCTCAGTTTTTGAAAACAAAAAAAAAACGTAAAAAATCGTAATTTATAGCTTTGAACATAACCTGTCTTCAGAAAGGACAACATATAAATAACCAGTCGGGCACAGCTAATAGATATACTTCATTGGCAGCATATTCAGTAATGATTTTCTCACACAGCAAATATCACTGATTTTATACACATGCAAACAAATACACATAATCATCTAGATGCGATCTTGCTATTCAACCAACTTTCTTCTGTGAGATGAAAAAAACACTACAGACTACTCGGCTTCACACAACATATGTAACCAACAATGCATGTAGTTGAGTCATTCCCCATAGATGGACGCTAATACCGATCCTAGTGAGCAAACGTGGAATGACGATTTGCCCCCTAAAACACCTATTCTCTAGGCGCTGAAGAAAGAAACTAAACCCAAACAAATACACGCATATTGCTCGTGAGTGAGTGTTTAGGCGCAGGAGACATTACAGGACCGCATCAAGATATTATGGGTAGTCATCAAAAATTTCATACAAGATAATTATTATCTTTTACAGTAAATTTCAGTTAGAGATTCACAAATGAGTTAACTACACTTTTTAGTTATTAGTAAGTAAGCTGCGCGCACTCATTCAGAAGAGGAACTTGAATCTTCTGAATCGTTTAAATGAATTATTAGAGGTTCAATTTGGGTATCGATGACATTGTCCAAATCCCACATTTTGACCTCAACCTTCTCCCGAACGTGGCGGATACAGTTTTTCCATTCCTCTGCCGTAACTCTATTGACTGCGATGTGAAAGAGATTTTTAACATCAGAAAATTTATAAGTATTATTATTCGACGCCACGTATTGCTTTATGTTGGCCCAAATCAGCTCAATAGGGTTCAGCTCACAATGGTAGGGTGGCAGTCTCAAGACAGTTTTATTTTGTTTTTTGGCCATTTCGTCGATCATTTTAAAATCGTATTTGTATTTATGTCTATTGACTATACTTATCAATTCACCCTTGACCATTGTTTCATCAAAATCGGTCTGTTTTGAGGCCAGCCATTGTTGTATGTTTGCTTTTTTAGTTGCCATTGTGGGAATTTTTTCTATTTTTCTAGAATGGTACGGGGCATTATCCAGTACAATAACAGCGTTATTCTCCAGCTTTAGTAACATTTGGAGAACCAATTTTCAAAGGAATTGCCGTCCATCTCCTCATGATAGTCCCCTGTCTTTTTTGATTCAAAGGCCCACAGTGCTTCGGGAACAAAGCCGTCTTCACTACCTACGTGACCAATGATCAGCCGTTTGCCTTTTCCTGGAAATAAATTATTCCTTACACTATGGATTGATTAAATTTGAAGGAATGAGGCAATTGAGTTCATTTAGCTGAATTTAAGAGTCACCGAATGCTGATCAAAAACTGAAAAACGTAGAAAATTGAAGTTTGCAACTTCTCAAAACCCATTCAAAGCAAATTGACTGCACCCAAAAATGATAATAAATTTCAAAATAACGCTTAAAAGAGGGTCGAAGTTTTTTTCCTAATGACTACATTGCGAATGCACCATTTTTGGAGAATATCACACATTATCTGCTATCACAGCATATTATTTGCCCGAATTTATCAAAATTAAATTGCCGGATAGATGAAGGAGCTTACCTGCAGGATTTTTCAATCCAGCCGAAAGACCGTCTAGAAAAGCCTGCCTTGATGATGTTACTGATTTGTCGACCCAAACTTTCGCTTGAGTATGTCCAGCATTCACCCACGTTTCGTCCAAATAGTAAATTTTTCTTTTTTCATCGCGAAACTTCCGAATCTTCCTAAGGTATTCCCTTCTCCACACAACAATTTCTTCTTTCTCTATTAACATACTGTTTCTTCCCCGTTTCAAGAATCGAAAATTAAGTTCCTTCAAAGCATTAACTAATCTTAATATCTTATCTACTGTAGGTATCTCATTTCGGAAGAAACAATCATGCACTTTCCTCCTGATGGCAGTTCTGTCAAAGTCATCTACTCCGTCCGTTATCCTTTTTCTTGCAGGATACGGTTTTGGCTCAGAAAGTGAGTGAGTGCTCCTATATTCCTTAATGATCCTATAAACACTGGACCGACATACTCTAGAAATATGTGCTACCTTACATATAACTTCGTCCACGACCAAATCGGGTTTTTCTTGAATTTGGTTTTTGTATATATTTAATATTATTTGTTTTTCATTTGCACTTAAATGTAGCTTCTTAGCCCTTTTTTTGGGTGGGGTTGCGCTGATGTCAACCACTTCGTCGGCTGTATCTGTGTCAGACATCGTATCTTAGGCAATATATAAACAAAACGTTCCACTCGCGAAAAACGAGTATACGCTACTGAATGCGTAATGCGTATGCAATGCAATCCTGTGCGTGAATTAACTGTTAGATGCCTGTCGTGTCATCTACAATCACGTTTACAAGTCCAAACCTGTGCAGATTCGTAGAGCGCCGACGACTGCTAGTGACCTTGAATTTGTCTGTAGATCGATGTTACTCCAGTCAATTTAGGTTCAAAGTGGATGTTTTCTAAACCAATTTGTTGTTGCTACATCAAAAATATATCGATGATGTTTTGTACTGGGAGCTCATGAAAGATTAAGGTAACTTATTTTAACAGTCATCCTTTTTCTAGTCTCAAGATGACACGAAAAAGGGTCTGTGGATTCACTCGAAATACACTGCCGAGGATGTTTAGACCTAAAGTGACTGGAGTATATCCGTGGATGCTTTCGAGGGATCTGTTCACGTGCTGATCACTGTTTACGTTTAATGTCTTTCTTCAGCGCCCAGAGTATAGTCTGCAAGATGACATTTTATAGGTTTTTTGACGTTCTATAGGTTTCTTCCATAATACCCGTGCGGATTTTGATGAAATTTTGACATAAGCTTACTATGCCAAAGAAGAAAAAGCTGGCAGCGCAGCTACGGGCAAAAAAACGAAAGAAATGTATAAACCCGCTCTAACTTTGTTTTTGGCGTTTCAGGTGTTCCTGATCATATCTCAATTTTTTGGCGTTAGATACTTATACGCTTCCAACCCCGGTAGTCCGACGCACCGACATCCAGATATACTTCATACATCATAGATTTTCCTTATATTTGCTCTTTGCTGCTATGAGGAACCCAAAGAAGCTTTGTTAATCTGATTTTTGAACTGCCAAAGGTTAATAGAACTGGTGAAAAGCCACAATCTCGACATCCTAGGGACAAAGTAGCAGTCGTACTGGCCAATTCTGAATGTGTGCTCAGCGCGGTTAGGATGGGAGGCAGAAGCCAGACGGGTCCATCTGGCAGGCACATCAGGAGGCGGCCTTATGGAGGAGAGCTCTGAGGAGTAAATTGCGAATGTGTCTCGCTTTAGAAAACCATTATTTAATCTGCTGCAATCTTGAAACTGTTTTAAATCTTCTCAGATCCTTAGCCTGTATCTTGTCTTTTGACTTTTGGAAATAGCCCATGATTCTGTGTATGTATGTGGCATTGAACACTCTCATCTTAGTATGTGCTAAAATCTACTTACGGTCAAGAAAGTGTTCAACACTCTGAACCGTTTCTATGCAGCATTTATTCTTTCATTTATTATTTCTGTATCTTGTTTTCTTTGTGCAGCAATTACTGAACCTAAGTATTTAAATTATCTTCCCACCCTTATATTCTTCTGCTTATTTGCAACTACCACGGCTTTTCACTTTTGATTTCATGGCACTCAAACAGCTTTTCCATATCTCCATGTTATGTTTCAAGCCCTGCTCATTATTTGTGAGAATTACTAAATCACCAGCAAAAGCACACTCTGACAAAGTAACCGATATTTAAAAAATGATTGTTTAAAATTGCAGCGAGTACAAAATTCGTGCCTCCGATTCCCTTTTTGTATAAGAAAGTTTGATCATATAAGCCATATATTCAAACAGAACATTCTAAGTTTAGATAGATTGAGAAAATTGCATTTCCTATCGTTTTTTTTCGTCTTAGTCCTAGGGTCTTCACCGGTTCTTTAAGCTTTTTTTTTTCATATATGGCAGGCTGCTATAACCTAACCCTATAACCCTCCTCCTTTATCTGGGCTTTGGATCGGCAACATCACCCACCAAGCTACTCAATCCACCTGGTGGATAATGCAGGCGCCGCTCGTATACAACATGGTGATTTCAACAGAGAAAACTAAATCGATAGTGATATCAGCGGAACCGAGACGATGTAAACTGGTCGTAAATAACAAAATAATAGAACAAGTGATGGAAACGGAATACTTGGGAATCAAACTGTCAAGCTATGAAAAAGTGGAAGAAGAAGTACAAAAACAAGTGAACATGGCGAACAGAGCAGCAGGATGTCTCAACAATACAATCTGGAGAAACAAATACCTCACAACGGAAACGGAATCTAGGATATATAAATCAACAATAAGACCGATAATGACGTACCCAGCGGAGGCAAAAGCAGATACGGCGAAAACACAAAGATTATTGGAAACAGCAGAAATGACAGTCTTACGAAAAATAACAATCCAAACTCTAAGAGACAGAGTAAGAAGTGAGGAAATACAAGCGAGATGTGGTATAGAGGAAATAAACCTGTGGACCAAAAGAAGAAAAATAAAATGGAATCAACACATAGAAAGAATGACAGAAAATAGAACAGTACAAATAGCAAGAGACAAATCACCGAATGGAAGAAGATCAATGGGACGACCGAGGAAAAGATGGTCAGACAACATCAATTGAGGCTAAAAACTGAAATAAAACGGGCATGAGCCTATTAATAAAGTAAAAAGAAGAAGAAGCATTTCCTATCACTAGTCCACAAAGTCCTCGTGAACAAAAAGCCGGAATACCTTTTAGATAAGATTTAAAAATTTTAAAATATCAATTCATTATATACTAGAAATAGGCGAATGATCGTTATACCACCTCACGCAACATCAACCTTTAAACGCAGCTTTCCATATAACGCACCCAAACTATATAATTCTCTGCCAAATGATTTTTATGACTTTTCCTTATTGAACTTTAAGAAAAAGCTAAAGAATTTGTATGTATCTGAAGTGTGAAGGATTCTGTATGCCGACTCTGTTTATGCCCACTACTTTTCTACTTGTCCCTCTTTCCCTCTTGTTCTACTAATAGTTGATACAAAATACTTTTTCGTTACCTTCCAAAATATTTTATGATTTGTTGATAGCTGCACCAGCAACAAAAGACTTTTGATTCAACGTTGTTAAATGGATGAGCTGAAACTCACTACATACATGTTTCAGGTATGGTGAGATTTTATTCTTATTTACAACATCACTCTGTCAAATTTCACCCTATTCTTAATTTTTTTCGCCTCAAGACCCAAATCATCAAAAATCATTTCTAGATCAGGAGAAACCGTCTCGAGGTGAGCTTTGGTTTACAGTAAATGCAAGGTGTTCTTTAAATCGTGTCAAAGCAAACATTTATGTTTGCCTAAAACGTCGAGATTCTGACCATAATTACAGCGAATATCCCGAGGGTAACTGAGATTGTCCTTAATACACCGTACATTTATGTAGATAGAAGGGATCATCATTAATGGGACCGGGATATATGCCAACTGATATTGGAGGGGTGAAACCATCTCGGGGCACAAATTGTCACTAATAATAGAACAAAGACCTCACGAATGGAATAACAAAAGAATTTAGGATATGCTTACAGCTATGGTTGCGTTGTTCGGTCATTTTTTAAAGCACCTCAGCTAATCGCGAAAAAATCGAATTTGAAGTTTCACGGCTATTCTTTGGAGGAAATAGAATCTCAGAGTGGATTTAAACCAAAAGAGCTGTTGAAAGGCTATAACGGTTTTGAAGAGATAAGATGTTGGCATGAGTAATTTGAAGCAAAAGAGCATCACTCTAGCCTCAGGTAAGCATATTTCTATATCATCTCCTTAGAAATTAGTAAACTATTTACCAGGATATTTAGTCACATTCTGACGTCTTTTTTCTGTCAATTTTATACTGTAAATCTGTTGGAATATAGTAGGGTGTCAAAACAATTCGGTAAAATTTATCTAAATTTTAGCTGATTTGAGAATATTATGTTGTCTTATATTGTAGGTATGATCATAGAATGTGAGCAGGCGTGACACCATCTTGCTGAAACCACAGTCAATTTACGCTAATTGCATTGAATGGTCTCGTATACCTTTTTAGGTTTAACAAGCAAACAAAATACCTACGTATACTCAGCTTATTCTTGGTATTCATAATTAGTGTTTCTGTTGATCTAACAATAAAGTGTCGTACAAACTGACGCGGTAGCGGTGGCGGTAGCAAGGTGGTAAGCCGCATTAGCACGAGGGCTCGTCGGTGTGGCTTCGCGTCTGTTGCTTTCTGCCGCTCTTCGCCCCCTCTCCGGTGCTCCCCTCCCGTCGGAACGTTGACATTTTAAATGTGTAAATACATTTTTTTTCTGCGATATCAAAGATTCATGCTTATAATAAATTAAAACATTAAATTCCTAAATATTGTTTATACATTATAATATACGTGTAAATTAGTGTAGAACAGGGCATTTTCACACCTACCCCACTTATGGGAGGCTGGGTGTTAACGGTCATTTTGATCGATGAAAAGTCCTTTTTGTCAACATTTGTTTTGTCAAATAAAATGCATTTGAATTTGAATTTGAATTTGAATTAGAAGCTCGTTCCATCTTTTTTTTGCATTTATTCATATCACACATGTGTTTGAATGTATCTCATTTTGGTGAAAGATGACTACCAAGCACATAATTTTTTTTTTTTTTTTTTTTTTGGTGAGGGGGGAATGCATTTACGCACCATACCATAGCCCGAGCTACGGCGTGTGTGGGACTCCAGGGTCTTGAGGAGATCACCTAATACCCACTAAACCCTAAACCTCCGCGTGGCCTGACTCATCAGCGTCTCGGTAGGCCATGTGTTGTGCGTGACCTGCGGTCTGCTACAACGTCTCCTCATGTGTTTCAGTCTCTGGGAACGCCGGGTTGGTTCCCTTTACCTCGCACATTCTATCGATGTCGTTAAGCGATCATCGATAGAGGGTCTGCTGGTTCTCTTGAAACTCTTGTTTTCGAAAAATCAAGAGTTTCAAGTCCTCTTACCAATATGTTGTTCCTGGTCCTGGCCCTGAAGGGTCTTGGTCCTGGTGGGTCCTGGTCGTGGCGGGTCCTGGTCCTGGTTGGTCCTGGTCCCGGTGGGTCCTGGTCCCGGTGGGTCCTGGTCCCGGTGGTTCCTGGTCCTCTGCATCCACGCCGTGGGGGGGGGGGGGGGGGGGGGAACAACCGCGGGTCCTCCTAGTCTCCTAGTCAAGGTTCCAGTTAGCGGGTGCCAACTGGGACCTTGGTCTGGGGTACCTGGTTCTGCGGTTGCGAGGCCTCTCGTCCGGATCGTAGTCCATGAGGAATCGTAGCTGCTCGTTCGGGTGGTCCTGAGCTTTCTCGAAGGTCTTCTCCGCTTTTTTCCTCATGTACTCGTGGATGGTGTCCCAGTGCAGGTCTCTACGCAAGGTTGAGTTTCTTACGTAGGATGGTGCACTGGTGGCGATCCGGAGTAGCTTCATCTCTAGAGCAGCAAGTCGCTTGCGGTAGCTGGGGGCAGCGTACCCCCAGACCGCGGAGGCGTAAGCGAGCTGAGGTCTGGCGATGGCCTTGATCAGCCGTAGCTTGGTCGCTAGCGGCATCTGGCTGTGTCTACCCAGTAATGGATAGAGTTGAGCCATGGCTGCTCTGGTCTTTGCGATGACAGCTTCTATGTGCGCTTTCCAGGTGAGGGACTTGTCAAATACGATCCCCAGATATTTGACATTGTCGCTCCACTGGATATCTTCGTCGAAGATGGATGCTTCGAGAGGTCTTGCGATCCTTCTTCGTTGAATGAAGATTGCCTGCGTCTTCTGGACGTTGATGCGGATTTTCCATTTCACGCACCAGTCCTGAATGTGGTCCAGTTCATCCTGTAGTCTCCTACGGATGATCTCGGGTCGTCTATGCTTGGCGGCTATAGCAGTGTCGTCTGCATATAGGGCCAGCATTGTGTCAGCTGTCTTCGGCACATCGTGAGTATAGATGTTGTAGAGCAGGGGGGCTAAGACTGACCCCTGGGGCACGCCTGCTTCCAGCTGTCGTCTTGTTGAATGGCATGTACCAATCTTCACCGTGAACCATCTTTGTGTTAGATAGCTCTGGATCAGTTGGCACATGTTCGCATCGATTCCTGCGGCTTCCATTTTGGCGATGAGTCCATCGTGCCAAACTCGGTCGAAGGCTCGTTCCACGTCCAGCAGGACGAGACCGGTTGCCTCCTGGAGATTGAAGCCGCTGGTGATGTTTTCTGTCAGTCGTAGCGCTTGGAGTTCCGTGTTGTGCGAGGATCTGAAGCCGAATTGCTCTGGGGGGAGAAGTTGCAGTTCTTCTGCCTGCTTCTCTAGTCGAACGGCGATAGCCTTTTCGACTACTTTGTCCATCGAGGAAACCAGGCTGATGGGCCGATAGTTCTGGGGCAACTTCCGGTCCTTGCCTGGCTTGGTGAGCATTATAACCTGGGCTTCCCGCCACCGCCGCGGGAAGTGGTTAAGTCTCAGGGTGGCATTGGCGATGTTGGTGAGCGCAGCAATGCCTTTGGTGGGGAGGTTCTTCAGCATCCTGTTGTTGATGCCGTCCCTTCCCGGCGCCTTTCTGACCTTCAACCTGCGGATGATCAGACGGATTTCCTCTGGACTGGAGGGGTGATCCGTCTCCTGGCCAGGTGGTCGACTCCTCATGTTTTCGGCTGCGACTTCCACGGCCTCCTCGTGGTTGTCGTCCTCGTCTTCATGGTAATTGAGTCTGCATTCGGATTCTAGCGAATCGGCGAATGCTTCGGCTTTTTCTTCACTGGAGTAGGCCAAGCCGCGTTGGCCGTGAAGAGTGGGGATCGTGGTGCGCTGACGACGAAATTTTCGCTGCATAGACCAGGCCGTACCATCCTGGGTCTCTAGTTCTGCAAAGCACATAAGACTCACACACTCGACTTTTATTTACACGTTGTCAACATTGCTGCACTAAACCTGATGATGACGTCACCAAAATGGTGAGCAACGTGGTGTTTAGGAATGAAACGGAATATTTATTTCCTTCGAAGAGCTTAGACTGGGTGTACCAAATTCGACTCTCATCATTGGGATCTCGAAAACGGTAAGAGATAACACGTCGATTAAATGGGCTCAAAATTGCATATTTAAGTGAATAAGAAATTTTCCCAATTTCGCAATTCCGAGTCTTTCCGGTAATAGATGAAAGAAGTCTAATTTTCCCAAAATCGCCTTTATTTTTTTCCTGAATTTATTTAAGATATGATTTCAAAATTACATTAACACGATCTCTTAAGATAACATAATTAGATTTTCAGTATTACGTGTCTCTTGTCCTGTATAATTATCTTTATTTTTTATAATGGATGTCATATTGGATTTTTGTATTTTGATGAAATCTAGATAGCAGTATGCTGAGAGGTAAGATTCATTTGGAACACTTCACATTATAAAAATATGCCTGCAATGAATATAGGTGGTTTTGCTATAAGCATTGCGTTTTTTAGGATTGTTAGTCTAGTCTAGCCTAGTTGTTTGGTGATAAACTTTATATGTCAGACTTCTGGCAAAATGTTATATTACATTTCAACCGTAATCAAAATAGACTTGGATTATTTGCGAAAAAAATGTGGCGAAAGTTCGATATCTCTTGGTATTCTTCAAGTACAGAATTAGATACTTTTTTAGGAGTCTACTTGTGAAAAGTGAGACAAAAAAGGTTGGATATACAATTTTTTGCTGGATACCTTTTCGTTCGGTTCATCCCACTTCCATTTCGTTTCGTCGATGTTTCTTGACATTTTCCTTTGTTTCCAAGTATATCTGCCATTTTGTCAATCTGTCGATTGACAAGAAATGAAAATTGGAGAGGAAGAGAAAAAAAGAGGACAGGAGGTATAGTAAGAAATGCAGATAGTAGCAGAGAATTTAGTGGAGATTTTGTTCAAATATCACCATGCCAAATTATATCCCTTGCAACATTTTGCAACCTCTAAAACATCTAAAACATCTAATTACAGGGGTAGTAATAATTTCGATCCTTGCGACTCTAGCTTTCGGTCTTGAGAAATTGGTTTCATGCTGCGGCCCCAGCAGGAGAGATACAACCATCAAGGGAGAGGGTGAATCGGTAGTAGACCGACCTGTGACCTTCGTGGATCCCTTTGTAGTTGACCCTAATTCATAATTCAGACCATATGGATGGCAGACTGATGAAACGCAGGATTCACTGTAGTTCTGGTAATATACACAATATGAACCATGAGACAGCATGTAACTATGCTATGTTACCATAAAAAATCAAGTTCAGTTAAATGGAATCCGGTGCATCTGACATTAATATACTAAGTGACATATAAATCCAAACACCCAGTTTAAATGGTTTTATTTCAATAAAAGTTGGTGAATGTATTTATCTTACTGTAAATAACAAGTGAAAAAATTTTCACCCTTATCAGTTGGACATTTCGGTTTTTATACTGCTTTTTTTTTAATTCACTAACGCTCTAAAAGTGAATATTTCAGCCGCAGTAAAGAATCAACTTTGGCGGATTTTGGTTCTTGACATCGTTTACGATCGGTTACGATGCCTAGAGTACGGAGACCTGTACGATTTCGTCAACTTAGTGAGTTTGATAGGGGCCGTATAGTGGGACTTCGGGAAGCTGGACTTTCTTTTCGGGCAATTGCAGTTAGAGTGCAAAGAAGTGTAGACACTGTGGTTAGGTGTTGTCAGGCATGGCTTCGAGAAGGCCGTACGCAAAGAGCAAGGGGCACTGGACGCCGCCGTAGAACAACAGACCGTGAAGATCGCCGCCTAAGATTATTGGCCTTAACGGACTGTTTCTCCACTACCAGGTCCATTGCAAATGAATGGTTTGCAGAACATAGAAGATCTATTGACATGCGAAGTGTTTACCGACGAATGAGAAGTTTTGGCTTGTTTTCATACCGGCCACACTGGGTCCTCCTTTTGACTCGAGAACACCGACGTAATCGCCTTGAGTGGTGCAGACAACGGTCACTCTGGGATCAGGACGAGTCTCGATTTTGTTTAGTCATGCACGATGGTCGTACCAGGGTTAGAAGGCGACGTGGTGAAAGGAGGAATCCACAGTTTTTTGTTGAAAGACATGTTCATCACACTGTTGGAGTTATGGTTTGGGGTGCTATAGCTTATGGTTCCAGGTCACCTTTAATCTTCATCAGAGGTAACATGAACGCGCAGGGTTATATCTACGAAGTTCTAGAACCCCATCTTTTACCCTATCTTGACACCCTGGCAGATCCAACTTTCCAAAAAGATAATGCCCGACCACATGTTGCAAGAGTCACAATATACTTCTTTCAACATAATGATGTCACATTGTTACCATGGCCACCAAGATATGATGGGTAGGAGATTTCTCAATTTGCAACGTCCTCCTCAGACTCTAGAAGCACTTCGAGAGGAGTTGGAGGTTGTCTGGAATGAGATACCACAGGAGGACATTGACCACCAGATCAGAAGCATGCCCAGGCGCGTTGGAGAATGCGTAGCACATCAGGGTGCATCCACACATTATTAAAGGTCAAAGGGCTTTAAAGAAGTGCAATCATTTTGAAATTTTTATCATTTACTTATTATGCTTCATTAAGTACTTATACAAAATTTTATTAAAATAAAACCATTTAAACTGGGTGTTCGGATTTATATGTCACATAGTATATAAATGCTGCACATATGAATTTCGAACACTGGAAAAACAAGTCTTTGATTTTGTTCAGATGTATCTGGAATCCAAAAAACTGACATGGGTTTCAATAAAGTATAGACACAAGAATCACAGGACTAGATGGATCCGCAATCTGAACATATAAAAGTTTACAATATTGAAATTTACTGAAAAAACAAGAATGTGACCATTTCAGGATGTAGTCTAAAAATGTTTGAGGAGATCATCCCTTTTGTAGTGGCAAAATGCAGTGTTATTCTCCACTACTCAACATTTGCTTAAGACTAATATAAACTGACAGCTTTGGCGCTGCATGGACGGCAAAGTAATAAGATGCTAAATGTTTTTTCTACGATACTGCAGATATCCCCGTTGTGCGTAGCACGGCAGAATACGTATGTATTATCAATTAAAAAGTGCCAGTAGTATCTAATTTCAAAACTTTGAAACCCTCTAAAATTTAAAATAAGACAAGGTACCAGAATCGACCACTGCGAAAATGAGAACAGCAAGCTGTTGAAATTGAATGCTAGTACGCATTGTTACCTGGACCACCACTGTGGCCGCTAGATGCCGTCGATTCTGGTCCTATAGTAGATACGGTCTAGTCGTCAAGAACCAACACGGCTTTGTAGGTTCGATTCGGTTGGTTATAAGAGTAAAACAAAAAATTTCAGAACGTTTACAAACTTTACTTTTCACCGCTTCTCGAGATTGTAATAATTACTGGGTATTGTATATTGTTAAAAAGACTTATATGTAAAATTTCCGTTTTCGTATTTATAATCACTCCATTATGGCAGAATCGGAAAGTTTTTGGAACCACCTGAAATTTAAAACCCTAAACTAATTGCTGTCCACTGAATTCTTAGCTGATCATTAAAATAGCGACATTAAGTAAAACCCGCGATTAACATAAATGTATGATGAACATTTCTAGTAAGGTGCTTAAGGTGAATACCTTGGAGTTTGTGCACAGGCCTCATATGTACTTGGGAAACTTGACTAAAAACTGATGTTCTTACAGTTGCTGGAGGTATTTACGTGACTACTGGAATCAAAATGGCCGCTGATCTTCTGACGTTGTAAAACAACTTAAAAAGTTATAAAATCACTGTTTATGTGTATGTTTTGTTCAACCACGTTTTTCATGCTGTAGTTGGCCTTATTTATCAATACGCACTATTCGCCTTATTACAAGGTATCTCTCGAATTGTAAACAGAATGTACGAATCAATCTACCTGACTACATTCGCTGGCCTTATCAGTGCCTATTTTTTCATCCAACTTTACAGCATTCTTGAGCATCTGCCCACGAAAGCTATAGCCTTGTAAACAGTCCGGTCATCTTTTCGGACCTGTGTTTACAGCTTCAGCATCCGTGGAAATATCCAATACGGACATTCTTTAGCCCTCTATATATTATGCGTGAAATGTCGCCAGCTCCCCAAACCCCAAGCTCCAAGCAGCGCCGAAACGGGCTTCTGGAGAGCGCCGGCCGCGGCGCGTCAACTCGATGCGGCACCGTCGCGACGCGTGGCGTCAACGTCGCCGCCGCCGCTGCGCCACGCCCATTCGGACGGACGCCGAACCTGATTACGGAGGACCGGAGCTTCGGCAACTGGAACTTTGCTACTGGTTATAGTCCGGGACCGCGTGCTGTTATACTAAAAATGGCGTTAAGTAGGTTGACTAATAAAGGATTTTGGTATGGCGGTTAGAGCATAGGACTATGCGGTACGCTATGCTACGCGATCTGTCTTTTGAGAATATTGTTCTAAATTTTAAGGGCTAATGTACGCAGAAAACTATGATGTGTGAAATATGTTTAATAGGTGAGTAGAATTACCAAGGCTGGGAACGTATTAAATGAACTAACGTCAAAATATTGAGATTAACTATCCTCACCCCTCCCGACAATCCCAACCCCCCCAGTTTTTTTTGGCTATAAAATTTTTTTCAAAAATGATCGTTGAAAATCGCGTGAAACGTCAAAAACCGAAGTTTGAGCGATGTTTATTATTTTACGTTTTTGGCTTGGCTGAACCGATTTTCAAAAACTACAAAGCTTTTGAGTCCTTGGCATAGTAGTAACATTGGGTAAAAATTGTATCTAAATCCGAGCGCTACTTCTCAAGTTATAGGCGGTTATAAGATTAGCGGACAGCCCGACAGACAGATCCACGCAAATGACTGACATGGTGTTTCGCGATGTACAGGGTTTGTCCGGAAAGTAATAGGACTCATTTTCTTCCGCCATGACTGTACTTCGGAGCGTGCTCGCACCGACTGGATTCGGTAGAGGGCGTTCCTAGCTAACGAATAAGCGGCTGGTCAGTTGTCTCCGAGCACTTGGAGACTCGGGACAGGCATTTTCGCGCGACGTGTTTCTGTGAGTGGTGCAAGCCGAAAATGCAGCATTCGTTAGAGCTCTGCTGCGATTAAATTCTGTGTGAAACTCGGTAAATATGCGACAGAGACGTTTGATATGATCAAGCAGGCTTACCCAGGTGTTGCTTTAGCAAGAAGTGGTGTGTTTCGGTGGCACCAGGCCTTGTTGGAGGGCCGGGAAGAGGTCGCTGATGAAGATCGTGCTAGAAGACCTTCGACTTCGACAAACACCGATAATGTAACTCGTGTGCGCAAAGTTTTGAACTCAGACCGTCGACTAAGTATTCGTTTAATTGCCCAATCTTAAATTTACCAAAATGTGTGGTTCATGACATTGTGACACAGCATTTGAACATGCGCAAGGTGTGCGCGAAGATGGTCCCAAAAGTGCTCACTGACGACCAGAAATTGCGGAGAGTGGAAGTGTGTCTCCTCGCCCAAAAAAGGGAAGACTGAGCAAATCCAAAGTGAAAACGATGCGCTTTGTCTTTTTTGACATCAAAGGCATCGTCCACCATGAAATTTGTTCCTCCTGGACAAACCGTCAACGCCAAGTTTTACGTGGAAGTGCTCAGGAGACTCAAACGAAGGGTCAGTCGGGTCCGACAAGACATCGCAGCCGACTGGAAGTTGCACCGCGACAACGCCCCGACTCACACCGCCTTTCTTGTGAACAGCTATCTGACCAAGACTGGCATCCCAACGCTTCCGCAGCCGCCCTACAGCCCAGATGTGGCCCCCCGGACTTTTTTTTGTTTTCTCACCTGAAAAAGCCGATGAAAGGCAAGCATTTTGAGACGACAGAGGGGATCCAAGCAGCATGCACCGTGGCTCTCAAGGCTATTCCGGAGAATGCCTTCCGTGAGGAGCCTATTTTGAAAGTTTTTAAAGAATTGCAACGATTGGCTCAATAAATTTTTTTAAATCAACTCAGTCCTATTACTTACCGGACAAACCCTGTACATGCATATAGTATACCATCCGAAAAACATAATATGTCAATTTCGAAATTTTTGCCATAGGAAGTAGAAAAGGGGTTGACCTGCTCGCCTTAACATCACTGCAACCCTAATGGATTTATAGGGACCTCCATATATATGCTTTCTAAAGCACTGTGTTCAACTTTGATCCTTAGCGGACAGACCGACAGTCAGACAAATCGACGGGAATGAGTGACATGATTTTTTGTGATGTACATGTCATGTTATATCAAAAAAACGTAATACATATCTCATTTTCGAAGTTTTCGCTATTAAAATATCTCCCAGTCAGTAGGCGTGGGATGTAAAATGCCGTTAAGTAGATTGACTCTGTACTTCTTTCGCAATTCTGGACAAATGGATTATGTAATTTTAATTTTTACAGAGGTTGGCGTTTAAATGTGTCTGCTGAAGGAACAATTAAAAAATTCATAAATAAAGTAATTCGTTTCGTGAATAACGCCTCGAAAATCTTTGTTTCCTTTATAGTACCCCCTCTTCAAAGAAACTTTCTGGATATGTCTTTGGTGGTCGTTAAATTATCAAATTAACCTGGTGGACGGTTGCGTTTCAATATGGAAAATTTTACCCAAATTCAAATCTCAATATTTTCGTAACGGAAAGAGATATTGAGATGCGGTATTCAGGAGGTTCTTGTCCAACTCTTTGAGAACACGTACAGGGTACGAGCGGTATATTTATTTCTTTATCTAATTATAAATGGTGAGCAAAGGAAGTCATGTTTTTTAGCAAAGTTTGGGGCTATGTCAGATTCTCAATTTTTGATCTTAGAAATTTTTCTACGCATCTTTTTGATCTTTGGACTATCCTAGTAAAAGAGATATCTCAAATTAATCGAAAGTTGGCTATAACTCAGATTATCAAATTTTTAACTTCCCACAATAGATGGTGGCCTGCAAGGTACTAACAATATTGCTTAAAATAACTGTTGGTTTTTTCATAAATAAATAATTCAGGTAATTTACTGGTCCTCAAACTTTTGTTTTCTAAAATGTTACATATCGTTAATGTTAATCAATAAATTCTTTCAATAAATATTATAAAGTCAATTAAATATTGGAAAACACATCCTATGAAGACGAGTACAGCAATGCTGAATGAGAAAGATAAAAAATTCCAGACAAAAGATAATTAGCAGCATGTTAGCATTTTGAAAAATAGAAATGTTTAAGTTAATAGGACTTACCAAACCAAAAAATGCTTTTGGTGATACGCCACTGGAATGCACCCCTATATTAAGAGTAGTAACTTGGATCTGTGCATCAAGCTGTTTAACTGCATAGTAGAATCTATAAATTTGGTTTAAATTACATAATGTCAAAGTATCAAATTTTAACTGCACGCCACTGGAGGCAATAACTTTCAATGATTGCTTCTATGTTTTCTCGGGCGCAAGAAATTCCACTTCATGCAACAGTACGCGAAAAAATACCCATTCTCAAGAAAAACTCCAAAATATCTCTTTCTGTTACGAAAGTATCGAGATTTGAATTTGGCAAAAATTTTCCATGTTGCGAAGCAACTGTCCACCATTTAGATAACTCAACTTCACAAACTTTAACTAACCGGGATATAAATTATGCAATATTTTCCAAGTGTGTCATGAAAACATGCTTCATTTAAATTATCTGTATTTCCCACCAAAATAATCATTCAATGTGATTTAACTCGTATCCGGATAGCGATAGCGATAACAAGTAATTAGAAAACATAAAATAATAGTACATTACATACCTAGGTTGAGCAGTAAGCCATTACTGGTTGAGCGCCTTTATCGTGATAGCAGGATCACTTATAATTTCCAAGATCAATAATGGTCTTCTTCAACGAGACATATCTAGAACCTTTTTACGTTATTAATACTAAACTATACCTAAATCAACGGTTACGACTGTTCATAATCATTTTACAAATACTTTGAAACTTAAATGATTGCAATAGGAAGCAGATTTGACCTGCAATCTGATACATTTCAGTTTCTGGGATTGTAAGATGCCAATGTTTGTTGTTTCTTATATTTCTAACATTTAAAGCCGTTTTCCAATGCTTTTTAGATTATTTTGGGGTATTTTTGTTATCATTATTATAGGTTAGTATAATATAATGTAATATATAATGTACGAAGAGAGTAATCGTATTCTATGCTGAGGTATGTACAGGTTTTTTTTTCACTACTTACGATGATATTACCACATTTAATTTGATTAGACCAACGTCACTTTGAAAAAATGTCTGAGAATTTTCTGAACGTCGGGCAACACAATCCGCCGGAGACGGACGCTGCTGTTGCTACGTGATAGAGTTCGACAAAAGAAAAAGAAGCTTCGTATGTCGACACATCATTGTTTTCCATTCATTTTCAAATACCCCAATTTAACAAGTAGCATAGGTCTTCCAGGCTGTGAAGATAATGTGAAAAATCGACAACAACAATATTTCGGTTATAGAACAGACTCTGTAGTGACTTGTAGAAATATATTTGTATATATAACTAATTATTAAAAATATTCAAAAATGGATAAAGGATTGGTAGCAGTAACAATACTGTGTCCAACCAAAAAAAATTGAATTTTCCTTAAAGGAATGCGGTAAATAATGGCGATTTTTGGGTTAGTAGTGAAAAACTGTTATTTTCAGTAGTGAAAAACTGTTATTTTCCTCACACCTAATGGAAGCCTAACCTCCACGACAGATTTAGAGGCTCATTCTTAAGACAGGGCTGCGTTTGTGAACTGATGTAACAATTTTAGCGTTCGTAGCTGTTTGACGTACATGTTCAGAAATGGAACAAAGCAATCCTTTTCGATCCTCAAATGTGCGCTTTTCTTCCCGTGGGAATAAGAGCGCTGTCACTTATCTGTCTCAGGGTTCATTGTTTGATTATTTTATTCGGTGATCAAAAACTGCTTAAAATTGGCAGAATTCACAGGATCTCGTATAATAAATACAATGGTCGCAGTAAATATGGTTAGAAATAAGTCCGCTCACATAAAGTGTGATTACTTGGCCTGTAATAACTTAGGCGTTCTAAAAATAAACTTTCACAGTATTTCAGGGTAAAACTTAATCTGTCATTACTATGTACGGTATTACATTGCAAAGCAATTTACAAATTCACCCCTGGGCTTGGCAGAACTTATAACGTTAAGACTTTGACACCAATTTTGTACTTGAGCTTTGGGAGGAAAATTTTGTTCATGGACAAAAGTGGAAACAGACAAAATATTGGAATTCCGATATATTTTGGAAAACACCCTACTTTGATGATGTGGCGACTCTGTTCGGGATCTCGCCAGTCAAGAACGATTCAGTGAACAGAGCGTGAGAAGAGGTAGCGGCGGATCCTTTGGCGTTCTCTTATAAAAGGAAAAACTTCACAGCGAACCGTTTCAGGCATATAAATTGTTCCAACTTCCACGATTTTTTCTCGTGCTAAAGCTTGCTACGGACTTTTGCTCCTTAATGGTCTTATTTAATCTGGCCAAATAAACTCAACCTTTATATATTCCATGTGAAGAAGGATATTCCGGATCACTGAATCCCACTTTCAAATTAGTTTGGAGAATATCAGCTATTGGGTTTGATTTTTTTCTTGAATTAATATTTGTTCTTCCAACCTTATTCACGTGTGCGCATAAAGCAGGCAAGCGTAAACTTGGATTACAGTCAGCAAGTTGAAATTTGAGGTGACGAAGTTGATGCTTGGATACTATATTTTAACGCACGAGTGATATCTCAAATTTACAGCTGGGTGCCATTCAACGAGAAGTACAGATGACTTAGAGAAACATAGATGACCCATAAAGCGGTTGTTATTCGGCAATTTTGAGGTTGTTTTCTTTAGCACTAAAGGTGCCTCGGATCAAAAGCTTATACTGAAACAATTCTCCAGCACATTTATCTTATCTCGATATATACGACAAATTCCTATATTAACTAGACAAAATTTCTTTATTATCATTAATCTGAGGTACTTGACATCAACATATGTACCTTTTTGATAATTTACCATATTTTATTAAGGCGTCTGTCCATAGTAGTTTTAACTGAATCTGAATATGAATTTCAAAAACCTGATAGATCTTACAATTTGAATTTTTCAAGAGACTAAAACTGTGTCATTGACAAATAAAAACTTATCGTCTTAAAAAACGTTTACGGGCTTAACATAATGCTAGCTTTTAAAAATTTAAATGTAGAATGACATTCAAAGTTTATTTATATATTATAATTATAATGGAAAAGCCCAGAAATCTGTTCTTGACTTATTTATTGGTATAGCTAAAACAGGGTTAGCCTTAGGTATATAGCTCAAGCTAAAGCATTATATTAGTCATACCTTTTATTGCTTATTATTGGAAATTACATTTAAATATTGACTTATTAACGTGTCACATATTTTAATTTTGCATGTTTTAATAGCTTTAAGGTACATAGGGGAAACTCAGGCAAAGCAAGCACCCCCAGATTATTGAAAATTCCGTTTTACATCCAAACCATGGATCGGCCATTGTGAAAAAGTAGTAGTTTTTCATTCAACCTTGTTTAATAATCGGTTGTTGAAGAACCCATTCAACTGCCAAACAGCAACATCTATGTTTTCAACAAAAAGGTTGTCTGTGCAAGATAGCTACTGAGCGTGTAAACTCTATTTTTATACTATCTGTATTAACAAATTTTCAGAATATTAAATGTACATTTAAACGGCTTCCTCAGTCATACACATCAGGGCGTTGGTATGAAACAAGAACATTCTTAAATAAGTGATTTTGGGCAAGGGAAATAACGTAAAAGTAGATATTGTATTTGTCCGTTACCTAATTTTTCTAGTTAGCAACTTTAAAATTGGTATTCTGGTGCATATATGCAAAAATGATATGAAAAGAAAATAAATTAAGAATTTTCTTTCTGTTTTTGAAATGAATCATCCAAGTACCACTTGATCTAGTCGGAAGACATAGTGTAATAATTCGTGATCCAACCAGTAAGTACATGATAATCGGTTTGAGTACTTATCGCCACAGAAATTTACTGGAACCGAAATTACGTAGCGTTATCTTTAGAGAAAGATCCAAATTTCGAACGGATCTCAAGACATCTCCATTCACGCTACGCCCTTGGTTGAGAAACAGACGGTTCGGACTGGCTTTGTGTCTGAACGACAGTGAAAGATTGCTTCGCTAATGGAAAAATTGGAGGCGCCAATCACAACTAAATTATCTTTCAATCCAACAATTAATATTCTTTTAATTTTCTTCTGATAACGACACGCCCTTTGTCAGTTACTTTACTGCTTTCCAACTACTATACTTCGTTTAATAAATATTTTATACGATAGGAGGATGACAACATGCTATATGGTTACCGAGTATTTTGACTTCAGAAAACAAGGTTTTATTGGACTTAATACTGTAGATACTTGAGAGGTTGTCGAGTCCTTAGAACCCGTTTCCAACGAAAGCAACTGTTGACTCATACAAACGATCTCACTAAAGCACCTTCAACTCAACCAGGTGATCAATTGTTGCTCACACTGGTGATGGAAGATATCGTCTGCGGATGTCATTTCTTTATAAATAAATACTGTTCATTTATATTCCACATTCTTATTAGTAAGTACATACTAACTTTTCCACAACTGAAGTCGAAAATGAATTGAAGTCGAGTTGCCGAACGGGTTGCTTAGATTAAGCGACACACAAGAATTGTATTCACGTTCATTGGTTTCTGGCATCTCGTACAATAAACCAGCTCAATTTGAAGCGGCCTGGCTAGTATGGCTTGAGGCCATACCGTAGGCACTGATTTTTACTTAATTTATATGAAATGCACTCAAATGCGGCGGACAATCCACGTAACCTTAACCGAAGGCGGAATTCGAACAGGGGTCTACCCGACCTGTCAGTAGCTCGACTCTCTGACACACCGAGCTACCCAGCTCCCCAAACAATGCTTTTTGATTAGATGTCATTTATACGGATTCAAGATTCCAGTTAATATGTTTTATAGTCCTTGATGAATTTTACTTTGTTGTGGAATTTATATACCTTGGCCCACAGAACTACATTTCCGAGTTATTTTATTTTTTCCAAATTGTAGGAGAAAGTCCCAAAAACTGATACAGCATACCCGAAACTGAAACCGAATTACTCTTTTTTGAATATGCCGTTACTCGACATGAACTACCCTGTCACTCATGTCTGTCGGTTTGTCTGACCAATGTCGAGGTCGAAACGTTGTAGGTTCTGAAGATCAATCTAGTGGCGACGGAATTTTGAAAGAAAGACGAAAAAGAAAACATTCTCAAATTCCATGTTTCAAGTTCCTGATCAATTTAAGGCGTAGTCCTAATTTTATGAAGTAACTCAAAAACGTTCGAATCATGCATGTTCTATATTTCACTAATGACTGATAATCTTACAATATCCGTGCTGCTCGAACCTTATGTAGATTTATATGAGTGCGAGGAAAGGAAGAACAGTCAATCCACTTGACTCAATTTTGTTGATCTCAGAAAGTATTGCTAGTTCTGATAAAATTTTTACACTAGTTACAACTATAACGAGAACAAATAATATTACTGTTTTTGATACTCGGTCCAGTTAGGGAAGGCGGAAGGGTAATGGTAAAAAAATAATTATCATTGGATAGTGTGGAGATTTTAACGTTATAACCACGACATAAACGACGAGTACGGTATTGAAGCTGCGAGTTCGCAAAACCCAGATACAAATCGTCTATGCAGGGTGTCCTGAAAGTTTGGACCGAAACTATGTTTGAAATAACAAAGCAAATGTGTGGTGAAACTGTAGCGAAAAGTAAAAAAAAAAGAAGAAAAAGCACTCGCCATGCATTTGAAGGGAAGTTTCAAGTATGGCTTTATCACTTACTGTTCGAAGTTGTCGCCTTTGGTAAAATGTTTCGTAGAAAGTCTAGGTATTGTGAACCGTCTAGCCAATTTGGGTAAATAAAGGGTCCAATGAGCATATCACTTAACATGCCAGTCCAAATATTTAAAGAAAAGGTTTGTTGAAAATGTGACCGATGGACTACGTGAGGATTTTCCAATTACCACACATCAGCATTTTGGAACTTATTCCCCCATTAAAAAACCAAAAACGCACTCATGCAGGAAAATCCTCAGCTTGGAGAAAGGGTACAATCCATCATCTCGCAGCGTTTACCACACGTTTAGTCTAGGCGACTTGCACTTGTCTAGCCACTTCCCTTGCACAAGCTGAATGATCTTCTACAAGACTCAATACTCCTTTCTCAGTTTGCACCGTTCGGGGTTGTCTATGTCTCCCACTGTGCCCACCTCAACATCCCTGCAAATCGACATGTATCTATGCACAAATCTACGCGGCACTGAATGATAACAACTTTGAAAGCGATCTGCATACACTCGCAAAGCCTGGGTAGTATTTTGAAGACGCTCATCATAAATTGAAATCATGTCGACTAGCTCGATATTACCATTTTTGTTTTTTAGAACCGCTGCCGTCGCCTTGCTTGGGTACTGACGTACGTCGTGCCTTCACACTTTTCATCTGATCGAGATACAGGAGCGGATTAGGTTTGGTTTAGGTTTGATTTATTTTCTGAGCCTAATATTTCGGCTAACACTTTGGCGTATATGCTACTAGTAAAAACCGGTTATTCTTTCAAGATTTATATGTCGTGTATTGCGAACACTGAATAAATGGACCGTAATACATTTTAATGGCTGATCAACTTCCACCAATAACTCGTTTGTTTTCCTTTGTTGCGGTTTAGATTACTATTATATAATATACCAACGTATAATTGCAAACATCGCGATTTTGGCTATATTTGGGGTAATGTACTACTGCAATTTTTTTCAAAAAACCGTAGAAAACGTCTCAAAGAACATTGCTTGCCCTTTCAAATATCGTTGAGTTCTTATAAATAACTTTTTGTTTCGTTGAGGTATGGCACTCAGAAATTTTCATTTTTCTGATTAGATCGGCACAGCTTATATCAGAAGAAAGTAATTTCTTTTAAAAAAGTATGCACTCGAAAGTTAGATTAAACTTGAAAGTTGTGGTTTGGACTATAATACGCCAACAATTTTACAATATATCAATGTATACAATGAGATAAACCAACTACAAAAAACCCATAAATTCATAGAATATCAAATATCTATCAAGGCTGAGCTTAACGTTCTTACTTTTGATTACACTCTTCTTTGAAAATAAAAATTAGTCTCTTCTGATAGAAGATGAACCGATCTAGATGAGAAAAATGAAAACTTTATAAAAGTGCGTTGCTTCAGCAAAAAAAAAAGATATTTAACAAACACAACGGCATTTGAAAGTTCAAGATTTATACTTTTGAAAAAGAAAATAATTCGCAATGCCACATAAATTCAAATATAGTCAAAATTAGCTATTTTTGACATATTAGGTGGGTATATCTTGGAAACTAGAGCCAATTGAGAGAAAAACTTTGGGAAAGTATACTCTGGTTTCTGGGTAAGAGGGTCGGCTCACTTTTGTCTTGTTGTGTAATCTGCCAGAAGAATCATTAACTAGTTTGAATACCTTCGGAAGTTCAAGAATATATTTCTAAGTTAGTATTTAGGGCTTGCCTCCGCAGTTGCCACAATTTTTCCATGTGACAAGATCTGCCTACACAAAATGTATTCACAAACACCGGAAATAGAAACCCACTTGTGGACTACATTGTTATGAATATAGAAGGAAACATTTTACTACCCAGAATTCAATCACCAGAAGACGCTTTTCTCGCCCAATGTCCGTTTTTACCGAGCCATAAAGATTTCGATGGATAACAACGTGTGTGGGGTCAAAAATTGAATTCTTCTTGGCCGTATTAATCCAGTAGCCATACATCTTGTTTGGACATTTTTATGACAAAGGGGCGAGAGTCAATCGAGATACCGTCAGGTCGCTTCCTACGAAAAAATTGCACATCACCGAAGTGTAGTACGGTTATAGTAGTATTAGAAAATATAGTGGTTGAATGCCTCAGAATGTAATAATCGTTTTCCGGGCGGTACCTCAGAAGCGGCGACCTTTGCAGGATTGTCTTGTACAATGTGACCTGTTTGACATAAGAAAAAAAAAAGTTTAGATTCTGTTTTGAAACTAAATTCATGTGGTCTGTTGTGTAGGTCTCTAAAAGCTAATTTTCTAGGCAATAGATCTTAGGCTTTATCATTAACTCACCTTTTCATGAATTATTATTTTTGCGGCCGACCTATTCACCAGAACCAGAAAAATGATGACAAATACGCGATAGCCCAGGCTGGGGCTTTGCCTTCCCTGAAAATCCGTTAGAGCCCTAAATTTGCATATTCAGCATAATTTTGTATACAATTTTGGGTTTTCTTCCACCTTATGTGGCACCATAAACTACATGTGCATTTTTTTCTACGTAATATTATGTAACTACATACAATATATTAGGCTTCGAGAAATATTCCATACGCATTTCTCTGACGATTCTTACGAGCACTTTTGAAAATTCCACTTTTTAAACAGTTTCTCACAATAGACGTTCTTCTATGGATTCCTAATTTTTTTTAACTTTGATTGTGTCCATCGGTCTATAGTAGCCATTTATAAAAAACTGCAGGTCACAAAACCTCCCCGAAGTTGGAGTTTCGTAATATGACAGGCTTGTAAGTTCATATGAGGGGAGAATCCGCTTTCTTTGTTCAAAGTTGGAAGTACATAAATTGAGTTTAGCTATTGATATAATACCCTACCCAAGCTCGTTTTCCAAGAACTACCCCTAAATTACGGTTGAAAATATGGCTCCGAACTTTAGCGATAAAAAATGTGTTAGATATTTAGCAGTTTCATATGCTGTTCCAACGACTTTACCCTATATGAAAAAACTTCCGTTTGACATGAGATTTTGATTTGAAATTTGGATTTTGTCCTTTCAGTTTGAACATTTCGCTCATATGCTCATATATACGTAACTAAACCGCATTTTTAGCGGGGCTGTCTTTCTTTAAAATAAGGTATGTCTTGCACGTTGTCACAAGCGGTAGGTATCAATTACCTCAAACTCTCAAAACTATGCATTGTTCAAAATAGAATTGCAAATTTTCTAAGAACCACCTCTTTTTTACTTCCCATGCTTTCTGACGATGGAGTGTTGTAATCGCTAAACATTTCGAAAATTAAGTATTATTTTTTTTTGATGTTATATGATATATACCAGGAACGCAAAAGATTTCTGGTTTTTGAAAATCGGTCCAGGGGCGACGAAGGGTCCTGATCACTTTTGAAAAATCGTTTAGAGTTTTGGGTAGTGTGGTTTGTAGGTGGGTGGGTGAGGTTGTATCGCAATTTTTTGATGATAGTATATTAATACACTTCTCACCCCAACCATTCCACGCACCTATTAGACGTATTTCACACATCATAGATTTCCTCGTACATTTGCCCCCAAAACAAAAAACGACAGAGAAATATTTTCGCACGCGTCCTTGAGACTGCTGTCTGGGTTCACCGGCCGCCGAACCGGTCTTGATGAGTGTCCTCGCATGACTGGCGTTCTGCCGCGTCTGCTCATCGTTGATCAGGTATTGGAGAGAGGCGGGGACTTTTTTGTGCTTTTTCGGCAAATCATCAGCATGGTCTTGTCTTGGTCTTTGGGACAAGGAACAAAAGCATAGCAACTATCCTCTGACCAGAATATAATATACTAAGTGACATATAAATCCGAACACCCAGTTTAAATGGTTTTATTTTAATAAAATTTTGTATAAGTACTTAATGAAGCATAATAAGTAAATGATAAAAGTTTCAAAATGATTGCACTGCTTTAAAGCCCTTTGACCTTTAATAATGTGTGGATGCACCCTGATGTGCTACGCATTCTCCAACGCGCCTAGGCATGCTTCTGATCAGGTGGTCAATATCCTCCTGTGGTATCTCATTCCAGGCAACCACCAACTCCTCTCGAAGTGCTTCTAGAGTCTGAGGAGGACGTTGCAAATTGAGCAATCTCCTACCCATCATATCCCACACGTGCTCAATTGGGGATAAGTCGGGAGATCTTGGTGGCCATGGTAACAATGTGACATCATTATGTTGAAAGAAGTCTATTGTGACTCTTGCAACATGTGGTCGGGCATTATATTGTTGGAAAGTTGGATCTGCCAGGGTGTCAAGATAGGGTAAAAGATGGGGTTCTAGAACTTCTTGGATATAACGCTGCGCGTTCATGTAACCTCTGATGAAGATTAAAGGTGACCTGGAACCATAAGCTATAGCACCCCAAACCATAACTCCAACAGTGTGATGAACATGTCTTTCAACAAAAAACTGTGGATTCCTCCTTTCACCACGTCGCCTTCTAACCCTGGCACGACAAAACAAAATCGAGACTCGTCACTAAAGACAATACTGTTCCATTCTTGATCCCAGAGTGACCGTTGTCTGCACCACTCAAGGCGATTACGTCGGTGTTCTCGAGTTAAAGGGAGGACCCAGTGTGGCCGGTATGAAAACAAACCAAAACTTCTCATTCGTCGGTAAACACTTCGCATGCCAATAGGTCTTCCGTGTTCTGCAAACCATTCATTTGCAATGGACCTGGTAGTGGAGAAACGGTCCCTTAAGGCCAATAATCTTAGGTGGCGATCTTCACGGTCTGTTGTTCTACGGCGGCATCCGGTGCCCCTTGCTCTTTGCGTACGGCCTTCTCGAAGCCATGCCTGACAACACCTAACCACAGTGTCTACACTTCTTTGCACTCTAACTGCAATTGCCCGAAAAGAAAGTCCAGCTTCCCGAAGTCCCACTATACAGCCCCTATCAAACTCACTAAGTTGACGAAATCGTTCAGGTCTCCGTACTCTAGGCATCGTAACCGATCGTAAAGGATGTCAAGAACCAAAATCCGCCAACGTTGATTCTTTACTGCGGCTGAAATATTCATTTTTAGAGCGTTAGTGAATTAAAAAAAGCAGTATTAAAACCGGAATGTCCAACTGATAAGGCTGAAAATTTTTTCACTTGTTATTTACAGTAAGATAAATACATTCTCCAACTTTTATTAAAATAAAACCATTCAAACTGGGTGTTCGGATTTATATGTCACTTAGTATATTATTATACTACTTTGATGAGGTTTACCTTGTTCTGAACATAATCGTTTATGAACTGATGATGACTTTGTGTGAAAAGTGCAAAACCAACCTAATTGACGCCATATTTTATTAGAAGACATCATCCGAGCATATGGACTTAACTCTATGCAGTAATTTTCATTGCAAAGGTATGTTTTAGACAAAAATGCTCTGTATTTCAACACGGGAATACAAATAATATGAATAAGAGATAAGCCAGAATTTGTAGCATCGTTAACAATAACAACGATAAAACCAAACATTATATTTCATCCCTTTGTCCCCAACTGAATCGGTAATTGTTCAACGCCCTCGCAAAAAACTTGGCTTATGGTCAGAGTTAATTTGGTCCTGTGGGAGTACGGTGTATTTGCCTAGTGCTCTGGTTTCAAATGTTTTGGCAGTAGCGTAACACATTCTGTGGTAATAGGGTAGATAATTCTTTTTTCACACTGAAGCAGCGGCCTAGACAGAAACCTAAATATCAAGGCACCGACTAGTTAACCAAATTTTTGAACTGCCTCTGGTTATCAGAAATGACAAAAGCCTTTGCATCCTCGAGCATCAGGAACAAAGGAACGGTCATACCGGGCAGTTTTGGATGTACGAAGTTTGATAGAGTTGGGATGGGAGACATCATGGAGAAGAGCTCGGAGAAGCAAAGCCCGTTGACATAGCTGTGTGAAAAGGTACCGAGACTGTATGTTAGATAACTGTTGTCGGTCAGTCAAACAACCCTCCTTTGAATAGCATCGATTATTCACATTAACTGGAGAAAAAAATAGTCATCCATCGGAACCAGATGAGCGCTAGGTCGCTACTTGTTAGTCAGTGTACAATAATTAATGTGTTTTCGAAGCGTTAAACTGTACCAGATTGTTGCGTCCCCAGGCAGTGATAACTTCTAGATCTTTTAATAGATAGGAGGTCGCTACCTGTCTTCTCTCATTGACAGAAATAAGCTTGCCACAGTGTATGTCTGCACGTAAAGTGCTGTCATCAGCAAAGCTCTAGATGCGATTGATCGTAAGGGAGGGGGGTTGTTGATATGTACTAGAGAAACATGGTTGGGGCCAAGGCCGATCTCTGGGGAACACCTGCGTTAACATTGTGGTATGAAGAGGGGAACCCAACATGGCAAAAATTTCCGCTTTTGCATTGGAGTCGCCTACAATTGTTCCATCTTGTAAGTAGTGTCGTCATAATCGTAACAGTAGATTTATCTTTCAATTAGATGTTAGAAATTTTGTTGGATATTTTTTGGTTTTAATTATGAAAACATTTCAGTTGCCTGAAACCACTATCCACTAATTTTTGGAATCCCCTTTCAAGCTCGAAAATTATAATAAAAAAAACTAGTAAGTGGAAATGAGAAACAATTGAAGTGAATTGTTATGACTTCGGTTCCATTGCAATTCTTTGAAAACTATATCGGATTTATTAGCTTCGCTGAGTTTAAACTGTGATAAAGCATTGGAATATAGAATTTTTTATATCGTACTTCCACGGTTATGACAATAGTAGCCACGGTTATGATCAATCAGAAATTAATTGTGTTAAAATTCCAATGTAAGTCATTATGTATAAAATGAAATGTATTTTTATTAAATTTCACAGCACATATTTATCTTAGAAATACCGCATATCATTTTGAGTATAAATAAGAAAGAAAGTTTTTATTCACATCACAAAAATCAATAAAAACTTTAAGCATAGAAGATAAGTTACTATACAAGTACATGCATCACATAACTCGTAGCTTTCCTCAATATTTTAATTTATATTAATTTAATGCATAGTAATCGTATTTATGTATGTCCTTTTTCTAAATATATTCAATAGCTACCTTTAGGAGTAAATTACAAATTAAAATTTAACCTGCCTGAATTTTTTCGATGGAAGTAAGAATGACTCAGTAGTTACGATAAGGCTAGGTCTTCACGGTTGTTTGTGTGAAGAAAAGTGCTACGACATAGATATCTTCTGTGAGGTAGAACTCGAAGTAAAATCCATGTTGACGCGTAAATTCTTCGAAAATAGCGTTAAATGACGCCATAATATGCCTATAAAGTCCCCAAGATCCAATATATCATTAAATGTAAATTGTCAGTCAATGTTTAATTTCCTGATAAACGTTTGATCCATCTTCATCCTTTCATTTTCAGTCCTTTGAGATGCGCCAATGATTCGATATGGGATTGTACCAAGTTTCTCATGTAAAACGAACTAGGTCACACAAAATACAGCAGTCGCAAATTAATGCGTGTTTGACCGTTTCCCTGCTGAGTCTTTTGAATATCCCTCAACGATTGTAGGGATTTATTGTTCGAAAAGTACAATAGAATGCTGTTACAATATACCCAAATGTTCAAAGAATTGTTGGGTTTGTTTGGTCATTTGAATACATAGGGAATACAAGTTTTGGTGGGTGCTGTTAAATCAAGATAACGTTCACTTACACAAAAAGTATTTGTACATTGCATAATGGGTATTTCTTAAAAAATGTGATATCCAGGGCTTACATGCTTCAGGTCATTTAGATTAGTAGATGTGCTCAACGTATTACCCTTTTTGAAGAGCTGAACGTTTTGTTGTTCAATTTTCTCTGATATTTTTTACATATAGGTTTCCGCGTACATTTTCCCTGAAAACTGTTTGCTTCTACCCCCAGTGGTGTGCCGGTTTTGATAACTGTTCTGGTATTACTGCCGCGTCTAGCCAGGATGAGTATCGGAGAGAATCGACGTTGTCAGAGCGACACCGGTAGGGGAGGAAAGAGTATCGATGGAGTAATTGTATGGACTTGACTTGACTGACTAGACCCAACTTTTTTCCTAGATAGTCTAACTTGTGCTGAACATAATCATTTACAATCTGAACACGTTGCGTGGAAAGTGCAGAGTCAATCTATTTAACGCCACATTTTCTTCATCAGAAAGAACTACGTATTATATAGCTGCAAACGCCTCGTGCTTATTTGACAAAATGCACGTTCATTTAGCACTTTCAAGGTACAAACAATCAAATTTAGTTCTATTCATAGCAAGACATTAGCAGAACGGATTTTTCCTATTTACTACTACCAATCGCATTATAAAAAGAAGCATAGTACCATCCTGTGCAATACTAGGGAAAGGAACTAATAATAATGCCAAATTGTGTTCTTAGTAGCTATGTGAACAAAAAAAACTTGTATACAATGGGCGTCAATCCATTATATCGAAAGATAATTGACTCTGAAAGGTAAAGTGGATATGAAAGTTAAAGATACTGACAAATCAGATCGTAGTATAGACATCATTCTTTAGTTGTAAGACTATAGATTGGCCAGTAAAATACGGAAATAGTTCCTTCGACTATTAAACGCTAATTTGGGTTACCACATTGCAAAATCGATGCCGACAGTAAGACTTTTCACGGCAGAAAAACTTGAACATACATGGTGTCCCACATAGAGCAGCAGCGATGGATTACTCAAGAGGGTTCAAAATCGGCGGCGGGGTCCGTCGTTCTGCTTCACGACAAAGCTCGGCCTCACGTTGCGACAAAAACGCAGACACAAATGTACATGTTTAGTTGAGAATTACTGGATCATTCACCAATAGGGCCTTGACTTAGTACTATCAGACGTTCAACCTTTTCCGAAACTTAAGGAATTTCTTGGTGGAAAGTGCTTGAAAAATGATGTTGATGACCTTAACGGTTAGGCGGCACCGACGGGAACCAAGAGCTGGTACGACGACTTGACAAATATTTAAATGTTTATGGTGATTATTATGAAAAATGAAAAAAATGATCATATTTTAGTTTATGATACATTTTATGTTCATACATTTTTTCAGATTCCATTACAAAACGATTCTTACTTGAAAAATACTTGTACATCGACCGATTTTTCTAATCCTCGAAACTTGATTTAGATGTTCAAGAAGCTCCTTATTTTCCTTAGCAAACTAATTCCGAAGCTGCGCCTTTGTATTTCTTCTAAATGGTAAAATAATTCACCAGGTCCTCTATCGCTGCGGCGCCTTTTGCCTCTCACACCATCAGGCAAACTCGTTCTAGCTGATTAAAACGAGGGCGATGTCGCCACTTCCTTGCGGGTCAATTATCCTGATTGATTTAGCGATTCAACTCCTGTTTCCAGGGGGACGGAGGAAAGTTGCAGGGTTGTGCGGAAGCAGAAAAGTGCATCTGTTCCTTTAGCCGCTTTACACAGTCTAATAAATTCACGAATAAATCCTCAGAAAATCGGGAAATTTCTTCAAGGCAATGAAATGTACTTAAGTCAAGCATACCGACACATATAGTGACCTCCATGATACCAACCTCAGGAGAAAAATACCAAACCATAACCTATGTATAATGAACCTAATCGATAAAAACATGACGGGATACTTGCATACTGATTGTTTCTGTTGAGATATTAAATCCTAAATTAAAACCAAAGCGCCAAACAGTAAGCTTTGTAGTTTTAATCTCAAATCGCAAAACGCATCAAATAACGAAGGTGTATCTAGAAAAAAGAAGCATAAGTAACTAAAATTCCCCAAAAATTGACGGAAAATTAGAACAGGCTCTAATCTGGTAATTTATTCATGTATCTATTGTTGTGAGGAAATTGGCTGCAATTTTTAACTTTTCCAGTCCAACTTTTTCAATGTTATAAAATGTTATATATTCTATATTATACTTCCATAATCATTCTTACAAGGAGATTAAAAAACAAACGCAGTGTTTCTAAGAGAGAAGGAGCTAACGGAAATATCACGAAAATTAAAGTTATTTAAAAAACAGGAAAAATAGAACAGATAAATAGTTTTGGATTGAACGACTTTAACTGGGAAATCGGTATTTGTGACGTTATAAATAGGTTGTTTTCCTTTTTATGAAGCATAACTGGTAGGTAGTATCTACTTTAAAATTGTACCTATTTCATCGCATTACTGACATGTTTATTGACTGTCTCAAATTAATGAATATAAAATATGTTTTCCATGAACGTTAAGGTGACCAGGATGTTACCCAAATATCTACATGGTCCATCCCGCCTCAGCATCCACCGTAAAAAGGTACAACATGCATCCAAATCAGGCGCCGCGTGGTGTGTAGATTAACCCAGCTGTTTATTCACAAATTGACACCTTCCTACAGTGATAACGCAGTTAACGAATTAGTATTTGTTTGATGTGAACGTATCAAGTGTTTATTCAGAACGTTTCCCTGGATGTTTCCTCCCGAGCTAGACAGTCTTAAATGCTTAAACTTTAGGAAGAAGCTAACAAACCAGTGTTTTTGGCAAACGACAAATTTAGGCGGTATTTACGATCAAAGCATCTGACAAGGCAGAGCATAAAATTTTTCTAGTGCAGTGAGTATGTAATTTACGTCAATTTTTATTTTGTCATCTCAGCAGTTTTATTTCAAACTTGATTGTTTCTGAAAAAGAAAATTCCAACTTTCAGGACGGCCTACATACGTATATACCTGATCGACGAAACAAGTAATCCATATACAGTTATTTTCACACCAATCACTTGGGACAACACGCGTCATCTACAAGCATATGTCAAAACGATGCCAAAACGGATGTTCTCAATCATTTGTTTCGAAATTTTGTTGGCTTAACGTGTTAAGTAGGTTTGGATATTTCAAATACATTAAAATTTTGTGAAGAAATGTATAGGTCTTGTAGAAAGCATAAACCCATGTCACCGGAAAAGAGTTTCTGCTTGTCACAGACAATTGTGTTGATGACGTCCTACACCACTTTACTGCTATATCTAGAGGGCTGTCCACACGTCCATTTTCAGCAAGACAACTCACGACCCCATACTCCTCGTGGTACTACGGACTTCCTTCAAGAAGCAGGCGTATGTGTTTTGCTTGGCCACCCGGTTCACCGGACTTGAATCCCATCGAACATGTGTGGGATATGATGGGGAGGAGACTATCCACGTTGCACCATCCGCCACAGACTCTGCCACAGTTAATCCACGAAGTTCGAGTTGCTTGGAATGAGATGCCACAACCAGACATCGATCATCTCATATTGTCGATGCCTAGACGTATACAGGACTGTATTCAGCTACGGGGTTGCCCAACACATTATTAATTTTTTTCTTATTACTTCTCAATAAAATTTCGTGAGAATGGTATCGTTTAATTCTTGATGTAAGACTACCTCATTGCCAAAAAATGAAGTTGAAGTAATCGTTTTTTCTGAGAGTAACACTTCTAACGTCACTGTGTATGTATCCTTTATTTCTTCTGCTAATAGAACGTACGTGTGATGCTCTTCTCTAGCTTTCTTTTCTATGTTGGCTATGTTTGGTTATTATCATTATTATTGCAATTCGTTGGAATTGTAATTGTCATACGAAAAGACGTATGGGGTATCCTACGTGTGGTGTTAACGTTTGGGAGGATCTCTCATTCCGATTGTTATTCTTCTCTAATACCCCTCACATCACGCTATCCGCCAAGTCCAAATGACTTGACCTGCTTCCGATCCTGTCAAGTCATCCCTCTGGCGGAGGGGCGCTTCCGCGACCGTACCCTTAATCCCGCTATCCTGCAACGATCCGGTCGCAGCAGCAGGAATTCGGGACGCAGAGCTGGGTCGTCGACAGGGTTGAGTTACGGCACGCTAGATGGCAATTCAGAGACGGTTACGTCGATAATTCGGAGGCCGCGAAGATATTTAAGGTAGATTAAGAGGATGGGATACGGTGGAATTAAGTTTCAAATTGCTAAGATGGGAATTCTATTCTTGGGAAAGGGGGAAGATACCATGCGTTTTTCAATTTTAATGCAGAAGTAACAGGAAACTCGAGATCAGGATCTCCAGTTGTTGTATCCGATAACTTGATTGAAATAGTGATGGCTGATCCTAAGTTGGTGAATATGAATCATGTGGCTAGAGTCACAATAACAAAAGGACGACTGGAGATCCAAGCTTTTCACAAAAGTCGCCACCCAACTTATTTTATTAATGGGTCAGCCGTCTGAAATATACAGCATGGTAACAGTGACATGTGACTACTATACTTTAACGCAAAATAAGAAAATTTTAAGATGGCCGCTTGGCGTCATTTTGGAACACTTTTTCCTAAAAGTTTTGACACAAGATTGACTTTTATTTTAGCAAAAGCAAAATAATATCAAGTTGCCTTTGGAAACAAAAGTTTGTTTACTTACTTTTGTCAGTTGACATTTATTTATTTTGCAGTTTTTTTTTTAAGATGTCGTATACGTTAGAAATAAGAAAAAGTATCTACAAGTTGGTTGGGCGGGTACCCAAAGCTGAAATCTCTCGAATATTCCAGAATGAAAACACTTCACGCAGAGCAGTTTATCAAACAACAGCGAGGTGCGAGCAGGGGATGCTATGTCTGAATCTCCCAAAAAGTGGAGGACTAAGTGCATTTACTGCACATATGTCAAAGAGATTGGTGAGAAGAGCAAAAAATCAGATTGGAATGTCAACAAGGGGATTGGCTAGTCAATACAGATCTTCTAAGAGTACGATATCGTTGGAATTAAAGGAGGAATGGTCTTGAATATATAGAAAAAGGCTTAAGTGCCCTAAATACTCTCAAGCGCAACTCCTTCGTATACCAAGATGCTATCGTCAACTGAGGCGGGTACACTTTGCCAATAGAAAAATCATGATTTTAGATGCCAAAAAGTATTTCACTCTGAGTGATTCTGAAATAAAGGGAAACGACGGATTTCATACGAACAATGTAGAAGAATGCCCTGACAATATTAGATACAAACATAAAGAGAAATTTACAGATAAAATCCTTGTCTGGTGCGCAATTTCTAACAGGGGTGCATCCCAACCTTTTGTGGAAAGAGTGAGGGGTAAAGCTTTGAATAGTCAGAGCTATATTGATAACTGCCTTTCCGAATTGCTCAGTTTGTCCACGGACATCATGCTAACGACCATATCATGTTTTGGCCAGACCTAGCATCATGCCATTACTCAAGAGATACCCAAATCTGGCTTCGACAACACAACAAAGCTTTTATCATTTACTGTCTAGGTTTATCATGGACGCGGGGAAGCCCAGCATGAAAAATAATTAAGACGGCAAATTTACGAAAAACTGAAAGAAATTGATCTGATTCTGTCCAGGACCTCATGAGAGACATTCGAAGAAAGTTGCGTCTGGTGGAGCAGAATGGGCCACTCCATATGACTCGACAGTATAGTTTTTATGATAACTAGTTGGTGTTTAAAAAATTTCCTCGTTAAAAAAATCCGATAAATATTTTGTGCCACAACTTTTAGGTCATACGAGTGCTTTTTAGCCCTGTGTATCTGAATGTGCAATGAAAGATACTTAGTTGGAAAAAAATTCTGTTTTTGACTATTCTTGAAACATTGATATAGCGTTTTGATGATTGGTTGATGAGTTATAAGTGACTCAATGTAAGACCCTCAACTTTTCAGTCTGGCAGTCCGCCTTCTTTATAAATTGTGATTTTGTATTCTAGGGCCATAAAGTATTCGTTAGATACTTAGAGCATAATATTTACAACAAATTATGCGCGGTAATGTCTGTTAGGCAACGCATCACGTTTCCGAACATTCTGATTTGTGGCCGGTGCCAGGAAAAATAAATTTACTAGCCGTGAGTGTTGTTGCGATCATGATTGTTGGTGGTAGACGATTTTCCACCAACTGAGGCTGTACCACCACACAGATCCTGGCTACATGACAATTCCGAAGTTATGCCAATAATTCGGAGCCCGACTAGTTGCTTCAGGTAGATTAAGTGGGATAAGGTCTACGCATTGGATTGTAATCTTTATGGTTTTAATTAGGTTTCAAATGAAATTCTAATAAGCGGGGTTAACATGTATTTTTACATTCTTGTAAGAAGCGACACGAAACTCTAAATTAGCCTTAGGTCTTGTGCTGTGTAATTAATAAAGTAGTAATACAGCTTTCGTTCATCCGAGTTCAGACTGCCAACCATAGACAGCTGTTTCATGCTATTTGACAGCTCCTCACCACAGCCTAGGATTGTGCACAGGTAGGACATTGAGCAAATATCCTCTATCCAGGATATAAGGTACGTCAAAACAAGGTAGCACAAAGTGACCTCTATTACCAGCATCGACAACTGCTATAGAGCAAGTTGTGTGTTGGAACTGTATTTCAGTTCGCGTTTAACAGCCGGATCAACACTGAGGCTGTGTGCTGTCCTATTTCGACTGCTATATAAGTTTCACTGTATGCAACCCTAATGTCAATCACATATTGATAAACGTTTGAGCCAAAACAACAATCCCTGTGGGAATTAAATTTCAGCGCTGTTAGATATTTACCCTGCTACCGGTGGGAAAGCTGCCATATGCGTTTTCACTCTAAAGTGATAGCTTGAAATGAATTCCAAGGTCATACATTGTCTGTTCGCCTGTGCCTTAAAAACTAGACATTGGAACCCTTATAGTATGTGATATCAATCTTCTATCATTTGGAGAGGTCTATACTAATATGCAATAAATATAGGAAACTATAATTTTGACATTTTTTGGGATGTACTGTATCAGAAGGTCGATATAACATACTATAGAGGTTTTTAAGAATGACGGTTGATAATATCATGGTTACGAAGTACTCGTAACGAGCTTCAAAATGGCTTCTCTCTCTTTGTTACATTCAAATATTCTTTATCATAGCGATATCTTGGAATCTTCAAATGAAGAGATCTGACAGAACAATATATGTAAAATTAAATACCTTGTTCAAATAATATATGTTTCAGAAGGGCATGTTACATGGGCAACATCTTTCTTTTTTTCAGTACTAGTCAAAATATGCCAGTGGCGTAGTTTAAGCAGCGATAATGTACATATTAGTTATGTTGTACCAGAGCTAGGCCGATTAATTTCTTTTATTCCCGATTCCGGCCTCAGAATAATTTCGATTCGTTTACGATTTTGATTCCTGCCTCGGAATCGATTCCATCATTCCTCTTACAATTCATTTTGGAGTCGAAGCATTGGTTGAGTATACAACGGAAGGACACCGACACTGCCGGCCATGATGCGTAGAGTAATTGTATTCTTACTCCTTTTTGTCTACCATCATTCCACGGGTCAACCCAATTTCAGACAGACAACTGAGCTTACAAATAGATTTTCGTAATGTGTATGTCGAAATATCAGATATTTTGGTTGAATAAGATTTCGTCATTAAAAGTACGTATATAATATTGAAAACATTAAAAGGTATCTAACGATACATTTAACACAATCATCTATACTCAAAACTCCATTACAAATTACTTTTTAGATCGTTCCTAATTTAGGGCAACTGCAATTAATAATGTTAGCGTGACTATTCTTAGTGCGGTAGCAGCAACATTCAAATCCGAGCTCTATCCTCTTAAACAGTTCGTTCAAATCCGATCCGACCCTTCTTTAAGGAATAGATATCGCAAGCATAGAATTAGAATCCGGATTCATAACCGCCATAGTTGGATTCGGGATCATCGGAATCGGTATCAAAACCCCCGGAATCGGAGTCAAAACTATCTGAGGCGGAATTCAAAGCACTGGAATCGGGCTATATACTACAGAAATCGATTCCTTCGGTGCCATGGGAAACGGTTTCTTCGATTCCTACTCATAAGAATTTTAAAGGATACAAAGTGCGTAGATCCGTAGTTCCAAAACCACATCCATTTGTGATGCAGCAGTCGTATTTTCATTCACCACCATTTTATGAAATTTCACCAAATAGTATGAAAGAGTTACGAACATATGAAATTGAATTCAAAACTTGAATCTATATCTTTTCACTTATTTAATAATAATAATAATAAATGGTCTTTATTCATCATTATAAATAACTTGAGGAAAAAAAATGCTTTAGATTATGCAGTTGCAAAGCAAAATTACTGGTCCATGTACAGGTAATGCCTTCTTTGGACTGTATTACATTTATTTGCTCATATTGCTTCATTTACTCGTATAGTTTGGAAAACACATATTATCATTATTTACAATATGGAAGTAGCTTGATATCCAATTTATGCCAAATGGCGATGGCTCAAGTCAAAAATCTTTTACTTAACTATACGTAACATGTTTGGAAACATTGCTACTTTTGCAAAACAAACTCATTGAAAAAATCCGATTGACATTTATACAATTACATTTATTGTTTGTTGTCATACGTAACTTGTTGAAACACATTTACCTGATACATTGTAACAAATGTTCCATTCATTGCAGGACACAGTATGGCCCCAGGTAACCGGTACAACTCAGAGAGAAGACTTGTACTGTCGATCCTTTGTATTCAAGCGATTTGTCTTCAAGTTACCAGCGGTAAGTATTTTTAGAAATATACTAATGACGGCATTTCTGTTAATTTTATTTCAAAGTTACTTCATATGGCAGACATCACCGTACCATTATTTCTTACTAGAATTTATTGTATTGCACATACTTATTACTTAACCTTGTATTAATGAAAAATTTGTTCAAATATCCATAAGCAGATCACAGCACCAGACTGATTACAACGTGTGAATACCGTAAATCAATTGTTTAAAATATAGCATACTCGTATATATGATTAAATCTATTAGAACTAATCACATTTCCTTTAAATTTATTTCAACACTACAACGCCAATAGTAATCAACTTCAAAGGTTCAATGATTTATTTCACTTTCCTTGCAAATTAATAATCCTTTCAATGACTTTCAATTGTACTTCTGCGGACTCGTTTTACAAAATACAAACGTTGACGTTGACTGATGTTATGTAATATTGTAACGTGAAACATTCACTAGCCCTTATTAATAGGTATAAATGTGTGTGATAAAGTTTGAGTCTGATCTGTTTCTTAGAATGGTCTTAAGCGATTTTCAGCTAGTTCACAATATGTCTACGAAAAAAGCAAAATGACTGCCGTTTGTATGGTAAAAAAGTGATACAAAGCAGGATTTCCTACAATAACTTAAAAACTATAAGCGCTAGGGCACACTATAAAAACTAATGTCAACAACTTTGTGTATGATGAACTTTAGTGACGAGTTAATGTATCAGAAGAAGATATGAAAGTATGCCGGTCACCCTATAAATTTTGACGAATAACTCCACCGTGGATGTCCTGCGACCTATTTTCCACTATGCTGCCTTTACTGATATGTAGACGCTGGCCTGTGAAAGAGGTCTGCGATATTCTTTAAACTTTTAAAAGCCTCGTCTCGAGCAGGATAAGGAAAAATGAAGTAATAGCTCAACAGGAGTAGCGCTCACAAAAGATAGACAAGAACATCCTTTCATACCGAATCCTTATAAAACTTTCTAGCGAGAAACCTAATTTGCAACAGTGCTGCTGTTAAATAAGCCATAGGGAGCTTAATATTATTGGGGCGTCAAGTTCACTGCACAGAAAGGGCTTTCAGTGTCACTATACAGCACATTTATATTCTGTTTTGTCACTTGATGTGAAATTAATGCCTTTCGTACTACAGAATCATGACGCTATTATACAAATACAACATGATAGACTCACGCCATTTCTTATAAGATAACAAACAATTAATATTAAAGAAAAACCATATAACATGAATGTCACAGTTATGATTTAGTATACGCTACGGAAACGCAAAAGTTGATAGGTCAAAGTATATCTGATGCGTCAGGCGATTCAACATATCTGGAAGCTTCGCCAGAAGCTCTATCTGATATTACAAAACAGTTCACTCACGTTTCGTTAGTTCTTATTTGTGATACTCCACATAACGAGCAGTATCGAGTTTAAAATTTCCGGCCTTTTTATTCTAGTAAAGGTACTTTGGGTGATACATTCAGTAACATATTACAAGATATCGCAACTGATCAACAAATTCCGGTGTGAATGTTTGGAGTATAAGCAGAATAGCTGGCTATTCAATTCGTCTAGACAGCCATCTATTTCTGTAGTGTGACTAGAGTAATATGGGTGTTAGAAATTTCAGCTCTTTGCTTTGGTAATACCATGGTATGTATAACCTAACAGCCTGCGAAGTTCAACAATTCAATTTAATATCGGGCAGCATACACAAAGGCGATGCCGGAAGGTATTGAGGTCCTTAAACTCGCTACTAAAAATTGACCCTTCATCTACATAATGCAGGGAAACTACGTAGAAATAGCAAAGTCTTTCCTTTTCGAGCTAAAGGGATAGTTCCCTGGGGATGTATTACAACCATTACTGGGCTGCCCGTCGCTGCACTTTTCAAGCCCCCTCCAGCCTTGCGGTTCATCTTTTGCATTCAAAGACAATCTGTGAGAGCTGGAGGTTATTTTAAGGCAAGCTAACACGGCCGGACTGGGGACACTTCACTCCGACATACATTCGTTGATAAGTGCCGCATACCACATCTCTACCGAGGGTGTTCAATATTTTCTTTTTGACTGACTTGTATTGTTAAGGGTTGCTGTGTTAACGCAATATCTTATGATCAAAGCCAGAAATGCGCTGCCGGGTTCTTGTTAGTAGTGCCTATTATGTTTTCACTACTTACCCGAGAAGTCGTCATTATTAAGCACATCGTCGTGTTGAAAATAGCTTTAATTTGAGCTTCGCAAAAAAAACGACCGACTATTGTTAGACCATAACTTCTTGAAAATGAACTAGGCGATCTCCGTTCAGCGTCCTTTTGCATTTATGTTAGCCTAACAACAGACAACTAGGTATTACAAGATATTCGTAAAATGAGTAAAAACCCTTATGAACACTGATAAATGTTCAGTTTAGGTAGATACAACGCTATTCAATGGAGACATCAAACTCTAATGAAACGTGTTAAAAAAATTCTATACATACCTCGTTTGAGGCGTTTGGTACATAGACCATTGGGCCATTGAACCATTGGGAACGCTCTTTGATGATTTATGATGAACACCACAATGCTCTAGGGGCTACGTTTACAGATATATGATCGTTTTTCGTTTTTTTGCTGAGTTACTTACAATTGCGCACAAATACCGTTATAACTTTTTTGTTGTTGTTTGTTTCTAGAGATAATGCCACAAAATAAACGGGAGTCTGTTTTGTAATGAATACTTAATCAGATCAGATTAGCCTTTGTGCAAATCTTTTTAAACAAATGACTTATGTCCTTCCAAAGTCGTACAATTACCTGGAGTGTATAAATAATTTCAAATTCGAAATTCTATTATAAGAAAACAATACCTTTTTTGAATCTTAGTTTTACATAAAAAAGCTTCTGTGATTTGTTGCCTTTCCAATATGCATATTTTGCGTTATTATCTCTAGGAACTAAACATTTATGCGCAATATTAGGTAATTCAGCAAAAAAAAAAACGAAAAACGATCATATCTCGTAAATATAGCCCTTAGAGCATTGCGGTTTCCACCAAAAATCATCAGATAGCATCCCTAGTTGCGCAAACATTTTTTTGGTTCATCTACGAAGCACCATGTATAGTAGGTAATTCATTCAGAGGTATGTACTTTTTTCAAATCCGTAAAGACGAATCGACTATGTCGGATCGCCTTTATTATCAAGTAAAACAATAACCCATGGCATTAATTTTTGAAAATTATTTTTTCAATGCTGGCAGCCAACACAGCTTTGACTATCTTATGAACCGAGGATATTAGATATAAAATAGAATTTTGTACTGCTATAAGAAACATCAACGATCTTGTTTAACTGACCTGTAATATAAATACCTGGATTTCAGGAGATGTGGTCCACTTTGGAATGTCAATCTTCGGTTACCCTTTTGTGTATTTAGACCAGCATTTGGTGAATGGCGCAAGTAATGCTGATTTCTAAATCATCAATCGTACCTTTCTATCCACGTATTTATACGTCAAAAGGAAAAGTCCAGAAGTGTGACTTCGTACGATCTAGGCGGCGAAATAAGCCATGGTTTGACGAGCTGTGCTGCAACGCTAATTCGTATTCTTGAAACTAAATGGTCTGAGTATTTTATTAAAGCGTATTAACGGTCTCCAAAACATCACTTGAAATGTTCGGACATAATAACGAAAATCGGAATTCCAGAATTAGCCATAATGGCTGTTAGTAACAGCCGACATTTGAAACTAATAATATTTAAAAACATAACGTCAATAATACTCATTATCTGCGGTAATAAAGATAACACAATAAAATCGATTGCTATTGTAATTTTTCTTTTGAAAAAGGTACCTCCAAATGAATCACCATTAATATTGTCCTGTTTTTCGACATATACTGTTACCTATGTACTATTTTTCCGCTTTTATCCATGTTGCCCTAGCTTTCGTTTAGCCTAACTGAAGTTAATTAGCTGAAATACTTGCACAGTGGTACACATTACTAACCAGTAAAAGCAATCAATTTATCCTATTCTTTTCAACGCAAGCGTGTACTACTCCAGGTTCTCTTTTTACTGGCAATATCTGTGCTCCTCTATTACCTTTGCTGCTGAGAGCTCCGCGTCTCATGCGAAATCCGAATAGCTCATTGAAATTGTGTAGTCTATTAGGAACTGTCTCTTTTATCTCCTGCTTCCCGTGCATTACGAAAATGGAGGAGGAAATTGAGGTTATGACCTATTAACCCCCATTCATCTAACAAAGGATATAACATGGACTACATAATTTCAGAATAAATACCACAAGTAAAATAATCACGACAATTTTCGAAAAAAAGCAATACAGTAAATCTTTTCACTACATCAATGAATTAAATGCTATATCACAGAAATGCATTCAGAACTTCTTGATATGAAAAGACACTGTGTCCTATTTATTAAGCATAGAGATGTTCCACTTCTTCCAAATTCAGATGCGTATTTACGTTTGCAACACCATAGTTGTCGCTATGTAGTTGTATTAGTATATTGTGATACTGATAGCTTTATACAGGGTGACTTCGAAGTTGAGTCATTTATTTTAACAGTGAGTAGATCTGATCAAAAGAAATGTTTTTTTCCTTTACCATGTTTCTGGTAAAATTAAAGGAACAAAGTTATAGCCCTTTTTAAGTTTGAGTACCGCCCTGTCTCAATAATAATATTATGTGTTTGGCAACAACGGATATCGGTTCATCGCATCGGAAACAAAAAAGCGAAAGAATTTGAAACGTTTATCACGTTGTTTTTCGTCAGTCGGTAACGCGTGGGTGAATAGTGATGTTTGTTGCGTGACTCAAACGAAATGAAAAATGGCACATGTTTACGAAAATGCTGAACTTGTGGATATGATTCTTATTTACGGGGGGGCAGTCTTTACAAAATGCTGCCGGATGCATCACGGATTTATGCGAATCGGTTTCCCAATCGAGTGCAACCAACCCCTCGTGCCTTTGTTAATGTAGTACAAAGGGCTCGTGAATCAGGTGACTTAAGACCTCACAGGTGAGAGCATGCCGGTGCTCCAAGACCGCACGATCAAATACAGGTCCGCACTGAAATACTTATCGGGAGGATACTTTATTAAACAAGGTAACATTATTTTTTATTTTTTTTTTATTTTTACATACATATTTTGGTTTATCTTCCTTCTACAATCATTATCTCAAAATTAATGACTCAACTTCAAAGTCACCCTGTATTGATGATTGAGCAAACTAACATCATAAAGTCTACTCTTGCAAGCTTCTTTTAGGTTAGACCTTTGGTAATTTCTTATTACACATTAGGGATAATATGTTTTGTTACCTTATAAAGTAGTTGAAGCAAAAACAGAATGGAACAGTAGTGGAAAGCAAGATGATTTTAGAATATACACAGAGAAGGATGCTCTGTTCTTCAGTTTTCGTCAGCCGTGTGCATGATAGAGTGAGTTTCATTTAGAGAGATCGTGCGTCTTTTCTCTGAGGATGTTTATTTTCGCAATATGAACAAAAGTTTGAGTTTTACGTGTTTTTTTCACTACGTAATTAGTCTCTTTAACGTGTTTGGATCGATCTTGCATAAAAGGTCCAAAACATACTTATATACACATACAAAAACCTTAGGAGAACATTATAAAACAACGTTGATAATTTGAAGTTTTATTAATGCAGTTTATATCTGCACACACAAACGGACAAGGACCCCTAGAACCCGTATGTATAGAAACTTATAGAAAACGTTGTGAGAATGGAGTGTATTTTAGGATAATTTATTTTATGATAACAATACCAAAAGGAACATTTTTGCCATTTCCCTCAACTACTCCTATCGTCCTTTGAAGCTTTGTTAAACTCTTTGACGCGAAAGAACATTCTTTTCCTGAAAAACAGTCATTTTGCAGTCACTACTTGCTAGCAGAATGCCACTGATAGCACTTTGGTTTTAAACAACCATCCCATCGCCATTAACTTGGAACACCTTATTAAGTTTCTCAATTTGAGACAAATTGAATCTGGTAAATGTACGAAAACTGAATGATTCTTTACCACCAAACAATACACGCAGCCACCACGAAAACAACAGAAAAACCTGACCATTTTATCATTTGTTGGTCATGGCAAGTTAAATCCATATGTAAGAAATTTTTTCGTCACTCAGTATATTGACGATCGCTGGTTAGAGACTGAGTTTCAAAACTCCTTATTGATCAAACAAGCAGCAACAAACCGTGTGATATCAATGAACGGCGGTGCTTTGGTAATGTGATTTATGGGAACGTTTCACTCAATAATCATCGTCAAACTAGAGTAAAAGTTTGTACCATTTAAGTATCCGAAACCACAGTAAATGTTGCTTTTTCAGCTCAAATTTTATCTGTATCGCTAGTCATTACTGAAGCACATAACTGAGACTGACTCAAACTCTGAAGCAAAGCTCATGGGTTTTTAATTGGTAATGATAGCTTAACTACTACAGTCTGTTCACTTAGTTTGCATACTTGATATGAAGCAAGACAAGGGTACATGGGGCGAATACTGGATAAAGTCATTTTAAAAAATTTACCAACGTTTCTTCAACCCATCCAGTACGTTTCCATTATAAATCTGATGCTTTTAGGAGTATTTACCGTACAACGGCCTTGCCTCAATAAATCTGGCAAGCGTCAGTTTATTTTCGATCCCCGACGGAGATCAAACGAGCAATAAAAGAAGCGAGAGTCACTTATAGAAAGAGAGAGACGGGATGAATCAGGGGCGTAGGCGTTATGTAATTTACAACAAAAAAAAAATGGAAAATAATCGAATTATGCTCTATTTATGAAATAATGATCGTATAGAGGCTAGGTTGTTTCAAATTCTGATAAGCTGATGCTATGTAAGCAGTGCGGGGATGAAACGAGCAGTTGACCTAGGCCGAGAGCATCAAGCAATACGGCTGAATTTATTCATCTGTTGGTGTACTGAATGTGCAATAAATTCAATTCTATATATGATATACTGGAGAATGTTGCCAAAAATAGATTATGTGTTAAGGTTTGAGCAAAAAAGAAATCGAAAATGTTTGTTCAATATGGCTTATAACAATCATGCAAAGAAGGTATCAGCATCTATAAGTAGGGTTGTCATCTCCGAGAGTAACTAAAATTTCAAGTTGACCCCATCTTCGAAATTTGTAAACATTTTTCTTTTTATTTTAGTACATGATTGTTGTTTGAAAGGCTAAAGTTTGCATTTAGGGAGTTTTAACGTTGTATCCGTCTTTGGGCTTCAATTTATAAAATTGCTTATACGTGCATCTGTCAACAGAAAAGTGCTATTATAAGAAAACATACGAATTTAATGACAGAAATGTAAAAAAATTACCTATGCCAAACGCACTCTGATCACTACAGACTATGAAAATTAGGAAACAAACAAATCATTGACTGGATTCTCCTACGTAGTCTGAATTCGTTGGTGATGACAATGTCAGTAATCCCTTGAAGATTGATGTGCGTGACATTAACAGGTCAAAGAAACGCCAAACGCGCAACAGTGAAGCCGCGGAGATATGGTTATTATATGGACGCAGATTCCGCAACGTTAACGACGCAGCGTTAGGGTTGTTACTATGAACACGATTTCCGGATAACAGATGTGATGACGCTGTGGGCCAACATCACGGTCGCAGCGTTGATCTCCCTATTTACTATCACTCCATTATGCAATCATTGCAAAACTGAAACATCATGATAATCGTCGCATTAATCCCAGTTTATAGTCAGCGTCGCAAAGTCATAGCACAAACATAAGGGAGTTACAACCACTGATATAATTCATGAAGTTACATAGTATAAGAAGTTAGCTTACTTTCAACTTGCTATGTCTTTATGTTGAGAATGAAATTATGCTGAATTACTATTCATTTTACTCTTACTTTCCACACATACTGGCGTATTAACAATGTGAAAATTTTAGAAAATGAGAGATTACGTTTTTTGGAGGTTCTTTGACATGAACATCATGAAACATCATGTAACTCATTTCCGTCAGTCTATTGGTCTGTCGGTCTGTCCGCTAATCTTATAACCGCCTATAACTTGAGAAGTACCGCTCGGATTTCGATGGAATTATATTTACTATTAAGTCAGCGACGCAAAAGCTTTGAAGTTTTTGAAATTCGGTCCAGTGGTGACAGAGCTAGGGGTAAAACATAAACAAAATAAAAACCGATTAAACTTCGTTTTTGAATATTGTTCATTTTCAAACATGAAATTGCAGGGGTTGAAAAACGGGGGGTTGGGGTTGTAGGACACGGGGCAGGGTGTATTATTTATTTGGCAGTAGTATCTACGCTTCGAACAGCATTATAATAATGATAATAATAAAAGGAACTTCATTGGTCACATCATTACAAAATAATTGGTTTGATAGGAAGAAAATAAAATAGTGACGAAAAGGTGGAGTATCAGCTTACGCTGTTTTTCACCCCCACTCAAAATCATTGACACAATAGATAAACAACTATGAGGAAAAAAAAATGTAGTACATCTCAAACTTGTCAATTCCTGTCAAAAGGGGTCTGTAAAAACCTATTAATTCATTCGTTAGTTGTCGTTTTCTGACGAACTATTAGTGCACTTTGAAGTTCAAGTACTGCATTTCGACGAAATGGCTGAATACGGCATCATGTTTGCAAGGTAAGCTATAATTTGATGATTTGCATTGAAGTGGATTCCATATAATGGAGCAAATCGCTACATATAAAGTCGACAGAAGGAATATATGCTTGAGGCAATGAATAATATTGCCCAGCTTTTTCACGGTTTAGGAAAACATCTATCTGTCCTATATAAAGTTATAAAGTACATTGGGCAAATATACTACTGCTACTTTTCCTAAATTACCTTCAGTTTTTAGTGGTATATGCATCTCTAAAACAATTGTTTATAAATATATTTGTTACAGAGGGTTTTCATTACATGAAGCACTGAAGATGACATAGATACCATCACACTGTTTTCACCTATCAATGCTTCCGAAAATCTGGCAGATGAAAATTCGGCGAAGAAGACAATGTATAATCTGAACACCCAGTTTAAATGGTCTTATTTTAATAAAATTTTGTATAAGTACTTAATGAAGTAAATGATAAAAATTTCAAAATGATTGCACTGCTTTAAAGCCCTTTGACCTTTAATAATGTGTGGATGCACCCTGATGTGCTACGCATTCTCCAACGCGCCTAGGCATGCTTCTGATCAGGTGGTTAATGTCCTCCTGTGGTATCTCATTCCAGGCAACCACCAACTCCTCTCGAAGTGCTTCTAGAGTCTGAGGAGGACCTTGCAAATTGAGCAATCTCCTACCCATCATATCCCACACGTGCTCAATTGGGGATAAGTCGGGAGATCTTGGTGGCCATGGTAACAATGTGACATCATTATGTTGAAAGAAGTCTATTGTGACTCTTACAACATGTGGTCGGGCATTATCTTGTTGGAAAGTTGGATCTGACAGGGTGTCAAGATAGGGTAAAAGATGGGGTTCTAGAACTTCGTGGATATAACGCTGCGCGTTCATGTTACCTCTGATGAAGATTAAAGGTGACCTGGAACCATAAGCTCTAGCACCCCAAACCATAGCTCCAACAGTGTGATGAACATGTCTTTCAACAAAAAACTATGGATTCCTCCTTTCACCACGTCGCCTTCTAACCCTGGCACGACCATCGTGCATGCCTAAACAAAATCGAGACTCGTCACTAAAGACAATACTGTTCCATTCCTCATCCCAGAGTGACCGTTGTCTGCACCACTCAAGGCGATTACGTCGGTGTTCTCGAGTTAAAGGGAGGACCCCGGTATGAAAACAAGCCAAAACTTCTCATTCGTCGGTAAACACTTCGCATGCCAATAGGTCTTCCCTGTTCTGCAAACCATTCATTTGCAATGGACCTGGTAGTGGAGAAACGGTCCCTTAAGGCCAATAATCTTAGGCGGCGATCTTCACGGTCTGTTGTTCTACGGCGGCGTCCAGTGCCCCTTGCTCTTTGCGTACGGCCTTCTCGAAGCCATGCCTGACAACACCTAACCACAGTGTTCTACACTTCTTTGCACTCTAACTGCAATTGCCCGAAAAGAAAGTCCAGCTTCCCGAAGTCCCACTATACGGCCCCTATCAAACTCACTAAGTTGACGAAATCGTACAGGTCTCCGTACTCTAGGCCTCGTAACCGATCGTAAAGGATGTCAAGAACTAAAATCCTCCAACGTTGGTTCTTTACTGCGGCTGAAATATTCATTTTTAGAGCGTTAGTGAATTAAAAAAAAAACAGTATAAAAACCGGAATGTCCAACTGATAAGGCTGAAAATTTTTTCACTTGTTATTTACAGTAAGATAAATACATTCACCAACTTTTATTAAAATAAAACCATTTAAACTGGGTGTTCGGATTTATATGTCACTTTATATATACAGGGTGGCCAAACACGTGACGTCATAAAAAAAAAATTAGATTCTCCACATCGAGAGGAACCCAAATCACCCCCATATATATGGTCCGATTTTGTTTAGTTTAGGAGTTATGATTTTTTTTCGGATTTTTCGAGAATTTTTGAGTTCTGTGTTTATTTTTACCATAACTTCGTTAATAATTGTGATAAATGCCTGCTTTTTTCACGATTATGTAGCTAAGACCTAAGGCTTAACTATCATATAATCATTCAAGTCATGTAACTAATACTACTTTTTAATTTTTTTCAAAATCTTCGAACATAACAAAAAAGTAAAAAAGTGCAACAACTTTGAATGTTTATAAAAAATTGAAAAAACATGTTCTTACTATTCGTAAGTATCTTAAAAACTTCCTTACGGTATCAGCTATTTACCGTAAAAATTTCATCAACCTAGCTTTACTACATGCTACCGTAATTGTGGCTCAAATAGAACCGAACCCAAAATTGGATAACCCTCTGCTCAATAGAAATTGTTAGTTTCGGAAAAAAAATTTGCAAAAACCACAAAAACAAGTTTGATTTTTACTGAACAGCAGATTATTATTCATTTATGTTATTTACAAGAGGTTTTCAAAATGTCTGCCTCTAACAGAAATGCACAGTGTACACCTACGTATGAAATTTTGTTTTAAATCTCTAAATGCTTGTGTGTTGTTTTTCAACACATGTGTCGCTTCTTGAATTTTGTTCCTCATTGAATTTTCATTTGCACATTCTTGGGCGAATGTTATGTCTTTAAAATATCCCCAAACAAAAAAATCAATGGGGTTGAGGTCAGGGGAGCGTGGAGGCCATCGTATCGGTCCGTTTCGTCCGATCCATCTGTCTGGGAACCTTTCGTTTAAGTAGTTTTATGCTGGTTAAAAATAAAAAAAGAATGTGTGTATTACATCTCAATTCCAAAGTTTGGATTTGCGATATGACCGCCTGGACCACTGGGTACTACCACAAGAGAAACAAACAAGATGTGTAACTTGTCATCAGAAAATACAACTTGCTGTCAAAAATGTGACAAAGGGTTCCATGTCAAGTGTTTTTGATGTATCATACTAAGCCCAAATGATTTTGATGCCCATTGTCCTATATATAGGACACCTCCATAACAACTTTTTTGACAAAAAATCAGTTTCAGAAGTTTTAGTTGGGTTCTTGTATACTATTAATGCCGCTTAAATGCAAAACTATGTAGAAGTCAGAGTCATGATAACTTTGGGCATATCTGGGTTAAATTGGACCGCTTACAACATTGACCTCAAAAAAATTACTCCCCCGTACATTTGAACTTATAACTTTATAGACGTAACACGCATACGCTGAACACTGTCTGCGTGTCTGCGTCTGATTATTTATGAACTGATGACATAGTTGCGTGGAAAGTGGCAGAGTCGATCTACTTGACGCCATTTTTCTGAATAAAATTCATTGATTTGTTTAGCAAACAATTTAATCCAAAATAAGTCTAGACGCACAAAACAAACATCAAATATCCGCTAATAAAGAGTGACATGACAGTCGTGAGGCCTTAAGGCTTGTATCAAATTTAATATCTAATATTAAAAATTAGTTTACACTGTGCATGTGTATGCTACTATTATTCGGACAATTAACTACAATACCCGAAACAGACAAATTGCGTTATGTTATAATTTATGTTTGTGCTGTGCTACGTCGACTACAATCTACTACTACTTCCTATTCACTATCGTTCGATGGTGCCAGATTTAATATAACCGTAACCGAAAACTACAACAAATCTAGTCAGTCTGTGAAATGTAAGATCCTGGTAAAACTCTCCTACAACTGTCCTAAGATCCTAGATTCGAATTCGGGTGCTCCTTTACCGGATTTTATCTACGCCCTGGGATTACAGAGAGTAAAATACGCGAAATGTTGGATTTGGCAACGGCGTCGGGAATAAATATTGATTACAGAGGACCTTCGCACTTAGCTGCTATGGCGTGTGATGGCAAAGGGCGGGAGGGACAGCGGTTTACAACGAGACGCTGCTGTGGATGCTGTTTGGACCTCAGTTGACCTCGCATTTGTAGGATATTGGCTTCTGCGGTGTCTCTCGATACACGCGGTACATGTTACCTAGTTTCTGTTAAAAGCTAAAACAAATGATGTGAAGTAATGGCAGACTGATGGATACCGGTCTGCTACGAGAAGCTGATGCTGTTTGAACGTCAATTGGTCTTTCGCACGATATTTGCAGGATGTTGGCCTCGGCTTTCTCTGTTGATAGGTCACGTATCAACCATCTGCGTCCTACTTAAACCTATAGCAATTGATGTTAAGTGACGGCAGAGAGCAGAATACCGGTTTGTTACGAGACGCAATCGATATTGCTGTACGAACCTCAGTTAATCATCTTTCATTAAAACTAAGTTTCTTTGACTATTTTGTCTACTTAAGGTTGCTGGCCTTTTGGATAAGTATGCCGGAGTTTCCTAATTTTGTAGGAGGTGCTTCGTTTACCTTTGTTTCATCATTGATGCACGTCTGACGCACAATCATTTACTTTTAAATTTTGCATGTATATGAGTCCTTAGTATTGTGTGACAGAAACAATTCTTCAGGAAACGTACATGCAACAAGTGGTATCTTTAAAACATGGTGAAGGTGCACGTTCTTAATGATCGTATAAGAATATACACGTTCACCATTTTTGAATAGAGGCTAGAGGAAGTGGATCTGTCTGCATTTAGCGCCTTATTAACCTGATTCGTTCTTCTTGAAGCAACAAGCCTTCAACATAGGCTCAACATGATATAGGCACTCATTCATTGGGATTGTTTGGTGGGTGCAATAATTTGGTAAGATTATTGATTAAATCACTCTCTTTGAATTCGATGAAGAATATCGTACCACGTCTATTTTGTGTACTTGTATGACAAATTAACAATTTTAGTCACAGTCGATTATCAAAAACAAAAAAAAACCTTCGCAATATTGCTTTTCCATTCCCAGACCAAAGATGTGATTCGGTAGCATAGCTTTCAAGCAAAGCATATGATACGAAATATACTTTTCATTATTTGTTACAGATCTTTTATTATACAGATGTCAAACTATCGTTGTCCTTTAAAATACTAGAATGCAGAATCTGGAAACGTTCCTGCTTCAAAAATGTGATGCAAAAATTATGTAGGGATTATTTCTATAATTCCTAGAAAAAAAAGAACCTAAGGCAACTTTCACAGAATCTTATTAACAAACAGGTTAGTTAATATTTGGATCATTTATCATCATTGTGTCTCATCGATCTGTCGAAAATAACGCCAGTACTCATCCAGGCTTCAGATCTTATCGATACGTTAGGGATCTATTCTTAGTTAGGGTGTAATCAGCATTTTGCTATCCTAGATCAGTTTGAACGTAAAGTTAAACATCGCTTTACATACTAAGCTAGTCCGCATTCGCCCACAATTCCCGGAAGTCTACGAAACTTCTGAAACATCTTTAAACTCTACGGGGAATTTAAGATGCATCATTAAGGGATTACACCAAATGTGTCTGTTAACCAGATGAGTTTCTTCCCATGTCTTTCTTTGACCAGCGCCGAAAAGCAAGTCTCGCAAACTCAGTGTATTTAGACATGGTGGCCTATTCATAGTTCTCAAACGTAAATTTTAGTTAGAATATACCGTACAGGGTAACAGCCTATCTAGTAAAGTTGAATATAAACATTGAAGCAAACATTATTACCAAATTGCTGAGATATTGGACAATCGGTCGGAAAAAACACTCAAACGTGACAAGTCGCACCCCCACAACTGTTATAGCTGCAGTACCGAGTTTTCCGTCAGGAATTCTATGATACCCTGTTTGGTCCCTACCTACTTACCCTTTTGGATATGGGTATGGTTACGGAGACGGAATATTTCTCCAAATTTATTTTAGACCTCCAATAATTCCATCCCGGGAGCAGATGTTACATCACATCGAAGCCAAACATTGATAGCTGAAGCGTCCTGACGTTTAAGCAACACGTGCAGCTACAGAACGAGTGCACGTCAACTGAACAACAGCTAGTTCTAAGTTCCAAGAGTTAATGGATGATATAACGTCTTTATGAGTGGTTGTTGAGTTAGAAGCGATTCCACAGGCAAAAACGTTCAACTTCGACAGCTTTCCAGTCCGTCATTTTGTGTTTTAGGGTTTTAAGGTATTCATAAAGATATCCAAAATGACCCTTCTTCTATGCAAAAACATATGTCAGGATTGTTCCCAGCCCCGACCTGGAATTCCAGATTGCTAACTTAATCCGTTCAAAAAATATATAGGACTGTATAAAAGTTAATGTGCGCCTTACAAAAAGGAGGACAACGAAAATCCCGTGTCCTCAAATTCCGGCAGGCGATCCTACCTGCGTTATGCCATCAGTTCTAATATTTTCAAATCAACCCCGTTACGAACGAGGTATAAATAAACGAAAACAAAGCGGAGGGTGAGCCAAGCGACGCTTCAAGCTTCAACCCGCACCTCTGGAAATCTTTCTCCCACGCAACTTCCTGTCCTGAGTCCCGCACATTACAACTTTCTTCTTCTGCACGCTAGGGCACCGTTCAACGCAGTTGCCACATCTTAGTCTAGTTTTATTTACGACTTCGTATGTGTTATTACAAAGGTCTACCGTTTTCACAAAAGCCGATATCCTAAAAGGCCGCTGTAAATTTTGATCATCGTATGTTGACTGAATGAGAAAATACTGCAGTGGCACACAATACGAAGATGGCCAACTTTGAACAACCTATGTCACTAAAACAGTCATTCTTTTAGGGTCGTATCGTCAGTCGTTCCTACAATCCTAGGACGCCTTTATAGCCTCCTTGATTTTCATAGTATTTTCTCTCTTTCAGACAGGCCATTTCTAGATTCTTACTGTTAGCGTCAGCGTTGTCCTATTGTGAGGCTATGTTTTCTTTTTGAATTGTAGGAAATCTCAGGTTGATATAACAGATATAAATCAAAACATGAACAATTGGACGCAAATACATATTTGTAACCTCAAAATAGAGTAGAAAACTATGAAAATCAAGGAGGCTATAGAAGCGTTATATAATTGTAGGAGCGACTGACGTTATGGTCCTTAGGTACTCTGATAGGTAAAAGTGCTATATGAAAACACTACGGTCCAAATGATCAAACTATTTGTATTTGGTGAGAGTTGCAGGGTTAACTTAGCTCTAGAAATATTTTAATTTAAATTTGTCGTAATAGCTAAGCGAAGATTTTCGTATATGCTGAGTTGAAAGCAATGAATATTATATAGAGTCACAAAAATATGACCTGATGTTTATATTTTAAGGAACACTCTTCTCTGACAATTCTCTTTGAGAACTAGAGGCTACAAACATTTTTTTGCTTCAATTTGATGAACAGGTTCTCGAAATTATTCCTTTAGATGCTCCACCGCCTTGGAGACAAATAGAAAGCAACGTCTTTTGAGCTCTAGACGATATAATAATATGATCAACTTATTTATTTATAGTTCAATTTAGAAGCAATTCTAACTTTTGCATCACACCCAATCCTAGGTAAAATTTCTTACGCTTTATGGATGCTATAAAAGATCTTAAAAATCATAAAATCCGAAACAGTAACCTCGAAACCTAGTTAAACTTTGTAAAAGAAAACTGACCTTTTCTATTTTTATCATTTTTCCTTATGCCCTGTAGTTAGTTTATTATAATAAAGCTGAAAATTTTATAATAGATGTTTATACACAAAGGGCCTAATCAGACGTTTGTCTTCTATGCTATGAAATTAGTAGCCAAAGTGCAAAGTCCATATATTCAAACATCTCTACTACCTGCAGGCGACAAGTAATGGTTATTAACTCCAACATTTTCTCATTGTAATGTTGCTGGAGTGCTTGAAGAGCCACATCATTAAAGCGCGATTTTACTATCCGGGCACAAAATTGAGCCCGGGGTCAGATTTGACGAATTGGAAGGCATTTTTAAGTAATGGAACTAATGAATAGAGTCCATTTCCTGTAAAATATCCCTAGAGAAAAAATATACGATTTGTGTGAGATATGCCCCTTCATATACCACCTGGCTTAGCTACAAAAATATGACAGCAACTATTAGGCATTTTATTGAAAATAGCAGTGTGACTACTGGCCTGAAAGATGTATTTTGGCTTGCACACTGGACGATATTTATTTATAAGATGAATATTTGTGGTTATCGTATTTATAATGAAGGTAGGCATGTAACGTATGTATGCTTCTTCATTAATATATTGTAGAGCACTCATACAGAGTCTACGGAGACAAAGTAGTTGAGGCTTCATATGATCGTGTTCATTACAAAAATTAACGCATTTAGATTGCTAGAGATGGATTAATCTCAACGAGATATTTTTTTACACCTTGTATCACATTGTCTCTCTTGCCTGTCATTGATAAAATTGAACGTTTTTGAAAAAAATAATTCTTTTCGTACACTATTAATTTTGACCATGTATCCAGTATATTGATTACGATATACGACCTGAACACCCCCAGTACCTTTGAATCACTTGGGAATTAATAGGAATGAGACTGTTTTCTCAAGATGGCTCATTTTATCAAAATCAAAGAAGAAAAAATGTCAGCATTACTGCGTTAGCGCTTATCCGTTCCTAGCGGTATGATTAGGTCAATTGTATTCCATGGACATCATCAAGTAAGGCTTCAACTTTTCTTTACATCGAAGCAGCCGCGCAGGCAGAAGCCGGGTCACAGCGGCTGCTGTGGGGAGCTTGAACAAACTTTGTTAATCCGATTAATATTACTGCCTAAGGTTAGTAGAGCTCCTCATGTAGATTCACGATACCCCAGAGACAAAGGAGTGGTCGTATCGGTCAGTTCTGGATGTATGAAGTTTGACACGGTTGGGATGGCATCATGGGGGAGACCTCTGACGAGCAAAGCTCGTAGGAATAGCGGTAGATTCGAGTTAGATCATCAACGGCATGTTGGCGCCAAAGAGTCCTGAGGATGTCCGTTGAACAGTATCGGGCAAAGATAATGTAGCCAGCCATAGTTATGTAACACCTTATACATTAATAAGTTTAGAAGTGCTGCACAAACGTTTATACAACTATTTTATATGGCACATTAGCTCGGTAGTCAAAATGTTTGGGTTGTGGTATTCATGGTAAGATTTATACAACATACCTGAGAGCCTCGTTGCTTTGATGTGCAAAATTACCACAAGTTGCTCTTAACGGAAGCAATTTTACAACTGGCTACATCTGTAACAATATCACAACTTTTATAGGACTAAATATACGTGTTTGGGGTAGATTTGTTGCTTAATATAAATTAAGATAGGCGACGAACCACTTCAAAAATTATTTATATAAATGGTGAAGGTAGTACAGCAAAGTATAGAATAATCTTATCTCTAACAATATGCGTATTTATAATAAATCGGTATCTTGAATGAATTTGTTATGATGGGAAACTACACAAGAACTCATCAATATAAGAAAGTATAAACAGATATCATTGACATCATAATTAACAGGAACTCATAAGGAAAGTGAATACCGGGAATATAGAGGAGTAATAAGATGTTTACTAAATATACGAGGGAGGTATAATTTGTATAGATAAAAAATTTCACATTATCCTAAGTTTCTGATGTCATCTTTTTAGGTGAAATGCCATCACCATTATTTTTCTTCTTGAAGACGAGCAGCGCATGAACACTCATTGTAAAGGTTTTATCAACTTTTCAAAAAGATATTGCACGTATTTCTGAGTGAAGCAATTAGCTTTGCTCATATTTCACAAATTGCTGTATAACACCTGCGGATTATACCAAAATGTTCTAATAAGCCAAAGATAATATAGAGGGTGCCGTTATTACACATAACCACCCGGCATATTAGGTAAAAAGTACAGCCCTCTATCAAAAATCAAATAATTCTGTTTCACTGCGACATTACAGACAGAAAATGATAAACATTAGTGTAACTGTGTCTAAATATAGGATGTGTGGAAGATTTAAAGCAGATAAGTTCAGATTTTCATCTTGAAAATCTAGACACATATTTGATCAATATTAAATTAAGAACCAAATACGAAGCCCGTTGACAATACGTCATATAGCTACGTGTACGAAATTCACAATAGCCGATAAGTCAGTAAACAAGATGAATGTAATGTGTTAGTTTGGAAATATTATTTACTTCGCCTACACAATACATAGTAGGATTATGTAACAAAATGAAAAGTTGAATCTTGCACTGACGCAAAGGTTCATTAGCGGGTGCAAGAGTGTTTACAATTTTGCTGTATAACTGTTACCTGCATCCCTTATACGAAGCTGAAGCGACTGAAGTGTACTATTAGGTGCGGCCATTCTGCTTGTATAGCTGCTCTAAGAACGATTTACCAATGCTCTTGTAACATACAAGGCTTTATAAGGAATACTCCATGAACGATCTTGCAATCCTAACAGGAGTGATAATTGTTAGTTGGGCGGTCAGCTGGTTACTAAGCTGTAAAACTTTCATTTATTTTTAGAGTGTCGTTCAAAAGCTCTCGTCAAGTAAAGCCGATTACAAGAGCGACATTAAGGAAGAACACCATAAGACACTTTTTTTACACGAACTTGTATATTGTTTATCAATCTTGAATTCATCAACAACAAATACACTTGAAACTTCTCTATGATAATTGAAAAACTTTTAAAAGAATTTTACTGGTATGTCCAGCCGATACGCATTATGAGGTGCTTCCAGAATTTGAATTTCAATAAAGGCTACAGACCGTCCGATATCTAAGTGGAACTTTTTTTTGTTCAAAAATATACCCATCGAATCGGCCCAAAATACTTGCCGATCATTTCTCACCCTAGAAGGGCCACATACTCGGCAACACTGTGCGCCCTCGTTGTGCCGAGGCCTACCGAACCACGCCGTGGCGCTTTTCCCACTTCCCACCTTCCCAGTCTTATCCCGGCCTCGGGATGATGGTCGCCGTAGCGATCTGCTGCATTCTGGTGCTGTTAGCAGTGTTCATAATTATCATTGTCGCTGTGGGTCAGTCCATGGGTAACCAAAAGGCATAAGAGCAGTACCAGCACAGAAGCATGGAACCTTTCACATTCAAAGGACCGTGCTGCGGCCTTCGCGACCATACACAGGATTCCACGACCAGGAAAGGTAAGTGAACCTAAAACGTTTTACTTGCTTATAGTTTGTTGTGCGTTGCCTTATATGCGTTGTAGTAATTTTGGTTTCAGTTGTGGGCTAATGTTTTATAGATCTGCAAAAACAGCTTCCTCCTTTGCTCCCGGTCGCACACGATAATACGTTTTAACACAGATGGTGTTAGTTGTACATCTTCCTGGTACCATCATGATTCCTGTGGTATTTCTTTTGAGAAAAAAAAACATCCTCCTAGTGCCCTGATACGATATAGCTGATTTTGATTTTTACTTCAGATAGATTATAGTGCAGGTATTGTTTTAACAAAATCTGAAAAGTAGGCTCTGAGTTTTTCCTATACTGCATTATGGGTACTGTTAGTCAGCATGGGACGCTAAATTATTAAGAGACTAATTTGAGAATAAACTCGTCACTTGCATCGTATGCCTTATGTCTATCCTTTGCAATAGTATAGTTCCATTATTCGTTCCTAAGTTCTACATTTTCTGGAGGCATTGCAGCTGTTTCATATTGGAATGCTGCTACTGACATAATTTTTGGAATTGTTTAGGCAATATCTGAAGTGACCGGCTGCGACAAATAGCCCTGTTGACTATTGACATTTTGACCATGTTTCGGGAATCACAAACGGCTTTTTTGAGTGCTGAGATTGTAAGCAGTGCAAAATTATAAGAAAATTGGGCGAAATTAAAGTGAGGCATTCTTCAGTAGTCTTAAATAAAGCTAAAAATCACATTTGCAATAAAGGGGGGGGGGAAGAGAGAAAGAGGATCGAGCTATATCTCACTTAATCTCACCAGAGGGGAAGGGGAGGAGGACGGGTGAAAAAATCGTTAAAAACGCAATTAATTAATTTCTATAGGTGTCAGTGGTCGCTAGTCTCTTTGGCAGTCATCGCTCCTTGTTCAATAAAAGATTTGGTTAGATGACTCATACTCACTATATGCGAGAAGCACATATACCTTCATTCTTTTTTACTTCGATAAGATAGGCTTCACTAAAAGTTAACATCCTGTATTCCATCGAATTTAACTGGACTTGATTAAGTCACTTTTGTCTCTTGTTATATGCTGTTTAAGCTGCTTTTTCCTCTCCATATCACATCTTTATAATCATATTTGCAAATTTTTCCGAAATAATTGTAAAGTCTGGTTTCATTGATGCAAGTTGGTCAAGGGGGTATATAAAAGATGGACGCATAACATGGGTGCACGAATTTCTGTGGGAAAACTTTTTATTCGACAACAACGAATGAGAAAACGTGTTCTTTGGGATTTAATCAAAAGTGTTGACAGGAACGAAAAAATAAGATAAGATTTTTAGGTATTTATGAGACCTACAAAATGAGATTACACGTAAAAAGATTCGACTAATAGCAAAGATGTTATGGCCGAGAAATGAGGCAAAATGCAGGTTTTGGCATTTGGTAATGCGACGATAATTTCACAGAACTACTTGAAATTCATGGAATCCCTGGGATTCATACTGCTAAGTAACCACAACAAAATTGGAGGCGATTGTTCAAGTAGTTTTTGAGAATTTCTAATTGTTTGTTCCAAAACATCTGTTTTCCGACCAACGCTACTAGTTTATTGAACAATATACAGGGTTCGTTCATAGAACAATTAATAGCAAAATAGACGAGTTTACCTTGCCGATATGAATCAATCAAGCCATTCCGAAAGATAAATGTTATTTTTATGCGAAAAACGAAGGTTACGTATTTTTTTTCTTCTAAACAAATTCAAACTTTTTCTATTTGTGAGTAATTGAACAAATGCGTTACTATATTCGAAAAACATACGTTACTGTACACATTTTAAAACAAAACGGATTTGTCTATCATCTTTTGTTACGAATTATTACAAATACAAAGTGTTTGAATTTGTTTAGAAGAAAAAACGTAACCCATTTTTTTGTGCATAAAAATAACATTTGTCTTCCGGAATGGTTTGCGATTCATATCGGCAAGGTAAACTTGTGTATCTTGCTATAAAATGCCTTTTGAACTAACCCTGTATATTGCTCAATAAACTAGTAGTGATGGCCGGAAAATAGGTGTTTTGGGATAAACAATCAGGGATTCTTAAAAACTACCTCACCAATATACTCCAATTTTGGTGTGGTTATTAAGAAGTACGAATCTTACGAATTTGAAAAAATTACGAGAAACCATCGTCTTATTACCAATAAGAGCCAAAACCTCGGTTTTCGGCCATAACTTTTTTGCTATTAGTCGAATCCTTTTACATGTAGTCTTATTCTGTAGGTCTCATAAATACCTAAAAATCTTATATGCAGAGTTTTTTCGTTACTGCCAACAGTTTCGATTGGATCCCAAAAACACGTTTTCTCTAAGAAGTTTTCCCACAAAAATTGGTGTAGCCCCTTTTTTTTGTCCATGTTTTAAATACCCCCTTGAACAACTTGCAGCAATAAAACCAGACTATACAATTATTTTGAAAACCGGGAGTATTTTCGTCTTATATGATTAGACTAAAGGGCGTAGTAGGAAATCTCGTTGAGAGCGAGGTATCTTTCACATTTCAGAAGAGCAAAAGTGAATCATCAGCTCTAAGGTTCGAACGATGCCTGTTGTGTTAGTCTGAATGTCTGCACCAGATTGGTGCAAGATCAAATGTGTACATCACATCGCTAGACTTGGCTCATTCAATAATCAGTTACTAGTAGACAAAAGTTTGTATGATGTTGCTAAAACAGGGTCAGCAGAAAGGACTGAAGCTGGCCTAGTTGCCAGGCTTTGCCTCAGACCACTAATACCAGCTGTTTGCATTGTAACAGCACAAATTTCACTTGCCTACAATCCTGCATCAGGTTAACAGCCACAAACCTAACTTCACACAAAATTATCACCATGAAAATATAGAAGAAAATCCCTGTCCCGGTATCATGGATTTTACTATAATTTGAGCTTACGTAAAAAATCCACGATAACAGACTCAAATAATTGATACGTTGGTTATATTAGCATAAAAAGCACCCCAGCCGAACAAACTACTTCCTTCACAGCCAGTGTGCCTGCAAATGTCGTAAACTCAAGTTTTACGGCTGAATTCTGGCCACGTTAGAGAGGAATTTGATTTATCCAAAGTCGAGATCTTGTTTTTGGAAGATATACTGATTTTGACTGGCTGAACATGTAAAGATCATTGTTTTGTGTTTCCATGGTTTCTTTATTCGAATTCTTCCTGTCATTATTTTTATCACTTCATTAGCATTTCGTGATGCCCTATTCGCATTCGTTATACTCGTACATAATGTTGTTTTAACTGCCCATTCGTGAATTAGTGGGCTATTTTAGGATCTGATTTATTCTCTAGTTATCGTACAATAGGCATTCTTCATCACTTATCGAAGATTATAGCGTTGGAAATGTTTGAAGTAAAATATTAGTATCTCAAATCTCCAATCCTACAAATTCTCATAAACTTAAACACGGACGCAGGTCGACCTTCGATAACCAGATGAAAGGTGTTCCGTGTGACAGATAGTAGATATATTAACAATCATTTCAGACATGGGCTCCCTGAAAAGATATGATCCTTGATTTCCATTTTTTCTTTTTCAGCTCTTGCTCAGTTCCTACTGTATTTTGTTGGACCATGGAAGGCCACTCCAATAGTTATTACTTAACTATTTGATGGATAAATAAAACAAATTGTTGTCGCTTTGTTTTATGTATATTATTCAACATTTTTAATGCCGGGATAATTATTATATATTGAATTGAGGTTTTAGTAAGCTAAATATCTATTTATATTACCTGAGCTACATAAAAATGTGTTTCTTTAAAAATAAAAATTGAATACCTATAGTAATATATTCTCAAAAATATTGAACAAAAAAAGTTGAACACTATCGTAAAGCTAAAAGAATAATTTAATATCAAATAGGTTGCCAATAACCTTTATAAAAATGACTAAAATCGATCAAAATGACTTTCTTATGAGACCATTTCTTGTAAGGCCAAACTCTTCCAGATGGAGTTAGAATCAGCACTTCAGTAAATACTGAAATGGTATAATTTAAAAAAACGGTACAATATAATCGACTTTCCCCTACAACTAAAAACTCAGTATTAAAATGTGTCTTCAAGGTACTTCTAATAAGGCCCTTACGCCCTAGCAAGGTCATCTGATAGTTTCTTTCTACCGATATTTTCACTAAAATGGGAATAAGGTGATACTTTTCTCTTTAGTAACATAAATATTTAAATATCAATTTAGAGTAAAAATAAAAATAGTTTAAAATTGACGTTTTAATATCGCATTATAATTTCAATGTCAACGACCAGAGTAAACAAAGTTAGGGACCGCATTCACGAAATAACAACAGTTCGATAGGTGTTAGTATGAGAAGGCAGTTGTTTATTTAGCTTGACCTTCCACGGTCCACCAACCTTACCTAACACGCCTGTGTAGCAGAAGTAGCTGTAGTTTTCAGACCTCAGTAATCCGCTTTGGATCGCTAAATTTATTAAGCCTTGTTTCGACACAGACAAAATTAATTGAAACATTAATTTGCTTTCTTGTAGATGCTTACAGATCAGCTGAACTCGTGCCTTTAGGTCAGGTCTAGACAAGTAGGGTGTGTATTCAAATTGTATGTGCCTCACATTTTGTACTGGGCATACTCGTTTTGAGAGCTTTATGCCCCAGTTCTTAATGGATGGAGCTACTCCGAGTAACGCACAGAATGTTAAGCAATGGTAAAAGGAATAAGAAATAACTGCTTGAACCGTTCGGGTTCCTTGCCACAAAAAGGATGAAGTAAAGATCTATACATTCCAGTTTTCTCAACCCGGCCTTGGATATTATGTTCGATGGAAATGGATTTGAAGTGATTTTTTTTATTTTATTGTTTTGCTTATTGTTATTCAGGCTATACTAAAATTGCTGTGTCAGTATTGTCAAGATCTAGACCATGAGTTCTCAATCAATTATTAGAATACTTTGAAGTGAGCCACACCATTGTCACTATTTTATGGTTCATTCTTTATACTATTTTCCTGAATGCCTGAATGCAATAACGTCTGAAGAGACAGAAAAGAAATATGCTAAAGAAACCAATGCAAACAAGTTGAAACCTCATGATTTATAAATGGATCTACATATTGCTCTACCTGTGCCTGACTATACTTTGAAGCTAAGTATCTCCTCTATCTAGAACGGTTGAGTTTACATGCAGAATTTCTTTGCTAAATGACATTCATTTATAATATATAGATTCGTATCGTTCATTTGAAAAATACTTTTTCAATATAATGTCGTCACGTGCTCCTTCACTAACATCCTACTTCCACAATAGTAATAATGTTTATCTGGATTAGAATCACAATATATTCCCAGAAAGTTGAAAATAGAAACTCCACCCAAGCTGAAAGGGCAATTGGACCCCCACTACTCATCTCTCCCCTCTGTCTTTTTATTTGGTTTCATAGCGATATCAAGTTGGCGTATTACTGTGAGCCACCAGCTTCCCTCTAAGGTTCTCCCTCTGTCAAAACAAACAGTTTATGTTGAGTTTAACAAGTGCATTACTCCCTTTATTATATCTAGCAAGTTATCCAACTAATTTCATTTCTTTTTTATGATACTTAAGTCCCCAATCACAACGTCTTCTAGAGCAGAAAGTAGGTCCAAACATAGAACCAGCTACGGACAATCATTTGATCCATCGCCGAGAAAAAAAAATTCGGGATTTGAACCTGCGCAGCTCATGACGACTGATTGGTATCTATACCCATAGTATAGATACTAACCACTACGCCACCATCCTGCCTATATATATATATAATATATATAGTACCAAAGAAATAGTTTTGAATTTGAGAACAAAATATGTCTACAGAGTTCATAAATCTATAGGCTTGATTTTTTTACACGTAGAACTAACAGCATAACCAGTTCATATGAAAATTCTTGCAACTCAAACTACACTAGTGGGGTAAATATGGATATTTTAACGCATACAGAAGAAAAGATGACGATTATTTCTTACGCCATAATCCGTAAGAGAAATTCTTAACAGCTTATCCTTGATTGATGAAAATTGTATTGAACATGTGGGCGGAAATCTGTATAAAAAGTCGTTATCCGTTGCACACGAAAAATTTAGTGAAACTTACCATTTAAAATTGTATGTAGTATATTAGAACAGCACTCCCATTCCACCACGCCACTATCTGAACAATATATACACCTATATTTTGTCCTTTATCAGTATCATCAGTCTTGGTAATGGAATGCCTTAGGACAAATTTTTATGAAAACTTTATACTATTTTTTGATGTGCTTTCTGCTCTAAAAATATTGCGATTGTTTTTTAATCATCTTGTACATGCGACATATTTGTTCAGATCATTTCATTACAATGATTTTTTTCTTCCTTTGATGAATGTACCTCAATAAAAACATCCGAAAAGTGAATAAAAAAATAAAGTTATCACCTAAACTGAGCAATACTACTGCGATTGCTAACAGACCTTTTACCTAGTTTCTTAGGAATGATATCAAGTTGTCAGATTACAGTTACCAATTCCCCCTTCGTCGAAGTAGTTGATGCTCAGCTTACTAGGAATATTACTTGCTTGTTATATTAGGTTATTACCACTTATAAAACTAACCTCATTTCTTTTTTATGACAGCGTCATCCAGTGCCTATCAGGACCACTTCACTCAATTTGCTCATCGTCTTCTACTACATGACTGATCTCGTCATTTTCAGTGGCATAAGTTAGTATTAAGATAACTTGTTGATGTTTAGATGAACAAATGTAACAAAAGAGTTAATCTTTAAATGTTGGTGTTTTAGATGCTCTTTCTAGCCAAAGGCTCCAGAGTTATAATTGTGATTTTCCTAGATGAAGTAAAAGCAATCCAGGGTATTTTCTGTTTGGACAAATTTAAGATAGAATACTAGTCACAGACTCATATAAACTTGTAACTGTCTAAGACACGTGATACTGTGGAAAATGTATAAATATTTCAAAATTTACTGGAGGTTTCAAATATTTGGAAGCAAAAAGCCTTTTTTCAACCAGAGGATGTGAGTTAGTTTCGAGACTAAGCGTAAGTTAGAATTTTATAAAATGTATCCAGCATTTGTTAACCACTTTGAAGTGGTGGTCAATATCACAAATGGACTCAGATACGTAACAGATAAAATGTATTGTCGGCAATATAGAAATGTTTCTGTCCGAGAAATAAATACCTACATTTTTTTTGAGATGGTCGTTACCTTTTGATATTAGTTTAAAAGATATCCTAGCCTCTAACTCAAGTTAATAAAACTTCATGTTCTAATACATTCTTGAAAATAAAAATGCCGTAATTTCTTGAATTATTATGGATTTACAAATATTTGGTATCTGAGTAGGTACTGTCCAAAGTAGTGCAATTATCAAAGAGATGTGATTTATAGGTATGGATTTGTAAGTGTATATGACATGCGGGCCTTTGACTAGAATAAGTTGTGTATAAATGTTGAAATATTATACAACTGACAATAGATATGTTTTTAGAAATGTATATTACCCGTAAGATATGTGTTATCAATGTACGTACAGAAGTAGACTGGTGCTCCACTGCATGTAAATTTTATACTATATTTATCGAACGGTGTCTCGAAAAAATATTAAATAAAGTATTTTGTGGTACCAAATTTGAAGTTTTGATAATAACCTACTCTATAATTTACTAAATACTGAATATACTTATTGACAAAGGAAATATAATAACCAGTAAGAGTGGTTATATTTGAATTTTATTATACAGCTGTACCGCTGCTATACATCTCATCCCAAACTGACTGTACTTGATTACGAAAACCTGAGTGTTTGTGGATGATGTGGATGAAGGGGTCATCTTTTCTTCCACATGTTCAATGTGCGGAAGATCTGGACATCTAACAGTTTGAGGAAGAAGACTGACTTGGACGTTCTTGAGTCCACTATTATAGCTCTAGCAATATGGAAAAGAGCATTATCTCGTTGTGTTCTCAAGCTTTGAAGAAATGGCAAAAAGTAATATTCGAATATTTATTTATTTATTTATTTATTTAATTACACCACCAATTACTGGTGGGAAATACAGTACATATATATAAAAATCACAAAATAAACTAATTGCATTGATTGATTAGTAATTACCAATAAGAACCCATGAAAAGCTACCACTCATCATAGCTCAATCAAACTATGGTAGCTCTAAAAAAACTACCGCTCTACATACTCTCTTAATAATAGAAATGGATGTGTTGAAGATATCAAAATAATTCATGTCGTCATTATAACATAAGCATATCGAATATAGCGGTGAGTGCAGCAGTAGATTCGTTCGTGTTGTAGGTAGGTAAAAGGCAAGGTTGGCCCTTGTTCGTACTCTAGGTGTATTGAAATTTAGCATAGACAAAAATGATGGACAGTCATGTTGGTAATTTATAACTTTGAACAAAAAGACTAAAGATTGTATCTTCCTTCTATCATCAAGGTTGAGAAACCTATGCTTTTGAAGTAAGTTATTTTGTGAAATCCCTATGGGAGGATAAATACCATCAGTTTTGAGAGATAAATACTTCAAGAACTTCCTCTGAATTTTTTCCAATGAGTCACATGAGGTAACACAGCATGGGTTCCAGATTATCCTTCCGTATTCCAGCTTAGAAAGAACAAACGAATTGTACAGCACTGTAGGTGCTGTGGTACCGATAAACTCTCTTGAATTGCGTGTAAGGAATCCCAGTGCTTTGTTGGCAGAATTCACTAAATTAGTTAGGTGTGCACTGAAGCTCAATGCCCTGTCAAATATTACTCCTAGGTCCCTGAACTCTAAAGTCTGAAGAAGAGTGTTGTTAATTTTATAACTATTGGTAATTGAATTTACTCTCCTACTGAAAGTTAAAGATTTACATCTGCTCACGTTGATGGGAAGTTTATTAGCAGCACACCACTCAGACAGTCTGTCAAGATTCCTTTGTAAATAAAAGCAACTAGATCAATTTGAAAGTACAGTTTTACGTCGTCCGCGTAGAGCAGAATATTGCAGTCAATCGTATTAACTAAGTCATTAATAAAAATGTCGAATAGTAGTGGACGTAAGGAAGATCCTTGTGGGACGCCAGTAGATGGAGAAAAGTGAATTGATTTACCACCGTTAACATCCACATATAGTTTGCGATCAGAGAAATTCGACTGAAATAATAATACCAAATTTTTTGATAAGCCAATGCTATTTAGTTTTCCCAGTAGTAAACCATGATCGACTCTATCAAACACTTTACTCAAATCAGTATATAGCACATCAACCTGACCATTAGAATCTAAAACACCTGCTAGGAATTGAGTTAAACAGACTAAGTTTGTTGTTGTCGACCTTCCTTTTACAAATCCATGTTGTGCTGTAGACATTGAAGAACTTACGTTGTATTGTATGACATTATGTAATAACATATCAAACGTTTTCGAAAAATTACTCACAATAGTGATAGGCCCGTGATATCCTGGATATACCGTTACGTCGTCATACCTCATCTAATGAAAACTAGTGGACACCATATTTAATGGCGCCCCAAATAATAACCCTACAGTATAAAGCACGTGACGTTTAAACAGAAAACTTCTTATTTCGCCTCTCTCCGCGACACCTTCTGACTTGCCCGCCGACATTAATTCCTAAACAGAATCGATACTGAGCACTAAAAACAATGATATATCATTAATAATCCGAATTTTCTCGGTCTCGTTTCTATTTGGAACCGCATGATGGACGGAAACCAGACAAAAGACGTCAAGTAGAAAGAAGTAATGTAAAGTTTTTGGTTACACGTAGGAGCTGTAGTATGTGCCATCATTACATATGGTGCTAAGTCACACCTAGTTTTCATTAGAGAAAGTCTGACCTCGTAACAGCATAACCAGCAGATACTAGAGCTCATCTTTTACCATTTCTCCAAGTGCTAGAGATCCCTATTTCCAACAAAATCATTCCGGGCCTATATCGATATGATGGTATGGTACACTACTATAAGAAAACATAAATCGCCTCCTCAAAAAACATGCTCCGATCACTGGGCGGAAGTATACAGCATCGCATCGCATCTGGAAGTAAATTAATTCAAATAAAATCATGATTAATGGGTGTTCTATTTTCTTTGTCATTGAGGTCCCTCCATTGAAATTTATGTACACAGTTCTGAAGGGCGTATATGATCGTTTTTGAAATACAAATTAGGGGAAGACAAACTAGAACAGAAAGACAGATTGAACCCGCATAAGATCCCAAAGATTAGTTCGATATTTTTGCTTCTTTTGGAGAGGGTGCACCAATGAAACAATAAGCTCCAAAATTGAAGAGTTTAAAGTAGCAAAAAAGCTCCAGGAAGGAGTGAAACATAAAATTCTAGGGCAGACCATATGAACGAAAATGGAGACTGTTCGCGTATTTTCTAAGTTCAACAATATTTGAAAAACGCCCTGTTCATTATTCGTTATACAGATATCCTTAAAGAAAATTGACCTTATGACAATCTAAGTTAAAATAACCCAAGCCCACGTATCACATGCTTCTCCTTTCAAAAATGTCCAAACAACGATACATCCTCACAATCGCTCTTTTGTTTATTTGTTGGAATAATAAAAAATAGTCGCAAATATATGCGATCGCTGCCTCAAAATTGAATTTCCTGTTATGAACCGAGAAAAAGAAAATTCGCTGAATACTTCATTGCATCAACTTCGCTACCGTTTCACATTATCTCCAAAGCAACTTCAATTTCCGGCAGTTACGAATCCATCCTATCAAATGTCTCTGGAGCGACGCGGCGTGGCAGTTACACAATTATATCGTTTTCCTGCCGTGAAGTTGTTGACCTACAAGCCGTTGCATGGAAAAACCGTCGTTGACCTATTTGCCCGCTGCTCCTATAAATGAAGAAATATGCAAGAAGTTCCAAAGTTTACAATAATTAATGATTGAGTCTTAAACGTTATTGGTTTCAGTTCATCCTGCTGCCAGCAGGTTTACCTTTCACTCATCTTATGTTACATGATTTGGTTCTAGTCAATTTCAAGCGACCCTTTGAATGTTTAACAGTATGATGTTACGGGTATTTCTCAACCGGCTACAATTTATTGTCCGGCCACCAACAAAATATCAGCTTTAGTATTCTTTTTTTTTATTCTCCAACTACCACGAAGGCCTAAGGCCTAAACACCCATTGCCTAGCGTGGGGCTATAGGGGAATACAGGGGAAAGGGGGAACGCCACACGGACTCTGGCGAGGGAACAGGTGTGCATGCTACATGCACACATTCTGGCTCCGCCTACGAGATCCGCCCGGTGGTACCTCCACCGTCGACAGTCAGAGACCGTCTACCACCTACGGACAATCACAAAATACATAGCCAAGAGAAAAATTTCTCCTGGAACGGGACTCGAACCCGCACAGCGCACGTCGACTGATCAGGAGATCGAAGAGTCTACTAGTGCGGCCACCGCTGCTGCCTCGCAAGATATACGAATTTTTATTCTTATAACCAGCCTTCAGCCAGTAAAATGGCCAGTGCTTCTTATTTTACACTACATCAAAGATCATGTATAATCACAGTGTTTTTTAAATAAAAAACAAACTTAACTAATGGTTTGAAATCAAAGTAAATCACGGAGTAAAAAAGTTCTTTCCTATTTCAAACAAGACAAACTTTGAAGAAAAAATATTATCATTGTATTAGTCAATAGATTTTACTATCGGCGAATTGCGGTTTATAGATGCTAGTCTGTGTTTGCCAGCTTAAATCGGTTTTGCTGCCCCGTGTCCAGTATGCTGGCTTTAGAAGACAATATCTCACGGTATACGCTGCTATAGGGAGATAAGAAATATGTGTTTTGACATACGAGGGCTGTTTGATAAGTCAGTGACTTTTTAAATAAAAAAAAAAGTTTTTCGGCAAATAAACATTTTATTTCTCAACATAATCTCATTTTAGATCGATACATTTAGTCCAACGTTTTTCCAATTTATTAATTTCTTCCGATTGATGACCTCTTCATTCGACCCAAATTTCTTGCCACCCAGACATTTTTTCAAGTTTGGGAATAGGAAGTAGTCGCTGGGGGCTAAATCTGGAGAATAGGCTGGATGGGGCCACAGTTCGTAGCCCAGTTCATGAATTTTTGCCATCGAGACTACACACGTGTGTACCCGTGCGTTGTCTTGATGGAACAGCAATTTTTTTTTCGCCAAATGCGGTCGTTTTTGCTTCAAAGTAGCGTTGAATCTGTCTAACAGCTCTGAATAGTACTCTCTCGTGATCGTTCTGCCCTTCTCAAGGTAATCGATGTAAATTATACCGCATGCGTCCCAGAAAACTGTGGCCATAACCTTGCTGGCTGACAGACCCACCTTGGCCTTCTTTGGAGCACGCTCACCATGTGAAATCCACTGTCTTGATTGTTCTTTGGTTTCTGGTGTATTGTAATGAATCCATGTTTCGTCTATAGTTACAAAACAGCGCAAAAATTCGTTCGGATTGCGGCTGAACATCGCCAAACATTCCCTTGAAATGGTCACACGGTTGCGCTTATGGTCGACTGTGAGCAATCGCGGCACCCATCTCGCGGATAGTTTTTTCATGTCCAAGTATTCATGTAATGCCGGAACCGCACGTTTGCCAAATCGCCGCAAATCGTCACAAACGCAAACATACGGATAGAACGTTTGGCTTGGTTTGCGTGGGTTTGCAAGCGCTTGTAGCCGATCCGATCGGGTGTCGGTTTTTTGGTCGCAAATCAAAAGGAGTTTGCCACAAGCGTTTGTGACACATCCATACGTTTGTGATAGGTACTATTTTTGAAATTAAATATCAATTTCATTAAAACAAATACTATTTACCTGGTACGATATCTTTGAATATTTAACATCCACCACCTTCTTGGTCGTACTTTTCGTTTTATCTGACTTTTTTGTTGGTTTTATAATAAAAATAGCTTAAGCCAAATGCTACGGTAGACACAAGTTCGACGTCCGTCATGTTTACCTATTGCCTTTTCAGTGACGCACCCGCAACCGTGTGGACGGCGACGTTTACTTCTTAAAAAAAAAGGCAAGCGTTTGTAGGGGTTTGGAGTTTGCGTTAAATGGCAAGCGTGCGGTTCCAGCATAAAATGTGATGTACCCGCTAAGTAGAGTTGCCTACAGCTTCAGCTACTTGACGTATTTTTATTCTGCGATCTTCCAATATCATCCCATGGATCTTATCCACGATTTCTGGTGTGACGACCTCTTTTGGGCGACCTGAACGTTCGGCATCATTTGTGCTGATTCGACCACAACGGAACTCAGTAAACCACTTCTTCACCATTGAAATAGACGGTTCAGAGTCCCCATAGTATTTGTCAGGCCTTTCCTTGGTTGCAGTGATGGTTTTTTTACGCAAAAAATAATGTTTAATTAGAACACGAAATTCACTTTTCTCCATTTTTGTTAGAATTTAGGAGACTGTATATTTTCAACGGCTGTCAAACTCAAATGAAATGACATAGCTTGTTCAAATCTTGACAGTTGTCATATAGAAGATGGCAGTTGACGGCAGCAGTGTTGCATTCAAAGTTACTACGCGGGAAATTCAAAAAGTCACCGACTTATCAAACGGCCCTCGTACTTTGAAAAACTTTGCCAAAATTAGATACTGATTACAATTGACTGCCTACCAGGCATATATATATTGTAACTCCGTTTAGCTCTTTAGCAGATGAATGTACTCTAGAAATAGAATTTTTTGGGACGAAACAGTTTTGTGGGTTTCTTGATAGGTTAGGGCGTAGCTTCTCCACAGCTAGAATAATCTTCCGGCGAAACAACGAACCGGACATCCGTTATCCGGCTAATTCACTATCCTCTGCAGCCCCAGTATGAATGGCAACCCTAGCTTGATGATAGCTGCCTAATGAATAGAGGGAATCGATAACTTGACTACCCATCCCTCCATATGCGAAATCAGACAAATCAGATATTCGGACAGGATCCCATTGATTATGGTATCCCTAACAAGTAACACTGAGCCGGTCCCGCCATTCACACGCCTTATAATGTCTCATCTGTGTAATACTCATTGAAATATACTACATATGTATAATTGTTTCCTGGAAAATAGCGAGTGCATGTGAAATACTAATGTATGGCACTGATGAAGCCTCTTATCATTTGTATTATACTTATAAAAATATAAAAAAGAAAAATGAATTCTGTTAGCAAATGCTAGCTTCAAATAAGTTTGCGGCTAAAACATTTCATTATTTGATGGAACTTAGTAAAAAAACTTCTGTTATGCTTAAGTCCCACATAGCAACCTGAACGTTTCCATAAAGTGCGTGTGATTATGCCTGCTGTTCCCAACAGCTAAGATTACTTTGTTGGCTCACGTTTCGCTGCTGACAAAAAGCCTATAATGCCATAAGCAACCAATAATTATCGCAGTGACGTCAGAATAGCATCAGAAACCAAGTAAGTTACAATGTGTTAAGGTACGCACCAGACTTCGCTCTCAACGGATTTTAGAGTTTTTTTGCATAAGTTGTAAAACAAGTGATTTAACTTGTCTGTGGCAAACGAATGGCAAATATTTGGCAGTCGGCAACCTGACTACTTAAAAACTATTTTGCATTCAATCAATCAGTACACACAGACAGTGGACAGTGAACCACCAATTAGTGCGGCACAAATCTATCGACGAGTAGCTTTAGACCACCAAAAATGCAGTTCTGTGACTGTCAAAAAAACAAAATGGGATGCACATAAATTCCAATCACTATTGTTTTCATGTATTATGAGATGTCATGTACAGCAGCGTCTCAGAATCACACGGAATTGATATGATATGGCATCGACTGAGTCCGAAGGAACTCTAAGGAAAACCAGCTCTAAGGATTCTACTTCCCAACAAAAATGTCCCCGTTAATCTATTCCTATAGTGTGATTATTGCACAAATATTTCGTCTACTGCCCACTTTGAACAAAAAGTGGAAGAATAGTGGATTCAAAACCCATTAACTACCATGGCAGCTGAATCCACTTGTATGTGCTGTCTAGAGTTTGCTTTAGGTCACGTGCGAGCAAATCATAATGTTTTAAGAATAGTTGGGGCTTCTGTGATCAGTCTGCTCATTTACCGTAAAATGACAGCTAAATCTACAAGTAACAAAATGTCACTTTTTATGAAATTACTTTTTTCCCGGGGAAAAATTACTAATTTTTTTCGTAAATTTTCCGCTATTTAGCTGGCAATAATTTTTGTGACGTTAGTTTGGCTACTTCTACTAATTCCGGTGGAGTCAAAGAAAACTCGGAATCAGACATGTTTACTTTATAGTATTAAAAATAACTTCTAAGCAGCCACTTAGTTCACAATTTTTAAATCAAATCACAAAATGAAATTGACACCTATTTGATTACTTTGAAAGATCTCTTAGGAATCCAGGTCTGATTGTGGCTATAAGTACAGCACAGCCTACTAATTTCAAAATTCAAATATCACATCGATAATTTTCTGACTTATATTGTAATAATTTTTCAATATTAAATCGTCGTCTCTCCCGTCAAAGAAAAAAAATGTTTTACTCACAACCTGATTGATACATTTTCAATTGTGGTATGCATAAAACAGGCGTCGATCCTTTGCTGCTTGGCTTCTTGGCTCCTTGGGCTTGTAACATTTTCCATTCTGTTGCAGAAGTGTAATTTGTTTGAAATATTTTGAAATGTCTACATTATTATTGGCTAGTAACATACTTTTAATCATTGAATAATTCGTCCACACTGTTGATGGCTTTTGTTGTTGTGCCAATTCCGAAAAATAAGCCAATAACACCGTCTCTGATAAAGACCTGCATGTTTTTTCATATTCCATTCCATAAATCTTGAATACACGGTTTCCTAAATTTTCCGCGATTTAGCTGGCAATAATTTTTGTGACGCTACTTTGGCTACTTCTACTTATTCCAGTGAAGTCAAAGAAACCTTGGAATCAGACATTTTTTACTTTATAGTATTAAAAATTACTTCTAAGCAACCACTAAGTTCAAAATTTTTAAATATAATAATATAATTTCTCAATATTAAACCGTCATCCTGCATATCTACGAAAAATGAGTAGGGTTGAATTTTACTGTCGTACCATCTCGCCATTTTGATATCCAAACGGTTATGGTAGTGATGCAGAATTACTTACGCAAAAAGTACCATTTACAATGATCAGATTAATCAAAAATACCTTCCCCGATTTGAAAGTTTGATTGTGTGAGTTCAGCCTCAATCCCTGTGGTTCAGAAATACAGTCCCGCCTTTCTTACAACGTGTTCTTTGGTTGCTTTCACTCCCCTCGAGCTGGTGTAAGTGTATGCATCCCGAATGTCATGCATTTTTAATCATGTAATAGGCGAGCTGACGCTAGAAGATGGCGTAGCATCACTGTAAGTTTTCACATTGTTCCGGGATGCGGGCTGCCGGGAAGGCGCTAATGCGATTCCACGTAATGGCTGCTACGGAGGATTTACTGCACCCTGTGAGGCCTCATGGGGCATTGCGCGGAGGGAAGACACTTGGAGATGTTGGAAGGCATAATGAGATAATTCAAGCAATAATTGAGTCACGAAGCATTATATGAAAGTTAATCTATCTCATGGAGCACTCAGGACTTTATAATGCCAAACATTTTTCTTCATCCAAGTAAAGCGATTGGCCCGCTTGGCAAGCACCAAAAACTGTTAAACGGATATCATTACAGCTCATTTAAAACAAATATTTGTACCACATTGTTTTGGCTGTTAACTTATCTCCTTGACACAGTCGTGACAATAATCAGATGAAATGGAAAATTCTAAGCTTCAATACCGGTACTTTGAACTATTGTAAAAAATATTCATAATAGGTGATGTATAAATGACATCGATGCCCACCTATCCAAAACTTGACGAATGACTCGGCCCCCGTTCCCGGTTTTACTAAATCATATATTGCAGTAAGGAAAGCACCAAGTTTTGCCATTTTTACTGGTTCGCTCTTCCCATTATGTTTGTTCTGTGTAGTGATGGTAAAATATTGTAAGAAAGTTTCTATGTCTTTTATTATGATACCGACTCACTTATATAATCCTTGAATGTCCAAATATAAAATCACGATTAATGATATGTTTAAAAATAATTATATACAGTATGATTGAAAAATGTAATAATAGGTTCAAAAATAGTATAAACGGTATCGACTTAAAATTTCTAAATTCATTACCAACCAACGAATCCAGACTAGGTAGAAGCATTTGTTTGTCTCCTTGTTCTCATAGTATGTGATACACTACAAGTGCACTTGACATAAGTCAATTTTTTTTGTTGTTTGTTATTAAGGTCGTATTTTTATTGTTATTTTTTAACAGTGCAAGTGCTTGTGGATAATTGTAGTGTTAGACCATTTCAAGACAAGGTACTTTTTACATAATTAGTGAAGAGCAACAAAAGCCTAACGAAGGTAGATGTTTCCAGCGGTAGGTATTATTCTTGGGTTGATGCAACGCTGTCACTTTGGTAAGCATTGGTAGACGAATGAGTCAAACCTGTGCCCTGAAACTACGCAATTTTGGCGAAAAACAATGGAATGTACACATGTAGGCTTGGCTGCTTCTAATCTATTAGAGTTGGTTTGTACCAACAGCGTAAGCATTACATACATCCGGCTCTACTCCAGTGACATACAAGCAGATAGTTTGATCCCTACAGAAGGAAAAAGAAAAACATTTTCTACGCAATTAACTTTCAATTTATACGCCATTGACTTTGCTGAAACATGTTTTGCATTTTTATATAAAATATTCATTTTTTATATTTTTTTCTCAAAAAGTTTCTGTCGGATCATTCGTTTTGGATAACAATTAGATTGAAAATCAAGTTAGTGAAGTTTGACATTAAAAATTGCATGTAGTGTATTAGATGCGTGGTTCCAATTCCGCAACTTTGTGTAAAGTATATTAACGTTTTCATTCATACCATATCGTACCATTTTAGATCTGTCAGATAAATATTACTACTTATCCAGTTCAAGAGCTGACCCTGAACATCATAGTTATGAAGTCTAAACAGTTTTAACTAAAAACATACAGATAAACACTGTTCACTTGCTGACGTTGGTCAATTGAACTGCACAAATAGTTACGAGCCCCTTCCCACTTCAGTTGGCCCAACTATTGAAATCTTAGTTTTTTTCTTATCAAACACCAATAATAAAAATGTAGCAGGTTTAAAATATTAGCAATGAATATTTTGATAGTATATAGTAAAAATCTCCAACTTTATCACTCCCTAATCAAATTTGCAGCATAAAAATAAAACATGTTGCAATTACAGCATATCAACCTATTTTCATTTCAACGCAAAATAAGTCTATAAAGCATAGGTGGCTGTGAAAATTAAAAGCCATGACAATTGTTTTTATTAATCACAGCTGCCAGAATACGTTTAAAATAGTTTTGGGTAGTTAAGGTTTTCAAAATGGGTAGAGGAGCGGCTATTAGTGAGAAAATTCGGTTACTGATAATTAATTTTTTTAATTCTGAGAAATCAAACTCAGAAATTGCAACCTCGTTAGACTTATTGCGGTATAGTGTGAGAAATATTGTTAGAAGATATAACGTAACTGGTTCAGTTAATATTAAGCCACGATATGTGAAAAAAAAGTAATATCACAAATGCCGACCGAAGAAGAGAAGAAGAGCATTAAGAAAAATAATCGTGAACAACAAGCGAGCCAATTATTTACAATTAAGTGCTCTGTGGAGTGACGCTGTTGGAAGGGAAATTTTGAGATCCATAACTCAGAGAGAGACCCACAAACTGGGATTTAGTACTTGCAAGGTAAGTTTTCTTATAAAAAAATACAGTAAAAACCCTAAAATTGCACAACTTGTTTATAGGCCAAAGAACAGCCACTATTAACTCCACTGCAAAAGAAAAATTGGCTTAGATGGGCTAAAGAACATAGACAATGGACACCTCAACAATGGTGTGCAATACAATGGAGTGATGTGGCCCGATTCGAAGTTTGTGTTGGTGACAGTCGCAGTAGAGTTATTCTCAAAAAAATGAAGCATTCCATGTTGACTGTCCGAAGGGAAAAATGAAATTTCCAGCATCCATTATGGTCTGGGGCAGTATGTCATCAAAAGGAGTAGGAAAACTTCATTTTATTGATGGAAATGTGGATACAAACAAATATTTGTCAATTTTAGAAGAATCGCTTTTACCAGTGATGGAAGAATGTTTGACATCCGGCCAAGATTTTGTGTTTCAGCAAGATGGTGCAGCGTGCCATACCTCAAAAAAGGCTATAAAATGGATGGAAGAAGATAATGTCCCACGTTTGAAATGGGTTTCTAGCAGTCCAGATCTGTCACCTATTGAAACTTTGTGGCACGAGATGAAAAAGGTTCTATGACAACATCCTGCTCGTACAATCACCAAACTGAGACAAAAGCTTCAAGAAATATGGGATTGTTTTACACAAAATTTTCGCCAAACCTTGGTTAACACTATGCCCCAAAGCATTTCAGCCGTATTAAAAAATAAAGGTGATGTTACCAAATGGTAATCTTTCAATTCTTGCTTTGTTAACTTCGCGCATTTATTCGCACATTGTTTATTTGTTCAGATGTTCTATTAGTTATAGGTCTAAGTGATTTCAAATATGTATTTTTTACGACTAGAAAGTATCTAAAATGTTTTAGAGAAAATAAATTGTTTTAGAAGTAAATAGTTTCGCAATGTTTAGTTTATAAAGGCACATTTTGTTACAAATTTTGAAGTGGGCCAACTGAAGTGGGAAGGGGCTCGTACTGTATAACATCAAGTTGGTACAAGTTGAATAGCAGAAAAGCATATTTTATTATTATAAAATCCTAAAATGCCCGAGGATTATTAGGTAACCTACTTTCATCATTCAAAATGTATATCTAGCAACAAATATTTCGCAACTACAGCTACAGCGAGCTCGTAGGTCTGAAAAAACATTACAGTCACATACACCCATAGATTCTTGATATTTCTTCTGTGCAATATTTTTTTCATTAAGTAGTTTTCTTAAGTCTGACGAAAACCAAAATGAATATGAAGAATTCTTATATCGTTTTATAGCGAAATAAACATTTCAATACTCTTATACAAATAATCATAAAATGGTTACACATCTATGTCAATGGACTTGTTAGCCAATATCGTATCCCAATCCGTAAAAGATAAATAATAATTAATTATCCCTATTACGAAAATCACGGTAATATTCTTCATATCCAGTGCCACGTTTGATTTGTGTAATTATATCAAAACATGCAGCAGAGTAATGGAGATTTTCAAACAGATAGTCTACAGACCAATAAATATTATATCTTATAGTTTAGAAGATAAGATCTAGCAATACATTTTTTGAATGAAGAATTTGAAAGAATTCCAAGAAACCAACAATGTTAGACATTCCACATCAGGCGAGTTGGACATGCAACTGACGGTAATTCCGAACTCATTATTCCCCCAAACAGCATTGCGTAAACTTTAGTCACCACAAATGACAAGATTGCAATCAAAAAATTTACCAAAAATATACCCAATGGATGCAGCATGCTTAATGTAAAGCTGATTATTGGAAGCTGGTAGTATGTACCCATACATTGTTCCAACAACGACAAATTCGTTACTAACGTCAGTCACAATAAATGCTTATTCAACATTGATATTTGGCACAAACACACTCTTTTGTAGTATTCCTGTCAATCCTGAAGATTTTATAGTTGAAGTGACCTAATTCTTCATCCGAGAAATCACTGTTAAGCCAAGTTTCAAGCAAAATTATAATATCGTATAAGTCAGTACACTGCACTGTTTCTTGAAGCACCTTCAGTTTAATTCACAATCCTCTCATATTTGGAATGTCAACAAGGAGACTGGATAGTCAATACAGATCTTATAAGAGTATGATGTCGTTGGAATTGAAAAGCAATGATCTTAAATATCGAAAATAAGTGACCCAAATACTCTCAAGCGCAATTTCTTCGTATACCAAGATGCTGTCGTCAACTGAGGCGGGTGCAATTTTCCAATGGAAAAATAAATATTTTAGATGACGAAAGGTATTTCACCTTGAGTAATTCTGAAATGAAGGGAAACGACGGATTTTATACGGACAACGTAGAAGAATGCCCTTAAAATATTAGATACAAACATAAAGCGAAATTTGCAGATAAAATCCTTGTCTGGTGCGCAATTTCTAGCAGGGGTGTATCCCAACCTTCTGTGGGAAGAGCGAGTGGTGAAGCTTTGAATAGTCAGAGCTATATTGATAGCCTTTCTAAATTGCTTCAGTTTCTCCACGAACATCATGCTAATGACCATATCATGTTCCAAAAAACGATAATCGTCCAAACTTGCCCCAGGCTCGCCCAATAGAGGTTTTTTGGACTTTACTGTCTAGGAAGGTTTATTATGGAGGCTGTGAAGGCCATGATAAAGAACAATAAGACGGCGAATTCACAAAAAACAGAGAGATTGATCTGAATTCCGCCCAGGACCTCATGAGAGATATTCCAAGGAAGTTACATCTGCTAGAGCAAAATCTGCCACTCCACATATACTAAGTGACATATAAATCCGAACACCCAGTTTAAATGGTTTTATTTTAATAAAATCTTGTATAAGTACTTAATGAAGCATAATAAGTAAATGATAAAAATTTCAAAATGATTGCACTGCTTTAAAGCCCTTTGACCTTTAATAATGTGTGGATGCACCCTGATGTGCTACGCATTCTCCAACGCGCCTAGGCATGCTTCTGATCAGGTGGTCAATGTCCTCCTGTGGTATCGCATTCCAGGCAACCACCAACTCCTCTCGAAGTGCTTCTACAGTCTGAGGAGGACGTTGCAAATTGAGCAATCTCCTACCCATCATATCCCACACGTGCTCAATTGGGGATAAGTCGGGAGATCTTGGTGGCCATGGTAACAATGCGACATCATTATGTTGAAAGAAGCCTATTGTGACTCTTGCAACATGTGGTCGGGCATTATCTTGTTGGAAAGTTGGATCTGCCAGGGTGTCAAGATAGGGTAAAAGATGGGGTTCTAGAACTTCGTGGATATAACGCTGCGCGTTCATGTTACCTCTGATGAAGATTAAAGGTGACCTGGAACCATAAGCTATAGCACCCCAAATCATAACTCCAACAGTGTGATGAACATGTCTTTCAACAAAAAACTGTGGATTCCTCCTTTCACCACCCTGGCACGACCATCGTGCATGCCTAAACAAAATCGAGACTCCTCACTAAAGACAATACTGTTCCATTCCTGATCCCAGAGTGACCGCTGTCTGCACCACTCAAGGCGATTACGTCGGTGTTCTCGAGTTAAAGGGAGGACCCAGTGTGGCCGGTATGAAAACAAGCCAAAACTTCTCATTCGTCGGTAAACACTTCGCATGCCAATAGGTCTTCCGTGTTCTGCAAACCATTCATTTGCAATGGACCTGGTAGTGGAGAAACGGTCCCTTATGGCCAATAATCTTAGGCGGCGATCTTCACGGTCTGTTGTTCTACGGCGGCGTCCAGTGCCCCTTGCTCTTTGCGTACGGCCTTCTCGAAGCCATGCCTGACAACACCTAACCACAGTGTCTACACTTCTTTGCACTCTAACTGCAATTGCCCGAAAAGAAAGTCCAGCTTCCCGAAGTCCCACTATACGGCCCCTATCAAACTCACTAAGTTGACGAAATCGTACAGGTCTCCGTACTCTAGGCATCGTAACCGATCGTAAAGGATGTCAAGAACCAAAATCCGTCAACGTTGATTCTTTACTGCGGCTGAAATATTCATTTTTAGAGCGTTAGTGAATGAAAAAAAAGCAGTATAAAAACCGGAATGTCCAACTGATAAGGCTGAAATTTTTCACTTGTTATTTACAGTAAGATAAATTCATTCACCAACTTTTATTAAAATAAAACCATTTAAACTGGGTGTTCGGATTTATATGTCACTTAGTATAATTCGATAGTTTATGTATTGAGTTGTAGTTTATGACAACTAGTTGGTGTTTGAATAAATTTCTTCAATAAAGACAATCCGATAAATATTTTGTGCCAAAACTTTTAGGACATACGTTATTACCACTAGTTTTTTGCTCTGCACGCAGTGGAAGTTTACTTACAGTAAAACATTTATCTGGATCTAATTGAAAAAATCTTTCAGGTAGAGTTAGGATGATACATTCTCAGGCAAATATTGAACATACGGAGGCAACGATATCAATTGAGGGTTAACGTACAGTGGTTAGATCTAATCGAGTTTCATTAAACCATCATGGAGCATTCTCGACAATATCCATGAGATAATTATCTTCCTGTGCACGTCTGTTTTATCCTTCTTTGTCGGGAGTTTCTCGCAAAAACTTTGGAACTCATGCATCCCAGCCGGAAGACATTAGAGGATCTCGAGAGGTGAATCGCTACTCTTGGCAGCGGTTTTCAGAAGCAGTGGCGTTATGGGTCATGCAAAATGCAAACGCTGAGCCGAAGTACATACGGCCGACATGCTCGTAAAGCACTATGCCTTAAAAGTAGTTAGTAGTTAACTGTTTCCAGGAAAATGCATCTTCTGGTTTAGTCTGGGATCTCTGTATCACGAAATGTTCATCATACGTCAACTGCAAATTCGATAGATACAACTTTAAGCATTTGTATAATGTGATAAGTGCAAAATAGTAATAATGAAAAAGGGTCACTGCAATGTTCTTATTTTAACTAAAAGTTATCTAAGTTACTATTCAATCAAAGAGTCAATCATCAGGCAACCCTATACCCATTATGACATGATATTTGAAATTATGGTTTACCATTATGCGACAGAGGCAGATGGTAGACTTTCAATGGGGGGGTAATCTGGAAAGTTCGTCATCATAATTTTGTAGGACCGTTTTTATGGGAAAGTTTGAATATTGAAAATGAAAACATCCCTTCCTTCAAATTAGATGTTTCATCTCAATTTTTCAAAATGCATGAAACCCTTTGAGAGGAAAGCAGAATAAAAATATTACATTTTCCCTATTCAATAATGCATCGGAAATGCAGTGGAACATACTAGCATTCGAAATTTCATGTGGCAAGTAGTGCAGGGAAACCTTTATAAACATACTAGAAACACAGAAGCAGTCGTACAGCTCAGCTCTTGTGAAAAGCCTGGCAAGAGGGTCTACTGGATCTAGAAAGTGATGCTATTACGAGTTAAAATTTAGGGGCTGTAATTCCGTTGGTGTATAACATACATTTATATTCCATCGTTTCAACCACTAAAAATATGACGCAAATGGCGGAGTCCAGCCTTTGACCAATCTTCCCAACCAGTAGTTCACAGACTCAATAATGAACCAAAATCTGAATAAAGCATTGAAGGTTACCAGAATGTCCTATTATTTGCCAAAAAGTATTGTTTTAAAGGTTCCATAATATCGGATGATGTGATCTATTTCTAATATATTTAGCGGCATTATACCAATAAGAGCGCTGGAACATGATTGTACCAGATCTTGGAATAGCTAATGTGTTCGTAAATCACAAATTTATATTATGATCGCTTGTTATATACATTATTAGTTTTATTAGAAAAGTGGTGAATGGGAGATTATAATCAGTTTTACAAATGATTACAGATGACAAAAAAATACCTGAAGAGGTTTTGGGTTTAAAAGTATTTGATGAGGCCAGTAACTAACATGATTATACTTATTAAGATTTTTCAACATTTAATCTGACCAAGAATGTGATTAGCTTTATACGAAATTTTCAAAATAATTAATGAATCACATATCCCTTTTTTTCTAAAGCTGAGTTAGTGCCTCTATAACAGTATAGCAATCCGAAGAAGCATGCTTTGATGATATTGTTAGCATGAGCGCGGAAGCGTAAGTGTTCATCATTGATAAGCTAAACCATGATCTACTGATTGCTGTTCTTCACTACTTGGGTTTTTCTAAAAGTGCGGTTCATTTATTAAGAAATTATCTCAAAGATCGGGCACAAGTTGTCAAATGCTTTGGTGAAACATCCGAATTGTCTAAAGTTTGTCGAGGTGTACCTCAAGGATCTGTTGTAGGTCCACTCTTGTACACTCTGTATACCTCTCAGCTGCACAAAAGTTTTAAACACGTCTCATATCACTATTACGCCGATGACACTCAATTATATATTGCTTTTAATGAATCAGATATAAACCGAACTTTAAGTAACATAAATGAGGACCTTCAGGTTCTTTATCAGCTAACAAAAAAATATTGTCTCTCCGTCAACGCCACTAAATCTAAGGCTCTACTATTTGGTAAAAACAAGAATCGTGAACTATACACCAATAATTTAGACATTTATTTCGGACAAGACAAAATAACTTTTACAAACTCCGCTAAAAATTTAGGGGTTATTATGGATACAGATCTACGCTTTTCCCAGCATGTCTCTCTTATAACCAAAAGGGCATTTTCATCATTGAAACTGCTATACAACACCAGAAGCATAATAACCAAGACAACAAAAATAATATTGTGCGAGTCTTTAGTTCTTTCTCACCTCAGCTATGCAGACTGCGCGTATGGCCCGTCATTGCTACATCGAGATAAGGCGCGCCTTCAGCGTATTCAAAATTCTTGTGTCAGGTTTGTTAGTGGTATTAGAAGGCGGCAGCCGATATCTCTTCATTTAAAGAACTTAGGTTGGCTCAATATAGAGAAAAGAAGGTTCCTTCATCGATCCGTACTATACCACAAGATACTCAATACTGAATCACCATCCTATCTTTACAAGAAGATCAAGACCCGTACAGAAGTGCATAGTCGTAACACGAGGTTTAAACATCATCTCTCACTACCTAAATTTAAAACTTCAAATTATAAGTGCTCTTTTTCATATGACATTGTTAAGGTTTACAACTCGCTGCCTGATAGAATTAAAGCCCTATCAATTTTGAGATTTAAGCGAGAAGTGGAGACTATGTTGAGACTTGAGATGACTTAAATTTAACACTGCACGCTGATTTGCCTATTATTCTTCTGTATGTCTTTTTCGTACTATTCGTCATTTATTTGTCTGGGCGGTCCGTAGGACCTTTGCCCATTACTCACTGTCTGATGTACATTATTCGAATCTGTCAGTCCTGGTTGCCCAGAAACCAGACAAAGTCAAGGAGTCTTTTTCGTTTGATCTTTGACATTTTCCCTTCATAAGATATTAGCTACAACTTCTAGCAATCTCATTCAAGCATCAACTCGTTTTATATTATAGGTTTTACCAAGGTGCCTGCAACAGTTATATGTCATCTATGGATGTATAATATAATATATAGTTTTAAAACATAATATGTCTATATGTATCTGTGTTAACGTTCAAATTTTCTCTTGCTGTTATTATTATTACTGATATACTACTTTATTTATTTTTTTTTTTGGTTAGGTGGAAGAGCGCGGATTGACAACTAATGGTTGTCAATCAAGCGAACCTTGCCGTTTGCTCACTGCATTAAATTTATGTACTTTTTCTTTTTCTGTACTTACATGAGCAATAAAAGCAATTTATTATTATTATTATTATTATTTGATTTTAAAACCGCGCTATGTATTCTAAGTATCAGACTTGCCAAGTGCCTTTTTCTTCCTGTACTGCAAAGAACAGCTCGATTTGATTTTTCCTACTACAGTTTCATATTATCAATAACATTTTCAGCCATTTTAAAATCCCATCAGTGGAAAAGGGTTAAATCATCGCCTATCGATGAGAAAGCGGATTGAGTCTGTGGGTCTGTCGAAGTGCCGATTAGTCAGTCAGCTTTTATCTGGAATTCGTATAGATGGAAGGATGACACTTGACGAACTCAAACTTCTTTTAACGGCTGGTGTGACTAGTGAGTTCCATGTCATATCACCAGTAATTACCCACAGGTCTGAATTAACGTCCTTATTGTGAATCCTGACTATCTATTGAATCCCATTGTCCATTTGAGTGCCACATACATGACGCACTGACCAATATGACCTCCACCTCTTGCGCTAGAGAGAAAGCGCGCAACGCTATTGTATTGGAACTGTGAATGGCACCATTTTATTTTGATTTTTTTTCTAAATCTGTCTAACTTCGATTACGATTACCGCAATTCTAAAGCGTACCATAAGTTGGTAAGCGCTATATCGACATCACAGAAGGAATCGATAAGCTAAGCTCGATGTTTTAGCTGCAGCATCTGCGACAGTTCCCTGGATTGATTTTTAATGAACTGTTTTAATGTCTATTGGATACTGCTTTTTACTATAAATATTCCAAATAAGGATCTGTAGTACCTGTGAGCTGTAGGTATATTTCGCCGTTGGCTGGTCGAAGGGATTACAGCATGGAACAGGAAAGAGTGTCCAGGGGTATTAACTGACTCCTCTCCGCAAGTGCTATGTCGATTGAGATCTTTTGACATTTTTATACAATATCCGATATCCTATTGGAAATTGTGTACAAATAAGTTGGGCTTACACAGTCATTTTTGGGGCAATCAATGGGTGCGCACTTCACAACAAGAAGTGACTTACTCGGTTTTGGGAATAAGACTCAGCCCAATGGTGGAGGAGTAATTTAAAATTTATCTGACCATTGTATGCATTAGGGGAAGTTTTCCTGTCTGAAAGTTTACTTCCTTCTCACATCGCTCATTATTTAGCTTTGTATAATCTTCTACGGTAAATTTAACACTAAAATGGCAACTTAACACAATTTCAAAAACCGTCCATGCTCCTAACTTCATACCACAATTATTACCTGCTATATCGTTGTTCGTTTGGAGTCGCTGTGATTAAAAGCGTAGGTGCGATATTCGAAATCGAGCTGTCGTTTTGCTCAGATATGACCCAATATTGACTGCTGCTATCGCAACGGTCGGACACAGTTTCAGGAATCGGAATCGAATTTATCGCAATCGATCTCTACGAAGTGGTCGGAGTCGATTTCGACAATATCCGCTGCGGTGTCGTTACTTTGGAACGTCGTTTCTACAACAGACCGAGCTCTTATAGGTGGGACCGCAAAAGTATGGTAACTAATCTCTATCTACTGCCGCTACGGATTGGATTTACCATTTACTTATGCTATTCAAATGAACAAAAAGTGAACAGACCGTATGATAGGTGACACTTATTATAGATTATTAGATGTTGAGCCGTATGAGAGCAAACCAAGACGCCACTGGCTGCCGAGGGATCGGATCAATAATGTGCTCAAGAGGACATTAAAGATACCACAGACCCGGAGACAAAAACGACTTTTGGCCGCGAGAGCGTCATAAAAATGTAGACTTGGTGTTTATAAGACCAGAGATGTGCTGTTTCTTTGCTTGATATCGTTTTATATACTTCACAAGGGATTAGTTTATTACCTTACACCCTCCCACAAAACAGATTTGGCGGGAAATAGCAATGGAATTATACCGATGTTATGCTTTTGATTCATTGAAGTGCAGAGGTGGTAGGAGGAGGAAAATTTTTTATCATTTGGTCATGGAAATAACGTATCATACTTTGCTTTTATTATACTTTCTGCATGTGCAAAACATTTTGTAGAATATAAGAGTCGGATCATACCTTCACTTCTTATGAAATATCAATCAGGTACTTAATCACAGGCTTGTTATGGCGAAACTGTCATAAATTGATAATTTAGTAACTAAACAGTGTGTATGTGTATAAATGTACTAACTTACATATCCAGCAATACTGAATTTATTACATTTTTTTCCTATACATGGCTCTTAGAGATAGGTTAGTAAATTTCAGAGAGATCCACCTGTTGGAAAAAATGTAAAAAACGAAGTATCTGTCGGGCCTCCACGACGTCTTACGCATTAAAAGACTGGGTATACTCCTAATCAGATGATCACTTTACTGTTGAGGTACCTTATATCCCAGACTACCTTTACCTTGCGCCGATGTGCCATTAGAGCTTATGGAGGATGGGGTAAATAAGGTAATTTTTTCCCTCTAATGACTCAGATGTGTTCAATGAGTGAAACATCGGAGATCTAGGGCAGCAAAGTAACTGTTCGACTAGATTGTCTTCAAAATAGGCTAACGTAATTCTGGCTATATGTGGTCGCAGATTATATTGTGTGTTAGCGTCTACATGTAAGACAGAACAACCACTACCACCACCTCCTAGATGTAGCGCATGGCAGTTCTGTTGCATCTGATGCCATCCCTACGATAACGCCGTCTGTGTAGTGGGCATGTCTTTCCATAGGACATTCAGGATTTGGTCTTTCACCAAGTCGCCTTCTCACCTCTGCAAGAACATAATGCCCAAACAGAATCTAGATTCATCAATAAAGTCAATTCTCCAGTCAAGGTCCCAGTTCACCTGTCCTCTGCACCAGGCCAGACGATCACTTTGGTGTCTAGGAGTAAGAGATATGACAAACTGAGGACGGTATGAATTAAGTCCACAGCTTCCGATACGACGATAAAGACATTTTGCATTGTAATAGACTTTCTATGCTCTCTAAATCGTTAATCTGCAACGTGTGAACGAGAAGCGGTCCCTCAAAGCCAGAAGCCTGAGACAGCGGTTATGATGTTCTGACACGTTCTCCAGCTTTTCGTTTTTACCCTTCCCGATTCCGTGCCCTAAAACAAACGTTCATCGTATTTATACTTCTGTGAACCCTCGTGACTACTTCTCTAAACGAAAAACCAGCCTCACGCAAGCTCAATATTCGCCATCTATCAAACTCGCTGTTCTGCTGGAAATTTTATAGTCTTTCAGTTCAGGCATAATAATGTGATTAAAGCAAAACACAATTATCGTTTATTTAATTTTTTTTAAGAAAACACACAATCATCAATATGGTTGAAAAATTGATCTTTTTTTCCTAGCTTAGACAAAAATACCTAGTTAGTTTTAACCCTTAACTGGTATCGTCGGGTCAAAATTGACCCGGCGCGCCTTCAGTTCGTCATAGCTTTGGGATTTTCGCAGCTATGTGGTGGGGGTTCCGTGATTTCTCAGACAGTATACGTATGCACATATACCGCAAAGGTCAGTTTAATTTGAGCGTCGCAAGTGTAGGTTTGTTTGCTTTGGGGTCAAATGTGACCCGACGATACCAGTTGCGTGTGCGTTTTGGACTTTCTTCGCAATGGATTTTTTCGTTATTGACGGCAAGAAATATACCGAAGAACAAGTACGTGAGTTGTTCTTAGACAGTGAAGATGATGGTGATATAAGTGATGCGGCTACTTTCGACAGTAATCACGATTCTGATGAAGAATACACCATAGACGACGCCGAGGACGACGCTGTTGCCGATCAAGCTGAAGAAGTTCCTGTGGGCGACTTCGATTTTGATGGCGGTGCAGACAACAGTGTGGACTCAGATAGCTTTTCAGATTTGCCACTATCATCCATAGGCTATGTTTATGGAAAGAACAGGTACAAATGGTCAAAACGAGCTCCTACAGCTGGTCGAACCAGACGACATAATATTATTACGCATTTACCTGGACTAAAACCCGTGGCAAGAAATTTGCAAGATAAGAACCCTGTCAACTACTGGTCTCTTCTCATAACCGATGAAATGATTACCAAAATTGTGGACTGTACAAATGAGAAAATTACGGAATTGTCCAGCAAATATGGAACAACAGCTTCGTTTGTGAGTTACACAGATTCAGCAGAGATGAAAGCATTTTTTGGTTTGCTCTATTTGACATCAGTTTTCAAATCCAACCATGAAGATGTTGAAGGTTTATTTGCATCAGACGGCACTGGTAGAGACATTTTCCGTGCTACGATGTCCCTAAAGAGGTTCATGTTTTGCTAGTCGCATTGAGGTTTGATAGTATTTCTACCAGAGACTCGAGAAAGCCTGATAAATTTCGCCACATACGTGAAATCTTCGAGACATTCATACAGAACTGTCAAAATTGTTATATTCCGGGTGAGTCCCTTACAATAGATGAGATGCTCGTGGTTTTTAGAGGCCGATGTTCTTTCCGTGTGTACATGAAAAGTAAACCGAACAAGTACGGACTAAAGATATTATGCCTTTGTGATGCAAAGACTCACTACCTGCTCAATGCTTTTGTCTATGCAGGTAAATCAGAAAGTGTGCAGCCTAATCCAAGAAAGCTATCAGTGCCTACCCTAACTGTCTTATCCCTAATTGATCCAGTCAAGAATACGAACAGAAATATCACGGCAGATAACTGGTTCACATCAATAGAATTAGTTGAAGAATTGCGCAAAAATCAACTGACTTATGTCGGCACGATGCGTAAAAATAAGACACAAATACCACAATATGTAGTCCCAAATAAGAAAACCGACCCAGGTACTTCTAAGTTTGTGTTTACTGGCACTACAACTTTAGTGTCCTACGTTCCAAAACCAAATAAATACGTACTGGTAGTGTCATCTATGCACCATGATAACAAAATAGATGAAGAATCAAAGAAGCCTGATAGGATTTTATATTATAACCTCACAAAGGCGGGAGTTGATGCACTAGATCAGAAGTGTGCAAATTACAATACTGGTCGGAGAACAAGAAGGTGGCCGTGTGCTATTTGGTATGCTATTATGAATATAGCTTCTGTAAATTCCTTTATTTTGTTCCAGTCTGGGAGTGAAAATTCTATGAGACGACGGAATTTTATTGTTCACCTAGGTCAAACTCTAATTGAACCTCATATGAGACGACGTTTATCGGAACCAAGGCTTCCTAGGGAGCTTCGCTCAGTCATGCAAAGAATCCTGAAATGTGACGACACGACGACGCCGACGAATGAAAGTCAGCCGTCCACTTCTCAGCCCAGAGTTCTTGATCCTTGTGCAGTTCTTAAAGGAAAAAAACGACGTAGTTACATGTGCCCGTCTCACAATGACAATAAATATTCTACGATCTGTAATAAGTGTAACCAGCACGTGTGTAAAGTTCACAGTGCAGCTACATTGTTATGTGGAAAGTGCCAAATGTGAGTGATAGGCTATGAAAACGTTATTGCACGTTTTCTAATACGAGACAGTATTTGTTTTTTCGCTATAGAATATAAAGACCAAATATGTTGTTTAATGGCCCATTATGTTAGTTTTTTGATAAATTCATACTTGAGTTGAAATTTCGTAAATTATATTGCATTACTCATTTTCAGATGCAGTATTTTGTTTTGATTTTGGACAATAAACAGTTTGAATGTACGAGTGCTTTATTTGTTCAAACATGTAGTATATTAGGCTAACAACTGATCAGTAATAGCATTTCGGAAGTTGGTAGCTTCAGCTTCTTAAAGTATCGTCGGGTCAAAATTGACCCGACGATACCAGTTACGTACGTAAAAATGCCGATACCAGTTAAGGGTTAATAAATTAATTATTACTGGGTTTCTTTTCTATCACTCAGTATACTGCCAATTGAAAACCATCTCAAACTAACAAAGACACAAGTAACTGCGTGTATACTGACTATGTCCTACAAAAGATTTAGGATTTCCAAATTGAATGGATTGAAATAATAGAATATGGTATTAATTTTTATGGAAACGTTTTTTTTTGGAAATAAATCAACAGATGTGTAGACCCAAAACTGATAGAGGTACAAGAAACCAGGGATACTACGAGCCCCTTCCCACTTCAGTTGGCCCACTTCAAGATTTGTACCAAAATATGCCTGTATAAACTAAACATGACGAAACTATTTACTTCTAAAACAATTTATTTTCTCGAAAACGTTTTAGATACACTCTAGTCGTAAAAAATACATATTTGAAATCACTTAGACCTATAATTAATAGAACATCTGAGCAAATAAACAAAGTGCGAATAAATGCGCGAAGTTAACAAAGCAACAATTCAAAGATTACCATTTGGTAACATCACCTTTATTTTTTATTACGGCTGAAATTCTTTGGGCTATAGTGTTAACCAAGTTTTGGCAAAAATTTGGTGTAAAACAATCCCATATTTCTTGAAGCTTTTGTCTCAGTTCGGTGATTGTACGAGCAGGATGTTGTCGTAGAACCTTTTTCATTTCGTGCCACAAAGTTTCAATAGGTGACAGATCTGGACTGTTAGAAACCCATTTCAAAAGAGGTGCATTATTTTCTTCCATCTATTTTATAGCCTTTTTGAGGTATGACACGATGCACCATCTTGCTGAAACACAAAATCTTGGCCGGATGTTAAACATTCTTCCATCACTCGCAAAAGCGATTCTTCTAAAATTACCAAATATTTGTTTGTATCCACATTTCCATCAATAAAATGAAGTTTTCCTACTCCTTTTGATGATATACTGCCCCAGACCATAACGGATGCTGGAAATTTCACTTTTCTCTTCAGAAAGCCAACATGGAATGCTTCATTTTTTTGTTGGCGAATAACTCTGCTGAGACTGTCACCAACACAAACTACGAAATGGGCCTCATCACACCATTGTATTGCACACCATTGTTGAGGTGTCCACTGTCTATGTTCTTTAGCCCATCTAAGCCGATTTTTCTTTTGCAGTGGAGTTAATAGAGGCTTTTCTTTGGCCTATAAACAAGTTGTGCAACTTGATGTTTTTTACTTCACTTTTTTTTATAAGGAAACTGACCTTGCAAGTGCTAAATCCCAGTTTGTGGGCCTCTCTATGAGTTGTGGACCTCGAAATTCTCCTTCCAATAGCTTCACTCCACAGAGCACTCAATTGTAAATAATTGGCACGCCTGTTTTTCACGATTATTCTTCTTAATGCTCTTCGGTCGGCATTTGTGATATTACTTTTTTTCACATATCGTGGCCTAATATTAACTGAACCAGTTACGTTATATCTTCTAACAATATTTCTCACACCGTACCGCGATAAGCCTAACAAAGTTGGAATTTCTGAGTTTGATTTCCCAGAATTAAAAAATTTAATTACCAGTAACCGAATTTTATCACTAATAACCTTTCCTCTACCCATTTTGTAAACATTCACTACCCAAAACTATTTTAAACGTATTCCGACAGCTGTGATTAATAAAAACAATTGTCATGGCTTTTATTTTTTACAGCCACCTATGCGTTATAGACTTATTTTGCATTGAAATGAAAATAGGTTGATATGCTGTAATTGCAACATGTGTTATTTTTATGCTGCAAATTTGATTAGGGAGTGATAAAGTTGGTGTATTCTACTATATATTATCAAAATATTCATTGTTAATATTTTAAACCTATAACACCCTGCTATATGTTTATTTTTTGTGTTTGATAAGAAAAAATTAAGATTTCAATAGTTGGGCCAACTGAAGTGGGAAGGGGCTCGTAGCATTCCCCTTAGATGTGTTCGCCTATAATCAGCTTCCAGAGTTAATTTCACCATACTGTATCCAATAGAGACGTATTCTTATTAAATTTATAAAGTAGTTTACAAACACGTCTTTATTGAAAATGAAGGCAATATGTAGGAGATCTGATGTCCATTTTGTTGCATGCTCCGATATAATTTGGTCAACGCATTTTGCATAACAGTCTGAAGTATGATTTCCATATTTCGCAACAGATATCGTCTTTCTTCTTTACTTTTGAGTTACTCCAACAGAAAAACGGTCGTAATGGCTTTTCATCCTGCTTAAACCACATCCATGAGCTGTACCCAGAATATTGCTTGGGTATAAAACCATACCGCGCCTCTCGCAGAGAAATAGCCCGATTATTTGTTTTGATGGCACGGCTTCTACGCTCTCCAGATTTGATACTCATTGACTCCTTCTGTGGGGTATCCCAAAAGCAAAGTCCTGTTAGTTCTTCTGGTCATACGGTTGCCAACCTGCAAGATGCGATGAACAAATGGCACGAATGTGTAAAACAAAATGTGTACTCTTCAAATTAAATCTTTTAGGGGATGCCTTCTGGTAAGAACGTAATGAGTGGATAAAGGAACAGAGAAGATGAGGGGAAGCAGACATCGGCACTACAAAACACCCTGTGAGAAATAGTGCGACAAACACAAGGCGGCAGAATAAAATCCCCGACGATAGATCTCAATTAAAACTAAAAAAAAAAATAATAATAAAAACCTCTCGAGTAACTGTTGGTTCATCAAACTGAAGAGCTAGTAATCGGAATCCTGAATAATTTTTATACATACGGATAATTCCGTAACCCTGCTTGTAATTTTATTGGATTTCCTAGTGATCACTAATATTTCCTTTTTTAGAATATTTTAAAGTAATTGATACTCTGACCCCAAAAGATTACGTAGGCAATCATGGTACCTTACCTATATAGCCGCTACCTTAGATGTTGTAACTACTAATATCCACTTATTCCGCATAACAGCGTCCTCTTTCCCTGTTCTCAACGAGAATTCAGAAATATTCGAGCACATCAAGGCAACCGGAAGTTATTACCACTGATAAAATTGACTGCATAAGTAGGTCTTTCGGCAGCAAAATTTCCTGTAAAATTTAATTCCCCTTTCCGCTGCTTGCGCAATAACGTTTCCTCGCCCAAAACAGCCGCTTTGAACGACGCTACAGCACAAAGCGGGGCGTGACTGGTTTTTTACGACATTTTTTCTAATTTGATGAAATTCCTCCATCATTGTGAAAGTAAATATGCTGGTTCATCGAGTAAACAATAAAGCACCATCACTTTCGATCAAGGTTAGGAGCGTAAGCGTATAGGAGGAGTCGGAAATGTAACCGTAATTTTAGGGCAAGCAGGAAGGGAACATATCCGAGACGATTGACGTTAATCCAAAGCCGCTTTTCAGCTCCTCAGTTGTGTTACTCGGAGTAACTCGGAGCTACCCACCACCTCTCAATACCGTTCTAGTGACCTAGAGTGTTATGTACCTGAGCTACTCATTTTTGAAAACCACTGCCCTCTCATGCACCATCGTTTTATTCGGTATTATACGCTCCGAAATAGTGGTTGATGACGAAACTGACAAGATTGTTAGGTGACGTTTTTTTTTGCATCAAACTGACATTAAACCGATACCAAACAATGGAGGATGGTAAAAAAACTGATAATGTTATACCCCAGAGTCACAACGTAGATTTGAGTGTTCCTGAATAATAAAGATCACAAGAGAGTGCAAGAATGCATCATCAGGCATCAATTTGATAGTCTGACAATGCTTCTAAAAATAAAGGCAATATATATATATATATATACAGGGTGACTTTGAAGTTGAGTCATTAATTTTCAGATAATGATTGTAGAAGATAAACCAAAATATGTGTGTAAAAATAAAAAAAAAATTAAAAAAAATTTACCTTGTTTTATAAAGTATCCTCCCGGCAAGTATTTCAGTGCGGACCTGTATTTGATCGTGAGGTCCCCTGTGAGGTCTTAAGTCACCTGCCCGTTGTACTACATTAACAAAGGCACGAGGGGTTGGTTGTACTCGATTGGGAAACCGATCCGCATAAACATGAGCCATTTTTTATTTCGTTTGAGCCACGCAACAGATACCACTATTCACTGACACTGACTGTATACAAATGAATGAAATAATTGTAAACACATCGTTCCAAATTCTTTCGCTTTTTTGTTTCCGATGCGATGAACCGATACGGCGGATTATATCCGTTGTCGCCAAACACGAGCACATAATATTATTATTGAGACAGGGCGGTACTCAAACTTCCAAAGGGCTATAACTTCGTTACTTTAATTTTACCAGACAAATGGTAAAGGAAAAAAACATTTATTTTGATCAGATCTACTCACTGTTAAAATAAATGACTCAACTTCGAAGTCACCCTGTATATATATATATATATATCTGCGCATTACAAAATGCTCATGACTTTGGACAAAGTTGTGAAGAAGATATCGCCACAATATTTCTGGAGCCGCGTACAGACCGAAAATCTAACGCCGAGCACATGTGACGTTGGCGTTTGTTGTTGGAAGGTATTGGAATGCACTAGTCTACACTAAAATTTATTTAGTTTGGAGTTGGACCGCGTTGGATTAAGATCGGTGCTAATGTCGGGCGACGATTCCTCCTCTCATCGAATGCAGACAAACGAAACACTAGAAGCGCAATAAATTTTGTCCAGACCAAATAAACCTCTCTTTGATGTACCGATCAAGGAGCGAACGCAATCTAACACCAACGCTACCTTGGAAACCGTTGGTTTATGTTGGCTCGCGCCGTACACACCGATTCGAACACCTCCAAATTTGTAACCACATGTGCCTTGGCTTGTGTTGGAATCTCGGTCTGTACGCGGCTTAAGCGACAGAACAGCTGATTGTCAACAAAAAAATTGTAATGGAACTAAGGTCAGAAGTGGACCAAGAAAAGTCTAAAGATGTACAAGATATATCCATTGCACTGATTCTCGGAATCGGCTAGAGCTACAACAACGCATTAGACAGAAGAAGCATTATCTTTTATATGAAATTTACGATTTACAGGATTAAACTATTATTTCCATATTTATACTAGTTGTAAGAACTAAGCGAAACAGGTAGAATTAGTTTTTTCAAATAATTATAAATCTGTTAAAGAATGTCGAATATAGACTATACAGGGTGTAAAAGTTATGATAGTCGTTATTTAAATGGGTGAGACACGGGTTTAAAAGAAGCAAAAAGTTTCATATAACATGGGGGTCAAAACGGCTTTTTTTCAGAGAAAAGCGACTTTAAAGTAAAATAAAATCTGACAACGCCGCAGTGTAAATAAAGATGGAGTTTGTTACTTTTGGCCTTAGGTATTATTTCATTATTTGATGATGTACTCGTAAAATGCAAACAATTAAAAACGGACTTACCACTAACTGTCTCAGGCGGTTCACCCAGTGTGTGAAGGTTTATTGAACGTATAAAAAAAACCACTTATAAATAGGGAACACAATTTTGATACATACATTGTTTTTCTTTTTAAAACCCACACTGCACTTTTTTGTATTTAAAGAAGGTGTTCAAAATGTCATCTTCCACTTTCCACACAAGCTCCATTACGACCAACCCAGTTTATTCTTACTCTAGGTCCTCGAAGCTGTTCATTTATTATTTCAGCCGCATTAAAATTTTTTTCGCGAAGTTGTGCTTCAGTTGTTATTGGACCAGCCCCATAAACTATCCCTTTAAGTTCTCCCCAATACCAGAAATCCATCTTATTGAGGTCAGGAGATCTGGCCATTTTCGAGGATCAGGTGCTTTTCGACCAATCCAGCGGTTTGGATAATGTGTGGTGGTGCCCCGTGATGAAGAAACCACAAATTCTGTCTCCGTTGTAATGGCATGTTGTCTAAGGTCTGTTTTAAAAGTTATGGTAGGTTATGGGCTAGAAAGCTAGGGTATCCTTCTCCTGACAACTTTGGTGGTAACTCGAAAGTGCCAATTACCTGCTCGTCAAGAATACCCGCCCAAATATTTATTTTAAAACGTTGTTGGAAATGACGAATGGTATGAGGATTTTTTTGGGCCCACGCGTCAGTATTATGGAATTCCCAGAATGTCAGTTTGCGAGGATAGTCTTCTGGTAACAAGGCCTGCACTCGTTGTACATGGTAGGGATAAAGCAAATTTTCCCATAGGATTCTATGGACATATATTTATTTTAAAACGTTGTTGGAAATGACGAATGTATGAGGACTTTTTTGGGCCCACGCGTGAGTATTATGGAAATCCCAGAATGTTAGTTTGCGAGGATAGTCTTCTGGTAACAAGGCCTGCACTCGTTGTACATAGTAGGGATAAAGCAAATTTTCCCATAGGATTCTATGGACTATGGTATGCGATAGTCCTACGCGGCGGCCTAATTCCCTAGTGCTGATATCTGCATTGATTTCCACGATATTTAAAATTTGTTCCTCCTGCTCTACAGTAACCTGTCTTTCACGAGTACGAATATTAGTGGACTGAAAGCTTCCTGTATCTCGAAGTCTTTGGTACACTTGCACAAATGTCCTTCTGTCTGGGTGTACCCGTTGGCGAAATGTGTCGCGATAAATTTGAGTTGCAAGATTTTAATTCTGACGAGCTTCACCGTTAACTAACAACATGTCGGCGAAGTCTTGATTCGAGAACATTGTAAAGAAACCTGACGTCGTAAGCGAGCAACAGGCCCGATGCCCGATAACTAACCACTGTTACTGTTTGCGATCGATTGCCGGTTCGATAAGAGTGATGAAAGGCCGACGCGCTGTTGTAATGTGTGTTTTAAATATTTAATTTAATGAAACTTACTTACTTAGTGACTACAAATTTTGGCTTAACTTAGAAAAACTTTATGCCATTTATTTGTTAATTACCCAATTTAACAACGTTTTAGATTATCTAGATTATAAAAGTTAGTAAGATTGTGGTGATTGTGGTCGATATAAAGCACTTAAAATTGTAAACTATAAAGCCATTTAGACAAAAACCTATTGACTTTTGGACCATGGGTCATATGAACTTTTTGACTTGTTTTGACCCCCCCTATTACTCATTTCAATAATGACTACCATAACGTTTACCTTGTATATCAAAATTTGATAAATCTTTCTAGTTTTGCCATGTTTTAACCCTTTTGAACAAACTGAGACGTATGTGTAAAATATCTACTTTCAGAATGTATGATTAGAATTAAAAATTTCGTCAGCACATGATTTGATTAAATTTTGTTTTCATCACAGTCAACATATCGTAGTCAACATTCAGCTCTACAGGACTCGCAATACAAAACTCATTCGACGGCTCGTGTATAGCTATGCAAATGCGAATCCTGCAGAAAAACCACTCCTGGAAAAATAATACGTTCCAGAAATCACCAAAGTTAAATGGATTTCCAGCAGTGAGCATTTTTGTTTCCCATAATCTAGCACCTATTCAGAAAATAATCGCCGAGTACGAGTGGCAAAGGCTGCTTCGTGTTTTCCCTACAGGCATGGACGTACCTAAATTATTTTACAGATGATACATTCAACACATTCCATTCTGTTGAGGGAGGGACGGAGGTTGAAAAAATGGGAGCAAGATTTTTCTACGCATCAACTTAGTTGCATACATCATGTGAATTTGAATATGATCTGTTTCTAAACCATTTTAACGCGTAATTTGTTCAAACATTTTGAGGATCTTTTTCCTCCACATAAAATTACATAAAATTGCATTTTCGAGCTCAAATAGATTGATTTCTTCCATTTTAGTGGTATAGCTTAGCTTTATGCTCTATCGCTGGTGTTTTGGATAAAAATCGTACATTAAAAAAAAGCTCCTATGTTTTTCCGTCGAATAAAATATAGCCAATAGAATTAGATCTTTAGTCAGCTTTGTGTCATTTGGCCAATAAAAGAAAATTTTAAAAACCATGTGAAGAAAAAAACAATTATACAACTCGACAACTATTGATTCCAAAGTTGAAAAGGTTTCTTATCCGTTTTATTTACCTTGATACAGACTTTTGTAACTAATACATCATTTGCAATTAGCCAAACATACAACGCTCATGCAATAAGAATAAAACAATCAAGAAAACGCGCACAAACTCAAAATAACGATGGAGAATCTATTATTGAACTAACCGTTTCTAAAAATATCCTTATTATCTTGATTTGCCGTGGTAGTCGATTCGAGTATTACCCGCTGCTCCGAATTTAGAAACGTTAATGCCTGCGCTTTGCATTTTCACGTTTGTGCGAGCAATAGCAGCTTTTAAATTAACGAACCTAAGTTTTTATCCGAATTCTTTTGCCTTAGTAAGCAGTTGCGCTGAAAGTGAAGTTTTTGTGTACACGTATGAAGATCGTTTTCAGTATTGAAACAAGATAAGGCTTCAACTTGTATATTAATCTATAAGCAATGTTAAACTACTCTTACACCGTCGAATTAGTACAGCACCATCTTGGGTACTATTCCATTTTCCGCAGATTCTTCAATCTTAAGAACTTTGTACCTCAAAAGGTCCTTGAAAATTGAGACCAGGAGCACAATTACGTAATTGCTCCTTATTTTAATATGTCAGATGAAAAAATAAACATTAGTGTTATTAACCCAGAAGAAGCAATGATACATAAGCTAATCGATCGTTTAATATTTTGAGTTTACCGATTTTTTCAAATACCTCACTGCTTTTTATCGATTTTTAGTGTATTTACATACCCCACTCTAGCATTCCAGTACTTGAAACAGTTTCATCCGGGCTTTTGGGAACCACACAGCGTGACGACATTCATTTCGCCTGTGAACGAGGTCCGTTTGAATGATGAAAATCTTTCATGTGCTTTGCCTGCCAAACCCCAGCCAATCATTGCGGAACCTGATTCGGAGCTTTCGGGAGTTCCATTGATTTTTCATAACTCAGACGATTCTAACTGGAAAGTTACCGTCGTAGAAAAGGCAGGCTTACACTGGATCTTCTTTCTTTAAAAATCAAAAGGCAATGAGGCTGTTGGTGCTTCCAGTTGATCAAATTGTATAACAAAAACCACAGTAGGGGTTTTCAGAAAGCCAGCATAAGATGAGTTTCAACATAAACGTCATCTTGTCTTTAACGTTCATTTAACGCACCCAATAGCATATCAAGGTTACTTAACAAATAAAGGGATATCACGCCGTGAATATTTACTGTGGTCCATACTAATTATTCCGTCAGTGTCAATAGATTTTCACGTAACCTTATGCATGGGTAATAGCTGGCGAACTGGCTGCACGGTCAATAAATATCAAATTTCATAATAAATAGAACTCTGGCAATATAGGACACATGTGATTGTGATTTGACGTAAAAATTTGTTACAATAGACTAGAGATCGCCAACCTTTTCAGTGTATTGAGCTTCTTTCATAATTTTGGAATAACCAGTCAGCTACCTAGTCGTAAGCAATTTACACAGTTGTATGCGACATACATGTGTTTATTTTACTAATACTAAGACATTCCTACCAGTCGTAGGTGTTTGAAAATAAACAAAATTTTTAGTCAGTTAAAATGGAATGTCACATACGATTTAATAAAGGCAACTAAAAATAAAAAAAGCAACGAACTATTTTAAACAAAATCATGTCCAGATAAAAAATGCGTGTTCAATGAGAAGCCTGAAATTCAGACTCGCTGATATTTTTTTTAATGTTTGGAGTATAATTTGATTCGACTACAATTATCCAAATGTTCATCTGAAGTCGATTACGGTATTTGTTTTTAATAAACTTCATATTTGAAAAAGAAGATGCGTACAAATAGGTTGAACTAAATAACGCTTCCACGAAATCGGACATAAAACTGAATATTTATCTTTACTTACTGAAGGCCAGATACATTTTGTATTTGAGACTAATGATTTTAAAGCTAAATCATTTTGAAACCCAATCACTTCCATATCTGTCGCAGCAATGTCTTGGCTAAAATTCTGCGTAACAGAAGTTGCAAACTGTTGGATATCAGTTTCCATGAAGGGAGAAACAACAAATTGCGCCAATGTAGCAATTTCGTTGAAATCCTTGAAACGATTTTTGATGTTATCCTTCAAGTTGGAGACTATTTCTACATGCTATTTACTGTTATATGGTTCTAATGGACTTTGAGATATCTCTTCTGAAATAACAGGAAAATGCCTGGTATCATCGATTAAGTTTTGAGAAACGCTTTTATATCAGAAATCATTTCAGCTAGTTCTTTGTCTCTTCCCTGAAGCTGCAAATTAAGTTCATTTAATTTCCCTGTAATATCCACAAGAAAACCAAGATCTTTAAGCCAGATTGAGTTTTTCAGTTCCGGAATCGGTTCATCACGATGTTTGAAAAATTGAACTATGGCAGATGTGATATTAAAACGTTTCAGCACTCGTCCCCTACTTAACCATCGGACTTCAGAGTGAAGAAGTAGTTCCCCGTATTGACAGTCAATTTCATCGGGAAAGGTTTTTAATAATCTTCTTTGTAACCCTTGAGCTCTAATCTTGTCCACAATTTTTACCAGTAATTTCATAACGTTGTTTAGTTTTGGAAAATGTCTACATGATACTTGCTGATGGATGATACAGTGGTAACATAGAAATTGAGAAAATCTTAACATAACCCCACGAGACCTTCATCACGACCCACCATAGCTGGAGCGCAATCGGTTGTCAAGTCTACCATTTTCGATATCGGAACTTTATCAGAAGAAATAATATTTTTAAAAGAAGAGAACAAGTCCTGCCCAGTAGGTTGTCCGGGTAGTGGAATAAAGATCTTCTTTAATCGTAAAATGTCTAAAAAACATCCTGACGAACACGGCCATCTGACAGGTGTCAACGATATCTGTGGATTAATCCAGCTGCAGTGAAAAATAAGCACAGTTATCGAAGTCATTCCTTAATTGTGAAACTATATCATTGCTCATCTCTTCTACTCGCCTCATCACTGTATTAGCAGAAAGTTGTATAGATTTTATAGCAGACACCATAAGGTTTCTTCTTTTGTGTAATCATCTGGGACACCCTGTATGATGCTTCAGCTGCAGCCTTACGTATGTCGATTGTTTTTAAAAACATTGTCTGTTGTCCAATCAATGACTTTTTAATTGTTGTAAACGTAATGGGAGTGATTTTACAACATTCGAATGTACATTTTTATAGTGCCTCTCAATATTCCCTTCTTTAGCAATGGAAACAGATGTATTACATAACAAACATACATTTTTACCTTTAACTTCTGTAAGGATATATTGTTCTCCCATTCCAAATGGAAATGGTATGACTTCATCTTCTTACTACTGCTCATAACGTTTTCAATTGCAAGCCAACTCTAACCCAACCGCTGGACTTTGAGCTGTTCAGTTTTAAACTCAGCGCACTGTCGCCGCACCTTGCGCATTTATTCTGTTCTAAGTAATCGAGATCGTTCTCGAACAGATCGCTCACCGCAGTGTTGCTGCTGCTTATGTTTATTATGGGAATCTACAGAATGCACGGACGCTTCTATGATTTTTACACCTTTTAAAAATATGTTGTGAGAATTGACTTTGTGAGCTACCGGTAGTTCGCGATCGACGGGTTGGCGACCACTTCCATAGACCGTTGCCATAGACACATCTCAGCCTTCACGATAGGAAATTCAAATACAGAACACCTGGATATACATATAACTCTAACCACTGACAATTTTCTCCTGTATTACGATACCGATTCACTGATAGAGAATATGTATCTTTTTATGCCTGCCAAACACAAGCCTTGTGGAAAGGCCACTCGGAAACATACACAAGAACATTCATCGGTTTCTTATAAAATCAAAAGTTGATGAGACTGTTGGTGCTTCCGATTCAAAGAACCCTAGCGCAAAGATACTAAATAAATTCTTTATTTTGAAGTAAGATGACGTAGACTGATTGGACAAAAATACTGAAGTCTCTCAATCCTAGAAAGTCATTAAATATTCCAGGAAATGGGGAGCATAAATGTTGCAGAATCGGTCGAACCAATGCCAAACCAGGAAGGTGGAGTGGAAGACGACACCGCGGTGCATGCAACCTGGGTGGCTGCAGGCAATCTGGAGATCACTTAAAGTAAGGGTGAAGATGTTTAAAAAAGTGTTTATGAAAAAATAAGGATCTGTGGATAGGCATGGTGAGTGTATCCTGCAATTTATGCTCTCACATATTGAAGCAAGCATGAAAGCAGAGACTTAAATACTATAATGAGACTGAAGATATTTGGTTGGTCAGGTTTTTATCTGCAATGGAAAAAACCTTCTAAGGCTAACTACTACAATCTCGACACTCGTCGTACAATCAATCACTTGTACATTACCGCCAATCGTCGACGTACGAACTGTTTTCTAAATAATATTACCTATAGATTGACCTTCAACGACCTTGAAAAGATATATTCTGTCTGGTCCATATAGTCTAACATATAACTATAATAAAGGCATACTCAACTATACAAGAGCAAGCGCCTGACACCTTTAACCAGGTTCATATCTATATAATCACCCCCTGTGGACTAAACGTATTTGCAGCTCGGCAGGAATAATGACTGCGAAGCTGTTCACACTGAAGCTACGTCAGTAAATCTGCATTAGGTATAATTACAGTTCCAGGCCAACTAGTTTAACTTCATTTTATAATGCAAATTACAATCTACCGGGGTTGCTGTTTGATGGATTATAGCCAGTCAGTCATCAGCAGTGCTTCTCTCTTACCTTATTTACTGGACGTGTCATTGATTTGACAGCGTGTTGATAAGGTAGTCTCACATCTAGAATGAAACGATAGCATTCTCTCGAATTTTAGCAACAAGTTGTGTTGGGCGATCCCGAAGCTGAATACACTCCTGCATTCGTCTAGGCATGGACCAAATGGGATGATCTATGTCTGGTTGGGGCACCTCATTCCTAGCAACTCAAACTTCGTAGATTAGCTGTGGCAGAGTCTGTGGTGGATGGTGCAAAGTGGATAGTCTCCTCCCCATCATACCCACACATGTTCGATGGCACTTAAATCCGGTGAATGGGGGTGACCAGGGCAAAACATTACCGCCTGCTTCTTGAAGAAGATCTGTAGTACGAAAAGCAATATTGGGACGTGCGTTGTCAAGCTGAAAAAGGACGCGTGGATGACCCTCTAGTTACAGCAGTAAAGTAGTTTGTAGGACATCATCAGCACAACGCGCAGCAGTCATATTACCTTGAACAAAGAAAAAGGGTGATCGGCTACCATTGGCAGTAGCTACCCAAAGCATTCCTCCAACAGTCCTGTGTAAATGCCTCTTAACAGTAAATCCAATATCACGCTGTTCTCCACGGCGGCGTCTTAAGCATCCCACAAACCGGCGCGAAATAATCGCGACGAAGTATTCGCAACGAAATTCAGAGCGAAATTCACAATCTGTTTCGCCTGTTTATTCATACCAAAGCGTCTTATTCGCTCCGCGAACGTGAAGGTTTCGACAGGTTGCGTACATTTTATTTTTGCCTTTTGCAATGAGCTCGTCTTCAGAAGAAGAGGAGGCACTTCTATTTCTTGCTTTAGAAGAGGAACAAAATGCACGGTAAGTTATGTTTATTTAACGCCATTTGACAGTTGGGTATGTATTAAGTTTAACGAAGTACATAAAACAAATATTTTCAATTTTCTTTAGGAAACGAAGGAAGTGGGTACATGATATTAACTTGGAACGAAATAAATTTGGGGAATACCATACCTTGATGCCACAACTTCGGCTGGATGAACAGCGCTTTTACGTATATTTTAGAATGACTCCAGAGTATTTCGATGAAATATTGAACTTGGTGAAAGATGAAATACGAAAATCTGACACAAATTATCGTGAAGCTATTTCGCCAGAAGAACGACTTGCTATTACACTCAGGTAAAAAAATTATATGTATTAAAATTAGTAGGCTTATCGAATACGAAAACTTCAGGGATCGTGAAATAAATATTTTATTGTAATAATTGGACTACATGTTGCCACTAGGATTAAATGTTGCTAAATAATTCGAGGCAGAATTTGCCTCCTCTGTTGGGTATATTATTGGAGTAAACCCAGGGCCGCTTGGGAAGGACGACATACTACTATCATACATACTTGCAGAATTCTGGGTAGACGCTGAAGACATTTCTTCAATATGTTCAAATTCTTCGTGCGCTATTAATTCGGCTATTTTTAGTTTTATTCGGGCTTGACGCTTTAAGGGAAGTGTTTTCACAGTCTGTGCATGTGCCAAGAAAAGTGAATCAATGGCCTCGTTCTCTTTTTTAGGTTTTTTACCTTCAAAATAATTAATGAGTTGTTGTACAGACGAAGATGGTGGTTCATAGCGTTTTCTGCTCGTTTTATATTTTGGTGTAGTTGCAGTCTGCGGAAAGGTGTGCCCTGGAGTAGTCACTGCTGTAGTGTTCAATGAAGAAGGTGGTGCTGTCTGTGTTGCCGAGGCGTTCTGTGCATCTTCTGCATCTACATCAGCATTTTCATCTTCTCCATGGCCGCGGTCTTCCAAATTTTTGGTTTCTACATTTCCAGCCCTTTCCTGATATATATTTGAGTTAAATTCGGCAGTCTCATAATGTATGACGTCAATATGTTTCACATTAGACGATGTTTTGGCAAATGCCAAAAAAGGACGGAAAAATTCCATGTAGTCAGCCCACTGCCATTTTTTTATGTTGCCCACTGCTTGGCCGGTCTTTGGTGGTAGATTTTATATATTTTGCAAATGTGTCTCTGATATTCTCCCACCTTTTTTTACTTCATCACCTAAAAACGATTTTTTTTATAGATTCCTTGCCACTGGTGACACCTTCTATACCATTGGGCATAGCTTTCGAGTTGGCTTTACAACAGTGAGTGCAATCGTAACCGAAGTCTGTGAAGCGATATGCAGACATATGGAGCATATATATTTACCAGAACCAACAGAGAATATATGGAAAAAATGTGCTGAAGAATTTGAAAATAGATGGGGATATCCCAATTGCATTGGCAGCGTGGACGGTAAACATGTAACAATCAAGAGACCTAACAACAGTGGCTCCAATTACTGGTGCTATTTACATAAATATTCAATAGTACTTATGGCCATTGTTGGCCCGGACTATAAATGTATATGTGTTGATATTGGTGGTTTCGGAAAAAATAGTAATGAGCTAGAAGGGTCGTGGAAAATGCGTTTAGTTTTACACAATTTTTACGAAGTAAAAGTGGCGATGACAAATATTTTCAATTCTTAGATCCCTCAGAACCCGTGCTTGGAGCTTTTACTGATATAGCAAATGATCCTCGGCGGGCAGCAAGGCTAGCATTTTCTACTCGTGACAAATTCGTAAATTATTTTAATTCTGATATGCCTATGCCCAATATACATATAGAATGTTCGTTTTCACATTTGTGTAGACTGTAAATTATTTAACAAGTTAATAAAAAATATTAGGTACATACCATTTGTATTTAATTCTTTTCCTATTTCCATCCAAATCTTGTCTTTCTTTCTCACATTCCTGTATTCATCGTTCGACAAATCATACAAACAAGGATACTTTTTCACTATTTCTATCAATAATTCCGTTTTTGCCATTGCGAATTTTTGAAGAACGGCGTCAAAAACGCGGTCAAAGGCGAACTGAAATACGCCGCGATAAAAACGCAGGAACAATCGCATTCGCTTCGCACAAGCCTGAACCTGTCCGTAAACCGCCGCGTTTTAATCTGATCGCGAATTCATCGCCGCGAAATTTTCGCAGCCAAAGCGAATATTTCGCGCCGGTTTGTGGGATGCTTTACTCTTCTTCGACCATCGTGCGAACCTAGACAGAATCGCGATTCGTCGCTGAAGACGACATTACGCCATTCTGCGTCGCAATGTTGCCGATCTCTGCTCCTGTTCAAACGTTGGCGACAGTGGTCCGCAGTCAACATAATACATGTGATTTATGTTTCTCGGTTACCTTTTTATTTAATATTAGGTACAAACTGGATTCTAATCATTGCATCATATCAGTAAACATGACTGAGCGCATTGCTTTGGCTGTTAGATTGGGAGAGTCGTTCATCTCATAAAATTTGTCCATATTCCGATTGCGGATCCTAATTGAAACTGGAGACAGTATCTTGTTAAAAACTACATACAAGAAGCTCCCCAAGTTATCTGGGCTGTAACCTGTAGACATCGACAGATTTTCTTGTATCATAGCTAGGAACACTCTTGATTCAATTACCTTTCAAGCTAACCAAACCCTCATAAACAAATGCCATCAAAAGTTTTGTACGCCAGTATTTTTCAGGCTATAACCCCAAGTTCCACTTTTTATCCACTTATCATTCACTCGTAAACTTGAACTGAAACGTCTGAGCGCTAGATAAACCAAAAAATGGAAAATGTCGGTACACGTTGAGAGCATCTTCCTTTTCTTCTATTAGTTATTGCCCTTTGCGTATCTGTCTTTGTGTCAAAATACGTCGGTCAGTTTGTTAGTCTGCCGGCGTGGTCTTCCAAAAATCCGACAAGATTGAAGTGAAAGAAGCAAAGAAAAAATAAAATATGAAGCAGAGCAAAACATTGAAAATACATTTCTGTTAGAAAGGCCTTCGGTGTAATAATTTTAAATCGCGAAAAATGACTTGGTTTGGGTAACGTTAGAACACTTTTCTATCATATGGAATTACGCGATTCAATTTTGGGTATGTTTCGTAGCCATCTGTTTTGCAAGGTCTCCTTAGCTTACATTGTCACCTTGCATGCTTGGGTTCGATGGTTATTTTGTAAAGCCAAATTTTGTTGTTGTAACACAATTTTGAAGATCTACATAGTAAATGATAAGCCAGCTGAATTGCTATGTCATACCTTTGTTGAGGGTAACACTAGGTTTTTTTGTGAGTGGAACAATCACGAGTCCCCACTGCGACTCACTGGTCCATTATGGCTCAGAGTATGTGACGGAGTTTTCTCGTGATACCAAAGTCCCATTCACAGAGACCTCTGACGGGGCGCCGCGATGCTTTTCGGTATAGTAGATAGTTTGTTACTGGATCTCAAATGCAAAGGTATTTTGGTTGGACACCTTGGAGATGCACTACTCCCTCATAAGACAAATAACATGCAGCATATTATTCGAATATTGTTAATCCTTTATATTCCATCTAATAAACAAAAATCAACTTAATTTGGTTTCAACTTGAACAAAGGTTATTTATTTTGCGCTAGGTGGGTCATTAAGGACTCCAGCCGCGCCAATCTAGAGCTATCATTTAAAGAACTTATAACAAAAGTAGCCGGAAATTATTTCTTGCACAACCTATAAAGGGAGCTGAAGATTTTTCACATCAATATGTCTTGGGTATTTTTGTCATAAAATGATTTAACCGATAGCTCTAGGTTGAATGGTTTCTGATACATATCAATCATCCTTTATCAATGATCCACTCGCTGTAATACAGGGTGTCCGCAAAGTTGGGGTTTTCCTTTACACGACGTGTAAATCTTGAAAAACATAAATTGTGTCTCTGGACCTGCTAATGCCACAGATAAACGCATTGCTGTGAGGGTATGTATGCAAGTACGCATGTATACTTAAGAATGGCAATTATTTTTAGGTTGTTAGGTTTAGTCTCGTTTACAAAATTAAATAAGAACAAAATTGTAATAGTGTTACATAGAGGTTATAGGTTGACGCGGGGGCATGGGGATGACGGGGATTGGTCTTCGGGGACTGGCAATAGTGAGGAAATAAGGGATAATGGATAATGATAACATGGGTCAGCGAGTGGAGAGTGTTAATGATGAATCAATATTTGATAGTCCACATCAAAACCATTTCACAGTCGGACATCTAAATATCAGATCCATAAATTCTGGATTTGACGAGTTCTGTAATTATATGACAGAATACAATTTTGATATTTTTGGAGTTTCTGAAACGTGGCTCAATCCAACTTTAAGAAGTGAGAGTTTTTGCTTGCCTGGGTACAAATTTATAAGGAATGATAGGCAGGGTCGAGGAGGAGGGGTAGCTTTATACATAAAAAGCGGGTTGAAATATTCAAGGGTAAATGTGGAAATTAACTGTGCAGAAACCATAGGTATAGAATTTAAGATAGGTGGAAAAACTTATCTTTTAGTTAATAGTTATCGTTCGCCTTCTGAGAGTGTCACTTATTTTTTAGACTCCTTAGAAAATTTTCTCGGTTTTGTCAGTGTCAAATATGATTATTTATTACTGATAGGAGATCTAAATATTAACATTTTAAATAATTCTGCATACACAAATCGCCTCAAAAATATAATTCATAGTTTTAACTTATCACAAAGGATCAGTGAGCCAACAAGATTCAATTTTGCCACAAGAGAGGCTAGCCTCATTGATATAATCTGTGCTAGTGTGGATCTTATCTCTATCGATTCTAAATCATTGGCAGTTTCTCAAAATCTCTCAGATCATAACTTAATTTACTCAGCCTTTCGAAAGTCAAAAATAAATAAATCACAAAAGACTATTAAATATAGAGACTACAATAATATAGATAGAGAATCCTTCTTAAATGAAGGGTTTCTACTTGGGTGGGAGGATATTTACTATATAAACCAAATCGACCGAAAAATAGAAGTCTTTAATAAAAATATAGTAACTGTTCTGAATAAACATGCTCCAATAAAAACAAAACAAATAACCGAAAAACCTTATGTACCCTGGATAACTCAAAATATAAGAATTTTAATCAGACTAAGAGATAAAGCTCATAAAAAATTTCAAAAATCAAAATCACAGGCTCATTTTGAATATTATAAACAACTAAGGAACTATACAAAGCATGCAATTATCTGAGAAAAAAATACATTCTTTAACTTACTCTCAACAAAGAAAGGTAAGGAATTTTGGGACACTACCAAAAAGCTCAACATAACATGCAAGAAAACTCACTCAACTATACCCGAACACTTACAAAATGTAAATGACATACACAATTACTTCCAGCAGACCGACAATTTACCAGACACTGCTTCCCAAGAATTAATCAATTTTTACAAAAACAATGTAAACATTAACGATTCTCTTAGCTTCCAACTGTTAGACAGGGCCAGTCTAATCAAAATTGTAACTAATATCTCATCAAATGCCATTGGAGAGGATGGTTTCTCTATGAGAGACCTAAAGTTATGTATCCCATTTTGTACGAATGCCTTGCTGAATATAATCAACACATGTATTTTGGGGGGATTATTTCCAGAAATATGGAAGAAAGCTATTGTTAAACCCTTACCAAAAATAGCAGAACCTAAAGAATTTACAGACTTGAGGCCTATTAGCATATTACCCGCTACATCCAAAATTTTAGAAAGGCATATTTATAATCAAATTAGGTTTTTTTGTGACACAAACGATATCATACCAGATAGTCAATCCGGTTTTAGAAAAAACTTTAGCACAAGTACATCATTAGTTAATATCTTGGATGATATCAGACATCATCAAGAACAAAAAAATAGTACGTGCATGGTTCTTCTCGACTTTAGTAAAGCGTTCGACACTCTGAATCATGAAATGTTACTAGCTAAGTTACATTACCAGGGGTTTTCGCAGAACTCCGTAAATCTAATAAAAACATACTTAAGTAACCGTTCAAACTGTGTTATGTTAGCAAATGATTCTGCTGTTTACAAAACCGATTTTAAACCTATAAAAAGAGGAGTTCCTCAAGGTTCAATTTTATCTCCTTTGCTATTTTCAATCTACATATCTGACATGGTCAAATCGGTAAAATTCGCAAAGATAAAACAATATGCAGATGACTCACAAATATATCTCCCTGTCAATAAAACCACAATCCATATTGCACAACAACAACTAAATTCAGATCTCCAAAGAATTGACACATTTGCAAAGCATCACAATCTTAAACTAAACCCCTCAAAATCGCAAGTAATGGTTATGAATAAAAACAGTATTGAAAGAGAACATTTTGAACAAAATTTAGTAATCTCTATTAACAATGACAGAATCCCCATAGTTCAGGAGACAAAAAATCTGGGCATTATATTTGATAGCTCGCTTGGCTTCGGCAGTCATATAAAAAACAGAACAAATTTAGCTTACATGCGACTAAAAAATATAAACAAATTAAAAAAACATTTATCAGCCAAACAAAAATATTATTTGTGTAATACCTTAATTTTATCACTTTTTGACTATGGACATGTCGTCTATGGTGATTCGCTATCGTCGCGAACCAAAAAATGCATAGAAAAAGTTCAAAATAGTTGCATGAGATTTGCATTTGGAATTCCATATCGAAACCATATCACTCCTTATCTGAATAACTACAACATATTAAACATGACGAATCGCAGAAAATATCACATGTATTCTTTTATCTATAGGGTTATAAAAACAGGTCAACCGCCCTATTTAAGAGAAAGATTTGTGCCTTTGCCTAGTGCCCAGAGAAGTAGAAATAATCTCAATTTTATCGTACCTAGGCATAGAACGCGTTCCTTCCGACAATCGTTTGCCTATGTGGCGGTTCACTTATGGAATAATTTACCAACTTCAGTTAAAAGCTCATCGTCAAAAACATTCTCAAAACTGACAAAAACGTTGTTACAGAATCACCAGCTACTTTAGCAGCGTTTGGGTGAGCAAAAATAACGTTTTTACATTCCTACTCGCTGACAAGTTGTATAGATTTGTTTTTCGCGTCCGTTGCCAACTCCCGGGGGTTCTCTCTTCGTTTTTGCCTTTTTTGTGTTTCACCGCCTCTTCATTTGCCTCTTTATTGTATTTGTTATTTTTTTAAGAACTTTTAGGGTATTCAGGGCTTTCTCGCATGGACTCTTTGTATTAAAGGGTCCAATGTATCGGTTTTATAATCGAGGGACTGTCCTCTTTCGTCATTACTCTATATGTAGAATTTCTTTTGTTTTTGATGTTTATTCATGACGAAATAAATATTTTGAATTTGAATTTGAATTTGAATAAGCAATTTTTCTTAGTACCATATACACCAATGTCTTAAGGGAACCGAGATAAAGGGCTCTGCAACATCAACAATATCTGAATAGCGTCCTGTAGCCGCGACCCGGGACATCACCGATTGGTACAAGGTCTTAACCCGACGGCAGAACTGGGTCGGAGTCAGTGTGTCAGGTCAGTATGCAACCTTCAACCGACGGTTACGGTCACGCATGTAATCGCGTAGACGAGAATCCCTCAACAAGCACTAGAGACGTGGCTAGAGAAGTGCAAGTATCAAAAACTAAAGTGTGGCAAACGCTGCGTGAAGAGAGGCTATATCCGTTTCACGTCCAACGTGTACAAGCCCTTCAACCTGACGATTTTCCAGCAAGAGTGCGGTTTTGTGAGTGGTTGTTGCATCAACATGACAATGATCCGGACTTTTTGAAGTGCATATTGGTGACAGACGAATCTACGTTCATGAGTAATGGGGTGAATAACTTTCGCAACACTCATGTTTGGTCAGTAGAAAATCCGCACGCTGTCCGTCGGGCACATTTTCAACAAACATTTTCGGTGAATGTTTGGGCTGGCATGGTGAACGGTATGCTCATTGGACCATTTATTTTCCCAAATCGATTGGACGGGATGCAACACCTAGACTTTTTACGCAACATTTTGCCTTCCTTGTTAGAAGATGTGCCATTAAGTGTAAGACAATCAATGTGGTTTCTGCGTCTGCTCGGTAGCGCATCAGCTGATTTCATTTTCTGTTGGAGCCGTATGATTTCGGGCAGAGACGTACTTAGCCCTTCTCGTCAACTGGAGAGTGAGTACTTTTTCCTTTATTTTTTTTCACTTGGTCGCCCTCGTTTCACTACACATTACCTTTGTTATTTCAAGGGTAGTTGTTTCTGAAAAGGAAAACCCCAACTTTGCGGACATCCTGTATAATGTTAGTATTGCACCTTCTTGAGCATGAAAATGTAGCTGGCCACTTAGCAATAACAAGTGAAGTAATGTCAAGTGTCAAAACAGAAGAGTCAATCTGACGGAAATTGCAAGATATGCGCAAACATTTGAAAAATATCAGACCAAAATCTATTGAAATGGCACTGCCATTTTATAAAACCTCACTTACTCCGGGCTGAAAATTCCATTTTTCTCTAAATAGAACTGCGATACTGGAGTTCCAAGTAAGCCATCACCGCGCGGAACCAATAAGAATTTTACTGATCGTGTTGATTAACGAAAACATTCTTCGCTTTTTATATAGAAAAACCGAAACCGAAATAGCAGGGTTGGACTTCATAATGAAAAACGGTCTCTTCTCCCAATGTAATAACCACATTCTTCTGCAAGTGACTTTTTTGAGTGAGGGGAGAAACATATTGCTTGAGGAGTCATAAACAAAACTGAACATGTCATCTCGGAAAGCGAATAAATCTGAAAACCCGTCACGGACGAAAATATGGAAGGAATATATTTCCATCCCCGGGAATACTTATTTCTATGTATATGTAAATGTCCTAGCTGTCCCGTGTTCTATCCCGTGGCCTGTTATGATTCGAACTGCTGAACTTCTCATACGGAAAAATGAAAAAGTTTAAGAAAGTATGGTGTAATAAATTGTCTTGCTCTATCTAAATTGTTGAGCCAGCCACCGACAGTGAAAATTCATTGTACTGGGGTCATCCAACAGGAAATGTATAACAGAATATGTTCGAGCTGTAAGCCCCACAATGGTCTTATTTTAACTTTGCGAGTCGAAATTGATCAACCAGAAAGCGTTTTTGAAGTAGTGGATCCATCGGCTTCAATCAATTTCTCCTAAAACTACTATCAAATAACCTCATTTTCAATATAAATATTTCAGTATGAATGTAACCTTTACATGTACCACTGGGAATAACTTTATATCTTTGCCAATCCAAACATGTAGTCTTTTGTGCAGTGCTACCAGATCTAAATTGCTTAAAAGTCGTGAAGTTCAGGTAGATTAAAAAAATAAACATTCGATTGATCTGCACTCCATTTTTGCTCTTTTGAGATACTGTCAATCTCATTCAAGAAACTGATTGTGTCACTACATGCGTGTTGTCTCTTACGAACGCTCTGATGCGACGTTGATCTTACCGTTGGATCTGATGGATCCATAATAACAGTATTGCTAACGTTGATGAGTTGGCAGATAAAACAAAATATTTATTCCACCACCGTTTTCACATCATAAGAGAGATTATGGTTAGTTTTTTATTTCTTAAGCTTTGTACAATGAGGTATTCTTGGTGTTTTTTGGTTTAATTGAACTCTATAAAATTCGTCAATCTCCTGCGTTGTCTTTAGTTGAAACAGCCTTCATAGTGGCTCAAGCAGAATTTATTAAGAGAAAATCTTATTATGACACGCATCAGAAATTGAAAAATGTTTTCTTCATATTTAATAATTACAGAAAATTGATTCGAAAGCATTAAATAAGCGTCACCTGACTCTTACACAGGAAAAACAATCGTTGTATACTCCATTTTATTATAATATTACACGCAACAGCTGTTTTTGATTTGGGTTACTCAAACACATTGATCAACATTAGACGGTTTTGACACATAAAGGTAGGTCATAGAAGTCACCATAAACCATTCCCTAAGCTCCCTCACCGGGACGCCATGGTGACGTTGATAGCTCCGTATCTAAAATAATCCATTGTCAGCTAAAGTTTTGTCGTTAGCCGCACACAAGTCGCTATGATGTTTCGGTGAAGGAGGGCTGTCAACTGTTTGTTGCTGGAAATGGTGATGCATTGACAAAAGGCTGATTAGGGAATAAACAAAGTCAGATTTTTCAACGGAGCCAACGATTAATCGTTCAATAACGAATATCCTAAAGGTTTTGGCACAAAATATTTATCGGATTTTTTTTATTAGAGGAATTTATTTAAAAACTAACTAGTTATCATAAATTACAACTCAATACTCAATTAAACTATACTATCGAATTAGGTGGAGTGGCGCACTCTGCTCTACCAGACGCAACTTTCTTCGAATGCATTTCATGAGGTCCTGGACGGAATTCAGATCAATTTCTCTCAGTTTTTTGTAAATTCGCCGTCTTAAGTGTTCTGCATCTTGGACTTTTCAGCCTTCCTCCATAATAAACCTTTCCAGACAGTAAATACTGCGGCAAGTTTGGAGGATTGTCGTTTTTGGGAACAAAGGTATGTTGCGTGGTCGAAGCCAGTTTTGTGTATCTCTTGAGTAATGACATGATGCTTGGTCTGGCCAAAACATGATGTTCGTGGGAAAACTGTAACAATTTGGAAATACAGTTATCAATATAGCCCTGACTATTCAAAGCTTCACCCCTCACTCTTCCCATAAGAGGTTGTGATATACCCCTGTTAGAAATTGCGCACCAGTCAAGGATTTTATCTGCAAATTTCGCTTAATGTTTGTATCTAACATTCCTCTACGGTGTCCGTATAAAAGCCGACGTTTCCGTTCATTTCATAATTACTCGAAGTGAAATACTTTTCATCTAAAATAACGGTTTTTCTATTGGCAATGTTTACCCGCTTGACGCCAGCTTCTTGATATACAAACGAGTTACGCTATAGAGTATTTGCGGCACTTAAGTTTCATTCGATATTTAAGACCATTCCTCCTCAATTCCAACGATATCGTACTCTTAGAAGATCTGTATTGACCAGCCAGTCTCCTTGTTGACATTCCAACCTGATTTTTTGCTCTTATCACCTTTCTTAGCGACCTCTGTGCAGTAAATGCATGTCGTCTTCCACTTTTTGACAGATTAAGACATGGCCTTCAATGCTCACCCTCCGCTATCGTTCGATAAATGGATCTGCGTGAAATGTTTTCATTCTGGAATATTCGACAGATTTCAGCTTTGGGCACCCGCCCAACCAACTTGCAGATACTTTTCCTATTTCTAATTTATACGACATCTTAAAGCAAAACTCAAAATAAATAAATATAACTGACAGCAAAGTAAGTAAACAAACTTTTGTTTCCAAAGGCAGCTTGATATTATTCTGTATTTGTTAAAATTGAAGCCAATGAATTTTGTGCCAAAACTTTTAGAGCATACGTTAAGATATGCATTAGGTGTATGTGGTAATAGTCATTTTTGTTACAGAGTGCGACCAGACATTCGTGAGTCGTCCGGGCAACCCGATGAACGGCACCTTCCACGCACCAGAGCTGGAGAACCCGCGGGGACATTCACGCAACTGCGTATACACATTCCTCGCGGGGCCCGGCCAACGCGTGCAGATCACATTCATCACCTTCAACCTCAGGGGCAGACCACCAGAGTAAGTACAGCCCCTATAGAACCTAACATGACACAACACTGTATACTAAACACAAATTTTGTTTTACGGCGATAATGAGGCACAAGTGATCAGTGATTTTAATATAAACTGTCGCCACAGACACATCTAAGTCTTCTGCTTAGTCAGACAACGAATTAATAATGAAGAAGCTAGGTATCTAATTTTATATCACTGGTATCGCTGTTCTTTATTACGATACAGATTCACTATTTCGCCAAACTATCAATCTATAGTATATTCAGATAAGAGATAGACCGGACATAAACAAGACCACGTGATCATCGAACGCTGTAACATTCGGCAGGGACGTATTAAGAGTCACGCAGTACATATTTTAGATAGTAGATGCTGCTTTGCGTAACTTTGTAGTAAATTAGCACAATTCGATGTGTATACGATTGGTGATGGATATAGGATCATGTGGGGGTGGGGTAAGAAATATATAATGATGTAAATATACATAAGGGTTTCAAAATTTTCGCTTCGATTTCCAGCTTCGGATGCCGCCTGATGTTTGGTGAAATACAGTCGAATATAATCTCAAAATGGCGTTTAAATTAGCCTAAATTAAAAATAATCGTATATCTCTTAAAATTGCTTTTAGAATATTGATTAGTATATTTTTTGATTTCTAGGTAAATATGTAACCAAATTAAAACGTTCAAAACGTAAAAAAATGTGCATGGTTGAACATTGTCAGAAAGTAGATTCTTGAATAGGTTTTGCCAAAATGGGTTCAAAAATGTCAATAATTAATTAAAAAATACAGTAGCTTTATAATTACTTATAACTTACCGAATTTGATGAACGACATCTTTTATTGGAAAGATGAGCTTGATGAGCTTTCATCATCGCTACTGCCTGAAGCACCAACGTCAATAATGAATGGCTCGACTTGTTCCTCTAAAATATTGTCCAGTTCCCACATTCTCTTTTCAACTTTGTCTTTCACGTGCTTAATACAGTTTTCCCATTTTTGCGCTGTTATTAATTCTAGTGCTTCTTTGAAAAGTCCCTTGAGGTCACAAAATTTAAAAGTTGTATTGTGCTTAGCTATATAATTTTTAACCTCTGCCCATATGAGCTCAATGGGATTGAGCTCGCAATGGTATGGAGGTAAATGGAGCACAGTTTTATTTTGACTTGCTGCCATTTCGTCAATGGCGTATTTTTGATATTCCGCCTTGTGATCCTTGACAATTCTTAATAATTGTACTTTCAGCATTGCTTCTTCAAAGTTGATATTTTTCGAGCGGAGCCAATTTTGAACATCAACTTTCCTTGAAGCCGTTGTTGGGACCTTCTCCATTCTTCGAGAATGATAAGGCGCATTATCCAACACAATTACTGCGTTTTCCTCTAAGTTCGGTAAAATTTTTGAAAACCACTGTTCAAACGATTCGCCATTCATTTCCTCGTGGTAATCTATAGTTTTCTTAGACTCAAAGCACCACAGACCGTCAACAACAAATCCATCCTCACTGCCAATATGGCAGATTATTAGCCTTTTCCCTTTACCTGGAAATCGAAGTACTAACTGGTGTAGATTTATTTCAATAAGCGAACCTTTTTCAAATGTTTTCATCACATTCAGCGAAAAAACATTGAGACATGAGTATCAGATTGCTATAATTGGGATTATTTAGTCATATTGAAAGAAAGAATATTGAACGTCGTATGATTACTCAGCGCTTCATAATTTAATTTAAAGTTATAAACCTTTAAAAAATGAATGATCAGGAACCTGAAATACGCGCAAATATTAATATTAACAAATTATAACTTAATAATGCTTAAAGTATGAATTAAAATGATTAGAAATATTAGGAACGGTACACAATATAAAACTTAGTAACTTTTTTTAAGTTTATAATATTCGACATATTTTAAGATTATATTAAAAAATTATTGACATATCGAGAACACATAAAAACATGGCTTAAAAAAGTTCTAACAAATGAAAATGACAATGAAACATCCACGCATTTTATCGAAAGTTATAAAAGTTTTGTTACTTGTAATATGTTTTATCTGCCCCCTGGAATTAATGTTTAGAACCTTGTTCCCAAGGTTTGAAAAACATCCGATTGTTGTCTATTACTCGTATTTACCTATCCATACTTTACTTGTAGTGTGTCCTGCGTTTACCCACGTTTCATCAAGGTAATAAATCTTCCTGTTTTGATTTCTATATTTCCTAATTTTTGTTAAATAATCCCTCCTCCATAGCACAATTTCTTCTCTATCCAGTAGTAAACTATTACGACCCCGTTTTTTCCATTTGAAATTTAAATGCTTCAGTAACGCATGGAAAGTTGATCGTTTGAAATTTGGCAACGTTGTATCTCCATTTACCTCCTGCAGTACTTTATCTATAGTAGGTATTTCATTCCTAAAGAATAATTCATGCACTTTCCTCCTAATCAGCTTCATCCAATGATTTAACAATACTTTTGCGATGTTTACTGGTCATTGGCTCAGAAAAGGTGTGATTTTTTTTGTATTGTCTTAACACATTAAACACTGATGCGCGACACACCCCAACTTTGTGAGAAACCTTCACAACAATTTCTTTGATGGTTGATGCCTCGTTCTCCTCGCGCTCGATCTTATATATATTCAAAATGACCTCTTTCATTTCTGCACTCAGGTGTCTTTTTTAGAGCGTTTCCTAGGTGGACTACAGGAGTTTACAACTTCATCGGCAGTATCTGTACTACTGGGCAATTTGCGCAAGCAGTTGATAACAATAACAATCAATAACAAGGTATAACAATAACAACGACAAACTCAACAACTTAATAAGATAACAAACGAAAACGTCCAAAGGAATATCAAATTGCAATGATGCACACGACATACGTAACACGTCTGAACGTGAATGTGACTCTGCCTTGATACGACTGCTCTGCCGCTCGGCATAGGCATTTAATTGCGAATTGACCAATGAGGGCTCCTGTTTTACGTCGAGACGGCGGCGTTAGTGTGAAAATCACCCGAACCTTTTGTTTACATCCGGTCTATCTCTTATCTGAATATACTGTACGTATGGTAGTCGATAATAGTTTAGAGTTATATAAACACATGTTTATGACATCATATCTTTCAGGTTAGTCAGTGAAAACAAGTGTAAGAACTGATTTAAGACCTTTGTTCCTATATCATTGAAAATTGTTTTTTTCTGTATTACGAACTCAATTGAATGTCCATTTATACTAGTGACAGAAATTGATTGAGATTTCTTTTCTCCCTTATGCTCTTATTTTTTCCTACATTACCTTTATTTGTTTCTTCTAAACGGTTCAGGTACTTTGCTGGTGCATATTATAACGTAAAAATGTTTTAGCGGGAGCCTGTGAAGTCTTTTGGTACATAAAATCTCGATTTCACATCTAGGATAATCAGTCAACTAAGCGCTAATGTAACATCTCTGGAGCTTTGGAATGTGCCATAAACATGTTACTTATCTTCATCTCGATCAGCTTTCGATTTCCATTCCCAGTGTTAAAGTGACTAAGATGTGTGCAATACCTTCTAACCCATTATCACTTGTGTCTCATAAACACACACATTAATTACATATTTTCATCACACCTCTTGTAAATATATTAAGAAAGGTGCGAGTCTATCAATTTAATATACACTCATACTCTTTCGAACTTTTACCTGGGGCGGCAATTATCGTTGCGATACATTGTAAATTTGACAAATGACTAAATAAGCTAACGCTGTCCAATTGTAGGATGCGACATAATGACTCGGAGCTAAACTGTAGTCATCATGATTTTTTTTTTGAAAATACCAGTGCTTCAAGCAATAAGCTGGTTTATGGTTATGTTACCAATATTTCAATGATTCATCAATATAAGATATTTTTTCCATCTATATCTGATATCATTTTGATTAATTTATCATCGCACAGAATTTTCTCCAGGTAAGGCTTAACCTCTACGTGACCGGCAAGTCTTCGTACCAATGCTTTACGCTTAGGATTTCAGCCAGTGACTATATTTGTTTGAAAAACCTGTGAACCACTACGTAAAGCATACTGACAAGCAAATCTAGATTTAAAGAGCCAGTGCAGCTTAGTTCAACTCCAAGACCTCTAATCTATCGAATCCCTTTAAAAACCTTAGACCACATTACTGTTAAATTGAGATACGGTCTTTACGAAACAGTACCTTAACATTGGCATTCATTAGTATTCCTTGTGTCACTTGGACAAAAATACGAAATTAAAGGCATGTTGCATCTTTAGTAGATAAAATAGAAATACTTTAAAGGTACATATTGTAAGCTAAAGTAGGCTGAGGGTGTAGACTATTGAATTGTAGTGAATACAGTTTAGTTTCGGGCTAAAAACTATGACGAATATTTGAAGTATAGGCTGAGTTGTAGGCTGTACTGTATGATCTAATCGAGCTTAAATGTAAATTAGGTAGATTATCATATGAAAACTTATGCGTACATATTAGTCCAGGGTAATAGCTTGATTTATTTTGAAAGCTCGTAAAAGCGTAACGTAATGGAAGCTGGAAAATAATGACGGTGTCTATGCGACTTAAATTATCAGGAGTTGCTGCTAGTGTTTAGCAAATGACTATGTTAGTAGATGAAGATTCGGCGATAGCACTGGCCCAGAGGCATTAGCTGGCTAGAGGTAAGATCCACAACGCCTTTGGTGTAAGATGTACTAGTTGTTCCTTGACAAGTTTTGAGGTGGGTTCATAATCCTGAAGGCAGTAGTCACTTTAGCTATAATGAAATACAATATTCTCTATGGAGTTTACTTTATCCCGAAGTGTCTATATCAAATGATGTATGTTGAATAATTTTGCGGATTGAGTGGTACATGTACAACAGGTGGCAGATTGAGCATTGATATACATCTAAAATGCAGATATGTATCTGCAACCAAACAAATTAGTCAATTCCGAGAAACGCCCAAAAAAACGCTATTGATGCGTATACTATACAAAAACTTCAATGTCAAAATTAATATTGTGGATCGTTTGCAATTCGCAGACGCTGTACCTACATGTACACTTCTGCTGCATTCAACATTGTCAATCTAAGTTGATATCTTATAAATCTGATGTATATTTTTATGCCTCTGTTGTCCACACCATGTAAAATTTATTGACAGATAACTATGAATACCAACGGTTAGCAGCACAATATCCGCGCAAGCTTAAATTTCGTCACTTTCCAATTTTCCGCTCGATTAATCCTGTTACCCTGGACTAATGGTCCAGTTAGTATGGCGATCGAATCCAGAAGAATCATGGTCTGGTGAGAAATCTGCACATGTACGTTGAGCTGAAATTGAATTTGTGATTATACTTTCCAAGAGCACACCAGCTTTCAATATGGTCGTTCGCGCAAAAAGCTGCAAAAAACCCAAAATAATGAATCCAATACATGTATTATCCAGGAAGCGATTTCATACTTACTAAATGCAAATATAATAGCTGATAAAGTTACCAAAAGCTGTTAAATGTATCAGAAATGTATCAGGACTTTATAGCACGCAAAGCATCTTCAGTTTTGATTTGGTCTCCGAATTAGACATCGAAATTGGAGTAAAATATACAAATACAAGAGCATTAACTTTTTTCTTTAGCATCATTATACTTGAACTAACTGAAAAGGGTGGGATGGAACCTTCACAGCCACCAAACCTTCTCGTAAATAACATGATAGCTTCTGGCTGTCTTTCATATTTTTTCCAATGTGTCCAGGTCAATATTATTATATCTTATATGTTCTCTGATGGACCCTTCGAGGCTTTTCGGCACATATAAACACTTTTCCACTTTACCTACACTTGCTTTCTTCGATTCTCTCGTTCCAATATTGTTTCTAGAGACATGCCTATATGTCCATTGCTGAGTTTGAACAAAATGAATCATGCCCATCTAGTATTAAAAAGGTGTAGAAGCATCATTATTGTTGTCTACAAATAAGCACACATAGTTAGAATACATTCTAAACAGAGTTGAAGTTCCTAGTTTACTTGGGTTGAGAGTATTAGTTGACCATATACACACGTTTTTTCATGCGTTCAAGAAACATGTTTAAAACAACTTGTGTTAGGGGTGTTTCCCCACGCCATTGTATAATGGGGAGGGACTTTAGGCGTTCTTCCATATGAAGTGGTATCGTAGCTGACAGAAGCGCCATGACACATATGATCGATTCATATTTAAACCAATAGACATGAGTCATTTAAAATCGATGTTCCAGTCTCTCAAATCGAATGCCTTGAGAACTGATGGCGTGTCACTAAGAATGCTAAAACAATGCTTTTTTGCGATTTCAGGTCACATTTTACACATAAATACCTGTTTAGAGAGGGGATTCCTTCCAGAATCATGGAAAGAAGCATTAGTGTTACCTCTAGCTAAAATAAGTAAACCAAAATTATATTCTGATTTAAGACCATTTAGTATTTTACCTGTATTGTCCAAATTATTAGAAAAAGCAATGTACGCCCAAATTTACGATTATCTCTCTAAACATAAAATTGTGCCTCCCAAACAATGCGGCTATCGAAAAGGATATAACACTGCAGGTGCCCTACTAGACTTAACCGATAACATTGCTAGAGCCTGGGATCAACATATGATCACATCATTAGTTCTTCTTGACTTCTCTAAGACATCGTCTTCTAGTAGCCAAATGTAAATATTTTGGTTTTTCTGATTCTACCTCAGAAATGATTCAGAGCTTCTTAGAAAATCGATATTAAAGGGTACACATTGACATGATTCTATCTTCAAAGTGCCTCATTTCCTCCGGAGAGCCTCAAGGGTCTGTACTTGGGCCACTCCTATTCATTTTGTATATTTCTGATCTCCACTCAATTGTTAAAAGTTGTATTATCCAATTCTTTGCCGACGATTCACAGATATACAGTCATTTCCATAATCACGACATTAGAAATGCTAAATCTGAGGTAAATGAAGATATAACATCTATAAGTATGTATGCAAAAAATCATAACCTTCAGTTGAACCCTTTAAAATCGAAAGTCATCATTTTTTCACCAAAACTATTTAGAAGTGATGCCAAAAGAAATTTTAAGGTAAAACTAAATGTCGAGTGAAAAACTTGGGCGTAACTTTAGATGAATGTCAAAATTTTAAACCAAATGTAAATAATATCAGTAAGAGTTGTATAACATTTCGCAACATCCTCGCATTCTACTGTAAGTTAATTTAAATTCATTTTGCACAATTGTTGTTACTTTTCTCAATGTAATTGCAGCTCCTGATGATGATGGCAAAGACCACCGAATGCTAGAGAGATTAAAAAAGTATAAAGAGTCCTCCTTGCTTAAATTTTGTCGAAGTACCCAACAAAAGGCGGAAGCTTTAATTTTCACCTATATATATATATATATATATATATATATATATATAAGATATACATAATTGCCAAAACTTATAAAATATATCTGAGCGCTATAACTCTTGTGCATCTGCAAAGATCGGACTAACAAAGTTTCTGTAAGCTCATCATGTCAGCCGCAGTGCCCTGGAATTTAGGATTCTGCCTGCGGAGCTGATTCGGTATAAAAAAAAGTTAAGCATATCAGACCATGATTTTTGAAACATCGAGGCATACAGACTGGAGTCTAGTATAAAGCATTTAGTCGTATTTTGTGATTGCAAAATAGAACGATCTGTTGATGTTAATATTAAATTATAATGTACAGTATGGTTAATGTGTGTTTGATAGATTGATGACAAACCTTCATTCGAACAAATACCTTATTACAATCAATTAGTTACATACTGGGTTTCTGATTTTACGACCAATTTCCTTTCTCAGAATATGAGAATTCGTATTTTAGATTTTCTAACAATAGATAAAAAGCCAAAAGTGGCCACCGCCAATAAAATAGCTAGTGGGTAATGCATGAAAAATCTACTAGGACTCAAATTAAGTATCATTTTAGAGGTTAAAGAAGGTGAGGAGTGAAGGGGCACTCAAAATGCGGACAGACGTGAATGTTTTGACCCATTTAGAATCGAGCAAACTCAACACCGAATTAACCTTCATAAAAAAATTGAATCCCTTTAACAGTTTTTAACATTACTTTCTCAATACCTTTTACAATAAATAAAAACGATGCGTTTTGTGGGTTAGCTATAGAGGCATGTGTTTCTTAACTGCCGTGCTATTTCACTCCTTTGAGGGGCTGAAATAGGAAAGTGAAAATCGCAGAAAGCTACTACTGACTGTACGAATTTAGATGAATCTTTCATTTTTCTACACAGTGCTTGTTATTCCTGTCCTAGATTACAAGTAGAAAGTCGGGAAATACTTTTTTATAAATTCAAATAACATACGTAGTGTGTGGATATCAAAAAATGCGTCGAGCTATGAAGAGATCCATTAAGTGCACCATGATGCATAAGGGCCAAATAGCTAAATATTTCCAAAGAATACGACACAGCCCGGTGGCGTAGTAGTTAACGCTAAGCGTGCAATATGTTGTATAGTGTGATCTCCCGATTAAAAGCCACCACCTTGCACATAGTTCGACAATGGACAGTTTTCACGCTGTTAAAGATCAAAGCTTTGAATAAGTAGTTTTAATTTTTTTGAAGTGACCAAGTTGTTTTAAGAGAGATGATCCGGTACTCAAACCGAAGCCTGAAATGCAAAAGCATTTTGTTCCATGATGTCACTTTTTCACGCCCTTTTCGCCCATCTGGTACCTTATCGTTGTGACAAGATTTTGGGCACCTTTTCTTTACTGGTGTAGAATTAAGTGTCCTCGCTCGGAGATACCTCGACCATAATCCCAGTTACATATTTCTAGAGACAACACTTCATTCCATTATCCTTTGAAATGTAAAATTTTCATCCCCGCTTATGTCAACGAACTTGTATCTATGGCTCATCATAGGTCCTATTTTTTCAGCGCGACAAAGGCTCCCGAAACGACGAATTTTTCGATGGCAATTTCAGCGACAAGAGCGCTGAGAAAAAAGGGAGGGCGGGGCACTCAAACTATAAACCTGGAAGCGACACCCGTTTGTTTCTCGGAGATTTTATTACGGAAGGAAGGGGAAACGTCTATCGGTCGTTATGGCCATGAAGGTTCACTGCTTTGGGTTCGATTACATCTCTTACACACTGTGTGTTGTTCATGTTTTACAATTTGAAGGGATGAAAAAGAAGTTCATGTGGGGCGACCTTTCAACAAGGGAACTTTTATTGTACAAACCAGACTGAGAAGTTGTCAGAGTATTGAATAAAACGTATAAACGACTTTAAGGGAAAAATAGTGTAGCATAACTTTTACTTTGCAGGAGTCTTCCATACTAAGTATCTGGGAGCACTACGACCTGAAAGTCTGTTGTACTTTGCTGCTTGTACTTACTGGCAACACTAATTCTAGCCAATGTTCCCTAAATAGTTTTTTTTATCTAGGTATGTGAATATGTTTCTCTGCATCTTCGACATTACCTGCAGACTGTCAGTGTCTTGGCGATGAAAGTTACATCTCTTAGTTATTCATGTTTTACAACTTGAGGAATGATAAGAAGTTTATGTATGACAACCTTTGGTCGTAGAGGCTTTATTGTAATAATCTGAAAACTCATTGAAAAATTGCCAGAATATTGAATAGTTAAAATGAGGCACAACAGGGTGCTTAGTTAAATAGAGCCATGTGAGGCAGATGACATTGCAGCTTATACAGTTGTACTTAATATATATATACTATAGCTTCTTTGGTATTGGATGCAGCTCCATCAGTTCTAGTCTAGGCTTCTCAAATGTTGTGACTGCGCACACAGAGGACATACATTATCTGCAGTTATTCAGACACTATGTTCTAATATTCTTTGTGTAGACAATTATTAAGCAGGTACCTCATTGGACTTATATGGGGGTGGAAGTACGTAATGCCAGCACCAAATTGGAAATTTGGGAGTTTATGAATTTAAGATCAGTCATAAATACCCTCAGCTGTTCAAATAAGAAATTACCACAGTCACAATATACGGACAATGGTGCAAAGTTAGAGGCAGCGCGTTATTGGTAGATGCATCTGGATTTAGCTAATTGATTGTATGCAGATCATATACAAATATTACCAGTGAAATTAGTGGTGATAAAATGAAGGTTTGTTATTTTAATGGTGATTTATTAGTGACAATGATTAACTGTGTTGTGCACGTGCGTAAGTTGCCGTTGATTGGCACGTTAGTACATGCATACAGTAAATACAGGTTTTCTAATTACCAGTCCCTTTATCGTTTGGGTATATGGAATTGGTAAATACTGATTCTTAAAAACAAAACCGGTAACTAAAGAACCTGAGTACAGGGTATGCGTACACGCAAGATATGTCCAAAACAATGAATTTTACAGTGTATATTATCATATAAACGTAGTGTTAATGAAGCACTATTCTTCCTTGATTTTGGCGGAATATGAACACTGGGCCAACTCAAATGTGCAACGAAACTAGCTACCTGTATACGGCTTATAAGATTTGTTGATCAGATAAAGCTTTTTCTAATAATAATAATATATAAATAAGGGTTGAAAGTATCCCAACTATGTATATCTAGATTGAAAACAAAACAAATTGCCAGCCGTTAGGTCATCAGTTTTTTTTAATTAAATACGGTTTCTCCAAAATCAGGGACAAAAAGCACCACTTTAACAAATATGTAGAGACGTGGCAAGTTGATACCTAGAAATTGTTAGCTTAGGTAGTAATTTTTGTTTAGCTACCAACATCTTGAAGATCAACGGCTCCCATCACGAGATAAAACTAGGAAGCTAAACAAATGATGTTAGGGTATAATCAATTTCCTCTTAGTTGGAAATTCATTATTCGTTGGTCTGGGCATATCTTTGGACACGTGTACGGTGATGTTTGTTGATTGACGATGCGATGATGATTTTTGTGACGTGTATCAATCTTGTGTTGCCGTTGCTGCTCTGCCTGCCGCTGCTCACAGTGGAGCCGCTGTCGGAGACCTACCGGCGTGAGTACCTCTCATAACTCTTCTCGAATTCTCTTTTTCTGTCATCTCTTCTTTGTTTGTCTCATTTTTTATGCACCAGGCGCCAACCCCCCAAAATTGTCCGCGTACGAAATTCTACATCGAAACGTGTTCCCCACCCACAGAAAAACGCGGCGTTTTGCGTTTTCAGCAAATTTTACTATTAAAAATTTGATTGGCCACCATTCGTTGAATCCATATTTGATAACCTATGCTGTCTTATTAATCACGTCCATCAAAAAACAGTGTTCCTGTAGCTCTACTAACAATAAAATTACTTCATTTACCTCTAAGCTTCAAAACGGTTCATCGTCAAGTGTTTTAGTTACATCCACGTTTGAGTGCTATCTGTTGTGAGGTACAAAAATGAAACAGAGTTGAACTTCGTATCGTACGCCACTGTTAACGCGGCATGTGTCTTTGGGTATCGTGAAATGCACGTGCACTTACACAAAGACAGCTCGATAGCAGTGCCATATGAAAATTAAGCTACCATTTTCCATTTTTTACTTGACTATCAAACGCTTTTAACTATTTTGGAGCCTCTAAACGGACAATATTTCCACTGCATTATCTAACTACAAAAAAGTGGCCACTATGTTGCTACACAGGTTTGACATTTTTGATCTATTTTCCAAAATTGGTGTCAGGAATCGTACTAAATGTAATGTAATGTGAGTAGGTCATTCTTGGCTGCTTATGTAGCATTTCTTATAACAAATTCTGAAGAGTGTATGTGTATACACTTTGTAGACAATATTACCAAAATATAGCTGATATAGCCAAGATATACAGGGTTTGTCCGGAAAGTAATAGGACTGAGTCGATTTAAAAACATTTATTGAGCCAATCGTTACAATTCTTCAAAAACTTTCAAAATAGGCTCCTTCTGCGTCGATGCAGCGCTGCCAGCGCGATTTCCAAGCATTGAAGGCGTCACGGAAGGCATTCTCCGGAATAGCCTTGAGAGCCGCGGTGCATGCTGCTTGGATCCCCTCTGTCGTCTCAAAATGCTTGCCTTTCATCGGCCTTTTCAGGCGAGGAAACAAAAAAAAGTCCGGGGTGGTCACATCTGGGCTGTAGGGCGGCTGTGGAAGCGTTGGGATGCCGGCCTTGGTCAGGTAGCTGTTCACAAGAAAGACGGTGTGAGCCGGGGCGTTGTCGTGGTGCAACTTCCAGTCGGCTGCGATGTCTTGTCGGACCCGACTGACCCTTCGTTTGAGTCTCCTGAGCACTTCCACGTAAAACTTGGCGTTGACGGTTTGTCCAGGAGGAACAAATTCATGGTGGACGATGCCTTTGATGTCAAAAAAGACAATGAACATCGTTTTCACTTTGGATTTGCTCATTCTTCCCTTTTTTGGGCGTGGAGATGCCGTCGGGTGCCACTCGGAAGATTGCCTCTCTGTCTCGGGCTCATACTCAAAGATCCACGATTCGACACCTGTGATTACGTTATTCAAAAATTGGGGGTCACTTTCACACATGTTCAAATTTTCTTGGCTCTTCACTCGCCGCAATTTCTGGTCGTCAGTGAGCACTTTTGGGACCATCTTCGCGCACACCAAATGGTGTGTCACAATGTCATGAACCACAGATTTTGGTAAATTTAACATCTGGGCAATTAAACGAATACTTAGTCGACGGTCTGACTTCAAAACTTTACGCACACGAGTCACATTATCGGTGTTTTTCGAAGTCGAATGTCTTCCAGCACGGTCTTCATCAGCGACCTCTTCCCGGCCCTCCAAAAAGGCCTGGTGCCACCGAAACACACCACTTCTTGCTAAAGCAACACCTGGATAAGCCTGCTTTATCATATCAAACGTCTCTGTCGCAAATTTACCGAGTTTCACACAGAATTTAATTGCGTACCTCTGCTCTAACGAACGCTGCATTTTCGGCTTGCACCACTCACAGAAACACGTCGCGCGAAAATGCCTGTCGTGACTCTCCAAGTGCTCGGAGACAATTGACCAGCCGCTCATTCGTTAGCTAGGAACGCCCTCTACCGAATCCAGTCGGTACGCGCACGCTCCGAAGTAAAGTCATGGCGGAAGAAAATGAATCCTATTACTTTCCAGACAAACCCTGTATACTTGGGCTATACCTTGCAATATGCTCATGATGTTTGGGATATAGTTGTCATAGCTTGCAACAATGTTGCCCGTTGGGAGGATTCATTAGACCGTCTTAAGACAGACAAGACAATTTAGCGATAAGCCTCTTGAAGTTACGTAGTAAATAAATACTCTGGTAGCAATATTAAGTTAATATAATAGAAAAAGTATTTGCAGCTTAGAAGTGATATTAGCAACACAACAAATCAGACAAATCAGAGCATTCGGTATGCACTAATAATAATTGGTCTACAAATCTTCTGGTGCCTGGTCTAATCATGTCATATTTCTCGTCTTCTGTGACATATCACTCATCTTCAATAAAATGGTACTCCATCAAAGATATCGCCTGAATATATAACTACTCGTGAAGGGATACCACAGTGAACCGTATTACTTGGATGTTAGATGTTTTGATATTCAAGACAAATTTGTCACCCACACTGCCTACTGCGCATATAAAATTTGGAGGCAAAAGCAGTTTTTAGCAGTAAGCGCTAAATTCGTGTTCATTTTATTGTATTGACAGTTGTGATACGTTTCGCTACTAATGAACTAGTTGGATATATATCATTCGTTATTTGAAGTATTATCTAATATATATGCTGTCTTGGAGTATTTTCAGTAGTGTGGCGATATCTTTGGACGCACTCCTTATTAATTTCCTCTGCTTTCCGCTTTCTCGTTCTAGAAGCTTTAGGTACTAGTGCATGGTGTATTTCAGTAGTAAATAGTGATACTCCTATAAAGGTAGACGCTGAAAAAAGGCATTGCCGATTGGATAGTAAGATATTTATTAAATAGATAAGCGAAAAGAGTTGTTGAAATCTTTTTTCGTCAGAGTGACAGTACCATTAGCTTCTTATACGGATACCTAAGTAGCCATCAAGAACGAGTTAAAATACCTACGTATGCACTAGTTACAGAGATGTATTTTTGAGTTAGTGTAATAAGTAAATGATAAAAATTTCAAAATGATTGCACTGCTTTAAAGCCCTTTGACCTTTAATAATGTGTGGATGCACCCTGATGTGCTACGCATTCTCCAACGCGCCTAGGCATGCTTCTGATCAGGTGGTCAATGTCCTCCTGTGGTAACTCATTCCAGGCAACCACCAACTCCTCTCGAAGTGCTTCTAGAGTCTGAGGAGGACGTTGCAAATTGAGCAATCTCCTACCCATCATATCCCACACGTGCTTAATTGGGGATAAGTCGGGAGATCTTGGTGGCCATGGTAACAATGTGACATCATTATGTTGAAAGAAGTCTATTGTGACTCTTGCCACATGTGGTCGGGCATTATCTTGTTGGAAAGTTGGATCTTCCAGGGTGTCAAGATAGGGTAAAAGATGGGGTTCTAGAACTTCGAGGATATAACGCTGCGCGTTCATGTTACCGCTGATGAAGATTAAAGGTGACCTGGAACCATAAGCTATAGCACCCCAAACCATAACTCCAACAGTGTGATGAACCTGTCTTTCAACAAAAAACTGTGGATTCCTCCTTTCACCACGTCGCCTTCTAACCATGACACGATCATCGTGCATGCCTAAACAAAATCGAGATTCGTCACTAAAGACAATACTGTTCCATTCCTGATCCCAGAGTGACCGTTGTCTGCACCACTGAAGGCGATTACGTCGGTGTTCTCGAGTTAAAGGGAGGACCCAGTGTGGCCGGTATGAAAACAAGCCAAAACTTCTCATTCGTCGGTAAACACTTCGCATGCCAATAGGTCTTCCGTGTTCTGCAAACCATTCATTTGCAATGGACCTGGTAGTGGAGAAACGGTCCCTTAAGGCCAATAATCTTAGGCGGCGATCTTCACGGTCTGTTGTTCTACGGCGGCGTCCAGTGCCCCTTGCTCTTTGCGTACGGCCTTCTCGAAGCCATGCCTGACAACATCTAACCACGGTGTCTACACTTCTTTGCACTCTAATTGCAATTGCCCGAAAAGAAAGTCCAGCTTCCCGAAGTCCCACTATACGGCCCCTATCAAACTCACTAAGTTGACGAAATCGTACAGGTCTCCGTACTCTAGGCATCGTAACCGATCGTAAAGGATGTCAAGAACCAAAATCCGGCCAACGTTGATTCTTTACTGCGGCTGAAATATTCATTTTTAGAGCGTTAGTGAATTAAAAAAAAGCAGTATAAAAACCGGAATGTCCAACTGATAAAATTTTTTCACTTGTTATTTACAGTGAGATAAATACATTCACCAACTTTTATTAAAATAAAACCATTTAAACTGGGTGTTCGGATTTATATATCACTTAGTATACCTACTTTTGATGGTAATAAAAATGTTCAGGTTTTGGTTTTGTTATCATTCTATAGCAGTTTCGGTACTTCACATATGTCACACATTTAAACTTTTCTCACCAGCATATAGATAATAGAAACATAAGAAGTAAAACGTTGTGATAATATACTGATTTACTTCACTTTCGGCAGTCTTCTCTACGGTAAAATCAGAATTGCCAGTCATATTCTACACAACTCTAGCATTATTATCGAAACTATCCTCCCTGCATCTCTTTACGACTGCAATTATGCATGAGCATGAATTTAATTAGACTTTAGCATTGGCATGTTCCTTCTTTGCCCCAGTTCAGAAATTCAAATATGTGAAACTAATATTAATTCTGCCGTAGTTTATGACCAACTTCCGATGCAACGAAGTTGTATAAGGTACAGAGAAAATCTGGTAGTCGAGGTCATGATTATTTTAAATGAGTGTACTGAAAATAGAGAAGTTCAACTTTCCTGAGGTTTGATGAGGTAGGTGATAAAAAGTGTGCCAGCTATCTACTGCTATGTACTATGGTGAAACACAGCAACTTTTATCTAGGTGAGACACGCATCAGACGATTTACAGGTTTTATGAAATATTACAGGGTTTTTGTCTTGTAAACGCTAAGACGGCTTACCTACAATACGAAATTCAAGATACGAGTTTGAGTATATTTCATTTATAGCACACAGGGGCGATATAATACTTTCATTAGTTATTGCAACACATTGGGAAATAGAAATTTGCTCTTTTCATTTTTATGTTATACTTATTAAGAAAGTATGTGATAATTTATAAAATAGGAAATATCGAATAGAATTCCGAAGTTAGGCACGCTAGAAATTATTTAAATGATTTCTTTAGCCAAATATTCTGGCGGCAACGATGTATGGTAATAAAGCAATCTTTGATAACGTTTCAGTTGTTTGTCTGTTTCTGTAGTAAATCATTTTTCGGAAGTTCTCTGAAAGTATAAAAGTTTAGGGTGGGTATGCTTCTAAGCTGCTGTTCCATGTATACTGATTGACAAAAAAAGGTTAGCACCTACGTATGTTTAATAGAATTCAAGAATTTTTTACATATTGATTTATCTTGCCATGAACAACAAGTGATTAAATGGTCAGGTTTTTCTGTTAAGTTTTTGAGGTAACTGCGTGTATTGCTTGGCGATAAAGAAGCATTCAGCTTTCGTACGTACACGGAGTCAGTTAAATGTTAAATTTCGTGTAGCTTATTGAGGAGCCTTTTTGTTACTGCAGTGTGAACGAGCGAAACTCAGGAAGGCCGAGTACAGCGAGCGAGGAGATCTGGACGTCCCAGAGTGACCACAGAGCGACAAGACCGCTGGTTAGGACTTCTGGGTCGGAGAGACAGATTCAGTAGTACTCGAGCAATCACTAATCAGTGGTTTGAAGAGCATGGAAGGATGGTTGGTATGCGTACGGTATATCGCCGAATACAGCAGTTTGGTCTTTTTTCTTATCGCCCACATTGGGTTTCCTCTCACAGCTAAACATCGGCGTAACCGTTTGCTCTGGTGTAGACAAAGAATTGTTTGGGACCGGGAATGGAATCAGGTGGTCTTAAGTGACGAATCCCGCTTCTGTCTAGGGACAATTTGATAGAGAGCGTCACGTTCACCACACCGTGGGAGTTATATGGTATAAGGTGCTATTGCTAACGGTAGCAGATCAACACTAATTTTCATCAGAGGCAATATGACAGCCCGTGGCTATATTCAGGAAGTAGTAGAGCCTCATCTTATTCCTTTAACTAAAGACCATCCAAGACCCGATTTTTCAGCAAGACAATGAAAGACCGCATGTTGCCAGAGCATCGTTAGCCTTCATGGATCAACACTGCATCAATCGTTCACCTTGGCCATCACGATCGCCTGACCTATCTCCAATTGAACATGTCTAGGACATGATAGGTCGCAGGCTCTTGCATTTGCAACACCCTCCACAGACTTTTGCAGTGCTTACTGACGAAATTGCAGTAGCCTGGAATGAGATACCCCATCAGGATATCGACCACCTTATCTGCACGATGCCCAGGCGTGTCAATGAGTGTATAAAAAATCGTGTGTCCTCAACACATTATTGAACCAGCGTCTGCAGTCAGCTGACGAATCAAGCTGAGTTGGCCCACTTCAAGATTTGTACCAAAATATGCCTTTATAAACTAAACATGACGAAACTATTTACTTCTAAAACAATTTATTTTCTCAAAAACATTTTAGATACACTCTAGTCGTAAAAAATATATATTTGAAATCACTTAGACCTATAACTAATAGAACAACTGAACAAATAAACAATGTCGGAATAAATGCGCGAAGTTAACAAAGCAACAATTGAAAGATTACCATTGGGTAACATCACCATTATTTTTTATTACGGCTGAAATTCTTCGGGGCATAGTGTTAACCAAGTTTTGGCAAAAATTTGGTGTAAAATAATCCCATATTTCTTGAAGCTGCTCTTGTCTCAGTTCGGTGAGAGCAGGATGTTGTCGTAGAACCTTTTCATCTCGTGCCACAAAGTTTCAATAGGTGACAGATCTGGACTGCTAGAAACCCATTTCAAAAGTGGTACATTATTTTCTTCCATCAATTTTATACCCTTTTTTCAAATCATTCTTCCATCACTGGTAAAAGCGATTCTTCTAAAATTGCCAAATATTTATTTGTATCCACATTTCCATCAATAAAATGAAGTTTTCCTACTCCTTTTGATGACATACTGCCCCAGACTAAAATGGATGCTGGAAATTTCACTTTTCTCTTCAGTCAACATGGAATGCTTAATTTTTTTGCGAATAACTCTACTGCGACTGTCACCAACACAAACATCGAATCCGGCCCCATCACTACATTGTATTGCACACCATTGATGAGGTGTCCTTTGTCCATGTTCTTTAGTCCATTTAACCTGATTTTTCTTTTGCAGTGGAGTTAATAGTGGCTTTTCTTTGGCCTATGAACAAGTTGTGCAACTTTAGGGTTTTTACTTCACTTTTTTTTATTAGAAAACTTACCTTGCAAGTGCTAAATCCCAGTTTGTGGGCCTCTCTATGAGTTTTGAACCTCGAAATTCTCCTTCCACCAGCGTCACTCCACAGAGCACTTAATTGTAAATAATTGGCACGCCTGTTTTTCACGAGTATTCTTCTTAATGCTCTTCGGTCGGCATTTGTGATATTACTTTTTTTCACATATCCTGGCTTAATATTAACTGAACCAGTTACGTTATATCTTCTAACAATATTTCTCATACTGTACCGTGATAAGTCTAACAAAGTTGCAATTTCTGATTTTGATTTTCCAGAATTAAAAAATTTAATTATCAGTAACCGAATTTTCTCACTAATAACCTTTCGTCTACCCATTTTGAAAACCTTAACTACCCAAAACTATTTTAAACGTATTCTGACAGCTGTGTTTAATGAAAACAATTGTCATGGCTTTTATTTTTCACAGCCGCCTATGCGTTATAGACTTATTTTGCATTGAAATGAAAATAGGTTGATATGCTGTAATTGCAACAAGTGTTATTTTTATGCTGCAAATTTAATTAGGGAGTGATAAAGTTGGTGTTTTCTACTATATATTATCAAAATATTCATTGTTAATATTTTAAACCTATAACACCCTGCTACATTTTTATTATTTGTGTTTGATAAGAAAAAAACTAAGATTTCAATATTTGGGCCAACTGAAGTGGGAAGGGGCTCGTATGACAGAAATTATTAAAACCGGGTAAACATACGTAGGTGTTTACATTTTTTGTCACTCAGTATATTATTCATTTTCTATCGAATTATCTTTTTTATCATAAGATGAACAACTAACAATTTTGACATATTTCGAATCTACTCATAACAGACATCACCATCATAATGAAGGATGATCTAACATCTTTAGAAAGTAAGACGAAGTTCTTTATTTAACAGAAAAGAACTGTTGTGTTTGCACGATGTCACCAAGACAAAAATACCCTGATACAAATGCTCAAGGATGCCAAACGCCATTAGGTGGGTCGCTATTGTGAGCTTGCCAGATCGTACTGATGAGTCTAGGTGATAGACGACAAATGTATATCCTTCGGCAAGACTCTGCAACCTTACTGCACCTAACGTGTAACAAAAAGTGTTGACAGGCTGCTTGTGATCTCGATTGTAGGATTTCTTAGTAATTGCGAGAGTATTGTTCACTTGTCCTTGACGTTGCCTTTGAGTAAAGCCACTAGACCACTTGTCGTTTCTTGGCACTGAAACGTATTGAAATTATATACATCTTTTGTGCTCGGATGTAATCAATCGCCAAAGGTTTTTCCCTGCAGTGTATTCTTAGAACGAATATCGACAAGCAGGATGATCAAGCAGTTTCGTTTCCTTGCATAGGAATAAGACATACGTTATAGCTGGGAATTTATTTTCAAAACAACCAGCAATAATCCAGGACGTTCTAGTTTCGTCGAATTATAGATAAATATATTATTTCCAAAATCAAGGTTATTGTGGCACACGTAGGCGTACGTGTATGATCAATTTATGTACAAATCATTGTAAGCGCAAAATGAAATAAGAAATCGTAAAACAACTAAGATTTGATAGATACTGTGTTTGAGAGTTTTCATGATGTAATTTCGGGCGTTTAGGAGCCGTAGCTAGTTCGTAAAAAACTCAGTTGCAGACCCACTCTAGCAGACTATCTAATGATGTTTCTTAAGCATTTTTGCAGACATTTTAGAAGTAACATAACGAAGGTGGCTATTATATAAGCGTTCACCATACGGGGTGTCCTTGAAATAACACGCCAGAGTGAGACGGGAGGTAGGTTGGCTGCAGATCAATTAGATAAAATCAACATGACCTTAGTCTTCTATATTTCGAGATATTGCCACTTTACAGCTTATTAAAAAAATTCATACTCTTTGCTCCTTTTTTGCCTGCTATAGCTATAAAGAACCTCTAGCTTATGGTTTTTTCCTGGGCTACCATTGGTTGAGAGCACCAAGAATTCACTTCATTGAAAACTATAAATTATTGCATTTTGTTTCAATGCTAGTGCAGTAAGGGGGTATCTTGATGAAACGTTCCATAGAAGATGGATTGGCTGGCTAGGACCAATTCTGTGATCCCCACGCTCCTCAGACCTGAACCCTCTGGATTTTTTTTACTGGGCATGTCCATGAAAAACCAGTTCGATCAGCCGATGAATTGCGTCATCGAATCCGTCAAGTAGCACGCAAAATATTCGATTGATGTTTGAGACATTTGACAGTACAGTTTTTAAGAAGTCGGTGGTAGACATTCTATGTGTAAATAATAAAGTAGTAGTAGTAGTAGTAGAAGTCCTTTTCCAGAAAAAAAAACCTAAGTTCAACAAAAACAACAACAGCAACAGGTAGCATTACAGCATTTCACAAGTACATACATATATATTCAAATATAATAAATTTAACAAATTCTGTCAGATCTTATGTGTTTGATAAGTGCTTTCTTGAAATACCCGACTGAGTTGGCGTTTTTTATTTGCTGGGGCAACTATTCACATAGACCTTTGTACATTATTGTTTTCATTGTACTCTTCATATTTGTTTTATTTACATGGAAGTTAACATATTCATTTCTGAACATCTTTTATTTCTCCCACTGATTATGTTTGTCAACAGGGTGGCCACTTTTATAAAGATAATAATAATTTATTTCAACCAATATTTACTTTACAAGATGTTAATTTAGTTTTCCATTTAGTTATTTTAAGATGTTAATAATTTTTCCTAATTCATTAGTGGATTTGAATGTTATAAAAAGCAATGGAAATAAGAAAATACAACCTAATGTTCTGTCCATTATTTTGATGCCTGCGTAGAACAATGAATAAAAACGGATAATGGATAACAGTTTTAGACATTTGCTAAAATAAAAAGCTATTACACCAACTACTAAGTTGTAATTTGGACACAAAAGACAGCTGTACTTATTATTTCTTAATCGCAGTATTTCGCAAGTATTACGACTTCAATAACAAAAGTTGGAATTATTCAGTTTTTGGTAAAAAAGGACCTACAAATATTATACTACTTTCGGAAGAACATTAAATACCTAGTTTTTTAGGTCAATTGCTGATTCAGCCTGGTACACTTTTTTCACAGTGATTAGACAAACTTTAGTAAAGGTTTTCACATTGAAACCAAATGTACACATTTAGCTTTTTCTTAGCATACCGTGCTACTTTTCAATGAAATGAATACTCGGTTGTCTCAACCAACTATTTATTAAATGTAGCCCGGAAAAAAATCATAAGTTGAAAGTTCTTTATAGTCATAACAGGCAAAAAAGAAGCAAAAAGTAGCGATTTTTTGGAAAAACTTAAAAGTGGCAATATCTCGAAAACTAGAATACTTTTACTAAAGTCACGTTGATTTTATCTGATTGATCTGAAGCTAATATACCTCCTGTGTCACTCTGGCGCGTTATTTCTGGGATACCCTGTATATTCGACATGTTCTTGAATGAAATAATCTAAGATTACGATTTCCATGATGTTGGAGTCGACTTAATTGCACTATATGTTTTTGAAAAAACGATGCGGGCTGAACTTCACAGATCACTATTGCTGAATGAATAGAGACATCTTGTTTCCTAATTGAATGGAATAAACGCGAGTGGGCTGTGGTTTGAGTAAGATGGAGCCGTGTGTCACATAGGGTGGAGCTCAACCAATTTATTGTAGGAAACATTCCATGATTGCATCGTTTCTTGAATGGACTCAGGAATACTGGCCTCCAAGATCATGTGATTTTATACCTATGTATGCCCAATTACTAGTTTGCGCCGATAGAAAATATACAATCCGAGCTATAAGTACAAGTATTGTGGCGTTAGTGCAGATATATGCCCCAAATACTAAAAAAAGTGTTCGAAAACAGACCGTCCAGTAGATGACAAAAATGCGTCATAAAGTATCTGAAAAAACAACGATCCGTCTATAATACTCTTTCATTTATTGACGAAAGATGTAAAACCTTATGAAAGCAGCCACAAAAAGCTGATTTTACTGTAACTCTCATAAGCATAACCTTCAAGTTTCTGCTTGACAGAAAGTGTTCCAGTTGTTAATTATCTAATAAATGTTGCGCTTAAGAGAAAATCAGGGTAAGGACGTATTATTTGCCGAGTGCAATCAAATTTATCTGGCATTCAAAAGTTTTGGATAATTTTATGTTTCATAGGGTAGTTATGTAACATCAAAGCCAAAACATAATAACTAGACCGATGTAATTACTCCCTATCCTCGTAGATGTTATGTTATCAACAAACGACTATTTTGTTTTTCAGCAAAGCTACTTCAAAGTGATCTACGGTATAATTGCAAGTCGGTCTCAGAATAATGAATTATAGAGAAATATTCATGTCTGCTTGCGTTTGTCATTTGTGAGATTACTTGGAAAGCAATTATATTTGGCAGACCAGTAGAAAGGGTTGCTTTTACTGATGCAGAAGTGACAATTATAGTTTTTACAATTTTAGAATAAATCAGATTTGACATCCTAAAGTTCTTGCATGAAATTAATTCACATACCTGAAACGTATATATTTTTTGAGACAAAGACATTACTTTGATGGACTCTCATTTGTTTACACAATGCTAAGGTGGTTGTTCTCCAGAGATTGCTTCTGGTTCCAACACTCATTACACATTAATTAGTTATTTTCCTGTACCATGAAACGAATCCGCAGACTCGCAAAAGAAATTACCTTTCATGCAGGCATCAAGATTTGTACAATTTAACTGGAAAAAAAACTTGTAGTTACTTCCTCTAAAGTATCTGGTGTGATTCCATCATTCTAAATATGAGTGAGAAAAGCAACTAAAAACATGTCTTGATAGATATTTAAGCTAAAACTTACTATTCGTCATTTGTTTGTTGGGCGGTCCGTAGAATCTTTGCCCATTAATCACTGTCTAATGTACGTTAGTCGAATCTGTCAGTCCTGGTTGCCCAGAAACCGGACAATGTAAAGGATAAGAGAAAGGGAAAGAGAAGAAAAGAGGAGAAGAGCAAAGAAAAACAGAAATGTTTAGTTTAAGAGGAAACACCTAGGCTTTTTGACTTGGTACACGGATTAATTTTGAGGCGAGCTAAACAAATTTTGATTCGGTTTTGTTAGAGTGGAATTTTAAGTTTACTAAAAGTTCGCGCTAATTTTTGATTGCAGCGCGTGGACTTGAATCTTTACGAACTTGCTCCATTGTGTAGTCCACTGAGTCGCGCAACAGAGAGTTGCTGTGCGATTCCGCTTGACTAGATATTTAAGCTTTGACAGGAAGTCATTCGTTATGGCATATCGGACTTCAGATCTTTGAGGACATGATAAGAGACGAGTACAACGGCGTAGTTTCTTGATTGGAGCTGAATGATCTTTTCAGATTCAGAACTACACAGTGCTATGGACATCGAGCCTCCTCACTCTGTAGCAGGCCCTGTAAGGCTGTTTAGCTGTTCGAGTTATACCTCCTTAAGTGGGGGTTTCAAACTTCTCTCACATCAATCTGTCTTCCTTTCTTTGAGCTCTCCTCCATGATGATGCCGGGATTTAGGTATACCAGAGGGGTTTGGCAGTTTTTATTCCTTTCCTTTTTTCCTAGACAATTGAGATTCCTTATGGCACCCATGGTACCTCGGTACTTAGGTTCAGACAGAACAGACAGATCACATTCACCTTTTCACCAATTCTTGCCTCCCAGAAAGATTTATCAACCGTTAGACATGTGTCAGTTATGATCTAAAAAACTAGGAAAAGAGAGGGAAGACGAAACTAAAACACGAAAGGGCTTCATGGCTGACATGATCCCATGTAGCTGAATTGAAAATATAATTGAACAGGAGCGTCTGGACAGTCTGGACGAAGCATATTGCACCGACCAATCAATATTCAATCTGGAGCGATATCGAGTTTTTGAATGCCACTGTGTTATCGGCAATTATTTCGCCGTGCGGATGGGGCGACGCACTTCCAATGTTCCAATTGGTCTGATGAACGGGCTTCTGTGGGTGGTGGGCTGTTGAAACGGATAGATGAGATCCAATCCAGATCGCGATAAAAATTGAGTTGTAATAGTCACGGAAGCATTTCTATAAGCCTAAACTTTTATCAAGGAGGCATCTTTGTCTTCTTTTTAATACTATCGTAGTTGCGAAAGCCGAGTCTAAATATTTGGGTGTTGGCACTGATACAAAGAGGTTTGAGATCTTGTTGATACAAATTTTGGATTGGGCATTCTGTCTCTCTTTGGTGAGTCCATCGTGCAATGTTATCGTGGGAAACTGGAAGGAGCAAATCCGTCAGCATATCGGTATAAAAGGGACGAAAGATACGGTTTCATTATCTCTAAAGCGCCACATTTGCTGCAGACATGCCAGGAGTATTCCATATCGTGTTTTATCTAGATTTTCTACAGAGTGGGGGTGGGGTGTTAGGTGATAAAAATTATTCTCTAGATTCAAGGTTATTCTTTAGCACCTGCTAAAATTCATAAGACGAAAGCTTGTCTATCCATCAACACCATGGTCCCACTTGTGAAATGAAGGAATAGAATGGACAGTAGAAACGTTTCTATTGTCTTTTTGGCAAAATAGATTTTTCATGTCATTATAACAGATTATCACAAAGTTAACTTTGCCTTAAGAACCGAGACTAATGGACGACAGCGAAACTTCTAGATTTTTATCCACAGAATGATTCGGGGAGCGGCTATAGTATTAGTGTTCAGGAATGGAGTTTCCCGAAAGGTAAGAAAATGACGGCCCATTTTCTCTCAGCTATACTATTTTCTCATTTCAAGAATCAAGTCCAGATGTGCGTTTGGCCAGCATGATTGCCTGAATCAATCTACCAAGACTAATGATGTAACAGAAACTGTTTGGCTTGTTTTTTCAGGCCATCTACAGACAGAATTTTCAAATGTTAAATTGGGTCATTGTATATTTTGATAAAGTTGTAAAAAGAGAGCGACGGAAAAAGTAGGGACTGTAAAGAAGGATTTCTCGGAACTGTTTAATATGAAGTTAAAATTCGCCCTACTACGGTGAGCTGCAAACCTTTTATGAAGAAAAGAAGATGATTGTCTAGTTACAATGTAGTTCTCTTAGATGTCTGGCAGGCCATATGACAGAATCATTCCATCTCACAACGGCAACGCAAGGGATGTCTCAGGTACTGGTTTTGGCACATATTTGACCTTGGAAACGATCGTTGAGGGTGAGGTGGAAAAAACGCTAGTGGTGTGCATGAAAGGATATATATTTGCAAATCGTCAAGGAATGCAGTATGAGAACAAATAACAACATGTTTCATCCAAGTGATTTCTAATTATCTTATTAATTTTTCACCAATTGAAGAAAAACAAGTTCGGACCACTATTTTTTGCTATATAATTTTTCTCAAAATTTACAAAAAAAGTGGTGTTTTCTGCAGAAATTGGTGTTTACGGTTACAACATTTTTCTCTAAATTGAGTTGCCTTCTGGCAAAGATAATTAATTACCTTTCAAACCTCCGATACCGGCTGTAGCTTATCATGAGATCTGACAGAAATGTGTTGTAATGAAACCATTCTGATTTATCTATCCACGGTAGTTATACATTTTTGAGCGACAGAGCTATTACCGTTTATGTGAGATCAATACTTTCCGTACATATATTTTGATATCGGTTGGCAGATGTTTCCTGCAGATATGCACCTCCGCTCCAGGACGTTGTAAATCATCAGCCGTTCCCTTTTTAGATGTATCTGGAGTGTCGGCATGCAGTTGATGGGTTGAGCTGGGAGATTATACAGATCCACGGCAAGCAAGCGAAGGTGGATGAGATTTTAACATTTTTCACAATATGTCTGACAGAACATACAACATTTTTGTTGAAGGATCATGGATATTCCTTTGGAGAGACAAATATTTAAAACAGATGTCTTTGTGCACGTTTTATGATTCTCATGATTTAGGGCATAGCTTGAGAAGTGTACACGGAAGAGAGGTGGCACCTCCGCAGCTCAAAACTAACTGCGATTACACTTAAATCGCTCATTGCAAAAATGACTAAAGTCCATTTTTTACCAACATGCCTAAGTTTATTAACTACAAAAATAAGATTACATGTCATGAAGACGAAAAAAGCACTAGGGAATTACTGTTTTAGGTGGAACCCATGGCAATGCTAAATATTCAATGCTCTATTAACATTGCTAACATTCCTTACTTCTTAGTTAACTATCTCTGCTTAGGAGTGGCTATACTTTCTATCACTTGGTGTACAAAAAAGAACTGCTAGGTTTGGTTTGGATGCTTACAGTCGCTCTGCTCCCATGCTGTTGAGTGAATGTACACCTTGAAGGTTCAGATTGCTACTCAATATGGAAGTAGAAAAGCATTCTAGGAATATTTCAGTATAAAAAAGGCGTCAAATAGATTGACTCTATACGTTCCACGTCTTCGTCAGAGTTTCAGAGAACGGGATTAGTCAAGTCGTTTCAAAAGACGGAATCGAATCCTGAGTAGTTGCACTTGAGATGATGAAACTTCGATTTCTATATATCAAACTATATGAAATAAATCTGTTATATTTCTGTTTACGTGTCAGATGTAGGGAAAACTTGTGTGACTCATTATGTCTAACAGGTACATAATATTACCGAGATCAGAAGCTTCTTGATAATAGAAGGTATCTTACTCTTACATTCGGCTTGCGGCTTACAAAAGTCAACCCCTCCAGACTGTGTCTGAGAATGGGCAGGGATCTCTAAACCGTTGTAACATGTCCCAGCGATTTTTACTTTTTTGTCCGTAGTTCTGCCGCCACTGCATCCTTTCCAAAATCTACCACTACCTAAAACAAAACGATGGAAGTATTGAACTCTCGATAATATTCGAACTTCACTTCATAAGTCATCTGTTGCTTCAAGATATTGGCATCACACAAGTTCGTGTTTCTCACTTATGTCGGTTTGTCTTTCAGCGTCTGTTATATCAATGAGTACTAAGTCAATCTGCTTGACGAAATATTCGGAGGACTATCATATACTGAGTAACACAAATTGAAGGTCGGGCAAAACGGGAGGGTACATTATTAAACGCCAAAGAACGAAGTTTGAGTAATTTTTATTTTTTTCATTTTTGGTTTTTTTCTATGTCGCCACTAGACCAATTATCAAAACTACAAAGCTTTTATGTCCTTGACATAGTATTAACATTGTGTAAACATTTTATCGAAATTCGTTAGTAAAAAAGTAGTGGCTTAGTCATTTTAACGATGGTCGTTGTTCAAATAGGAGTGAAAATATGAAGACCTAGGCTAGAAGTAAACCATTATTGGTCGAGCATTTTGCGCATCAGCCGAGTGTTATTCTGCTTGTATTAACAACTGTTTTCCAATACTTATCCAAATATTGAGCATCGTGGTCAATAATTCTCTGTAGTAGTGCAAAATCTTTTATCTGGATTTGACTACCTATTTGAGATTCCATGTTGAATGGAACTATTGATATGTTTCTTCAGGACAGACCCTGAGAACGCATATGGATTTACTGATCATCCCGCCAGACTGGATTGCTGCGTAACCTTATTTATCAAGATTAATTACAGTAGTGATATATTGGCTACACGGTCAATCGATATCGAATTCCATCTATAGTATTCACGGATTACAGTAAATACTGATTGAGTGACATCATCTCCTATGATCTCAAGTTCCATTCAGGCATTATACATGCTCTCTGGATGTGGCTTCAAAACACAAACTCATTTTCAACTGTTAAAGTATATTATGATAAATTTAAATTATACCGTAATGAACATTCAATGTATTTCGAATGTCAAAAACAGATCAAGCCACTAAACTACAGGTTACTGCAATTTAGGCGCATAAATGATGGATCATAAAACAAATAATTCCGATGCTGCGTTTGAGCTGTTTTACGTGGTGCCAATTCATCATAAATTTTGATTGAATTGTAATGGTAATGGTTTGTTTCAAGTAAGATTTGAACGCTAAGTGGAGATCAAATATGTACAATTCATTACCACGAATATCTAGTGTTTCACAGCACCAGCATCACAGGTAGAGCTACACGCCAATTGGTGTTTGATTCAGTAAAGCGGAAGACGTGTAATGGAATTACAGGTTGTGTATCTCACTAGGTGAACAGCAGCGACACACTTCTGTCATCTATGCTCCATATGCTTGTCCCACTGTATACTGGTGATGACATCTGCACCTGAAATATAAATCTGGGAACGGCACGGGTATTACGTATCTTGAAAGGTAAAATTATGTCGATTGGTTTTCTGTGACATTCTGTAGGTTTTTCTACAAGATGTTAACTTAGCACTAGCTGATGGAGACATTGTGAACTCTTTTTTTTGTTGTACGTGTTGCCTAAACGTCATAATGCTTCAGTTATCAATGTTTGGCTTTGGTGTGATGTAAAATCTGCTTCAGAGATGGCTTTATGGGAGGTCTAAGCTGTAAGTCGTATACTATAGCTAGAAGGAAACGGCAATGCATAGGTGCATAGGAAGGATTTGTGTGCTAATATGTGTTGATAATAATTCCATTGGATTTTTGTCTCAAATACACTTACTTGAGATTCAAAGCTAGAAATTAGTTATATATATTTGTTTTCTGCAACCAACAATGCGTGTCGTTGAGTCATTCCTCCATAGATGGATACTCACAGCGATCATAGCGAGCAAGCGTGGAATGAACTATTTGCACCCTAAGAACTAATGGGTGATTTTTTTGCTAGTATCTTTTTGGCAACACCGTTTTTGACAGATGACGCGTGAATCGTGTCTTGTGTCATTGTCAAACTTGTTCAGTTTGGTCTATAATTTAACCATGAATCGACTTACGAACGAACAACGCTTGCAAATTATTGAATTTTACTATCAAAATTCATGCTCGGTTAAGAGAGTGCATCGAGCACTGCTTCCAATTTATGGGCAATTTGGTCGGCCTACTGAGGGAGCTATTCTGAAGCTTGTGACTAAATTTCGAACCCAGTTTACATTATTGGACATTAAACCACCAACACGCAGACGTAGAGTAAGGACTGAAGAAAATATTGCGGCTGTATCTGCCAGTGTTAGTGATGACCGTGAAATGTCGATTCGCCGCCGTTCGCAGCAATTGGGCCTCTGTTACTCCACTACGTGGAAAATTTTGCGACAGGATTTGGGTGTAAAACCTTATAAGATACAGCTGGTGCAAGAATAGAAGCCACACGATGTCCCACAACGTTTCCCATTTGGTTAATGGGCGCTGGCAAAGTTGAAGGAAGATCCACATTTTTATCGAAAAATTGTGTTCAGCGAAAAGCTCATTTCTGGTTGAATGGGTACGTTAACAAGCTAAATTGCCGCATCTGGAGTGAATACCAACCAGAAGCATTGCAAGAGCTACCAATGCATCCCGAAAAAATCACTGTTTGGTGTGGATTATGGGCTGGTGGCATCATCGGGCCGTACTTCTTCAAAGACGACAATGGCCGGAACGTAACTGTGAATGGCGAGCGCTACCGTGCGATGATAACAAACTTTTTTTTGCCCAAAAAGGAAGAGCTGGACTTGGCTGGCATGTGGTTTCAACAAGACGGTGCCACATGCCACACCGCACACGAAACAATGGCCCTATTGAGAGGCGAGTTCGGTGAACAGTTTATCTCACGTTTGGCGCCCGTCAATTGGCCGCCTAGATCGTGTGATTTAACGCCATTGGACTTTTTCTTGTGGGGCCATGTTCAGGCTAATGTCAAAATCAGCAACGATTGACGCACTGGAAGCCAATATTGAAGCATTTATTCGTGAGATACCGGCCGATATGTTGGAGAGAGTGTGCCAAAATTGGACCTTGCGCAAGAGCTATCTAAAGCGGAGCCGCGGCCAACATTTACATGAAATAATCTTTAAACATTAAATTATATCGACCGTTCTATCGATTCAAATAAATATTTAGTCGTTTTGTTAAATTTTTTGTGTTTTTTTTTTTGAAAATCAAATCTCTTAAAAAAATCACCCGTTACCTAGTCTGCAAGTTGCCATTTTGTCGGTTTTTTGGACGTTTTTTAGTTTTTTACATAATACCCGTGCTGGGGGTCTGCACACTTCTACCCACTTGGCATACTAATAACATATTCGGCAGCAGATCATAGTCCTTCTAGCAATGTCAACGTGACTATCTGAAGTATGAACCAGACCTAAACGGACACAAAAGTTCACTAAAACATTGATGCTTGCATGCTTTTTAATTTCGAATCATAGCTCATGCAATGAACCATAACCCACCACCTGACAACCATAAAGTTTGATTACTGTTTTTAGATTTATGGATAGCTTTATACCTTAGGAACGTGATCTGGACAAGACACCTTTCTGAGAAGAATCGATGACAAAAAGGCTCTGTCTAAAATTCTTAAGGTGTAGGTAACAAATTGCTGCAATTTTGCATATTCGAACTCAGATGATACGAAGGAAGTTACAAAAACGTTTTAACTGTCTTCTTCTATACTGATTGCCTCCGACACTCAGTTTGCACATCAGATGAACGAAACTTCTACTTAGTTAATTGAAACCTTAAAGAGAACAATAACTCAGCTAGCTGGGAATTGTTAACTCGTTATAAAACCTATTGTCTCTGAAACTTTTCCCATTGAAAGAACTACCTCTCGGAGATAATAGAAAAGCTGCAATCCACATTCGAGCGGCTACGGCTCTTCGTAAATTAGTATTCGTTATAGAAAAGCATACAGAGCCGTAGTGTAGTTTGAATTTATAAGTTATGCTGTAACTCAACTCTTCTTTATATGTTTTTTTTATTGCTAGTTATTGTTAGTGGTAAATACTGCACTATTATTACAAAGCATGTTTGAAATTGAGTATATTTTCTTAACATCTCGTCAATTGCAACAGCTTCACGGAGAGAACTCTTAGCTCTAATATCTGTTGAAAAACCCTTCACACATTTATACACTACTTGGTCCATTTTTTTTTCCCTTTGGCAAATAATTCAAAGAACAGAACATGACCCTTGATGATTTTTAGCTGTTATCGTAAAGTACTCCAAAAAAACTTATGCAGCAGTCGAAATGACAGTAAATCCATAATCCATGATCCCAGAATTTATGAATACTTATTATTAAGTATGCATTGAAACTGCCTTATTTTATTTTGTGCAATCAGTCAACCCATTTTATGTAAAATCCTGAGCGTCGGGCAGATGTTTTGTAGCACCTTCCTAAAAAGGGATTGGTCATCCACTACGTACTTGATGCATAATGCATGCATGTAGCGTTAAAATTCAATGACTAACGATAGTTTTTCGGTATTACCTATCTATTGAAATTACAATATTTTATTCTGTACAACCAATCAAGCTATCTTACGTAAGAGTTATGTATAAGGCACTTAAACGCCTTCGAACCTACCTAAAAATGGCTTGAACATCCACTACGTACCTCGCAGTTGTAGTGCCTGCTGCTTCTATCATATTTTTGTCAACAGCCCTATTTGTATTGGACACCTATCTTTCCAAATGTGACACCAAGAAAAAGTATTGAGCTTGAACTAAGACAACCACTTCTGGGTCCACATGTTAGTTTCAACTACTAAGAAGGGTCATCTGTAGATCAAAATTAGCAAAACTTAATAATTTTTGAATGGACCTATCTCTACATCAACTGCCAGTCTATAATTATTAACGTACCACAAAATACTAACTGAATCCCTCATCTATGAATTATATTGCGGAAATGGTAAGCTCAATCTAACTACTAAATTGAGTTTCTTTTTGTGCCTATTAACCGTAAATATTGAACGCAACTCTTAACTCCTTGTCGGACAGTCTGACACTGTTGTTGTACAATAAAAAAATTCGTATTATCACCTTTCAGTTTTTTGATGATTCTCTTATTGTATGGTACGATAAACCATATAATTGCTATATAAACAATATTCAGTCAAGCACCAGCACATAATTTGCTTGTGTTTCCAAAGTTCCAGTTTCTTTCATACTTTATAGAACAATACTACAAAATCGTTGCAATATGACTTAATAAACAGACGCAGGAAGCTGCAAGTTACTGCATGTTAAGACATGTCTATAAGTGCATAGTAGCCGCTAACGTCTGTTGACTTAGCTCTTCATTCGTATAGACAGTGTAAAGTGCTGACTATGGCATGGTGGTCACGTACTTTTACGGTATAACTTTACGCGTGATTTAAGCTCAGTATCAGAGAAAAACATTATTGCTTACACGTAAGGAAACTTTGTTCTCTCTGGGTACCGCATAGTCTGACGGAACAGCAGAAGACTCGTCGTACGACTTGGTGCCGAAAGATGCTGAAAATGTTTGATAAGGGGTTATCTCGGTATGTGAACAGTATCGTGACCGACCAAGCCTCAAAACAAAGTTCTTTGAAGGTCTTTGAAGATGAGGGCACACCCGTAGTTGTCAGACAATCCCGATCTGTTAAGAAAAAAAATGATAGCTGTATTTTTCAAATCGAGCGGGATTGTAGAGCGTGTCGATTTGGACACTCAGAAGACAGTCACGGCTGAGTGGTACGTAAATCATAGAGTCTATGAAAAACCTGCGGCCAAAGTCAAGCATGGACATTCGGTACCTCCACCATGACAAAGCTTCATCTCACCACGCCAAAGCCTGCACCGAGTATTTGACCACTACTAGACTGAAACTTATTGAGCACCCTCCTTACAGTCCAGATCTTGCTTTTTTTTTTTTTTTTTTTTTTTATACTCCAACTACCACGAAGGCCTAAGGCCTAAGCACCCATTGGGTACCGTGGGGCTATGGGGGATACATGGGAAAGGGGGGACGCCACACGGACTCTGGCGAGGGAACACGTGTGCATGCAACATGCACACATTCTGGCTCCGCCTACGAGAACCGCCGGGTGGTACCTCCGCGTTCGACAGTCAGAGACCATCTACCACCTACGGACAATCACAACATCCATGGCCAAGAGAAACATTTCTCCTGGGACGGGACTCGAACCCGCACAGCGCACGGCGGCTGATCAGGAGACCGAAGGGTCTACTACTGCGGCCACCGCTGCTGCCTAAAACAAACACACAACATCCATGGCGAAGGCGAGATTCGAACTCGCGGCCCGGCCGACCGGCTGATCAGTAGCACGACACTCTGACCCACGCGGCCAACCGAGGTCCCAGCTACCTGCGACTTTGCACTGTTACCTCATGTGGAAATGAAGCTGAAAAAAAAACGGCTTATTAACGATGAGGATCTTCTGACGGCTTTGGACAATGAGTGTGTCGCACTCCCCAGTGAAACTTGGCAGAGCTGGCTTAAGGACTGGTTTTGGCGGATGGAGGAGTGTATTGAATGTGGTGGAAATTATTTTGAATGAAGTCAATAAATGAAGCTGTATTTCAAAAATTTTATAGTACTCTTTGTATTATCATTTGATTCATCAAATTATATCGATAATTACATCATATTCATTTAAAGCGATCTAATAGTATACTAGTTATGGAATAAATATCTTCTCGATATTTTGTCACCGCCATGTTGGTCGCGCAAATGCATCATTACATATGTGACATTATTATGATACTTTAGAATACGTTGTTTTTCCTATGTGGGCTCTCGCACAATGACCTTTATATTGTTGACAGCGCAAGCAATTTGAACGTTGTCCTCTTATTTTTGTATATGTACAAAATGTATATGGCTGCATGTTCCATCAAAAGTAAAACAAACATTGATATTATTGACTTTATTGACTGCATGAATCTATGTGCATGAATATTTTGTTTGCAAATCTTATTCAACAATAAAGTGAATGCAGAAAGAAGACATTGCACGTGCATCTTGAATGCCACTTGATTAGTAAGAAAGTGTTTATGTAATGTTTACTAAACGCACATTCCAGTAACTATGGATTCACTCAGTCCTATGCAACACTTTCCGGTTATCAAACATAAACATTTGATGCACTTTTGTTCTCTTCCATCTTAATACTACTGCATATGCATCCCACTACTATTGACTATTCTGGAACTAACGTACTCCATGGTACGACTGGCTTCTTCGGCTGCTTAACCTAAATAAATAGGTGCTCTTTGGGACTTTCTCTCCCTATTGTTCTAAATTAAAAGCAACATTTTGATGGGGAGAGAGGTAGTTCCAGATCCAGAGCCAGCCTTAACATCCTACTTTCGCGTATGCTAAAGCCTGTTTTCTGTTTTAGTATTTAGTTAATAAAAATGGTAATTTCTTCACCAGCTGTGTGCACGAGTACATGGATGTCTACGCGGAAGTGGTAACGCCCAAGGCGGAGGAGCTGGTGAACACACCTTTCGGGGGGCGATACTGTGGGCCAGTACCACCACGTACCAGGGTGTCGCTGTACAGGGCGTTGGCACTCTCCTACCACACGGATAAAAACGAGACCACCAGCGATGTCTTCACCGGGAGGTACCAGTTCATCAACGACAGTAAGTACAACTAGAACTTGGTTTCTTGTATCCGGTCTAATGAATATTTTGGTTGCGAAGTGTATCGGGGGATGTTCATTGTTTCAACTTGAATTGGAGCTTCCCTTCGGAACGAACATTCGAAAATTGCTGCTTCCAACTTATGAAGCATTATACTGAATGTGTAAATAGTCGTATTGTATTCTCGCTCTAACTAGTTCGTGTAATGAGATATTTTGGACAAAACTGCATTTTTAATAGCTGAAATGGATAGTTTATATCCATTTTTTAAGCATGATACCTCGTTTTCTTTCAGTAATGTGCTGTTAAAGCCTATTTGAAACTTTTACTGGTTGTACAATTGTCAGACAAAATCCAAAACGATTACAGCTGGTCAAAAGATAATAGGGCGTCCAGCGGAAAACTTCAAGAAAAAAAAATACAAACCTAATGAAAAGAAAATATCTATTACTATCCACATATTCGTAAATTCGGGGGTTTTATTTCTTAAATATCATTCCGTCCAACTGTTTGCCATCCTGTCGGACACACTCTTATAATCGCGCGAGCAATGCTTTCACCGTATCCATCGATTCTCTGGAAGTATGGGCAGTGGCCCCATCCTGTTGAACCCATGTGTTTCTGTTATATCGACGTTTTGTTCTTACAATATGAGCAAAAAAAGTGTCAATCATGTCCGTGTATCGCTCGGAATTGACTGTCCATGCATGACCGTTTTCATCTTCAAAGAATACCGCTAGAGGATATGGCGCACCAGTCATCTTTGGACTAAGTAGCAGTTGTTGATTTGTTGATGTTTCTCTTTTGGGTTCGTTGGTGCCGAATATCGGCAATTTTGCTTGTTCACATAACCGTCTAAGTGAAAACGGGCCTCGTCACTAATTGGATTTTATAATGATGAAAACCCATTTTTTTCTTCATTATGTCGTGCAGTGTTGACCTAGGGATTCCCAAAGTAGGGAAATGCCTCAGTACAGAACGCCGAGGATTACTCGACGAACATTTTCTTCGGTTGATACTGTACGTGTGGGGCCAGGGATGGGTTGACTAAGAGTACAGCCTGTTTCACGGAACCTCTTAATCCACTTTTCCAATAGGTTCTTGGGACAACTCTTGGTCGGCGAATGTTGTATGGTGTACAAAATTTCCGAAGGGCAGCTGCGTTTGAATCACCACTCTTAAAGTAAGCCTCGAAAGCAAAGGAACGGTTCAACGTTCCATTGTAACTATTTAACCCGCACGCCGCACGAGCTGATCAAGACCTCTCCCCACTTCCTTGCGTATAGGGTTGCCACGTAATTGAAATGTGAACTTTCCCACTGGACACCATGTATACCCCTTAACACGTCCATGGCTCCGAATAGTTTTCACACGTACTTTAGGAGGTACAGGAGATTCCATCTCCAACATCGCTCTCTCAACTTGGGCGACTTCCACGCGAATTTCGCCCTTCAATTCGTTCAGAGTTCAGGGCTTGTTGGCGTATACTCTATAGCCTTGAGGTGTCCCCATAAGAAAAAATCGCATATGGATGAATCTGGGGACCGAGGAGGTCAATGAACATCGCCAAACCTGGAAATAAGGCGACCAGGGAAGAGAGGGCGAATAACGTCCATGGATGCTCGGGCTGTGTGGGCGGTCGCCCCATCTGGTAAAATAATGCTAGGATCTCACGAGCCAAACGGCACCCTCCCCACCTCTCTCGTAGACGGAGACGGAGAGTACTACCCATCCCAAAAACGTCCGTCCTCTCTGCCGCACCCTGTATAAGATGCCTTGTGTAAGAATGGTTCACGACAAATAAAAAATTGAATAGAAAATTCCGTTTTTGTAATATTCACGTTTTCATTTGGCATTAATTTTGTCACCTAACAAAACTTAAAAACTGATACTATACTTCATGAAGTACCTTAAACGTGCCAGGTGTTTCAAATTCGACCCTGACCATTGGAAACGGTGAGAGATACACAGTCTTTTAAATGGCGCCAAAGTTTTAGGTTACTCGGGTAACTAAAATGACACCTGGAAAGTTTAGCGATTCAGAGTACATTCTTGGATAGACGAGCAAAGCTTTGGTAAATAGCTATTATTTTCGGTTTGAATAAACGGGATGTGGATTGTTTTAAAACTTCGAAGGTCCAAAAAAGTAATATTCGTGTTGGTCCTATAGAATGAAGAACAACAAAATTGTACTTTTTCATATTAGAGGAATAATGAAAATATTGAAAACTGTATAATCTTTAAGAAACTGAAATATTTTAGAGTGAGTAAAAGCATCTACAATGTTACAGGATGCCAAACGCGTTTGACATCCGTCATACATAAACCAATACACACATCTTAGGAGGTGCCTTCTAGGCCAGCGAGTCATATATTTTTGGCATCAGATGAGAAAATTCTATGTCTGTGCAAAAATCCAACATGAACCATAAAATATTATAGTTTATAACCGAGGACTAGAAAAGAGACACCATACTACTATTTTATATATTATATTTATGTATTTCTTCTATATTTAATTTCTTATCCCTGTTCAGAGTTTATAGCTTTTGCTCAACTCTTCTTTTATGTATAATAATAATCATAATATTTGGTCATACTCTGAAATCTGATTCTTTGTATCACTGCCTTAGCTATTTGAATGTGCTATCCTGCCCCCAACCGTTGTCGAGATCCCAAAGTTGAAAGTCGTATTTGAAACACCTGACACGTATCCATTTTTCATACCAGAAAACCATTTTATCGCGCTCCACTGTTAATAAATTCGCGGAAGCATAGCGAAGCACCCACGCTGCTTAGTTCTATTTAGATCCAAAGCTTTCCTTAATGGTGAGGAACAAGGTTATTGATTGGTTCGATGCTTCATCAAATTGGAAGTTTAAAAGCTTAAATTAATCCTGCGGTATAGTAATTGAATTTTAGTGGAAATATTGGTTGGCTGTGATTAACATTATGTGCAAATACGTTTAAACTGCACCGGCATGTACATTATCCTCTTCTCTAATGGTGCATTCCAAACACTTATTACGGATTACAATTGAAGTAGTCTGGTAAATACAGAAGGATGAAGTTGCATGACAGCGGATGCAAAGCGAAGCAAAGAAAACCGCCATGTCGTTTGTCATTTGCGCACCGTAAACATGATTCGTCGCTTCTCTTCGTGTCGCTTCAGTACCCGGGCGAAAGAGTTTCCCTCTTCACTCCCTTATTCTAATGAGCATTGCCTTAAAATTTGATACATCAAATTCTGTAAAGGGTCGAATCGAAAACTTCCTCTCCCAAAAAGGAACCACAACTCAAATTAATAAAAAATGAAAATAATAGTAATATGAAGGCGTCATTCATTCTTATAGCAAATTTGAGACTATGTATTTTAGATTCAAGTGATAAGTGACTTTTATGTTAATGTAATATTGTACCTAAATATTTGAACACCTTTTATACTCTAACCTCATCACCACCATATTTTGAAGCTCCTTATACAGATTTTATCTCGAATATTGGAAACGAATTTCGACTTATAGGAGCTTTTTTTGGTATTCTGGATGTACTTTCTACCCTAAAAATATTGCAATCCTTTTTTAATCACCTTGTATATAACTATTACGATCTGATTTATGACACAAAGATTGAACGTTCGCGACCGTTCACATTGTGACCTTTTCTCTTCCTGTTCATAAATTTAGTATTAAGAAGTCAACTGCATTGTATTTGAATACCATTTTCTTTTGAAGTAAAAGCACAATGAATATACAGGATGTTTCAAAGTCGCTTAAATGGGGGCAAAGTTGCGTATTCCGGTAATCAAGAAAATGCCGCTTAGCAATTTTCGAAATTCAAACTACTTCCGGGGAGAGACGAAAAACCCGAATTTTCACAGAATCTTTTGAATTTTTCGCTGATTTTTCTTAATGAGTTTCACATTAACATTGCCACCTTTTCTCCTCTACAAGATGGCATAAATATAATTCCAATATGATTGGTCTTTTGTCCTACTGCATCAACGTTATTTTTTATTACTGGCGCCATATTGGATTTTTGCACAGGTGAATACAGTTTTTAATTCTGATGCCAAAAATAGCACTTCATACATTGTCATTTCCAAAACTTAGCTTTAAAAAAACAGTATTTATCACATGTTTCGCGTACCAGATTTATCCCAAGATCATTTTTATTTTTACCTGACTATTTGAGATGGATTTTCAAAATAAATTGCATATTGTCATTGTTACTTATTCTTCTCTACAAGATGGCGTAGTCAAATTTTCAATTCGGACTTCCATCACCAACATCGTTTCGTTATATTGGAATTGTGTATATTTAAGTCCTAAATTCAGTGATGTATTTTCTTAGTTGGTCATGAATTTGTTGTAGGATGTAAATTATGAGAAAACTAAAATGTCTAGAAAAAACCTGAACACAAAATGATTTGATGGTAATAATAATAATAATAATCACAAATAAGCAGAGATAAATTATAACAAATGTTTAAAATGTTGTTCGTTATTTTGTAGGCAAATCCTGACTCTTCTGTGTACATTGCTCACTGCTTTATTTCCTTTCTTTTAAGTCTTAAAAACTCTGTTACTATACTAAGTGACATATAAATCCCAACACCCAGTTTAAATGGTTTTATTTTAATAAAATTTTGTATAAGTATAAGTACTTGAAGCATAATAAGTAAATGATAAAAATTTCAAAATGATTGCACTGCTTTAAAGCCCTTTGAACTTTAATAATGTATGGATGCACCCTGATGTGCTACGCATTCTCCAACGCGCCTAGGCATGCTGCTGATCAGGTGGTCAATGTCCTCCTGTGGTATCTTATTCCAGGTAACCACCAACTCCTCTCGAAGTGCTTCTAGAGTCTGAGGAGGACGTTGCAAATTGAGCAATCTCCTACCCATCATATCCCACACGTGCTCAATTGGGGATAAGTCGGGAGATCTTGGTGGCCATGGTAACAATGTGACATCATTATGTTGAAAGAAGTCTATTGTGACTCTTGCAACATGAGGTCGGGCATTATCTTGTTGGAAAGTTGGATCTGCCAGGGTGTCAAGATAGGGTAAAAGATGGGGTTCTAGAACTTCGTGGATATAACGCTGCGCGTTCATGTTACCTCTGATGAAGATTAAAGGTGACCTGGAACCATAAGCTATAGCACCCCAAACCATAACTCCAACAGTGTGATGAACATGTCTTTCAACAAAAAACTGTGGATTCCTCCTTTCACCACGTCGCCTTCTAACCCTGGCACGACCATCCTGCATGCCTAAACAAAATTGAGACTCCTCACTAAAGACAATACTGTTCCATTCCTGATCCCAGAGTGACCGCTGTCTGCACCACTCAAGGCGATTACGTCGGTGTTCTCGAGTTAAAGGAAGGACCCAGTGTGGCCGGTATGAAAACAAGCAAAAACTTCTCATTCGTCGGTAAACACTTCGCATGCTAATAGGTCTTCCGTGTTCTGCAAACCATTCATTTGCAATGGACCTGGTAGTGGATAAACGGTCCCTTAAGGCCAATAATCTTAGGCGGCGATCTTCACGGTCTGTTGTTCTACGGCGGCATCCAGTGCCCCTTGCTCTTTGCGTACGGCCTTCTCGAAGCCATGCCTGACAACACCTAACCACACTTCTTTGCACTCTAACTGCAATTGCCCGAAAAGAAAGTCTAGCTTCCCGAAGTCCCACTATACGGCCCCTATCAAACTCACTAAGTTGACGAAATCGTATAGGTCTCCGTACTCTAGGCATCGTAACCGATCGTAAAGGATGTCAAGAACCAAAATCCGCCAACGTTGATTCTTTACTGCGGCTGAAATATTCATTTTTAAAGCGTTAGTGAATTAAAAAAAAGCAGTATAAAAACCGGAATGTCCAACTGATAAGGCTGAAAATTTTTTCACTTGTTATTTACAGTAAGATAAATATATTCTCCAACTTTTATTAAAATAAAAGCATTTAAACTAGGTGTTCGGATTTATATGTCACTTAGTATATGTTCAATTGAGGTCTGGTCTAGTTTACGGTTGTTCTGGAATAACTAAATATCAATGTATGACATAAGTTTGACATCAAAATTAAAATGTCTATTGGCAAAAATCTAATATAGCGACTTTAAGAAAAAAAAAAGTTGATGTTGGGGGACACGAGACGAAACGTCATATTGAAATTTTAATTATGCCATCTGTAGAGGAGAAAAAGTCGAATGTTCATGTGCAATTTAATTTGAAATCTCACTATAAATAAAATCAGGGAAAAATTGAAACAATATGGGGAGAATTCTGTTTTTTCTTTCTCTCTCCGAAAATACTTAGTTAGTTACCTAGATACGCAATTTTGCATCATTTAAGCGACTTCGTGTATCTCCTACAGTTTCCGAGATCCCAGTATATGCCAGTTATATTTTAATGCAAAGAATGCAGATTGTGCCTAAGGAATAAATTGATTTATAATTTGTTTAAGTACATATACATACATATTTTCGTAACACAACAATCCCACATCTACACTTAAATGCCTAAACACATCAAGAAGTTTCTTAATACTATATATAAACACATTAAGCTTCACTAACCAACCGAAAAAATAACCATCAGAATAACGTAAAAGTTCCCATAAAAAATGTCCTACGAATCCTCAGAGGATGTACACTTCATACACCACTAAAATCGGTTTGTCTTAAATAGCTTTTGAACATCATTTGTGTAGTTCAACGGATTTTTGTCATCAAAATAACACCTCACATAACGGTGTCCATAGAAAAAAAATAGCTTAGATGCAACACTCTATTTCCCCTTCAAATAATTATTGCTCAACAATTTTGAAAGACCTGATCCTTCAGCTGAAAACATGGTTTAACAACTGCCATAGGTGAATTTGAAAATTGTATTTTTTCCAGCGGAGTACGAAATAGGGCAACCGTTACCAGGCAGTCCCTGCAACTTCCTGGTGAAAGGTGCTGTCAAGCACACGGGGGTCTTGCTGACTCCAACGTACCCGGGAGCCTACCCAAAGGCGCTCCACTGCTCTTACCAGTTCCTCGGAGCCCCCGGAGAAAGGATCAGGATTGAGTTTCGGGATTTCGATCTTTTCTTTGGCGGCCCTCAGTAAGTTCTTCCTATATTAGAAAATATGAATCTATTCTTCAACATGATGATATGACGTGACGATTCATTAATTTCTTCAACGATTTCCTTATAATCGTTCCTCCTAACTACCAGTTCACATGGTGTGCCATGAATGTCCTTAGAATAGAAATCGTCCAGCTTGTTCAGAAGACTCAGAATTAAAATATCTTGAGTAATTTTAGTTTTCTTTGCAACCATACTATAGCTATACAACATACCATACGTATATTTTTTAAGAGAACGGCAGAAGTTGAGCTCCTTCCTCTATTTACATGTATCGCTAACGTATCAGTCATTAATATCGTAGGTAGTATGAATATAACGTTAACGCTTATTGGGTATGATTTACCAAAATTAAATTTGTACAACTTGATATCAATCTTAAGTCAATTCAATATCAGGTACACAAAGGTAGAACTATTGGACCAAGAACAGCCTACGATATCTCAGCTTCTATACTGACCTTTGAATATCCAAAATGTTTTAATTCTCTGCAGTATACTACTTATCTGAGTTTATCTTTCTTCACTAATCGTATCCGTAGTTTTACTTATACAGCGATCAATATTTGCATAAAACGTTTAACAATTTTCGGGAAATTTAGAGCCAATTTTGTTATACCTTATCGGAAAGATTTAGAATAGTAATTTGCATTTTTCAGTGAATTCGAAGGTGAATTAATTGGAATATATTTATTTCAGTTGTCCATTCGACTACGTGAAGGTATACGATGGTCTGGACAACAGTTCGTCGATAATAGGAACATACTGTGGCCAACAGCGTAATCTAGTGATATATTCATCTAATTCTTCACTTCTAGTAACATTCGTCACCCTTCCACGCACTGCCAATACTCAGAATCGGGGGTTCAAGGGCATCTTTGAGTTTTCAAACTCATTCACCAAATTAGGTAAATATTATTGCTTTCGCAACGAGCTGAAAATCGTCTTTAAATTAGGGATATGTCTATATGACATGCAATGTAGAAAAAGGTGGATATTCACCCAGAAATGTCTCGCATGTATTTTTTCATGAATGTTTGTAATATAGAAGGCACTTTGTGCTGTCATCTTTTGGTTGAGTTTCCGAAAATAAATTTTTTCACAGAATTTAATTAAGCACCACAAACTTTTTTAACTTTTTTCAGTAAAAACATATGTAGATATATCGACGTATATCGACGATTTGTGACGTTTTTTGTAATAATAAATTAACAGATATGGACAATTGACCGTTTGAGGTCCATCCACTATAAATTTTTCTGGACTACTTACACCAATAAATTATAACTATTTGAATATACGCAAAAAAGTGATTCTTCCAAATTTGGCGCTTAATAAAAAAGTAAGCCAGCATATTTTTTGTTTCTATGAAGTACCTTTAACGTCAATAATTATTTTCAGATTTCATAAGTAAGGAAGGCGAACATATAAAAGGCACCGAATGCGATCAGAAGATTTTGAGTAAGAAGGAATCAAGTGGATTCCTCTTCAGTCCGAACTACCCCTTCCCTTATATGCCAAAGCTAGTCTGTCGGTACTTCATATACGGGATGCAAGACCAACAACATCTGGAAAGGGTTCGGTTAGAATTCCTGATGTTCGATGTTCCAAAAGCAGGAGGAAAGGGGGAGTAAGTAGATTGGTTTATCGTTAAATAGCTATACCCTTGGAAATGTTGTATTTAAGCTTCACTGTAATTAAAAATCTCATTTGTATATATTATTAGGCTGAAATAGACAAAACTCAGGGTTACGGTAAATTGATACTATATTAAAATAATAAAAGTACAAAAGTGATACTAGCTCTAATTAGCACTATATAGCACGAGTGGTTTTCGCATAAGCCAGAGATACCTCCAAAGGCTTGGTCGCATTCAGATTGCTTGAAACCAGTAGAAACTCTGGAAAAAGCATACATAGATTTTTATAGCATCTTTGTTGTTGTTCTACTTAACAACAGATGAGGCTTATTGATTGTTCCTGAGCCTGACCCTAAGAGATACAGTCAAAATTCTTGATCCAAAAGCCTCCTGGTGTTTGAATAAGATCGTTAGCAATTTACCAGTCAAAAGATGTTTAACTTGCTTATGATTATCTGCCACATAGCTAAGTACCTCCTGTGATCATTTCCTGCTTTGCAAGAACGTAATATTTTATTTTTATTGATAAATACTATACATACATAATACGTTCCTCGTGTCCTTCTCCAAGGGGACAGGATCCTAAGGGGCAAGATTATACCTATAGCGCAAAGACGTGCATAACAGAAGAGCTCCAGCATTGAAGTGAGCAGGACGTACCTACATATTATATGCTCCGATAGTCAAGCAGTAGCAGAACAAATACCCACCTCTAGTTCAGAAATACACTTTTGCTCCTCATAGAAGTGATACTACTTTGGGCCCTTAGACAGTGCAGTCCAACGTAATGAGATACCAGATTATCTGGTTAGCCTAGGAACCAGGATCTTCGGCATCGGCCCGAACCTAAGTTGAGCCTAAGCAGGCACCAGGCCAACGCCGCAATGACCGGATTGACATATAAAGAAAAGTGTGACGAGAGAGCGAGAGAGAGAGAAAAATGGCTTCAGGCAGGCCTGGCAGGCTCAACCTGTCTGTATGGATTTTCACCGGCCTCTGAAGACTGAACATTCACTTGTTTCTCCTACGGGTGAAAAGACAAACTGATCCATGTCCTGGGGGCAAAGCGAGGCAGCGTTCCACTTTATAGGCATTGGCCTCGCATATGGCAATCTAAGGGCTAGTATATTGAAAGTAATAGAATTTGACAGTGGATTTGCGGCGTGTTTGGACGTTGTGACATTAATTACGATATCGGGGAGGTCTGGTAAACTATTAGATAAACATGTAGCTAGTAGTGTTGGAATAGTTGTCAGGTTTCGTCTCCCCACCACTGCTTCAACCACTATGTCCTTTCTATGATTAAGTGACGTGTTATAGTATTATATATATATATACAGGGTGACTTCGAAGTTGAGTCATTTATTTTAATAGTGAGTAGATCTGATCAAAAGAAATGTTTTTTTCCTTTACCATTTTTCTGGTAAAATTAAAGTAACAAAGTTATAGCCCTTTAGAAGTTTGAGTACCGCCCTGTCTCAATAATAATATTATGTGCTCGAGTTTGGCGACAACGGATTTAATCCGCCGTATCGGTTCATCGCGTCGGAAACAAAAAAGCGAAAGAATTTGGAACGATGTTTTTACAATTATTTTATTCATTTGTATACAGTCAGTGTCAGTGAATAGTGTGTTGCGTGGCTCAAACGAAATAAAAAATGGCACATGTTTATGCGGATCGGTTTCCCAATCGAGTGCAAACAACCCCTCGTGCCTTTGTTAATGTAGTACAACGGGCTCGTGAATCAGGTGACTTAAGACCTCACAGGGGACCTCACGATCAACTACAGGTCCGCACTGAAATACTTGTCGGCAGGATACTTTATAAAACAAGGTAAAAAAATTTTTTATTTTTTTTTTATTTTTACACACATATTTTGGTTTATCTTCCTTCTACAATCATTATCTGAAAATTAATTACTCAACTTCAAAGTCACCCTGTATATATATAATACTATATATATAAAATCATCGATCTTTTATGACTCAGTGACAGAGAACGTAGCCCTTGACTCATGTATATGAAACTTTCAGTTGCTCAGATGGTTACCTCAAGATCTACCTGAAAGGCCAAGAAACAACAGATTCGTATGACAAATTTGACTATGAAATTTGTGGAGAGGAAAGTGATCCACGAGTTGTAGTTAGTGATGGTCCTCGTATGGTGCTAGTTTTCAGCAGTGGAGAGCTTATGGGTAGAGGGTTTAAGGCGCAGTATACTTTTGAGACTGGTGAGTTTATTAAAACGTTTACTCTGTTCGTCTCCTTAACAAGTGAACCTCGACTTACTGGCATCCGTTTATATAGCCATCGATGAGCCCTAATAATAGTCTCGAGTTTCTAGACAAAGATCAGATACTTTTTTTTTTATATCGAAACAGCCGCGCAGGCAGAAGCCTAAATGCCGGAACACCGCGGCTGCTATGATGGTCCCAAAAAAATTTTGTTAATACGATTTTTGAACTGCCTAAGCTTAGTGTAACTGGGAAAAGCTTCCTCCCGTAGATTGTTCCACAATCTAGACACCCTCGGGAACTCGGGACAAAGGAGCGGTCGTATCGGCCAGTTCTGGATGTACGAAGTTTGACACGGTTGGGATGGGACGCCGAAGTCAGGCGGGTCTGTCTGGCAGGCACATCGCGCGGCGGCATCATGGAAGAGAGCTCTGAGGAGTAAAGCCCGTTGGTGTAGCGATAGAAAAGAGCTAGATCGCCCGCCGGTGCGAAAGAGTCCCGAGACTATCTGTTAGAGAAGAGTTATCGATCAGTCGGACCGCCCTCCTCTGGACAGCATCGAGCATGGACAATGTAGTCAGGGCGGCAGCACCCCAAATGTGTGAGCAATACTCGAGGCTAGGCCTTATCTGGGCCTTGTATAGAGTGAGAAGGTCATGCGGAGAAAAGTACTTCTTAGCCCTAAACAAATAGCCTAGTTTTTTCCCAGCAGCTGCAGCTATTGAAGAGATGTGTTCGTGCCAGATCAGGTCCTCGGTGATCTGGACTCCGACCAGCCGAAATGAATGGCTCTCTGGTAGAACTCGGCCGTCCATCGAAACTGTATGAGCGCTAGGACGCTTTTTGTTCGTCAACGTACAGTACTGTGTTTTGGAAGCATTGAACTGTACAAGATTGTTGCATCCCCAAGCAGTGATAGACTCCAGGTCTCTTGTCAGAGAAGAAGTCGTCGCTAGTCTTCTTTTTTCCAGCTCAGCGGCAGAGATCGGCTTGTCACTCGGAATTCCTGCATGTAGAGTGCTGTCATCAGCGAAGCTGTGGATTGGGTTGATCGTGCAGGAAAGGAGGTCGTTGATATGTAAGAGAAACAGTGTTGGAGCCAAGACCGATCCCTGGGGAACACCCGCGTTGACGTTGTGGGATGAAGAGGAGAATCCGTCAATTACGACGGATATCTTGCGGCCAGAGATAAAGTCAGCCACCCATCTGCAAAGCTTTTGTGGGAGGCCATATGATGGAAGTTTGCTTAAGAGGGCAGCGTGCCACAGCTGATCGAACGCTTTCGTGATGTCAAGAGCAACGGCATGAGCCTCACCATGAGTCTGGATGAGTTTACTCCACAGTTGCGTGACGTAAGCTAGGAGGTCCCCTGTGGATCGTTGTTGCCGGAAACCGTACTGCTTGTCGCTAATCAAGCTGTGACGTTCGAGGTAGTCCAGAAGCTCGCGATTTATGCACCTCTAAATCACTTTACTTATAACAGAAAGCAGAGCTATAGGCCTGTAGTTGTAAGGGTCGGTCTTAGATCCTTTTTTTTGGGATGGGCTGTACATGAGCAAATTTCCAGTTTTCTGGGAAGGTGCCGGATTCATAAGATATCTGGAAGAGACGCGAAAGAACTGGAGCAAGCTCCGCTGCACATCTCTTCAGTACAATGGCAGGGATCAAGTCCGGACCAGAAGCTTTGTTGATGTCGAGCGACAAGAGCACTCGTCTTACGGTCTTATGCCTGAATGTTACCTCCCGCATAGTGTGGGGAACCCTTTGAATTGACGGCACTTGGGCGTTGGTGGGGACGTCCAAAGATCTTGGCTAGCACTTCCGCCTTGGCCTTTGAGTCGAATACAATAGTTCCATCCTGACACGTAAGCGGTGGAAGGCTACTGTGTGAGAAGTTCTTTTCAATCTGCTTGGCCACTGTCCAGAAAGACCGACTGCCATTGCGCTGCGACATTAACCTGTGCCTAACTTTTATATCAGGCTGGTTTTTAGCATTGCGAACCGCTTCGTTATTATTTGTTTCTGGACTCGACGTCGGCTTGTCTGTTCTCTACAGTGGGGTTTTGTAAGTAGGTTCTGTGTGCCTTGACCTTCTGCTGGCGAGCAGTGTGACACGATTTGTTGAACCAGCCGTTGGACCCTGGTTTAGGAACTTTCACTGTGTGAGGGATGGATTCCTCCATTCCGACGTGGATAATTTCGGTTATTGAAGAACAGACAGTCGACGCATCCGCGTCAGTGAAACAGACATCTCTCCAAGGAAAGCTAGAGAAGAAGTCTCTGAGCTCCTCCCAGTCGGCATGTCCGTAATGCCAAGTTTTGCGGCCTGTGCGAGTTTCTGCTGCCACAGCGGCTTCTGACCGAAACCTAACCTCCACAACACCGTGATCTGAGTTACCCAGGGGGGACAGGACAGCAGTGCTGTAAGGGACAGGATGCGTGGTCAAAAAGAGATCCAGCAGGCTACTGGCGTGTGACGAGACGCGGGGGAAAAAAGTAGGGCTCGTGACCAGCTGGGTCAGCCCTTGAGTAAGAGCCCAACCAAAGCTCATTATGGGCATTGAAATCACCGAGAAGAACTTCCTCTGAAGCGGGGTGATTGAAGTTCAGGAAGTCGATCTGGACGGCGAGGTATTCGAGTAGGTCATCCCAGTTATGGTTCGAGGGAGAGCAATAAAGGCAGCAAATAAATTTGGGTGATGCTTTGGAGTTGAGGCGAAGCCACAGAATGTCCTTCCGGTCTGATTCCAAAGAAACATACCTGGAGCAGGAAAGACTGCTGCGGACAAAAGCCAAAACTCCTCCGTTCTTTCTCAGATTGGAGTGCACCTCGTAGTTTGGGAAGTTGAGATGGTTAATCGATGCAGTCTCTGAGATTTTTGTCTCCGCCAAGAAAAGCACGGCGGGACGATTGGATTGCAGGTAGTGATGAACAGCATCAATGTTGCTGTTGATCCCGCAGATGTTCGAAAAACAAATTTTATCTTCGATGTTGTTCCCTCGAGCCCACCCTCCACCCGGACATTCCGAGAGTGGAGTGAGTTTACGTCCGGAGTTCTTAGTGCTCGAGGGATCCATCATCATTAATTTCTTTGTTTTGGTAGATAACCGACTGCATAGCTTAGGTGTGGAAACATGCGGACATTTATAAGACACCCTGGGAAAAGCTAGCGGGTGGTACTGCCTCGGACGACTGGTCCTTGTCTACCACCTTCTTTTTACGTGTTAAATAAACCTAAAGTGGCCCGTTGGCGGACTTCTACCGCCACCCGGCAATCGGTACTGAGGTATTCCTTAACGCGTGCACAATCACTTGGACGGGAAGAAGTTGTATACTGGATACAACAACTTCCGGAACAAGCATTTGCCACGGCCCTCGCTCAGTAGGGAGACTGTTGTTTCAAATTCGACTCTCACCGTCAAGATCGCATGGCGACAAGATATAGGAAGTGGGTTAAACAGGGGAAACGTTGCGCATTTATATAGATAACCAAGAAAATCCTTGCCATTTTTTTCGGACAAAGTCGCAATTAGAACTTCAAAATTATGCTTCGTCTCTCATCATTAACCTTTTTTCCCATGGATATCATATTGGGCTTTGTTGAAAATGACAGCTGATCAGATGTTTAGGCGATTAAGTAACTGATTAAAGATACGTTCGTTCATTCAGTCAGATAGAGCCTCTCTGCCAGACAATATTATTAAAATCTATCGGTTTAGATATGACGGATATGAAATATGTTCAGTTTGTTCAATTTACACCTTTTTCTATGTGTTTATTTCTGCCCTTGAGAAATATGGAGGAGTTAGCATTATCTCTTTCCAATATTCCAAGGGTAAGAGTCAAATTTGAAATACCCGCTATTTATAAATGTCATTACAGTATGCTATACAAATTGTATTGTGGCGCAAATCAGCCTGCGAAATAATTCTAATTCATTTTCAGAGTACCGGATTCCTGGTACTGCCGCTCCAGATGGCACTTGTTTTTTCACATACCGGAGCACCAGCAGGAAGAGGGGCGAGTTTAACTCACCCCGATACCCCTCCAACTACCCCAGTAATACGAACTGCACCTATTTATTCCTAGCCACCGACAACGAGCAGGTGACGCTGGTTTTCGATAATTTCAAAATTCGCGCGGATAACGTTAACACCAGTATTGGTTCCTATGGGTAAGTAACACGTTGCAGTTATCCTTCGTGCACCTTGACTGATACAAGGATTGAGGTTATACAGGAAAATTTAACTTTGTTCACAATACTGATGACGAGGACATTGTGATCGCAAAAGCTTCTGAATCTACTTGTTGCTTCTGCAAATGACGATAATATGTCGGATGTTAATGTATATTACTGATAGCTTCATACGTTTGAGTACTACTCTAACCACAGACAACATAGTGTATCAACAGTATTACTACTTTGACACTGACTCAATGATATAGCAACAGCATAAGCTCTGTACTCTGATACCGACTGCCTAATCTAGCATAAAATGAAACTTCCTTTGAGTCAAAAATCTCAAATCACATAGTTTGTATTAGAATGTATGTAATAATTTAGCATCACTGGGAACTTTTCTACCTTCTTAACAACAACAGTATAACGTACGTACTACGCACTAAAGTACGCATTAAAAGTTTTAACACGATAACAGAAGCTCTCTATTCCGCGTTTATCGTACTCTAACACAATAACTTAATAAGCTGCGGCGTAAAAATTTTTATGTCACTTTCATAAAATAAAATTCGTTCATTAATTTCATCAACCAGAGTTATAACATTCTAACTTGACTTGGTTAAAAATTAACAGAAAAGCACTGCACGTAACACTGGATCTTTTGGCGTAGTGAGTACAAACTAAAAATACCACACATCTTTATCACTTTCCAAGCCCGAAGGGTTACCTGCTACAACTGTCACGCTGTGTTAGAAACTTCAGAAGAGAATAAATATTGTTTCAATCTATTTTGTTTGAATCTGACCATCTGGAACATGTCAGGCAATAACAACTTAGTTTGGATAATTTATTGTCAATATACGGTTCAAAATACGAGTAGTCGCGCTTCTGCTTGTTAAAAACGGTTTATATGTTCTACATTCTTATTGTTTTTGTAGAACTATTTGCCAAGAAGACTGGATCGAAATATACAACATATACCGCGACGGAACTGAAACGAAAATTGGCCGGTACTGTCACATGTCGGCTCCAGGTCCCATAGAATCTAACAGAGGTGCCATCGGCCTTAAGCTTATCTTACACTCGGACGGAGAGGGGGTATATAGCGGCTTCAAAGCAAGGTAATATTCCTAACTAGTCATACCCTCTCATGTACGAGTATCATATTTCTTCAGTTGGTTAAATGTGCATGAGAATATACGGGGCAGGGTATACATACAAGCAATAATATGTATACTGCGAAATGTTGGGAAATCTCGATACTGGAGATACTACAGACCAAAATATGTGAATTGACTTAAACAAACCTCAGTCCTAGTTTGCGAGATACAGGGTGTCAAAGTTAGAATTTATTTTATATTTTTCCTTATTGCTTGAGAAGTATTCCAGATTTTGGCATAAAACTCGGTATCGGGGAGTTTGCCAGTATGAGAAACTAGAATCCGTTATTTTTTATAGCCAAACTTCTAGAGGGCGCCACTTACAGCACTATTTCGGTAAATAACTTATCATAGCTTTTTTATGATACGCTGTATACAACAACTGACCGAAAAACCTTATTTTCTTGAATTTCCACAACAAAAAAGGTTTACTTAGAAGTGGCTAAAGTTAACAGTTTTCGGGATACTTGTTTTTAAAAGTTCCAATGCATTACTTGTACCATGACGATATTACATTTTTATAATATAATAATCATGTTGCTTTGGATAATATCTGAGTAGCGTTGCTATGGTTTTTAACAATAACAAATGAGCATGGCAACAAAACTAGTTCAGGGAAATAGTAAGTACAAAAATTGTTCAAAATGAGCATCACCTTGCCTAACACACTCTCGAGCTCGACAAACTAATCCTTGCTGCACTCTCCACGGCATATGGATGTTTTTTTTTAGTACCTATGGTGGAAACTTCTTTGTCGAAGATAGTCTACAGTTTCCACTGGCGTATTGTAAACGCGTCTTTTCAAACTAACCCTGAAGAAGAAATCCGTAGGATTTAAATCTAGTGATCCTGCTGGCCACGATGCAGGTCCTAATTGGCCTATCCATTGGTCTGGATAAACTATTTAGGTACTCTCTAACTAATATACTAAAATGAGGTGGAGCGTCGTCGTGCATAAACCACATATTCCTGCGTGTTTGTAATGGACGATCTTCCACCAGAGTGGGTAATTGTTCTTCAAGAAATTGTAAATACCTTTCGCCATTTAGTCTAGGTGGTAACTCAACGGGTACTTGGTGGCGGGTTTGCATTATTGCATGAAGATTCTTGTCTGCATAAATGTGAAGATTATGAGAGTTAATGGGGCCAACCCCTCCAAATCCTGCTTTATCCGAAAATAATATTAACGAAGTAAAACCATTGTCGCGGTTAAACTTCCTTAAGAGCAGCCATGTACCAAATTCTACCCTTGCGGGTTCATCATCCGCTATTAAACCATGTACTTCTTTCAGGTGGTATGGATGGAGCAGTTGCTCTAGAAAAATGGTATTTACTGTATATTTGGAAACTGGAAATTCTCGAGCTGCATTTCTAAGACAGCATCTAAAACATTTTCTTCAACTTCAGCTGTACGTGCAGTTCTGGGAGCTCCACTATGTTGGCCCATATTTTAAGCAAAACTATCTAAAATCCAAATGGTCTTTACTACTCAAAATAAAGCTACAATCATTTCATACCAGTTTCTCGTAATCGCTGATCGATTCGCTGGAAAGTCTTTGAATTAGACAGGTGTCTATTAGGGAATTTGTCAGCGTACAATCTTCGTGCTTTTAAATCATTACATCTTGCCAATCTGTAGATTAAATGCATATCAGAATATTCATCAAACGTATACTCCATGATGTTTAACAACTCATTCCCAACTTAAAATTATTCATGAAGTTTAAACCAATATTATAACAATCATTAGAAACCATACGAACGCTTCTCAGATATAATCCAAAGCAGCCTGATTATTATGTTATAAAATCATCATGGTACAACAAACAAATATCTCGAAAACTATTAGCTTTAGACATTTCTAGCAAGTGCACCTTTTTTGTTGTGGAAATACGAGAAAATAAGATTTTTCGTTTAGTTGTTGTATACAGGGTAGCACAAAATAGTTACGATAATTTATTTACCGAAATAGTGCTGTAAGTGGCACCCTCTAGAAGTTTGGCCATAAAAAATAACGGATTCTTATTTCTCATACTACGAAGTCTCCCTATACCGAGTTTTATGCCAAAATCTGAAATACTTCTCAAGCAATAAGGAAAAATAGAAAATAAAGTTATAACTTTGATACCCTGTATCTCGCAAACTAATAATTTTTGGACTAAGGTATGTTCAGGTCAATTCTCATATTTTGGTATGTAGTATCTCCAGTTTCGAGATTTCCCGACCTTTGGCAGACACCCTCTATACATATTATTGCTTGTATGTATACCAATTTATTTTTCAGAGGTATGAGAAATTTATCTGATTTGCTCCCAGAAGGCGTTTTTGTTTCGTTCTATTTCGTGCAAAGAGGGACAACTTGTGATGCAAGTTATGTTCAAATGAGTCTTTCTTTGGATATAATTATGATATATCACTATTCATCTCAAGGAACCTTGAAAATATAATTACGACTTTATACTCTTATTACAATCATGTTTGCACATCTGGGATAAAAATAATACACTGGCTTTATTCTTGAGTAACTGTTACGAAAAGCATAGATGCCCCATGAACATCGGCTGAAAGATAACGTTTTACAAAGGTACATATTTATAGGTACAGTTTTGAAGTAGCAAAGTCAATCTTCGGGGACTGTGGTGGTAATGTAAGCAGCTTGGATTTTGGAATCATCACAAGTCCAAACTATCCTAAGGACTACGGGACGCTATCTAAAAACCAGGCTTCTAAGAGCTGTAATTGGTACATTACTGTTCGGCCGAGGTATAAAATCCTATTGGTGTTCGACACGTTTGCCTTGGAAGGAGAACCGATAGGTGAGTATTTCCTAAGCATCCGATTCCTATATATGATGTTTTAACAATACAGCTTTCTTCAATCCATCCGTCTTCTTTTTGCTGTTTTCTTCCTTCTTCTCTCGGTCTTTATCCGCTGACATGGCAGGCGTCACTGTTGGCCACCACCTACTGCGAACATCTATATCATAAATGTCAAGTGGGCTTTGTTAACATAGTGAATGTAAATTTGTACTTTTATGTTTTCAGTACATCTTACATCAAGTGATTCGAATACGATGCTATTCACATTTTTTACTTCTGAACCCTGTTGAAGGATCATTTCGAGTTGTTCTAGTTAACTGAAAAATGTGTGTTTATCTCTGTGAACATTTGAATTTTCATGTATCAGGAAGGGGATGTCCTGCTGCAGTTCTGAGGGTATGGAATGACCTTTCGACTACACCAATAGAGCTATGTGGGGAGAAACCTCCTGGGGTCAGTACGCAGTGGCAGTATTTGTCTACGTCCAACACCGTGAGGTTAAGGTAAGTTACTGACCACCCAATCATTGTCAGTACTTAGTGATAGGTACTAGTGATGTAACAAATATTCGCATTCGCATTCGCAGTCGCAAAACTTCTGTGAATGTTTTGCGAATATAAGTATCAGAAAAAAATACAATTATTAGATAATACTAGGTTAATAAAAATAAAATCCATTCATTTGTTATGTTTTTTAGTACAATAAAAAGTAACTTCACCTCGTAAGTCTTCACTTAATCATTTGATATTATTTATTTACTTTACTTTGGACAAGGAAGCCCAACAAATAAAATTTCATAGATCTTATAAGACAAACAAATATAATGCAATGTAAACAAACAAAAACAAATTCCTCTAATAAAGTTTTATCAGTTTTCACTTAAGTTACATAATCAAATTCTTGAACAAAATTAAAAACAATAATTAAAGAAATACAGTATTATTCTTCAATAAACTATAAATATAATCATTTTTATAAGAGTTATAAGTAAACAAACAATCAAATTCTCATTAGAACTTGTACCACAAAAATTAAATGTAATTGAAACAAACAAAAACCAATTCTTCTATGAAACCTTCACCAGTCTTCAACTTACTGTTTAGATTATCATCATCTTGAATAAAACTAATTAATATAATGCATAATCAAACCAAAACCTTATTCTTATACAATTATAAATATAGTCTAAACAAGCAAAAGAAAAAAAATATAGACTCTCAAACAAAAATACTTATCTCTTAAAAAATAACAATTAAGTCAATAATTAAACTTCAGTAGAGGAATATTAAACTTAACCCGGGATTGGTCGCGCGTGAGATTTTCTCACATTTGGTTGGGCACAAAATTGAGTCTGTTATATATAGTCTTACGCGGCCCCTTTTACTAAACAGAATATTTGATTTGATATGATTTATTACAGAATACAGGACGTATGAACATACCTAATGAGTATTTTATTCATTAACTACCAACATAAAACACAAAAACGCCAATAATTGAAAAGATGATTAACAAAAGTTCTCATAAACAAAGAAATACACTAAATTATGTTTTATTTAAATAAAATCAGTCCGAATCACTAGGCTCATTTGGGCAGCTAGAAAAAATATATTTACTTGTGTGTTCGGAGCAAATCGGCATCTGGCATGTATTGCACCTTTTTTCACTTTTCTATTTTTTCTACGAGGACAAAGGTAACAAAATCGAGTTGTGTCTTCTTCTAGTTGCGGAGCATTTTTTTCTGCTCTAATCCCTGCTATTTTCTTAATAATTATGACACAACAACTATTATCGTACGAAGTGATAAATAGAGGCGCAGGATCTTGCAGATCTATAAAAAGATAATATAAAGGCTTTCATTCATGTTCAGAGGACATAAATAGGGTTTCAACTTTATTTTATTCTTGTTCTGACAGCAGAATGGCTAAATTAACATTTTTTTACTGCGGCTCATGTCTAACCCAACTGGTCGCGCGTTGAGAGAAAGTCTCACGTAGCATACACGTACTCAGTTAAAAGGCGTTGTCAACAAACTGGTGTGGGTCTCTTAATAAATATTCCCGCTAAATGATCACCCAAGGTCACGTTTTGGATATGATGAAGCAACAGCGTCGTGGATTTTTCTGGGGTGAACTTATCTATATATCTATAAAAATGTGAGAGTATATCTCACATAGCGACCACTGTCGGGTTAAAAAATAAAAGCTTGGACGCCTGGTCTCCTTCAAGTCTGTTTCGATTTGGTGTGTAAATAAGTCCAGCGCCACTAAACATCCGCTTGCTCGGGACACTGGTGGTGTAACTAAAAGGCTTCGTTCCAACAAAGCCGTGTATCGTACAGTGAACCGCCATGAGCGTGCGCAGTACGTTTTTAGGGTCACTTAAAACGTACTGCGCATGCTCATGACGGTCCACTGTACGGTACACGGCTTTGTTGGAACGAAGTCTAAATAATGCCGAACTACAGGAAACAAAATACCGTATCTTTCCTTGTTCACTTTCCACCAAGTTAAAGGGTCAACGTCATTTGCCATGCGTTTTTCTGTTGAGTACTATGTGACAGTTTTACGGATTAAAAGATGAACAGGGTTACTCTTCACTGTCGCTCGCATCTATTAGTCAATTCATTGATTCTTTCAGATATACTGGTTTATCTACTCGTATTTGGCTTCAGTTTCAAATACAAACGGAAAGCATTTGGTCGAACGAGACTGCCTTAGACAACTGGCGCCAGAACAAAAACTGAATATTCGCATTCGCGAATGTCGGTAGCAGATATTTGTATTCGCATTCGCGAATGTTCAAAAAATGAGATTCGTTACATCTCTAATAGGTACCAGTCAAAAGGAATGGTGGAAGAGCTAAGTAACAATGAAGCACGTCAAGAAGCTTATTGGGGAATGGATGAGCCCCTTTTCACGACAGATAATATAATAATGAGACGCATACAGGTCTTCTGATCTACTAAACATTCCAAAAACTTGGTAGTATAAGCCTGTAGCTGAAAGTCCCTTTGAAAAGCCCTGTTTTCGAGGAAATCCACTTGGTAAAGGCTGATCAACGCTGGCTGTAAATCTCTTCTGATTTAAGATTTCAGAAATTAGAAAATAGTTCAAGGCCGTATGGGTATTATATTTAAAATAGTTCCCATTTCCGTATTATTTCCAATATAAGCAGTTATCGTTTCTTTGCAGCTTTATAACAGCAGACAAGGCCGTAGGTGCGAAAGGGTTCCACGCCATCTGGACGGAAGTGATGGAGGGGCCGAGTTGTGATGAGTTCCAGTGCCTACAGTCCGGTTTCTGCCTGCCGAACCGGTTGAGGTGCAACGACCACCCCAACTGCGGGCTCGAAGACGAATCTGATGAGGCGGACTGTGAGTGACGAATAGCCGGTGAACGAATTACCAGCTTTTTCCAAACTTAGAATTTCATAAGTTATATTTTAAACGTAGCTTACGATGCAAAAACATTATTTTGAGTTGCACGGGAACCTCGAACAGCGCCGAGCCTGGGTCGTTGGGGGAACATTGGATGATAACTAAGCAATGCTGGATACGCTGCAAGTTCCAAGCATAAGCTTACTCCTAGTGTACTTTTTGAATTTAGCTTGGGGAGGTTAGGGTAATGAAGTCATTTGATTAGGCTAAGAGCTGAAGTCTCTTGCATGAAACTTGGCAGAGTATTCACAGATGCCGGTTGGATGTTGATGAGCTTAGGAAAGATTCTACAATGGTTAAAAAAGGTTGTCCTCCTTTCCGAGTAAATTTGCTGCAAAAAGCGGCCATTCCGCGTCACAACAGCAACAGTGGAACTTAAAGAACCATCATAGTAAAAAATCTCGCTGTAATAGTGAGGAAACAAGATTTTATTAGGAAAGGTAGACCGGTAGCCTTGAAACTGGAAAATGCCTATGAGAAATTTATTTGCCACACAACGATTTGATGCTGATCTGTAGAATTATTTCTCCAAGTGGCGTCATATTTGGTAATTTTACATGACACACTATTATTTAGCCAAATCTTTGAAATATCGGTTACTTAATTCAATACTCCCAATATTCAGTTTTTCATCATATTACACTCCTCAGCATGATAAAGTTTATTGCAAATACTTTCTTCTTACATTCTGTGACGTGGTGGTTGGTACTGGTACTGTATGCCAGCATTACAGATTGACACTGTACTTGATTGGAATGCATTTTTGATGAGCAATACCTATCCTCTACGTTGAAAATCTAACTAGTTTTTGCAGGATGTTGCACCGAACCTTTCGTATTTTGGATTCCAGGTTTTCAAACTGGCCTCTTGATAATCAAGTCACAATAAAATCCACAAAAACATATACTTCCATATGGTCATCTAGTGTAATAATTCAATTCAAATATATCTGGCAGTTTGATTACAAAGGTTGATTCAGAAATACGGTTTCCGAAGGAGCTCCAGCCACATTAGAAGGTGCGAAAAGAAATCCGGCAACATCGCAGCGCGCGGTTGTTCCCCCACTCTCGATTTCCCCTGACCGCGCTTCGCTGCACCTCTCATTCTTGGCTCAGGAGACGTCTTATAAGAAGGTGACGGTTAATGCCGCAAAGTGCGAGTCTAGTTCCATAATGCATTTTCTACGTGCCAAAGAGACTCCACCCTTGGATATTCATCGTCAGGTTACAAAGGTGTTTGGCGACAAGTGCGTTCAATAAGTCCGAAAGTTGTTCCATTGAGTTTAGCGTCAGCCGGAAGGAAGTCCATGATTAAGAATGGAGTGGACAACTTTCAGACACAGGCGGTTATCGAGATGGTCCAGCGTGAAGTGGAACAACAGAATCACCATCCGCGAATGCCCAGAAATCTGAGCAACTAGTTCACAATGATCTTGACCATCTCGATAACCGGTTCCGAAACTGACAGTCGCCCACTCCGTTTTTCATCGTGGAGTTCCTTCCAATTGGCACAAAATCCCTACGCCATTTTCGGACGTGTTAAATGGACATACGAGGTCTGTAAATTAAGTAATGAGATTGGTGGCAGAGGGTTTGATCTCGCAATACTGGAGGGGCCGGGCTTGGTGGGGAGACAGGGAACATGTGATCCGACTTCAGTACAAGTTTGAAGTGGCTCGAGTCATTTTGTTCTCGGTAGCGATTTTTTGTGAAGGTTTTGCGTCATACTTGGACGCAGAGCAACGAAGGCACAGGCCTACGGAGATAGTGTTTTGTTAAGAGCCGAGGTTTTTTGGTGTTTTAAGGCCTTTCCAGAAGGGAGAAGAGCCGCTGAAAGTATCAACAGAATCCGGGATCTTGTGCGTTCAGATTATCGGTTGATATAGTCGGGGAAGAGTTAAATTTGACTCACACCACCGTTCATCAGTCCAAGAACAACTGCGTGTTGCATCACGATAATGCTGCTTATCGCACAGCAATACCAATAAACACGTTTTTGGCCAGCAAGATATTCCTGTGGCTCCTTAACCACCTTATTCGCCTAGCTTTGTGACCTTTTTTTTTCGAAGTTGAAAAATCACCTTAAGAAACTCATTTTTGAAGAAAATCAGTCTCATCACTTAACTTGCAGACCTCGTACACTTGTTGCCATGTACCTATGTCAGCTGACGATGAATGTCCACGGGTAGAGACACTTTGGCATGCAAAAAGTTAGTTATAGGAAGAATCTCGCCTTGGCGGGTTCAGAAATGGGAAGCTGCATGCGTGATGGCTCCTGAGTCAAGAATAAGCGCGAGCTCTTTGAACTCCTTATTTCTGGATCAACCGTAGAATTTTTGTCTTGGGACACGTGTTTACTGCCATTTATATATATATATATATATATATATATATATCTGTTCAGCTTCTGGAGCTATTTCTTGTATCAAATCAAGGAGACAACAAATGTACGGTCCTTGTCTTGCTTTCCACGACCTCAAGACGTAGATTATTTGTAACATAGGGTACTTTTCAAAAAGGCGCCTCCCCCCACCATCTTTTAGCCGTAAACGTTAGCTAGCTGAAGTCTGCTCTGATTATATTGATACTTCAACTGTATATTTTAGCGGTAAAGTAATAGTCGAAAATTCCGAACGGCTGGGCGCAGTGTTGAACAAACTTTCAGGTAGTCAGGTAGAACGGGATTCATGTGATACCTCATTTTTAATCTCCCTATGAGTATACTAAATGACGTAGAAAATGCAACACCGACTAGGAGTGCTGAAATTTTGAGCATACTTTTACAAGTCTTAGATCTACTAATAACTAGAGAGTGATTCAAATTTTAACTCGAAATTTCTCAAAATAGCTGAGATATCTATCCCACCTTAACGTGAATAATGTTTTGACGCTCCTCTGTTCGCTACAAATTCGTTAAGTCGTTGCGGCATTGATTGGGTTAGTTGATTGTTGTCTTCTTGGTGTATTGTATCCCAGGCCATCTGAATTTGGTTTCGTAAAGCCTCCAATGTTTGTGAAGGGTGGGGTGAATTTTGCAACCTGCTTCCCATCATGCCTCATATGTATTCGATGGGGGAAAGGTCTGGAGATTGACGAGTCTACTGAAGCAGATTTACTCCGGACACTTCTAAAAAGTCTAAACTAATACGTGCATTGTTCTGCTGAAATCTTGCAATGTTTTCAAAAAGGAAGCAGATGTGGTTCTAAAACTCCGTGGATATAGCGCTGGGCAGTCACGCTACCTCGAATGAACACTAATCGTGACCTGCTGCCGTAAGCAATGGCACCCCATACCATAGTACCCACAGTGCGATAAATATGTCGATCGACGGAGGATTGGACGTTCCGCGTTTCACCACGTCTCCTCCTTACTGTTGCACGGCCATCATGTGTGCCCAAACAGAATCTGGACTCCTGGCTGAACACGACTAAGCTCCATTCCATATTCCATTAAAGTCTCTTCCTACTCCATACCAATCATTGCCGATGATGTGTGGTCAGATGTAGTACAAGATGGGGACGGTATTAAAACAGCCCAAAAGACCTTATTCGGCGAGACCTCATTATTACTGCCCTGCTGACATCATCAAACCACTGGTTCGCAACTGCCTTGTTGTGGAAAATCGATCTCTAGGTGCTAGTTGCCCCAAATGAAGATCCTGTCGCTATGTAACTAACCTCTAACTCGTCGATTTTGGCCTTCTTAGAGCCACGCTCGACAACATCTCATTACAGTAGCTTCGTTTCGATTCACCCGATTAGCGATTTCTTTTAAATGAAATATCTTGTGTTTTATCACATATCCGCATATACCTCTCTAAGAAAAGGTTGATATAACATACATAACATTTTAACGATTGACTGTTGAGTCAGAAGCAATCCAATGTGCTTTAATGCTCAAATTAGTTAGCTGCCAGTCAACCATTTTGAACGATACTGATTTTATACTCTAATATTATAAAGTTCTCTTATAGACGTTCAACATGAGGTATCACTTGACCCCAACTCCATTTTGAAAATTTCACGGTTAAGCTGAAATATAGTATTCATGCATCAGTTTTATCGTTTCGAATTTTAGCTCGCTAACTTGACCCGTTCGAACCATGAAATATGGAGGTCTTTCTAAAAAGCACTATATACATATAGATATTTATTGCTTTCCCATTTTGAGTATCTAATAAAGATTGTAATCGCACAGTGTAGTCATGAAACGCTCTATAATAAGAGTTTAAGGAAATCTAAATGAGGTTGAAAGGTAGCAACAGCTTATAGTAAATGTTCGGTTTTCTCAGTGATGAATTCCTCAACTACAAGGCGTTGTTGCCACCTTTTAATCTCAGTAGCAGTTTCCGAAGCATTGACTCCAGACGCTCGGCTCGTTGAAATTGCCAAAAAAGAGGAAAAGTGGGTCTCTCAATCGGAAAATTACTGTTATATGCGCAGGTACGTTTGACGTAACGGGCGGTCCGGCTAAGCCAACGAGCCTCACAAACGGCGCCACTGCCAAATGGCACAACGATGACCGAATGCTTCACGTCCTGTCAACTGTAATCTATTCGATGATGACGATTTGGGAGGTTCCAGCCTTCTTCAGGCTGGTCCCCTACTTGCGATGATCTGCAGGCATGCCCAGTCTATCTCTAGTGCCACCTACCACCTCACGACGGCACGTGAGTCTTCTCAGTCTATCTTTTGCCTTGATCATTCAGACCTCCTACATCTCTCCTCAGTACATGCAGATGTACCCTTAGTTGTCATCCATCTCATATTGTCACCCTACAATGCTCTCTCCATAGCACTTTTACCTTGACACCTTGCTGTATAAGACGGTTTAACTGGTTTTTGACCGACACTGACCCGTCATATCTCCTTCCTGTGAATAAAGTGATAGAAACGATCCACAAACACCAAGATGATTGCCCCCATAAAATTATTTGCCCAATTTCATATCAACATATCACTGAGACATATCGGCTTCATTTACTACAAATAGACAGTTGTGCGTTCCGTGGTGATATTCTGATACAAGATATATGTTTGCAAGTGTCAGGATGAAGCTGCTCTACTACTCTACCCACTACTGGTGAATATAAGACGCGTTTTTTCATCCCTTCCTAATATTTATTGTATGATTGGGATATTAAGTTATGAGTATTGTCCCTTTTCAGAAACATTGACACCGTTGGTATTTTTATCCATTGTAGCTAAACATTTAACGGTTCATGCTGACTCAATATGATGTACGTAAGCCTTTCCACAATGCTGCACCGACGAGCAAGCATGTCACACACACTTTTAATAGCAGGAAGAAATTATTCTCAATGCTTTGCGAAAATAGCTGTTGTAGGTGCTGTATTATCAGTCATCAGAAGGCTCAATATGTGAAAAGTTATCTAGACATACCTTCCAACTAAATAGGCGTCAAATGAAGCAGATCATATTTAACTTCGGATTGTTTAAGAATCTTATATTCATCAGTGTTTGAGCACCCATCAAATCCTTTCCTAGTTAGTATTGCTTTTCGAAGTGTAGTGGAAGTAATGTAGCTGCCACCCGACGGATATTCACCCTATTTCATGCTGTGGATTTTCCTAGTCATGTCTTTAACATTATCAATTATTTATCGAACAGTTTCATCATTTGTGTCTATCCATACCCCATATATTCTATATTAAGATTAAATAAATAGTCAACAATGTTGTCGAGCGGATTACTATACAGAGTGTCCCAAACCTAATGTGATTGTCAAATATAACTTCTGGAAAGTATCCCAGACTTTTTTCACCATTCACCTTGTTTATTTTTAGATATTCTGGAAGAGGTGTAACAGTATTCATACAATACAAAATTAATTAAGTAAATTCACCAATTACCTCGATTTAAGCAATAATTAACTCGAAATCGAATAAATATACTATTATCTAGACATAATTGTTTACCATCAAACCAATCATCTTGACAACTTGATTATTAAAAAGGCATCTTATACTTCTGTACCTGGTACCACTGAGTAACTCTTTTATGATGGATATGTGTAATAGATTTTCCACATCATATGCAGGTATTGCAATGAAGTTATACTGAACGTGTTGTCTGATGTGAAAGTGTGGCACTATTCTCGTTCTGAGTTCATTTCCAACAGCTGATAGGACACTCAACAGAACGAAATCTTTGAGGTCTCGGCATGCCTGCAGTCATCTATCTCTCTACATTGTAGACCGTGAACTGATATCCAAATATATTTTTTTATGTTCACGGAATGCTCATAGGGGAATTACAGACAAGTAACGGTATCGGCACATACCTTTCTATGAAAGTAATGTGGACTGTGCTTGCGAAGATCGTTGATCTTTGTTTAAATTCATTGACTTTATAAAAGTGGACTGAATCTTTTGTCAGGCTCTAGTTTAATTTTGAATCTCTATTGTTACATCTAATTATTCATCAACGTCTGCAATACGTCATATATTTACCATGCATTAATATGATCGATCAGAATTATTCTTTCTGACCTGCGTACCACATTATAAATGAGTTTTTTTATATGTTTTGGTTTGGGACATGCTGCGTAGTGTTATTAACTCGCAATTCTAAGAGCTTTAACAGTCGTAGATTCCATTAGATATACCGTTTTCAACAACTTCAATTTACTCTTATGCTTTACGATATTTAATTTAACAATAACATCGTTTTATATACATTTTGATTTCAGGCAAACCAGTAGAACAGCCTAGAGAAAAATTTAAGATATCGTGGGTGTGTGCTATAGCTGCCATTTTACTTGCTTTGGTTTTGTTATGCATCATATGTCACAGGTAAATTAATATTAAAGTCTTAAATATTACATAAAAGTCTTCAACAGGCTATCTCTACCTACATCACAGATAATTATATCCATTTAGTCATGTTTAACAGCTTTTATCGTAGCATACCTTCGGATATCAGTAATTTGCGCCTAAGCTGCTTGACTTCAGGAGGACGTTTTAGAAGAAAAATCTATTTTCATTGATTAGCTTGGTTAGGATATCCAACACCTTTTTATTATAAAAATTCAGAATGTCCTCAAAGTTGTGTCTTTTTTTACAAAGCGTATACCTAAGTCAATAATAAGCATGGTTTTTCTGGTAACACCCTCCTACGTCAATGAGCATGATGTTTTGTGGTACTATGAGGTGCTTCGTGGTATGTGGGCTAACCTAGACTTTGAACAAACTGCATTTGCAACAGAAATTGGCACATGTCAGCAGTAATAACGTAGTTATCAATTTGATGTTAATTTACTGTTGGCGTTTTGAAGATCGTACTGATACTTTGCGAGTGTTTTCAAGTATCCAGAGCCTCGCCGTCGTTCTCAATATTGCCATCAGAGCTTCGTAGGTTCGTTTATATCGTTCAAGAGCCATCTGGGTGGATGCATTAGAAGACCTAGACAGCCCCAAATGTTGCATATTCAGAAATAAGTAAACAGCACCATACCAAATAATATTTTTTTTCAATTTCTTTTTTTTTGTGCTCTTTTATCGCAAATTGTTATTTTAAATGTAGTTGTTTCTGGAAAGGAAGGCCTTAACTTTCAGGACACCCTGAACAGGAATTTTCCAATTTTAACTTTTTCCTTTTTAATCGACGTAGACTGTTGGGTAGGAAACGTCGGAGACGTCGGCGCGGAGGCGGCCAGTTCCCGTTGCCGATCGCTGCCTTCGCAGTTCCAGGACCGTCATCGGCCAGGCAAGCGCCCCCCTCTCCCCCTCCACCGCCTCCGCCACCGCCCCCACCTGCCATGCACTTCTGCGAGGAAATGGCTGAGAGGTGAGTGCAGATTGGAAGAGCCATTGAAAAATACCCAATGCTCTTGCATACAACTCTCACTAATCTTATTAGAAAGTTTCCCCGAAATAATTGTAAAATCGGGTCTTATTGATGCAAGTTGTTCAAGGGGGTATTTAAAACATGGACGCATAAAATGGGTACACCAATTTTTGTGGAATACAAAGAATGAGTAAACGTGTTTTTTGGGATTCAATTGAAAGTGTTGCAGGAATGAAAAAACTTTCTCAATAACATTTTTAGGTATTCATGAGACTTATCAAACGAGACGACACGTAAAAAGATCTGACCAATAGTAAAAAAGTTATGGGCGAAAACCGAGGCAGGATGCAGGTTTTGGCACTTGGTGGTAACGCGACGATTCATACTTCGAAATAACAACAACAAAATTGGAGTACATTGGTCAAGTAGTTTTTTGAGAATTTCTAATTGTTTATCCCAAAACACTTGTTTTCCGGCCATGACTACTAACTTATTGAGCATTATACAGGGTTCGCTCAAAGAGCATTTATTAGCAAAATACACGTGTTTGCCTTGCCGATATAAATCACAAACCGTTACGAAAGATAAATTTTATTTTTTTTTGCGAAGAACAAAGGTTGCGTTTTTTTCTTCTCAACAAATTCAAACATTTCGTATTTGTGAGTAATTGAACAAATGCGCCAGGATATTCGAAAAACAGACGTTACTATACACATTTTAAAACAAAGCGGATGTGTCTATCATCCTTTGTTGCGAATTCCTCACAAATACCAAATTTTTTAATTTGTTTAGAAGAAAAAATGTAACCCATCTTTTTTGTATAAAAATAATAATTATCCTCTGGAATGGTTTCTCGATTCATATCAGCAAGGTAAACTAGTGTATTTTGCTATAAAATTCCCTTTGAACTAACCCTGCATATTGCTCAAGTGATGGTCGGAAAACAAGCGTTTTGGAATAAACAATTAGCAATTCCCAAAAATCGGGTTTTATTGATGTAAGTTGTTCAACGGGGTATTTAAAACATGGACGCATAAAATGGGTACACCAATTTTTGTGGAAAAACTTCCAAAGAATGAGAAAACGTGTTTTTTGGGATTTAATTGAAAGTGTTGGCAGGAATGAAAAAACGTTCTCAATAAGATTTTTAGGTATTCATGAGACTTACCACACGAGACGACACGTAAAAAGATCTGACCAATAGTAAAAAAGTTATGGGCGAAAACCGAGGCAGGATGCAGGTTTTGGCACTTGTTGCTAATGCGACGATAATTTCACGCAGCTACTTGAAATCCTTCAAATCCGTAGGCTTGATTCTTCTAAATAACCATAACAATATTGGAGTCGGTTGGTCAAGTAGTTTTTGAGAATCTCTAATTACTTATCCCAAAACACCTGTCTTCCGGTAATCACTACTAGTTTATTGAGCAACATACAGGGTTTTTTTAAAGGACATTTTATAGCAAAATACACTAGTTTACCTTGCTGACATAAATTACAAGCCATTCCGAAGGATAACTGTTATTTTTTGCGAAAAACGAAGATATTTATTTTTTATTTGCAGGTACGCCTCCAGCGTCGACAGCGTCTGATGATGGCGGATTGGCGGGTGCGCTTTGAAACGTCGTCTACGCGCGCCACGTCACTATTTCCGCCGCTCCTCATCTTCACGTCGTCGCCTCCCCCGCGAGATGGCGCGACGCCTGCTCGCTGCCGTCAGCCTGAGCGTGAACACGTTGCGGACACTACCGCTTGCGCTACTTCGGTCGATTATCGGCAACGTCGCAATAAAGGCGGCCTTGTTCATTGGTTGATCATTTTGAGGTTATTTTTTCAGTGAAAAGATGATTTGATGAGGATGAAGTTGGATAGTATGGTACGGTAAAGAATAAATTTATATTATATTCGTTTCACAGCAGTTTGAATGAGCACATTTTATATTTATTCTACAGATGTTTCAAGTTCTCATGAAGACTTCAATACAATAACTTGTTTCACCATCTCTGATATAAATTGCAGGTACAGATCAGAAGTTGATGTTGATTTAAGCTGCTGGCTGGCAACACAAAGATATAAGTGTGTGTAGTTATTTGCTACTATCATATAATTTATTTTTATCTTGTATATTTGGACAAACCAATTCTTTACTGAGTACCAAAAATGCGATCCAACGAGCCTCACACTCGAGAAAATTGAAATTTAAAGGCTGAGTTTTATATCGCATAATGCATATGCCTAAATAGGCGAAGATTAGTTAAAACCAACTAACGAAGGAAACATTTTTGATTTTTATTGAAAATAGAGTTTTGGTAATCGCAAATAGTGCATACGTAAACATTAACATTGACATTCAAGTTATAAGATGCAATGGAATAAAGGTTATCGTTGAGAAGGTTTAGACATGCGGTATTTATGATTACCAAAGCTAAAGAACAACAATTACACACCGATCTTATGTACGTTCATTTGTTATGGCCTATGAACTTTGTGAATATTTCTCACTTTTTACGAATAAAACACATTGTGGATTCGGCCTATCAATGCATAACATCATGCTCACGTACCTATTATTAAAAGTATGCATTTCAGGCATCATGCAAGAGTTTTGCGTTTCGTTTGTAAGAACTAAGCTTCCTGAAGCTGCATCCTTACTCTTGGTATGGGGCACTGGGTAAGAAAAGGAAGACATAATTCTGAATCGTTTTGTTTTCATGATCGAGTTTGATAGTTTTATTAGAAAGAACCCTATAGCATAACTCTGTAGTAGTGTACATACATTCGTGTTCTTTTGTTAAGCCCCTTATATAAACTTACAAGAATCACGGCAAACTATAGGATGGATTTACAAGTATTGCGTTTAAGTGTTCTATTTCTGTTAAATATTCATTTCTAATTATAAGTTGGGGACATCTTATAATTAAAGTTGAATATCAGGACTGAAAACAATGTATTTCTTATTTGTCTTGAGAGCCAGATGTTACTCCGAAATGAGTACAATCTTTAAAGACAATAATAGGTAATAGAATTTTTATTCCATTGACAAATTTTAGTACATATTTTGTGTCAAGCTGAGCGAAAATTATCAACAAGGATTTTCATATTTATTGCTTCTTCGTTTATGGTGGTTGAACTATCGATACATTAAGATAAGGCCTTTTTGATCAAGCTGGCAGATAAATACTTCTATGTCTGTATATTTCCAGAAGAAGTTGTTACCGCTTTTTAAAGAAAGGCTAAAATTATCGGATAGACAATACATTTTTTGTTTATATGAGGACGGTTGAAATTCAAGACAGTTTCAGGAAGTTTGGGTCTCAAAAGAAAAGCATCTAACTCTTCATTTGTTCGTTGGACAATCACAAATCACGCAAAGGCTGGCGGTTCGGACAGGATCGCGCCACAGAGCGATCCCAAGTGCAGAAAACAAACAATTTGATCACGTGCGCGTCTCAGTTTTTACACTTTGTCAGTATTAGAGATACATATTTGCAATACAAAGAAATCAACGTGGTTATATAATAAGTGTTAGTGCGACATATTATGAACTGTATGTAGTTGAGTAAATAAACGTAACCGTTTTTCGGTATTTTCAGTGCCACAATACACACGAAGGACTTTTTTGAAAATCGTTTGCGTTTGAAGGTTGACTGCAAGGTAAATGTTATAAAACGGAATAGCTTTCGGCTAAAAAAAAACTGTTGTGGTCAACTGCTCAATCTGTAGACGAAAGCAAATTAGAAAAAATCATCGATACGGGATCTGGTATGACAACTGAATTTGAGTTTTTTCCCACTAGGGAGCTTTGGTCAAGCAGAAGATTAAAGTGATGAACCGAATAGAAGTAAACTAAATCCTTTACGATGTTGGCCTCGTGTAATGGAACTAAAACTATTTCGGAAAAATCTTATTTCACAAAATGGTCGGATTGTGTTTCTTGATGTAGGCTGAAGTCAAAGAATTCCATTTGAAATACGTGTGATAATATCGTTCTCCTATCGTAAGTCCTAAGAAATACTACACAATACATGTTTTCCTATAAATGCAGTCCTTAGAGATATGGACCATGTGAAACGAGGCCTAGATTATTTTAAAGCAATTTCTCTGACATGACCAAGATTAAGGTTGTAATGAAATTTTATTTTTTATTATCAACATTTCATCAGTGCGTTCTGGAGTGTCAAATATTCAGTTTTAGTTGCCGCATCAACATCCGCATCGGTGAGATTTTGTTTGGTTTCTAATTCACAGATTGACTGTTCCAGTATCCATTGTACAAAAGCCTTCGAAACATTTTATCTTGCTCTCAACCATCAAACTATCTATGTATTATCCAAAGTAGTGGAGGTCTTTAGTTATGAAGGCTGAACATAACGTCAGTTCTATATTTTTTTGCAATACTTGAATTCGATATCATTAGCTGTTGCTAGTTGAGTGCTAGCTTGTCAAGTATGACATATACTTGAGCCTTGCTACAACTCATGAGCATGTTGGGACAGAGATTGTATTAATGACAGAAAATAACTTGGCAAGGTACGGTATTTTTGTTTTGTTGTTCAGATGTAATATTTTGTTATTTTTATCTATTTATCACTAGGAATTGCCATTTTGTTTTATCAAATCTACTTCTGAATGTCCCATTTGTTTCAAAAAAGACTAGGAAGTGAGAGTTTGCAGAAAGATCTATGCAAATAATGAATATTGCAAATTCTGATTATCCTTTACTTCCTTATTAAACATGATATCGACAAAAGTTAATGCAAAAACAAAATACCTCCACTTCTGGGATACTATAGTTTTCTTAAAAATAACAGGGGTGCTCTAGAATTTTATTTTTTACAACGAATAACCATTCTTCCTCGTGCAATGGACAACATATAGAAGAAACGTAAGTGAAACAATCTACTGCCGTGTTAAAAAATCTTGCTTTGTAGTGTGAATTTCAGATAACAAAATGGGATTATCCCAAGTATGGTTGGTTACATATGGCTTACCATCCAACTTTCGACAGCACTTTCAAACCTGATGACGTATGTTAATTTATCACTGGGTGACTTTTTTTATGATTTTTGGCGTCGATTTTTCATCTTGCAACCAACGATCATTTGTTACTTTTATTAATCTAGTTAATATCATAAAATAATATTCAGAAAAGATCGTGCCAAGTATCAAAGTTTCTGAGATTTTGATCTCGAGGTTAGACGATAAATATGGTTTCCTGTTATATATATATACAGGGTGTCCGCAAAGTTGGGGTTTTCCTTTTCAGAAACAACTACCCTTGAAATAACAAAGGTAATGTGTAGTGAAACGAGGACGACCAAGTAAAAAAAAATAAAGGAAAAAGTACTCACTCTCCAGTTGACGAGAAGGGCTAAGTACGTCTCTGCCCGAAATCATACCGCTCCAACAGAAAATGAAATCAGGGAAGGCAAAATGTTGCGTTAAAAGTCTAGGTATTCCATCCCGTCCAATCGATTTGGGAGAATAAATGGTCCAATGAGCATACCGTTCACCATGCCAGCCCAAACATTCACCGAAAATGTTTGTTGTAAATGTGCCCGACGGGCAGCGTGCGGATTTTCTACTGACCAAACATGAGTGTTGCGAAAGTTATTCACCCCATTACGCGTGAACGTAGATTCGTCTGTCACCAATATGCACTGCAAAAGTCCGGATTATTGTCATGTTGATGGAACAACCACTCACAAAACCGCACTCTTGCTGGAAAATCGTCAGGTTGAAGGGCTTGTACACTTTGGACGTGAACATTGGTGTATATGGTACTAAGAAAAATTGCTTATGTCTTCAAGATCTACACGTCGTGTAAAGCAAAAAACCCCAACTTTGCGGACACCCTGTATATGTATAGGCAACTCTGAATTTCACTAAAGTGTGTTCAAATCTCATTTACACCTCATCAAAGCAGTCACCAGTGCCCGACGTTAAATTTCGCGTACTCATAATGGTCAACGGGCTATAAATGCCTGGACAGGTAGCAGCAAGCATTCACGATGATCGAGTGCTTATGTTTCTTTTGAAGCGGAGTTAATGAGGTTTAAATAGGGTATTCGCTGGGTCTGCGATTAAGACGGATGTCGCAGAAATATTTGTGCTTGACACGTGCGATTAAAAAGTAAATGAATATTAATAAAAATGGCAAAGATTTAGCCTTTGCCAGGCCCCAGTGGAACCCCACATGGCATATATTTCACCTATATTCTATCTGTCCGATTTGTCAGGTATTTCTCAGTGTAACTTGTGGGTCTCAGTACGCAGAGCGATGTTATTACACCTGTAGTTAGTTCCAAACATGGATAAGTAATCTGACTGATCGGAAGTGTGCATTTATAATATGAGTACGGTTTGAGGCCGTTCCTAGAAGCTTTTTGGACTTAAACGTACCATACATAATATAAATACAAAGATAATCGTATATTAACTGATGAAACCGCATTTTAGGAAATAGAAAGTATCTCAATTTTTCTAATCTTCTTGATCCAATATACTGGAAATGTCACTTATTAACGGGATTTATTTTGCATTATGATTTATTTCTTTGACAACCCTAATAAAAGAAATAAGAAATATAATCCATCGCTATCCGGAATTATCATTACCATTTGTTGTGTTCTTACTAAAGGTTTGAAAATTCTATCGTAAGTGGTGATGCTTGGCTGTATGAAACCAGTTTGAACTATTAGTTCAAGGTTTGTTAATTATTAATAAAAAAGTGACTTAATGAATGAGCAGTGTTATTTATTAAATAGTTTTTGTGGGCATTTGTGCAATTATTGTTGTTGGAGCAAAACTTATGTTCATGTCTATCACTTGTTTATAGAAGGAAGGTATTTTAATGTATTTGTTGATGTGAATGTGTACGCAAGCCACTTTTCCAGCTCATTTTTGAAAAGACTAGTTATTATATCAGGAGTCAAGAATTTTTTTTGAACGGTTAACAACATTCAATCAACTAACTAGAATTAATATGAACTTGGCGAAATATCCCTATTTTAGTTTTGTGTGGCACCACCAAAAAAATAAATTTTCGAAATTACCTTCCATCAGTATTTCATCAGAAGCACAAATAATATCGAACAATGTCATACAGGTATATCATCATACATATGAGTAAAATAAAAACTGCTGGCGTTTCTATTGCCCGGCAGTCATTATCAACACGGTGTGAAAATTTATTGTAATTGAACTGATAAAGACCCCGAAGCAGCTGAAACATCAGCAAATTTTGTTATTAATCGGCTGCAATGGTTAGTAAGCGGAATCAAACTGAAGATATTAGAGTTTCAGAAAGCATATACCCTTTTCACTCTTTTCAATTAAATAAAATAAGACTTCTGGTTCTGATCAATGTCTAGTCAAGTTGGACCCTTTAATTCATCTAACACTGATAAAATGAGCTGGTATAACATGTTCCTGGGTACACATGCCGATAGAATATGCTTGAAGACTTTTTATATGGATATGTGCACGGTATAGTGTAAGCGGGGGAAATACGGATTATATTTATGTTTTCTTGTGTTGGTGCATGCTTAAATTATCTCAATATGTTTTGTAAATTAAATTTTTATACATACTGCGTTCTATAAGGAAAGTGTTATTACAATGTACGGTTAGCTGAATATAGCTAATTTGAATTTATAACTAAATGTGCATCTAAAATAATTCAACGATTGAATCAACACAGCAACTGAAGACGTGTAAACTAGGCAATGGTTATTTAACGGATTTTTTGATGAAATGCTGGAAATTGTGCCCAAGTTGGTAAGAATAACAAATAGCATGATGTGAATGGAAATCATTCTTTGATATTTCCATGAACATTTTGAATCAGTGTTCCACACTAAAACTATAAAAGTACTAATTTTTTGTTTTATTTTGGCTACGAAATATCTTGTATTAACGGTACAAATTGTATTTAAAACAAATACCAGCGCACAAATAGAGTCAGCGTGCAAGTGTTTGTTTTGACCTGGATTAAATAGCTGTAAAACAAAAACAATTTTCTTTTACAGTTGACAGCATTAAAACAACTAACGAGTCTGCAGAAAAGCTGCTTTCCTCGGCCAAAGAATTTAGATTTTATTAATACTATACACCTATAGTTAGTGTCTAAACACAATTTGGGTTACTTCGTTTGCTACCTAGTGAGTTAAATTGGATATTACACAGAACGATCAATGCAATCATACTTATTTTTAGCAGAAATGTTCTTACTAACTACGCAATATTTTGAAGCTATGGATCGTTGACCGAAGGTTGATATTAAGTTTACAATTTTCCAATTCTACATTTTTGTATATTCAGCAATCACAGTTGAGAGAATCTCATACAAGAATTAACGTAGAGTTATCTATAATCACATTACGGCGTACGTTAATATTAAACTTAACATGGTATTTTGGTATGTCAGGAGTCAGCTGTCGGTGTTGCAAGGTAATAACGTAAGCCGTACACCCCATAAAGTTATGAGCGGTTTCCATCAGTACTTTTTCTATCATGAATCTCATAACACAAAGCGCTCAACGTTTTTCATAGCCACAGCATTTCATCACTTATACATAGGTACAGTACGTTAATTTATATTAACGCATTTATTAACTTTTTTGTAAATATGCGCGGATCAGTATTACTTTTAGAATAAGATGATTTTTATACACAGAAATGAATGCTATAACTGACTTGTAAGTGATCATATACATATAAAAAATTATTTCCGGGGGCTAATGTAAAAGCAATAACGTTTTAGTTAATTGTTTCTTAACGGTCGTACAGCGTATCTTCTTTCTAATGAAATCGTACAAAGTGATACGTCAAGTCTCTAAGACATGCTGCAAGTTCAAATTAACTATTTGGAAGTATAAAACGTTCAACGCTTTTTGCATAACATATTTTTGTCTACTTACAATGTTAAAGGTGAATATATACAATTCTACACTGTAAAAGAATATTGACAAATTTGTTTTCAGATTCCTGAAATTTGCTTACATAAATCAATTTTCAAGTTAAAGATAAAGTTGTAGATAAACTTAACGTATGGCTCTGTACGTAATCAAGACAACCATTAATTTATCAATCCTCATTTCTGCAAGTCTGCATAAATCATACAAAATGTCAAAGGTTTAGCAAACGCCTACCCCAGAGCCACATAGTTGTTACAGTAACAATAACTAAATATTACTGTACATCTAATTCTAACCCCAAACAACGGAAGAATAAGAGCCGTCAAAAAAGCGTGAAATTTTATATAGGATGTTATTTAAGTACGTGGCCGAAATCGGTTTATCCAAAATATCTGGATAAACTATCAGTCGATTTTGTTATTCAGTAGTGGTATTAAGGGCAGTAAGGGACTAATTCAGCTCCGATTGGGTTGAAATTTTAAAGTCCAGTAGCGTCCAGGAAAATACCCTACGTAGTATCTTTGACGAAAAATTTGTGCAGCACTTACTTTTTTCAAATTTTATTTTTTTCGAATTAGGCAGTTTAAAATACAAACTTTTCGTTTCCTAAGTTTTATTCATATCTCGCTTCGTTTGTGAGGAAAACTCGTTAAGACCAAACTAATATAAGCAATTAACATTAGACGAAAGTCATATCTTGAATTTTTTCGCACATATTTAAAATCACTTTCGATCAAACAAAATAAAATAAAATAATCGCGTAACGTAATAATTTATAACAGCAACGTTCTAAAAGTGTAACAAAAAATAAGATTGCAAGGAAAAACAATTGCTACTAAAACTAAGATTTCGACATAACTTACTTAGAGCAGTAAGTGATGTTCGTAATTATTTGAAGTGTTTTTAAGAGTCTTAAGCTATAAAATTACTAATATTGGAGAATGGTTCAAGTCAGTGGCGCACAAATTTTTTGTCAAGGATATTGGTTAGAGTGTTTTTCGGGACTCCACTGGACTTGATTATTTCAATCTAATCGAGGCTAAATAAGTCCCTTACTGCCCTTAGCACCACTCCTAAATTTGAACAAAATCGACTGAAAGTTTATTAGGATATTTAGGAAAACCCAATTTTTTAAAAAAGGTTTGACATCCTATGTCTTGAAAATGAAGCATTTCTGGACCTATGTTGATATGAACTTTTCATCTTAAAATTACTAAAATAATCACCTTCTGAAGTTTGGCGATGTACTTAAATAACACCCTGTACAGATAAGTGGTATACATACAAGGAGTGGGCTAACGTAGTACGCCATCAAAATACCTGTTATCACGTGACTACGGTCATCGTTGCGTTACAGAGGGTCTACTGCACAGCAGTTCTGTTGCTCTTCTGCATCTCTTATCTATAGAGGTTTTAATAGTTTTTTAACAGCTCCGCTTTTTGATGCTCTTCAAATTGGGATTAGTAATTTTTCTCTATAACTACGAAGCGTATTGATGAATCAAACTGTCAGTGTCAACATACAGAAATGCCTATCTTCATGAGAAAGTATCTTAAGTTCTATATACTTGACGGGGCAGTCAGTATATTCATATTTTATGTTTTGGTCGGTCTTCTAATCAGGCTTGACATTTTGTGTGATAATTTACTTTTCACATAATGATAACTGAAACACCAAATAGCTCGTAAAGAGTTTTATTTTGATTTTCTTCCAATATTTGTTTTAAACGTATATCGGTCTTCCTGAACAGTTATTGTGTTTTTTCTCGCTCAACTAATGCTAAATAAATTTAACGCAATATTGAGTTTGAAGTACCTGTGTCAAATAAACTGCGACGAAGTGGTTCTTCTTAAAAAACATTGAAATAACAGGGTATTTGCTTTTTGCTGTGTGCGAGGATTTTCAAATATTCGAAGATATATTAGCTAAAATGCAAACATATAACAAAAGTAGGTTGAGCTGCATCAGTAACTGCAAAAATATCTCCTATTTTTTTCAGAACCAGTTCTCCATGACAAACGTAGCTGAGAAACTTAGGTAATAGTCTAATCATATTAAACAAAAATACCCCTGGTTTGCGAGATGATAATTGTAGAGTCTGGTTCTATTGCTGAAGTTGTTTAAGGGGGTATTTAAAACATGACCGCAATAAATGCATACACCAATTCTTGTGGGAAAACTTCTTATTTGACAACAAAAAATGAGAAAACGTGTTTTTTGGGATTCAATCGAAAGTGTTGGCAAAAATGGAAGACCTCTTCATATATAAGATTTTTAGGTATTTATGAGACTTACAAAATGAGACTACACGTAAAAAGATCCGCCTAACAGCAAAAAAGTTACGGCCGAAAACCGAATCAAACTGCAGGTTTTGGCAATTGGTAATGCAACGATGGCTTCTCGCAGATACTTGAAATTCTTCAAATTCGTAGGATTCGTACTTCTAAATAACCACAACAAAATTGGCGTCGATTGGTCAAGTAGTTTTTGGGAATTGCTAATTGTTTATACCAAAACACCTGTTTTCCGACCATCACTTGAGCAATATACAGGGTTAGTTCAAATTAGTCCAAAGGGAATTTTATAGCAAAATACACTAGTTTACCTTGCCAATATGAATCGAGAAACCATTCCGGAGGATAAATATTATTTTTATACAAAAAAAAGGATGGGTTACATTTTTTCTTCTATACAAATTCAAAAATTTGGTATTTGTGAGTAATTCGCAAAAAAATATGATAGACACATCCTCTTTATTTTAAAATGTGTATAGTAACGTATGTTTTTCGAATATTCTGGCGCATTTGTTCAATTGCTCACAAATACGAAATGTTTGAATTTGTTGAGAAGAAAAAACGCAACCATTGTTCTTCGCAAAAAAATAAAATTTATCTTTCGTAACGGTTTGTGATTTATATCGGCAAGGTAAACACGTGTATTTTGCTAATAAATGCTCTTTGAGCGAACCCTGTATAATGCTCAATAAGTTAGTAGTGATGGCCGGAAAACAGGTGTTTTGGGATAAACAATTAGAAATTCTCAAAAAACTACTTGACCAATGTACTCCAATTCTGTTGTTGTTATTTAGAAGTATGAATCGTCGCGTTACCAACAAGTGCCAAAACCTGCATTTTGCTTCGTTTTTCGGCCATAACATATTTGCTATTAGTCGGATCTTTTCAGGTGAGGTCTCATTTTACATGTCTTATAAATACCTATAAATCTTATATGAAAAGATTCCACGTCACTCTCAACACTTTCGATTGAATCCCAAAAAACACGTTTTCTCATTCTTTGTTGTCAAATAAAAAGTTGTTGTACCCATTTTATACGGTCATGTCTTAAATACACAATTGAACAGCTTGCACCAATAAAACCAGACTTTACAATTATTTCGGGAAGATTTTGTAGTCTCCAAAGTTGGTTTCGATCTAGAAAATAAAGGCTCCTATTTTTGGATTGAGCCTCTATGGCAAGCTACAGTTTTTAAAATCATGGATGTCTGTATAACTTTAGTCTTTTTTCTACGTAGATAATATGGTGTCTTTATTTCAATCTATTGGAGGAGATATTCTGGTACTGCTCTGTATTTGTGTACAGTTGCAACAAACAAGTTAGACTTTGATCTGGAACTACTAATTATGGCCGTGCTTAGAGTTATAATTACAGTTGATATACCTATGGGCAGTTAACGATCGTATCTGATAAGAACTATGGGTTATAAAGAACCGACTTTTTTCAAGTGCTATGACTGGCCTTAAATGAATGGACATGGAAGTAAAATTAAACTACAAATATTCATTCGTTCATGTGTTGGATGTTTAAGCTACACAGGATTTAGGATAAGATCCATGCTTCTAGAATGGGCGTAATTATATTTCTTTTAAGGTTTAATTTAGTGCCTGAAGTGTACTTGAACTTTTAACGCAGTTTATTTGAACAGCGAACAAAGACGTAAGCAAACAAAATCGGTTGCACGCACTCCAAGAAAAATATTATTGTTAGGATATAATATCATTATTTTTAAATATTATCTATTCGCGTTAGACAGACATTTGATATTTATATATTGTATGTATGTATGTTCATACAACATATACTATAAGCAGTTGCAGAACAAGTGAGATATATTAGTACACACAAATAAGTAGATATAAGGAATATAATTCACTCAATCTGATTATCTGCCAAAATATAACAGAAAGGAAAACTTCTCCATATTTCTGTGAATTTGGGTCATTTGTCATCTATTTTCAATTAAGAAAACTGCTTCGTAAGTACTAGGTTTTTATTTCTAATAAGTATGTTCTCATCTATGATCTTGTCTGAAAAACCCTGCCAAATGAATTTTCTCTCTATGAGAGTCGTTAAAACTACCTGTCAGATCAAAATATATTACTTTAGAGCTTTAATTTGTTTTTGCCCCAATTCTCTAAAATACAACGTGAAGTTCTTCTGCGTGTACAAAACATCCCATACTGCTTCTTTTTTAATCGATAAGAACTTACCGCTAAGTATGGTACTACTCTGAAATGAACATGACTCAATAAACTTCTTCTATGAAAATAAACTGAAACTCTGCTTCTACAAATCTCAATATTTCTCTCTTCATTAAGAAGCTTGCTGTGAGTATAATAGTACTAGTTTTGGCATACTGATATTTTGGATGGCCAGCATTTTTTTATCAAACTGTTGAATTTCCACAAGATTTGGCTTCTGCACAGATTACATTCAATCATTCGATAAAAAGTACAGAAGTTCCAATTTCAAAACATCAGAAACATATTTTTGTGTAAAACTTTTTCTAAATAGTCTAATGAAAATAATCCTGTATACTCGCATCAAACAAGTTATCTTATTATTCCAAACTATCCGTCCTTTATTAACCGTTTTTCCTATTTTTTCCAAACAAGTCATTAAAACTGAACTCAAATACTGCTCAATTAGGTAGGTGTACTGCTGTAGGCAGTAGAAACATGATACTCAGATATGATTTTCAGTATTTAGACAAACAGCACCTTGTCAACAAAACAGCAATAGACCCAATACAAAGCGGAAGCTCCTAAAGTAAAATGACCTTGAAAGCCAAATGCTACTGGGTCATGAGTTGGGTGATCATCACCTCAGATAGGACTTTTATGGTTCTAGTTCAAGTTCGAGTCTGGGCAATCTCTCCTTATCACTGAACATAGCACAACTTTCAACAGGTTAAAATATAGCTCAAAGACAAGCTAATCGGAATAGATGGGCTTTCAAACGGTAAGAACCTCCGGCTAGCGGCTTTACACCCCGCACCTGTCACCAAAAGGTAGAAAAAGGGCTAGAATTCTTGCTGTAATGTGCGCCAGTCATTATGCAGTGCGGTTAATAGACTCTGGTATTTTCGTCAACAAAATTAGAATCAATTATGCAATATAAAAAGTCCAAAGAATTAATCATTATTATTATTACCGAGCGATGGATGGACGAGTTATATTGGGCCTCATTAACATCAAGTCCTTGAATAAAACAAAATATATCATTTGAATTATAGCATAACAGTGTCCGTGACATTTGTACACTAAACATTATACGACTAAGGAAAATAAGGAAGGTCTTGATAGATAGAAGAAAAGTCGAGTCTAACTGTAGAGCAGCTATGAACTTGTTGATAAAAGAGATACGCCAAACTTATTGTACTATTGAGAACTATCGTTTCAAATAGATTTTAAAAAAGATTTATTATCATTGAGAAGAAATGGAAGACGACAAAGTACTGCTTATCTAAATACTCTCTATCACTGAAAAAAATATGGACGGTGAAGGACATGATATCCCAAACGCGAATTGAGGATATGATTACGGGTAAAAACGTATAATCTTTTAATAAAGAAATTTTTATACGTGTAATTCTTAGACTAATATTGTAAGACGCGCACATTTCCATTGTTTAAAATGTATATAGGGCGATTCAAACTTGATGTAAGGCGCGAAGGTCTTGGAAATTGTGTACAATGACAAACTTCTTCCCAGTTAGTAAAATCTTAGTTCATAGTCTGTGATCCAATGCATCATGCAATGTTCATCATATATGCTAACGGTTGCAAGCTCTATAGTTCAACAACATTTCCGGCCAAATAGGGAAAAAAGTATGCCTAAATGATGGTCGAAAGTCTAAGGTTTAATTCTACTTCTCTGTTATTAAAAATTATTCGTTAGTTATAAAAATTGTACTAATCCTTACTTGAAAACTATTTTGCTCCCTATAGGCTGACTTAACTACGTGGCAACATCAACATGTGTTTGTTAAACGGAATAGCTTGTTTTTTAGTGTATTCTTAAATGTCTATTCAAAACACGCGGTTTGATATGACGCACTATAGGGATTAGATCACTACATCGGGAGCAACGGGATATTTTCTCCGAAAATCTTGTTAACCTTAATTTCAAAGCTGAAAGTCAGTGACTTTTGCAGAGTTGCAAATTCTTCATTAGAATTACCTTCATATCCAATATCTTCATATTATTCAAAAGTTTTCAGAAATTTGTGCATCAAAAGAAAATTCTGTAGCTCCGTAAATACTGATTCAAACAAAAAAAAAGGATATAGCATAGCACGTTTGTATTGCCACGTAGTTGTGAATCACTCTATAGAAATCAGCATAATTTTCCAAGTAAGGTGTGTATCTTTTATATTAATGGGGTATCAGACCAACTAGCAGCTTACCGTGTACCTATATATGGATAAACTGCAGGGATTACCACTACTCGAAACTAGCAACTGTAAATGCATCGAATATGATGGTTGCAAATATGGAACCGTCGAGACTTTCCATAAATCTGTACATTCAATATATAGGGTGCCTAAAAAACAATGGTATTATTTCAATGACAGGAATTAGATAAAAAATGGCAAAAAATGCAGGCTGTTGAATTCAAAATTGACAAAAAATTATGTATCTAGATAGAATAAAAGTATTCTATGAATAAACAGCACATACAAAAATGTTTGCAGTCCAACTTCACCAGTGGCATAGATTAAAATATCTTCTACATCACTAAATTTCCTGGAATAAGTATTACATTTTATGGTAATGTATTTAATTCTCTCTTGAGAAAATTTTATGATTCCATTCCTTTTTGATGAATAATCCGTTTACACAAATGTAATTCCTTCCACTTTGGAAATATTGGAAGGTCAGTCGAGTTTGAAATTTAAAATTGTTTAGTAGGTATATCAGCGATATCTGAAGAATATTCATGTTTTGGCCTCCTTGGTGGCGTAGATATTTTTGCACTCTGTATCCTGTTAATGGGGTATTTTAGAATTTATGTTTAATGTTTTTATGATATTCTTTAGAAGTATTGCCATTGTTTTTCTAATCACAATTTAACTAACATCTGATAATTTCCATAACGCCTGGCAACGCTGTACATAAATCCGATGCAATGTCTCCATCACAAAACAGTGCGTAGGAGAAGTACGCCTCCGTTATATGATCGCGTGCGACATATCAATCGTTTTCCACTCAATTTCGAATATTGCAATTTGTCAGTGAGCTTGGACTCTCAGGCTATCAAACTAATAGGACAAATAAATACAATCAACAACGACAACTTCAGTCATAAACAAAAAACTAATTGCAGTGATAATTTTCCGCCCAACAAGCGAATGAAGTGTTAAAAGTATGGATCATTCCCAGTGGGAAACATGTATTTTCTCCTTAGAGGAATGCTTTATATAATGGCGATTTTCCAGGCTAGTAGTGAGAAAGGGAGATTTCATATGCAAGGGATCACGGATTATGATTTTTTTTAAAAGGTAGACTAATATCTAGGAAGATGACACAAAGACATTCCTGAGATCTTCAAAAATCAAAAAGATGGTGAACTGAACTACCCTCAATACCAATATTTTGGCAGATAATCCAAAATGAGCACCAACGGCTTCCAAAGACACTCTATGTGCAACTGCATTTTGGCACTTTATTAAGAAACGTGTAGTAGTAGCCCTTTTGTGGGCGCAAATTCTACGTTGAGGATCTGCAGAGTTTAGCTTAATACCAGAAATATTATTACTCTTTGAGGGAGAATTCATAGACCGGAAACTAAAAAGCGATGGAAAGCAGTTTATAAGGTATACAGTCTCATATACTGTGAGACTTGTCAGAAAGTGTCTATTATTCTTTCTTCCAGGTCTTAGAAAGCCTAGAATATGTGTTCAATCTATCGGATTCATATTGAATACTGAAAAATAATGTAGCATTTTCCTATAAAACAAGTTCTACTAGGATCCTCTTTGGATATACACGCCCCTGGGTGATATCGGTGTATCTTGAATAAGATTTATACCATCACAACTTTGACAGCACAATAACCAGTCTTTACGTCTGATTTTTTACCTATTACGCTAAATAATGTCCCACATATAACATTTTTTCAGCGCCTAATCATTTAGATGAAAAAGAATATTCCTATTTGATTTAGGTATATCGAGCCCGTTGAGAAAATATTATGCTTCGATACTGGCCCTGTCGATTTAGGCTGCAGCCAATCTCCAGAATTATATTATATCCCAGGGCTCCTTGCGTCAATGATTGTAGATATATTATTATCAGGATAATTTATTGTTCTTACTTTAGAAATGGCGGAGGCAATATTCTGGATCCTGCACTAATATTAATTAGCAAACTTCAAAATTTTACTTGGTACTTCATCAAACATTTTTGAGGTAACAGCTTTCTGGATCTCCTAATATATCATATTTGAGCAACTATGTGCGAAAATATGCGTGAGGTCCAATCCGTCATTGAACATCCGATAGGGCTGATTGTTCTATAGTAATACCATCTTGGTGGTGACCACGCCCTCAAAATTTCGTCCAATCATATAGTCTCGTTCAGGATCTATACAAATATATTTTCTACCGGCATTCTGTTTCCGTAGTGGAGCCATGTACGAATTTTATAATAAAAATTTGTGGCCTTTTGTCTACGTGGAACCAGAGATTGCTCACATAATCTGAAACTCTGTAGATCAGTAAAGTTGTGGCGAATGATAATAGACAAGAAATTAGTCTTTCTGGCACTCATAGATTGCTTCTCAGAAAAACGGTACATCGAATTATGCGCAGAATTCCTTGTAACATATTGAGAGCTAATCTCTGACTTTGCGATCCTCAACATTAGCAATACGTCACCAAAACTGTATTAGGTACTTGACTATCATTTACCAATATTACGGTTCTGTTGAACATTACCTTGTGAGTATTCTCTTTGCAGTTTTAGTGTCGTCATTCGGAATGTTCAATTTTACGGAAAGTATTGACATTCTTTTAGCTGAATTTTCAATACGACTTCAAGCTTTCTGTTGCTAATCGGAAATTCCGTGTTCTCAGCTAAAAAGGTAATTATTAAATTGATGGTAGATAGGTTAAAATTGATATAACAATCGAAATAAAGATTTGACGTATAAAATACATATATTTATGGAGAACACCGATTTTCTGGAAGACTCAGTTTATTTCAACATAAATTTTCGATCCGCTCCTTGACCGATGAGTTCAGCTAGCTGTTTTCCTTAAAAGTGGTAAATTCGTGATTTCAAGAATCGCATCCGAAATAAGAACCTTTTCATTAATAAATAACAAATTAGGTAGTTTTGATAAGTTTTTCATAATTTTTATATTTACATAATTTGTGTAACCGAAAACTATGAAGGCTGAGCATGTTTTTCAAGAATATTTTTTGCGTTTCATTTGTTCACTCAAATCTCTCGCAAGCCTCCATATGGTGTATTAACCACTATCGCTAGCTAGCACTAGCCTTTGGATTATGACTGGAAGATTTTAAAGGTAGTTTCAATTATTTTTGAGAACATGCTCCATAGATCTACACATTTTTTAGAAACCTGATCGTCCCAATAATTAACGCTAGGGCTTTGAAGGAAAATTCATTAGTTGAATACATCGAAACAGTGTGATCTAGAATAAAGCAACCCTAATTAATATAAAGAACTTGGTTGAAAATCCATGGAATGAATTCCGTGTGCTCAATACTTTTATTTCATTTTTAAAAGTCACTCATTACATATTTAATCAATGTACTAGGCGGCTCTTACTCTTAAGAGGAATACCGAATATTAATTGGGGTTACTTCATTCGAGATTACCCTGTATTTATTACGGGAACTGGTTGCGGTAAATGAATAGCATTTATTGTTTGTATAGATTTTTGCAAAACTTTGATAGAACCGAAACCAGTTCTCATAAAAACCAAAATACATTTGATTGTATTTCGACATCTCATCATCATTGGTATGTTATTTGTTAACCTAAAGCTGTTAAGTACTGTTAAGATTAAATTAAAAATGGTCGCAAACTGTAATATATATTATATTGTATCAAAAATGCTCACGGCGACTAGAATCGAGTAAATAAAGTGTATTCCACTGTACGATGAGTTTATTTTCAGAAAGATTCCAGTAGCATTATAACAAGGCTGAGCGAGAGTTGGTCCACAGGACGATGCAGATGACATAAAATGTAGTAGTATAGGTCTTCGACAATCTCGTGGTTGTTACGTCATTAAATATGATTTTGTGCTGACCTGTAATACAGATTCATAATATGTTTTCAGAAATGCTAGGATTTTGCATATTCGAACGCGCATTCCTATGTAATGGTCACGGTTACGTCGAATAGTCAAGTAGACTTATGGGTGAATTCATCCTTAGGCTCTTCCAGATTACATCTACTGTACATTACCTGCGCTGCTCTGCGTCTCAAATTTCGTTCGTCCCAATCATTGCACTTGTAAGAAAAATATGTCGATGACACACCAAATCTCATAACTCTAATAAAATGAACCCTAAATTCTAATGCAGCTTTCATATAGGTCAAAGTTCGTAAACGGAGAAATATGTTAAACTAGAAACGCTAGAGTGAATTCGAATAGATAAGAAGGAGTCAAGCCTATATGTTTATATTGCATTGTTTGTCGCCAAAATTGTGTAGTTTTAATGCATTAGTTTAGCTAATTTCCCTAACATTAATCAAACTCAAGCGGATAACCAAATGAAAATGGTATTTACCATTTTGCATTGGTATTTACCGATCCGTTCAAGCGAGTGTGGTTATCAGTTTGGTTATAAGATCCGTGACGTCATGAAACAGCTGTTAGGTATATGTCATAGTTATCACCGCAAAATTGTGGTATTTACCCAACTCAGGAGTAGTTTTATATTTCTGGTTATTATTTGACATGTGGCAAGTTAGAATTTTGCCGGGTATTGGATATTTTTATTGTACTAGCTTCATTTTTGGGAAACTTGATACAGGCTGACTTCAGATTTAGCATAAGAGAGCACCTTATTAGTTATAATCATTACTGTTGTTGGGGACACTTTAAATCTAGTTCCTACGCTTAACAAAGTATCCTGTATAGCCATATACCACAAGAATATTGAATATATATAAATTCACAGGATGATGTCCACCTGTATACGGTTTTGTTAATATCTTTTTTCATTGCTTTTTCATCATTTCTGCTAAATCAATAAAGATTTTCTTTGACATGCAGAAAAGTTTAGAGAATTGAAAGTTATCATAGCTACAAAGCCATGGTTCCATCAGTAAAAATTTGTTTCTGTAAAAAAAATATTCCTCCCATTAATATTATGAAAGATTTCTTTTTTTCAGCTATCCATACCCCATTATAGACGAAAAAGCACCGATTATTAGGCGATAATAAAAATAATCAGAAATTATATACGCGCTTTTCTAAAATAAACAACTTGAAACAAACCGCGGTTAAAACCAACGCGTTCAAGCGATTCGAGTAACTGACGTCATCATCCCGTGTGTCGTCTTGAACCATATTATAGCCGCGGTACATAATACGGAATTTTTGGTTATTCGCTTGGATTTGATTGTCTACTAAAGTGACAAACCAATACATCGACGAGCATTATTTTCTTTGGAAAGTATATTCAAGTAGTTATTCCTGCTGGGTGTACTCACGTAGAGCAAGGCACAAATACTATTTGTGTTGGGATGTGAATGACTCAATTGTTGTTAATAAACAAGGATAAATCAAATAAGGCAAAGAAAAGGAAGTAAATATTCATTATTATATGAACAATTCTGCTTGATTCTTGATTTGGGAGGGTGAACAATACGAAACATTCTCTCTATCAAACTATCAAACAACATCAATGGCGGAACATCGGATATTCGAAATTGCAAATACTTGAGCATAATATGGAAATTCCTGAGATTATTCGTTTATTACTAGTATATTCACTATCCGAACGGTTTATTACACCATTTAACGGATAGAGACACAGGAATCAATTTTAAGACATAAAAGTGTTCTAAAATAACTGAAAATTATCAAATAACTTAACCTACTGTTGTGTAAAATCTTTTTAAGCTGCACAAATTACAAAAGAACAAATCTACAGCGTTTCTTGCACGTTCACAGTTGTTACATGCTCATACTACCATTATATCGGAGAGGAAAGCAACGCACTGGTTCTAGCGACGTTTAGGTAAAAGTATTTTGAATTGAATCACGTTTTAGCATTAGGTAGGGTAAACATGCCAGTACCATGATTATTAGACCTATGATAACCTATAGATATGCAGCTTGGTGGGGCAAGGCAGCACAAAGAACTGTCCAAGCCAAACTGAGCGCAATTCAGACATAAGCTTGTATGTTGATCACTGGTTCCTTTCGCAACACACCAACTGCATCTATGGAGGTCGTTCTTAATTTACCCAATGGAAAAAATACATGGAAGGCTAGTGAAGAAGGACATCTTATAGACTACATCATGTGGCAAATTGTATAATGGACAATATCACTATATAGGAGGCGACATGCTGGTGTACGTACAAAACCACCACAGTCTGGGAATGCCTTCTGATATAATGCCAAAGATAACAAGATATGCTAAGCCCTCTTCGGTGACAATTCCACACAGGAGTAGGAACAGCAAGTTAACCTGATAAGGAAAGATATCTGTGCATACACAGATGGCTCCAAGACCGAGGTAGGTGTTGGAGCTGGTATCTTCATGCCGAAGCTAAAGGTTAAAAAATCTTTTAGCCTAGCTACCTAGGCATCTATCTTCCAGGCAGAGCTATATACTATAGAACTGGGTACCTGAATGATGGCACAGAACTATATTTATTCTTTCAGATAGTCAAGCCGCACTTAAAGCACTTGATTCCACCTACTCGACATCGAAATTAGTGCGGAATTGTAAAGTAGCTCTCGGTGGCATAGGGGAGAAAATAAAGTCCGTCTCATATGGATACCAGGACACACAGGTCTAGAAGTCAACTAGCAAATAGTGGGCCTAGCACACCCTTCATTGGACCTGAGCCAGCGATTGGGATCGCATACAATACGGCTAAACAAATAATCTCCGCAGATATGGACAGAAAGATCCATCAATACTGGGAGGAATTAGCAGGGTTAACCCATGCTAAGACAACTATGCCAATCTTGACAAAGAAGGTAACAGGCACTTTACTATGGCTGAACAGGAATAGCCTCAAACCTCTAGTAGGATTGTACACTGGTCATTACAAATTGGGTCACCCACATGAGCAGGCTGTGCATAGCGGAAGACGCTGAGTACAGATTGTGCATGGAGGGAGATGAAACGGTCAGGCATGTATTATGCAGATATCCTACAATTGCCAGAATCAGGTACAACATCCTTGGAGACGTAGTGCTCCAAGCAGAAGACCTGAAGGATATTTCTCCAAACAAGTTGATCGACTTCTTCCGGAGGTCGGAGCTACGGAGGGCAAAATAAATAGGTGTGAGCCACAATAGACCACAGAGTCGCAGTGGAGGATTATTATTGATGCACGCACAAGAAACCTAACATAACCTAAACGTACCAGTTATTGGACAGTTAACGTTTTTCTCAACTTCAATTCGGTGCCACTGGAGTATTTTTCAACGGATATTATTCTACCTATGCCAGATCTTAGTACATGTATCCTATTTGAAGTCTATGGGTTTTACATATTCTTAATATTACAGCTCTTTTATAAAATCTTAAAAGACCTGAAAAGGTTCCAAAAAGTTAGTGAAAATGGACAAAAAATTCACAAAATTTTCAGTTATTGGACACTGGCAAACCAGATAAAAAGATAAGATCACTGTTCACCAACTTTTATAAAACCTCAACCATAAACTATACTTGTATTTTTTCTTTAGATTTTGGTACATATTAAATAGTTCTTCGACGTCCATATCATCATAGCCTTCAAGATCTTCTTCACCTTCTATTTTTCCCAAGTTTTCATAAACTTTGCTGTTAGTTTCATCTTGCTCATCTACTTCATTACCTTTTCTACTTTCTACTCGTTTCGATTCGTCGCACAAATAGCTGACATTTTTTCTTGTGCGTTCATTTCATTATCTTTCTTATTGCCAATTTCTCTTGGTTCTTGATCGGGCCTATCTTCATTGCTTTCTATTTATTTCGGCTGCGCACAGATCCCCTATCATCAGTGGCAACTCATGTCATTGACAAGCAAAAGAGATTAATCATTGCGGCTTAACTACAACTTTCTAGTTATCCCGTAGATTGTCTTCTATTTGAAGTTAACTACACCATTGAAAAACGCGTTTTGAGCGTTAGCTTCCGGAGTCACAGTTAACCTACAATCAAAAAACCGAGTCTTAGTTTTTGAACAGATAATTGTATAACGCAGGAAAGAAATTCTTTTTGGATTTGCACCAACAGATTTTTCCCACCTTGTGTTACACCCTGTAAGTGACATCATACTGTGCCAAATACTGTCAAATAAATCAACTATGCAGTGAAATACATCAAATGTTCAAACAAGCGTTTGACATTTCACTGTGAATATCGACAACTGCCGTTACCGAGACTCCCATTACAGAAATTCAGAATCATGGAAACAAGGAATATTTTTTCGGATCCAGGCAAATGTGGGAACTTAATTGAGTTCCAGGTAACTATTAATAGTCTAATCATATTAGCAATTTTTCCCGAAATAATTGTAAAGTCCGGTTTAATTGGTGCAAGTTGTTCAAGGGGTATTTAAAACATGAACGCATAAAATGGGTACACCAATTTTTGTGGGAAAACTGTTTATTTGAGAAAACGTGTTTTTTGGAATTCAATCCAAAGTGAGAGCTACAAAATAAGATCACACGTAAAAAGGTCTGACTAATCGCAAAACTGTTATGGCCGAAAAACGACAAAAATGCAGGAGAATAGTATTCGATTTAAAAAATTTTGATTCATGTTACTTTTTTACGTAACCAGTTGCAAAAATCAACTCTTATAGGCAATTCTCGAGGCAAAAGCGCTTGTACACGTTGTATATGATATATATATATACTTGTTGTAGAGTTCTTTTCAATTTTATTAAGCACAACTTCTTTGATTTGGCTGGTTCTTACACTTGCGGGTCTTCCTGCAACAGGTGCGGATCCCTTGAAATTGCCTGTTTCACATAGTCGAGCGTGAATGTTGATGAAAGTTTGTACATTAAACAGCGGGCGTTGTGGAAATCGATCACTATACAAACGTCGTGCTCGTCGAACGTTACCCAGAGCCATTCCGTCAACGAAATGCATATCTGTCATTTCTTGAGTACTGAACTGGACCATTATGACAATTAGTAATCACCAAAACTTAGAAATATTTAGAGTCTTAGAATGACCAGACAAGAAAATAAATATTTGCTGACGAATTATTTGAGAAAATAAATTAATTCAATTGTTTTCGGGTACGTCATATGTGTCTAGATAAGCAAAATCCTTAAATATTAAAAGTATTGCGATCAAAACCAATCAATGTCATGCTGTTTTTTCAAAAAATACTGGATAACATTATCCGTATCTGCGTACATGATAGGTCTGAAAACAACTGTAAATCATGTGATATTCACCACAGGGCATACTTAATTAAAATAAATACGTTCCATTCTTTTATAGTATTTTAGAACAATATCATTTCTTTTAGGGCTAATATGCTCTAGCTTGAAAACAAAACCGTTACTGATCCATGTTCATATGGAAATTTCGTCTTCAAATTGACCAATGATTTGATTGTTAAAGTTTATATACATACTTTATTAATACCATGCATATTTACATCTCCCTCATACATACACGTGCTACCTACGCCTGTGTGTGAACGTTTGTTCGGCAAGCTCAAATACATACGCTTTTAGTTGTCTCTTTAGTAGTCTCCGTCTCGAAAACTTTGTCGTTACGTAGGAGTGCCCTTAAGTCATATTTGTCAGAGTGGCAACTTACTTAGCATCGGCGTGCAATTTGGGTCGTCCTGTTATCAATCTTCAATATAAAATTGTACAATGCCCGGAAATACGATCAATGGAGAAGGCCGACAGCTCGTGCTATGTTTATTTTAGTATTTACAGGAAGAGAATGAAAACAGGGGTCTCCTATTACCAACTCCATGCGTACCGGAGAGAGTAGCAGATGCGCTGGAGATTAGTACATGGTACGGAGACTCGATCTGTTTACTTATTTCATACGACGTTGATGACGTAACCGCCAAGAACGGTGACTACAGCTATAATAAATTATGTAGCGTTCACTTGCCAACTTCATCACCCCGAATTTCATGTTGCTAACTTGGCCGGTGTAAGTAGAATGGCCTTTCTGAAAAGAACTGTATACCATTAATCCAGTCGACTATTTCAAGAGAATTTTTCATTCACTATATTTTTTTTCACTTATACTCATCCTATTAGATCGTCAGCTGTAAGGGTTTCCATAGCTGGCTTCCTACACATGATGCGCATTCAAAGTCCATTTGTCCAGAATGGCATGGGATGTACAGAATCAATCTAGTTTACGTCACTCATTTTTTCCTATTCAACAAGTGGATGACAGGGGGGCAACTATTATATCACCCACAAAGAAGATGGTTCCTCGAAAAGTAGTAGGTTCACACCACTTTTTATAAGTCGTTCTAATCGCTCAATTCGATTGATCTACAGATGTCATAATGTACCAATATAGTAAGAATAATTGCAACTTTACGTAATATCCCGAACTAAACCTTTTTTCGACATTACAGTGTTTTTATCGTCTTTTAATGTCGCAAGTAAGAAAAAAAGCTGTTCTGAGGACCAATGAAGCAAGTTAATCTTGATATAAATGTGATAGAAATAATAAATAGTAGAAACCAATATCTTCTACATTTTTTAGTGGACGTTTTCCCAAAATGGGTTTCCACGTACTTACTTATAAGGCCTCAAACAACCTGCATCTTCACTAAATGACAGATGCGTTTTATTTTGACTCGACATTTTTGCAGAGCAATGAGACAATGAGTCATTTCATGGCATCATTCCCTGATAATACATTTTGGAATGTGAATCGAAATGTGACCAGTGGAAATTCGACCAACCAAGGTGGGCAATCTACATACCTGTATGAACAGCCAATAGATCTGCGTATTTCTCACAATGACCAACAACGCAAAGAGGACTTCATCGATGCTTACTATTCAAGGTCCTGCACCAAAGCCGAGGTAAGAGTACCTACAAAATAATGTCAGACTTCAATCGAATTTTTAAGATATAATTATATTATCCACCCGTTTCATGAGAAATTTCAACAACTTTCAAGGTCATGGCTTAAGTCTGATTGACTTGTAATATGATCTTTCATGATGATACACTACGAGATTTTGGAGACTAATAAATCATAGACTTGTTCCTTCTACCAAGTCTGAATTCGTTGGACGGTGTCACTTTGCGATAATATAGAGTGCTCATGCATTTCTGTATACAACTTGCTAACTTGACCGGTTTGAAAAGCAACTGAGAGATCCCTAAGGAAAAAGGAATGTATGCCAACTTGGGAGTATGCAATCTTTGTAAAGAGAAAAGGTAACTTTCGTTATCACAAGGTCTATTTTCTTTCAAGGGACATCCAAAAGAAAGCAGCTCAGTGAATACTTATCAGCAACAGGCTTCACAAATCTGTTTGGATTATAAGAAAAAGCGAAGGGGAATGAGTAAAATAAATCCTATAGTGGTAAGTATTCCAATCAATATTTTCATGTTTTATCACAGTAATTTTTTAAGCTAATCAGCAGAATAAAAATATTTTATTATTGGTACACAGTGAAACAAGCTCTGAAAAATGTAACATCTGAAACTTAACCTGTGGTGTTACTTTGGTCCAGTCAAACCATCTGTTTTAAAATTCCTCTTTCTTGAACGACCTTTCGGTCTCAACAGTGACCTTCATCAAGTACAATTTACACATTTTAGACAATTTATCTGCCTTCCAGGTGACAGTCCGTTTGTATTTACCTTTTCATTTTCATATTCCTATACACCTTGTTACTACAATAGTCTGAAACGTCCTGTTACATGTTGCGGTAGGCATTTCCGTTCCAAAAAGACTTACAGTCCTTCAAAGTGACAAGCTATCGTCTAATATGGTTAGACTATAATGTCGCAGTAAGTTAATGTTTGTGGGGTATCTTAGGGGACCACTTTGTCGGACCTATCTTCATTAATGGTAACTTTAATTCCTCGCGATATTTGGAACTGTTTCAACAGTTTCCAAGGTTGGGTCGTTTATTTTAACTGCTTGTGGGAATCGTCAAAAGGAGTTGATATAACAAAAAAATCACCAATATAAAAGTTGCATAATGTAAGATTAAAAATTTAAAACAATAATAAAGCTATTACACAGATTTTTGATATTGTCGACCATAAAATCTTACCGTTTTTTGTATACTACTCTTATCGTTTATCTAAATTTGGCAAACTTTTTGTTGTACGTTTTTTAGTACGAGTCTTTGGTTCGATCAGTTGTATCACTCTTTTAATAGTGCGCATACTTTCGTCTGATTATTTTGTGTGAAAAAAGGCCCATGTTTACGAAAACAATCAACTAGTGGAGTTAATAATAACATACGGAGAGTGCCAACAAAATGCCGCCGCAGCATGCAGGTTGTTTTCCTTCAAGAAATCATACGGCCTCACGGATGTTTGTGAATTTAGTTATTAAACTTCGTGACACAGAATATTTAAAAGGTCACGCTGGAAGACCTGCTCAACCTGAAATGGTACAAATTGAGGAAGACAGTTCAGAAATGGTCGAAGTCGACCAAACAATGAGTACTAGAGCCATAGCAGCTGAAGCTTCTCATGGTGAAGTGTGGAAGACAATACGACAAGAACCGTTACCTGCTTTAGTACAAGACTTGACAACAGACGCGTGACGAGTAGGCCGGCCGGCCGGCCGACAACACGACGTGCCTTACCTAGTGAATAATATATTATTATTGCAGCATATTTATTATACTCTACCTGATGTCAATGACGGATAATTCAGAAAAGTGTTTTCGGTATATAAAGGCAACTTTCTGGAAAATATTAAAGTAGTTATTAACTATTTTCACCCTGATGTTCACTGATACTTCATCCAACATTACATGCACATTAGAGTAATAAGTTGATGTTATAAAAGCTTGCTAAAAATGATAAATTCTTCAATGACATACATAACCCCATGTCAGTCACAACCCTTCAACAAAATTTCACAAGAATATGCAGACAGTTTACTATTATTATAGGCATAATATACTGGTACTTGAAAATTACATAAAAAATGTAGTGGTTGTTGAACAGTCGTGTCCAGCAAGAACCAACGAGGAGGTCTGAGGTAAGCTCTTGCCAGGAAAGGAATAAGGAAGATGAGGAGGAAAAAGTGTAGGATAAATGATAAGAAAAACAGATAAAATCAAAGTAAAATAGACAACAGAAAAAACATTACAAAAATTGTTTTTTGTTTAATCAGTACTGATTTAAAAAAATTCCTCGTAGTTCACTGGCATATTTCTGATATTAGAAAAATAGAATTTGGTAAAAACTTTATTCTATGGCGTCGCTGCCTTTTGCAATAAATTTCAGAAGCTATATTTCCTTATAAGCTTGACTTATAGCGTAATACGTCAGTGAAACATGAAGAATAAATAAGTTCAAGATTATGTAAAACGTACCTTCATTATTTCAATTATCAATTCATCTGATGTTAATTCTGCATATATCAGCCTGTAATCGTCTCCAAGAGCGTGAAATGTATAACTTTTGGCCTCGAAATGTTAGTTTCCCAAATATGTCTCTGAATTTCTTCAAAAGTCTTATGAAAAACATTTTTAGTAGCTTTTGCTTCGAACCTGGCTGTAAATATTTCGTAAAGCTTCATCAATATATGATTGACAGTAGACCACACTACTATTATTCACAGATTTATCTACAAAGAGAATTCACATAAGAGATATATTATATTTAAATAATACCCCTGTTTATTTTGAAACATCAAGAAGGTTGACTCTAAATTTCATGGATAATAGCATACGTTTAGGTGGAAACCTGTTGGCCTTCTGAAGGTAAGTTTTGAAGATATATCTGTTGAGAACGTTTCCAAGATCCTCAACAGTTCTATCTATACTTGAATGGTTCGCGAAGTTCAAACCAACTTTCTTGATGCCATATGCTATACCAATACTTACTCTGTAAAAATTTTGATGCTTGTTTGATTGCTGATTTCATGTATTGGTATGTATCTGCTAATAATTCATGGCGTTTCTATCGTTCCTATTCAACCTCTTTCTTTACCCAACTGGTCCAGTTAAACATTCATCCAGAAATCCAGGCAGAACATTTTTTGAAACGGCTGTCTATTCAGATCATTATCATCTTTTGTCGTCATGCTCGGGAGTGTCTATAACTTGTGCCATTCCTGAAATTGGGAGTGTCCTTCCTTCAAAGATTGATAAAAATATTTGGGGTGTGACTTTGAAAAAAAAACTGAAAGTTTTAGGATAGCAGTTCTGTAAAGTACGAAAAAATAAGAAATGTGTAATCACATGTGTAATCACATCTTAGCTGAAAATAGATATGTTCGAAAAATCGAAAAATTTGCACTCAATCGAAATAGTAAATTCCATATATAATTTAAAATTAAAGTTATAATACGTATATTATTATAATCGATATCATAGTTCATCACCATTCCTGAAATATCCAATTTGCAAGGACATCATAAAGAGTTGTTCGTATCCCTCGACGTGCCCCCACATCGCAGAGTGCCAAAAACAAATTCCCTAATATTTCCCTAGCTACTCGCTACTCCCGACCACTTATTTTTAGTTACCTGATGCAAATGATAGCATTTTGTTATTATTTTTTATTTTGATTATTTTTAATTTTCTGTTGAAACGACGCTTTTTCCTAGTTATTCCTAATTATCTAAATAGGGCACCCTGTCTGGGCGAGGGCAGGTTTATCAGTCTCGCAGCTCTCGTTCATAGCTGTGAACCCTACACCAATAAGAAAACCCTAAATGCACTTACTTTTCAGCAAACTGCTCCAGTCCCTGGAACAAGTAGAGACAACATGAGTATACAAGTACTACGTTATTCAAATTCTCACTCTCACACTTAGGGCAGGAAAGGTAGATAGAACAATTATATTGACCGTTTTCGCATGTTAATTATAAATAAAGACTTTTAAATGTGGACAATACTTAGGTAGGTCCACATACCAAATTATAGTTCATTCCAGTTGACAGTTTTGAGGATATTAAAAAAAAAGTTTTTACTTTTAAACTTCTCAACACCCCGTATCTTTTTAATGAAGCCTACGAAGAAAAAATCTTACAAAGAAGACCCCCCTTAAAATGCCGACATGTGTGTGATTTTGGTCATGACTTGTGAATCACCCTGTATCCTCTTTTTTACCACCCTGTTTATTAATTATCCTAATATCGAATGAAGTCTACTAAAGTAGATCTTCCGTGATATAATCGTTACAATCGTGTGATACGAACACAAATATAATAAGATTTTAAAGTATTTATCGGGCTGCACGTATGTTTTCAAATTTTCTATTCGCCCTGTACCTTCGAAACGAAGGCGATTTTCGAAAACGGTTTAAGGACAAAGTAAAATGCGAATAGACTAAAGAATTAGTCTTTGATTTTTTAATGAACATACTGCCAAAAAAATACCACTCCGTGAACTTACGAGTGATGGGTTATGTTATCAGCATTTTTGAACTTGAGGACATAGACAACGTCTCACATGTGAGTATGCAAGCCTATATAGATAAGATACGTAGATATAGTACAATGAATAGCAAATCTTGAAAATTCAACCTCTTAAAAATATCAGTTTTCATTTGAAATAGGAATGTTTTCTTCTTTGTTATGGAGTATACTCTTCTTAAATATATATGTCATATTGAGATGGGATGTACATATTTCTCACATACTAAAGAAAATTAGATTCATAGCATATAAAATAAAATTTCTAACCGGTATATTAACTGAATATTATCTACGAATAATATATCAAGTTTTAGTCGAGCCACACATAACATATGGTATAGTAGTGTGGGGTGCTGCATGCACGACATACTTTAACGATTTAGATGTACTTCAAAGAAGAATTTTAAAATCAATGTTAGGCAAATCAAAATTATACCCAACTAATGACTTATATAATGATGCACAAGTATATGATACTAAACAACTTTACTTCTTACATACCATCACTCATTATCACAAAACTATTAGTGAATACGACATAATTAAACATAATCATAAAACCAGATATAAATTACGCGCAAAAAATGTTCCTAAACCAAACAAATCCCTAATGAAACGATGTCACCTGTATATAGCTCCAAAATTGTACGAAAATTTACCAAATAATTTAAAACAATTACGCAATACATTGGGCATCAAAAAAAAAAATTAAAAAAATTTATTAACACGATTGGGAGAAATCAAATTAATAAAATAATCTCAAATATTACACAATAAATGCTCTACCATTCTTACCAATAATTTCTTTTTTCTCTCTATTTCATTATATTTTGCAATTCAACATACATATGATCCATGCACAGGCGTTGTCCTCCTATGGATATATTATATTTATTTACTCGTTTCATGTTCCCTGTATTTTAGAGTAAATAAATATTATTATTATTATTATTATTATTATATCTATTCGCTGTCGGGCGAAAAATGGCTCTTATCAGCCCACCTCCTTTTACAGCTTGATGGAGACAATATCGCATACCCTGCCTCATTTTCGCCTGAAAAGCAAGCTGAAATCATGAAAGCAGCATGTTCTCTGTTCTCAAAACGTACTAGAACGCTCTATCAGTGGATGTATCCCAACGTGACTAAACAACAAGTCAAAATAGCCGTCGCTAACTACTGGCAGTCTTTAGGACAATCTGAGAAGGATTTTTACGTTTCGCAGGTAAGTTCAAAAGTCCAAAATCATTAGAGTATATCCATGCGCATAAATGGTGAGTTCTGATAGAAGTGAAAAATAAATGTTGCAGAGAGAACAGTTGAAAAGAGATCTGAAAAGTTGTAGATTCCCCAAAAAGCTAAGCAACATTAGCTGAAGCGCCAGAGTATTATCTGCCCCAGGTCTAAGTACAGTATCCCTCCATCTACAATATCTCACATTCTTAGGTTTTTGTCTATATTTGAGCATTCTTATAAGATAACAAGCAACATAGATCCTTGTCAAAATTCTTTTACTAGTACTTGTTTACAATATAATTAAAATCAGAAGATACATAGAATGCCTAGGATTATTAAAAAAATTGCAACTATAAATTTTCGTCCAAATGGGGTGGATCCTGATGATGCTGACCGAGCTTTTTCATGAATTATATGAGACTTTACGGTTAGGAAACAACCTTCAATTTTGGGAAGCATCTTCTCGAATTTTCTTGTCTTATAAGTTTACTGGGTTTTGTTCTAGCACCGTTCTAATTTGGTTATTTTTTAAACAGTCAGGATTAGGATTTTGGATTTTGACCAATATTATGCCAAGATGAATATGTTACGAAGTATTTGAGGAAAAATCGGCTCAAAACATTCCAAGAATTGTTTGGTTTGAATATGAAGTGTGCAGGGGAAAAAATATGAATGTCACAAATTTGGTGTTTTGTAGTTAGAACCGGCAACATGTCTTAACACAGTAGAGTCCCATGCGGTACCGGAAACACGCAAAAACAACGACAGTCCGTAGTTATATCCAATTGAAAGCTTGCCGTGCAGGGAAAAAAGATGAACGTCCACTGATCGTCATCGAAACTAGTAACTACTACAACAATTTTGCCAATCTGCGATGAAAGAAATAAACGTTTTTTAAGCAGTTACCATTAATTTTATATTCTTTTGAATAAAGCTTTTTTGGTTCATTGTTTTTTCCTGTCCCAATTAAAAAAATATTTAGTAATAATTCTGTTTGAGTTATTGAGTTTAAAAAATCACCTTTTTCTGATGTTTTAGGCCCTGTTGAATAAATTTTCTGTTAAAGAAGTTCTCATATTAGAACAGATCATAAAACCTAAGATAGGCATTTTGATGGTTAATGAACCCTTAGATTTTCCAGGGTGTCGCATATGACGAAAGACTCATTCCTAAGTCTCTATCTCAAAAAAGTTGAATTCAGGCATGGACGCTAATACTCGTACATAGAAAATGTTTAAATTCAGAAAATATAAAAATTAAAAGGATTTTCCATTAAAAAATGTTTGGTCTGCTTTCACTTTTGGGCTACCCTGTTTATCAAAAAATATTTGTTTATTTATAATTTAATTTTTTTCCAATTTCTTATAATAAGGAATCTACGGTACTCCATCAGATCTATGACCCACCCTGTACAACGTGTCTAGGAGTCGTCAAACTTTTAACTTCAGTTTTCTCGAAACTCACTTTTTGTGACATTCGTCTTTTTTTCTCTGTGCCCTACATATACAGGGTGTCCGCAAAGTTTTCAGAAACAAGTACCCTTGAAATAACAAAAGTAATGTGTAGTGAAACGAGGGCGACCAAGTAGAAAAAAATAAAGGAAAAAGTACTCACTCTCCAGTTGACGAGAAGGGCTAAGTACCTCTCTGCCCGAAATCATACCGCTCCAACAGAAAATAAAATCAGCTGTTGCGCTACCGAGCAGACGCCGGCGGTGGTGCAGACCACGAACAGAGGTAACAAATATGACCATCGTGCAGAAACCACATTGATTGTCTTACACTTAATGGCACATCTTCTAATAAGGAAGGCAAAATGTTGCGTAAAAAGTCTAGGTATTGCATCCCGTCCAATCGATTTGGGAGAATAAATGGTCCAATGAGCATACCGTTCACCATGCCAGCCCAAACATTCACCGAAAATGTTTGTTGAAAATGTGCCCGACGGACAGCGTGCGGATTTTCCACTGACCAAACATGAGTGTTGCGAAAGTTATTCACCCCATTACGCGTGAACGTAGATTCGTCTGTCACCAATATGCACTTCAAAAAGTCCGGATTAAGGTCATGTTGATGCAACAACCACTCACAAAACCGCACTCTTGCTGGAAAATCGTCAGGTTGAAGGGCTTGTACACGTTGGACGTGAAACGGATACAGCCCCTCTTCACGCAGCGTTTGCCACACTTTAGTTTTTGATACTTGCACTTCTCTAGCCACGTCTCTAGTGCTTGTTGTTTTTTGAAACGCAATCGATTATACGGGTTCGTTTACCTCTACACGCGTGACCGTAACCGTCGGTTGAAGCTTGCATACTGACCTGACACACTGACCCCGACCCAGTTCTGTCGTCGGGTTGAGCTAGTGTCCTAGTACCACTCGGGGATATCGCGAGTCGCGGCTACAGGACGGTATTCAGATATTTTTGATGTTGCAGAGCCCTTTACCTCGGTTCCCTTAAGACATTGGTGTATATGGTACTAAGAGAAGTTGCTTATGTTTTCAAGATCTACATGTCGTGTAAAGGAAAACCTCAACTTTGCGGACACCCTATATTAAAAGCATTTTGGAACATTGCACGATATTGTCATTCAACTGGACTACTAGCTTCATTTTTTCGACTAAATAGTTTCACGAAGTGGTGAATTACAGAAACATTTCAGGTGCTGGGGAGATTTGGCTTCCGAACTTCAAATCTAATGGTGAATCCTCAACTTCACACCATGAAAGAGTTGCCTCCTGAGCCGCCAAAACCTCTACTCGTGAATCAACCGAAAAGGAACACAAGTGAACTCCAGAAAGCCATTTCGAGCATATCCGTTCCTCAAAATAGCAAACCCTTGCTCAGTATCAACAACTATGGAGTGATCAAAAATATCCCGAAGAGAAAAAGATCAGGACAGAAAGGTGGGAACACCAAAAAGAAGTTTGTCATTTTAGCGAGTTCGGAAGACTTCCAGGATGATCCTGAACTCAGTCAGGAGTTGGAGAAGTTCGCTATTAAGTTTAATTTTTCTAATGTTCAGTAGGAAGCACTTTCTGTATATATTGTGAATATGTCGAGAATTTACGTTTATTTACTGGATCGTGCGACATGGTAAAACTGGAGAACCTAATCAAAATTATGTTTCTACTTACAATCAGAGTTGTATTGAATGCTTATATCTGGTTGAACAAGGAAAATAAAGACACTTTCGACAATTTTCTGATAAAAGCTCAAACATCATGATTTTGTGCGCTTTAAAAGAAAAAGAAAACTGAAAATATTAAAAATATTAAAATCATCTCACTAATGAACCTGATCGGTCTGCTTGAGTAGTGTCGACTTATAGGTGGTGTAGTTTGTGAACACCAGAAGTTCAGCTCCTACAAATTGCTTTGAAATGAGCTAAGCAATAAAAACTCTTCAGGGAAGGGAAGGTTTGAACGTTACCCACTTAAAAATCTCAAAGATAATTTTTATAGGAGTTTTCGATATGTTGAAGATGTTAATTTATTTACTTGTTTCAAACATTATATCGCGTACAAGTCTAAAATGATTGATTCCAGAGAAACATTGCCAAGGACCTAACTGGATGCATACTTGAGAAAATGCACTAGAAATGGCCATGACTGTTTTGACTCCGTCTTCTTTGTTATCCTCATCGCTCCCACCATCAGTGATATACTGTTTTTCAGTAACGATTCGTTGCTTCGCCAGTCTTCGTTATCATTTTTATCTCATTTCAAGTGATCCTAAGCTTTTAGAAATGAAATGATGTAACCAGAGCAATTGCATGATTTATCGGTCACTAAGGGCCGTATTGTCAGTCATTGCGACAATGGGAGGGCGCCTTTATGGTATCCTTGATTTTAATAGTCGCTTCTCTCCTTCAGAAAGGAGGGGTATTTCTAGATCTCTGCTGTTCAGTGTCAAAGTCAGCATTCTGCTATTCTGAGGTAACGTTGCATTCTTGAATCTTGAAAATTTAGGCTGATAAGATAAAAACCAAGTTTAATCAGCCTGGAATTTTTTGAATTCAGAAAGAAAATATAACAAATATAACCTCAAAATAGAGCGCCAAGGATTCCATCAAGGAGTCCTAAAATTGTAGGAATGAATGAGGATATGGCCCTAAAAGCCCTTTATTATTGGGAACCAGTCCGTTAGGTACTTATGTCATAGTCGGTACTGTATGTGGTTTATTGCTTTAGAAGAAAATAGTATTTTAGGCCTGTTTATATTGAAGTAAATCTTCAGCTTAGTAGGTATTGCAGGGACTTTGTATGTGTGGCATGGGGATATTTTTGAAGGTTTCATTTCGTTGTGCCTTCGAAAAGCATATTCTATTTAACTTTTGTTTCTATGAACTAGAAAAGGCAAAACTTGTTCTTCAAAGCTGAGACAAAATAAGCTCTAGCATGCGGTAAGAAGTTTTTCGCTACTTATCCAACAAATCGCCATTATTGACCGCAATGTCTTATTGAGAATTACCATTTCTCTCCCTAGGTAAATGATGAATACAAAAAAAAAACACTTAGATGAATAATAATGTCATTGCAAACTGTATATTTCATCGTGTAACTTTGACAACTGAAGGGGATATTTTGGAGCGATTGAGAAAAAAGTTTGGCACCAGGTAACTAGATATTTTGAAGTGTTTGTAAAATGAGTTGAAAACGTCTTGATCACGATACAAAATCAAAATTCTATATATTGCTCGCATTGAAAAATATTGGTTTATCTCCAATAATTTGCATGTTTCGATGTTGTGTTAGGTATACAGTTTTATTAATTGGTTTTGGAATGGGTACCTCAGCCGGTCCTTGATGTTTTCGCACGGGGCCATCTTAGAATTGCAATGATGGCTTTGTCCAATCTCAACATATAGGACCGTTTAGCCTGTTGTAGTAATACACACTATACCTGTATATGAACGTGAAAAAGGAGAACAACAAACGAACTGTGAGGAGACAGACAAATAAAATATATTGTCATTAGAATTGTCATTGTACTTGGAAAAAGCCAAAGTGGTAGTAAAAACGTCGTGTCTGTAAACGTCAATTCAAAGATATGTGGTCTTATTTGGCGGTCAGAGGAACATGAAAGATTGAATTAATCAAAATTACCTCCAGATTGAAGCCCAATGTTGGGGTACATCTAATAATGCGAGATGCCAATAAATGTCAAATTATCATCCTGACTACCTACTACGTAATTATGGTTCATAGCAAATCGCAGCCAAACAGTATTCATTTACATTACACATACTGAAGTGACTTAATGGTGCATGTACGTTATTATTAAAAACCTTAAGTGAGGAAAAAAGCCTTTATTAATAGCACGTCCACATATCGTTTTGGTTTACATATAAATTACAAAACAACTTATATTCTTCAGCAAGTTACTATTTAATCTACTTCTTCGACTGTTGGTCCCTTGTTGCCTTGCTGTCCACTTCCTTGATGAAGCTTCATCATGACCGGTTGAATATCCTGCTGCAGTTCTTTAAGCTTGTGTTCAAACTCATCCTTTTCGGCAAGTTGGTTCTTGTCCAGCCAACTAAGTGCGTCAGAACATTTATCTTGTACAAGTTTCTTGTCCTCCTCCGAAAGCTTGTCACCTGGTGCTTCCTCTGCAGCCTGTAAGAAATATCAAAAGTGTTGGCTATCGAACAATAATAGAAGCGGTTTTTGCTTGGGCATCTTAGCTCCGAAAATGAGGCTAGAGGAAAGTTGCAAAGCGTTCACGCTTATTAACTAGGTAGCACAAGCACATGAAAATGACGTTACAAGCTGGTCATGAACTGACAAGCAGTTGAATGACGCAAAAGTAACGTGAAAATGACATAGTAATGTCACATATCGATGACGACAGTGGTACCTCACTTGCTGGACGTGAAGATGGCGTCGATTATTTATGATGAACAACCAGTTTTAGCTTCTTCAAGAAATCATATATTATGTGTTGTCAGTAGTAGTACACTGATGGAGTACGGTAGGCTACGAATGGTAACACTAGCTTGTTACGTACTGGAAAAATAATGCCACTAATCCCCTGTATCTCTTCTATTATGTTAATTTTAAGTAAAGAGTATTGAATGTGGACAATACTTAAGTAAATCCTCATACCAAATTTTAGTTCATTCCAGTTGACGGTTTTGAAGATATTAAAAAAAATTGTTTTTATTTTCAAACTTCAACTTGAAAGGCAAAAATGTTACTTAGAAGACCCCCCTTAAAATGCGGTCATGTGTATGATGTTCCATTTTTGGTCACGACTTGTGAATCACCCTGTATATAATTCAAAAACGCGTCATAGTAACGATCTACAGTACATGTACACAAATGGACATTTAGTAGACGTTACCACGACGTCGATATTTGGAACAATCCCGACAGTTGAAGAGTTATCACCAAATTTCGACGTCATAATGACGTACTAGCAGGGTACGTAACTGCAAAATGGAAGTGATGGTGGTTGTCAGATGAAATCGCAGACGGAAAACCATGGACTATTTGGCAACTCTTGGCTCGGTCGGACTAGTTTGTACAATGGCGAGTAGATAACAGATAACTTGCTATGTTCACATTAGCACTGGTTGATTCTGGTGATAAATGGCAGTTTGTGCTGTCTTATTTCACCAGACCTTAGAGTCTTATTGAGTATAAATGCTCAGCATTCATTCGTTGTTCACCGAGACCAAACTTAAACCATGCTGAAGAGTTGCCAATTAGCACGAAACAGCTGTTCGTGGTTAGCCGTCTGTGGTTGGACGAATTAAAGTTTTATTACTAGAATGAGGGGATTGTGTTTTATCAATCATCCTTTATAATCATACCTGCTTAGCACTGAACACGTAAGTCTCCAGCTGGTTTCTTGCCTGGATCTTCGCCCTTTGCATCTCATCTTCATGGGCATACTTCTCTGCTTCAGACAACATCTTGTCGATCTCAGCCTTGGACAGCCTGCCTTTGTCATTGGTGATGGTGATCTTCTCCGACTTGCCAGTGCTGGTGTCCCGCGCGGACACGTTCAGGATGCCATTGGCGTCCAGATCGAACGTGACCTCGATCTTCGGGACACCTCTGGGTGCAGGCGGGATACCGGTCAGGTTGAAGGTGCCCAACAAGTTGTTATCCTTGGTCATGGCACGTTCTCCTTCGTACACTTGGATGGTAACGGCGTTCTGATTGTCAGAGTAGGTTGTGAAGGTCTGCTGTTGCTTGCATGGAATCCTGGAATTATACGAGTATTCGATCACTGTATGAATGTAACTACATGAAAAAGCTGTTGGTACATTGATGGTGCGAAGGTCGAAGATGATGCAATGGGTACCTACCTATCTTACTACCTGCTGATCAAGTAGATTTGCCTTTGTATGAGTACTAACCGATAGGTTGGAAATAATAGAGTGAGTTTACTGTTGTATCACGATACTCATGCCACAAAGAAAATTAGGATGGATTTTGTGATGGTAGATGGTCTCTGACTGTCGAACGCGGAGGTACCACCCGGCGGATCTCGTAGGCGGAGCCAGAATGTGTGCATGTTGCATGCACACGTGTTCCCTCGCCAGAGTCTGTGTGACGTCCCCCCTTTCCCATGTATCCACCATAGCCCCACAGTACCCAATGGGTGCTTAGGCCTTAGGCCTTCGTGGTAGTTGGAATATAAAAAAAAAAGGAAGGAAGATGCCAGAGTGTACCTTCCGTATCAATACGAAAACCCAGCAATCCTCACGTTTTATATGTTTGGGATTGAAATAAAAACGAATTGCTGTAACAAACATCAGCGTCAAAGCTGTCTGATTAACAAAATGGAGTTGGGTTTCTGTTCCAATCTCTTGCCTCAACTTAATCTAACCAAACAACGTACAGTTTTTTATCCATTCCCATGGTTTAACGGTGCTCTGTGCTTGCTACTAAGTATGGTATAAAGTAGGTTAACAATGAAAATCCTTGTTATACAAATGCTCTTTGAGCATCATGATATCGTAACAACCCAGCTAAGCAAATAAAATATAAAGCCTCATAAAACGATGTTTCTGAAAATTTTGATCACTCCAAAAAACAATATTGCTAACGACCAAAAATGATGAATTTGTAAAATATACTAAAACAAACAAATCATAAAAAACTTATCTAAAATTTTAACAATTTTACAAACGCAATATTTCCTCTGCTTTGTATGTGAATTGCGTGATGTTAGGGAATTGATATGCATGTGAAACACTGGTTCGATAGGGGATACACACTAGCAAAATTGTATTGGTTGTTTCCCCTCAGGTGCCTTTTTTACACAAAGCTGCATATAGAAATACCCACATAACAGTTAAATCTGGTAAGAACTACATAACAAAGCCTTACCTGGAATTTCTTTCAACGATCTTGGTCATGACACCGCCAGCAGTCTCGATACCAAGTGAAAGAGGCGCAACGTCAACCAGCAGTACATCCTGGATCTGAGAGCTGGTATCTCCGCTCAAAATGGCTGCCTGGACAGCTGCTCCGTATGCTACTGCCTCATCAGGGTTGATGGAAAGGTTCAAGGGCTTGCCACAGAAAAAGTCCTGGAGCATCTTCTGGATCTTGGGAATCCTAGTTGAACCGCCGACAAGGACGACATCGTGTATGGCAGCCTTGTCCAGCTTGGCGTCATTGAGGGCCTTTTCTACAGGCTGGAGGGTACCTCGAAAGAGGTCCATGCAGAGTTCTTCGAAACGGGCTCTTGTGATCTTTGAGTAGAAGTCGATACCTGTTTATGTAAGTACCAATATCATATTTTGGAATTTAAAAATACAAATAATACTAGTAATATGTCTCACGATACTTGTTAATCAACTGGATTATACATTCGGAGGTGGTGGCACTAATAAAATCTGGTACAGAAGCTCAGTTAAAAAGGTTGCACAAAGAGTTTCTATAATCACAGCTTCATTCGCATAGATGTAGGGTCTTGAAGCTATATATTCACGAAAGCAAGAAATACAGTATGTTACGAGTTACACAGCTAAAGCATCATAAGGATGTATTATCTGACAACACTAATTTGATGATGATGATGACCTGTGGCTTGACTTCCCTACGTTTTACCAAGCTACACAAATCACCCATCGCTTGGAGAAATGACACAAATCTAGTGTTGATGCTTGCATTTTCTATGATAAGCAAGCTATATAAATTTCCTATATACGGACCGGGCAAAGGTATCGACCCAATAAATCATGCATTTGGTGAAGCAGTACACATAAGTTCTTCTACCTAATCTGCATGAAGAAGCTGGAATATTTTGTTTCCTTCTGGAAAATACATTTTTGGTCATTGACCTTTTCGAAAAACCAATTTTATCGTTACTTCCTACGCCATTTTTTAACAGAGTATTCAATTTCGGATGCAAATAGAGTGATTTGAATAATAGTTCATAAAGAAAGGCTTCTTCTCCTAGTGGTTCTGTTTTAAAAGCATAGCCAGATTGCCGCATGAACTTACCATCATGGAGAGCATCAATTTCAATACTAGCTTCAGTGCTAGATGACAATGTTCTCTTTGCTCGCTCGCATGCGGTTCTCAATCTTCTCAGTGCTCTTGTATTACCGGAAAGATCCTTTTTATGCTTCCTTTTGAAGTCCTCTACAAAGTGATTGACCAAGCGGTTGTCGAAATCCTCTCCACCTGCAAGGAAGTATGTACATAGAATGTCATGTGCTGGCAGAACAAGGAATATATTGGTCTAAAGACTGGGTGATGAAAGTACCAGTTATTATATTATATGGAACGAAATATGAAGTCTATATTTATGAAAGCATCAGGGTCTATAAGCGGGTTTCTCGGCTAAGAAGATGACTGAAATTTCAAGTTGATAGCGTCTATGAATTTTATGCTTTCAAGTTAATGTAGGTATTTTTGTTTCAAAATGAACCCGTTTTCGAATATTTTTGTATGAGCGCATAGTGGCAACACTCTCTTCTTTAAATCTGTGGTGCAAAACATTAAAACGCAGAACATATATGAAAATGAAAATTTTGCTCAACTGCGCTCACACTAAAGATAAAAGTTACAACAAATCAACACACAAACAACTTCAACCAGTGTTTTTAATGTGAGCGTAGTAAAGCAACATTTCTATTCTTACATATGTTCTGTGTCTTGGTGTTTTTCAGCATAGGTTTGAAGTAGAAAGTGTTGCGACCCTATGCTCATTTAAAAATACTGAACTAAATATTCGAGATTGGGCGAATATTGTAAAAAAATCCAAAATTGCGAACTTTGGGCTTTTAAGTAACAAGCAAGAACTAAAGTAAAAGGAAAAACGTTGATGAAAGCGTAAACGCACATAGTATGGCTTCTGTCTATGTCAAGCTGGCCGCTTCCACTAGCAAAGAGACAGTACAAAAATAAAGCAACAATCATGTAAGTAATCTGTTTACTACATTAACTGGAAGGCAGTTTGCTTTGTTTAATGTCATTTTAATAGGCAGTTAGAAAATCAATTATTTTGTATTAAAAGGATCAGTGCTTTGTTACTATTATATGAACTTTGAGTCTTGCAAGTACCAGTAGTAGTAGTTCATTATTTTTATTATTATTATTATTTCATAATTTTGCAAATCCAGTTTTCTTAGACAGTATAATTTTACATTAATTCAAATGTTACTGATTAAACTAACGCCAGTTAACTGGGTGCTGGGAATTTATTAAAAAATCGTATCGTTTACACCTAATACTCTGGATATATATAAAAGCCCAGCCAGCGATACAGCCAATCACTTAGTAGTCGTTTTTACGTCGAATGGATTTTCAAAAACTCTAAGCGTGAGACAAACGGGAACATAATATTTTTACAAGCACATTGAAATGACTATATTTGGACGAAAATTCTGGCTTTGGACATTGGAAACGACAAAATAATCTGCCTGAGAAACCAAAGATGACAACATTTGTAGAGCATCCTGCATTTAAAATTTAACAAAAAAAGAAATGAGTCGACTCCAACTGGGTAGCTTTTTAGTCTAGTTCTATTTTTTCTCAATATCACCAGAGAGTTGTCTCTCTCGAGTAGATAGCCAATTATAGAAGGTGGATAGATTGGATATTTTTAGAATGTCAGAAATAATGTGCAGACGGATTTTACAATAGAAGTATATTCAGCGAGTAAAAGAAAATATTCCGAGATACTTGAATGCAAGCATTTTATAGATGCGATCAAATTATTTTCAGCGCCGAAAACCCCGTTTATAGACCTTGATCCGTTGACACTAAACCATACTTTATCAAAAACAAGCTGGCTTGTAGATGAAGCAATGGGTTATTTTATCCATCAGGTGACTACCTACAACTAGCGTGATACAGAGCGAAAAAACAGAAAATTTGTCCAAAAATAGCACTAAACATTTTACAGTCATGGGCCCTTAACGTTCCTCACATCATTTACGAAATCGAAAAAACAAATCTACTGAAAGGACAAAAAACCAGCAACATAAAAACTGAGAAATAACCTATAGACAAAAAAAGAAAAATATCTTCTATGTTCAGTTATGCAATCTATGTGCCATTGCTGGTAGCTTTGAGAATACCTCGCTGATTTCAAGGACGACATATATCTGTTCCTAAAACAGTAACTGTTTTTCAGTATAAGCCATAGGCGTAGGGACCTTTCTGTTATTCTCAGCGTAAGGGTTAAACATGTATCAAGTTTTGGCGCTTGTTAGTGTTGCAAGAATTATTTTCCTCGCCACAGACTTTTCGCAGCACCTCTTTTCATTTTGTAAGTGAGCGTTGAGGTTCTTGAAGTTTGCATTGAAGATTTTACGAAGCATATTACGAAAATAAAAGCACATCATCAGCACGTTATATGAAGTCCATTCAATTTATGTTCTCAAGCTGTCTTATCACTGACTTAGCAATTCATATATACTTGGTACACGTTGCGACAATGGTATTTTAGGATATGCTTTTATATAAACTTTTTGTATTATTTTTCGACGAAGTTTCTGCTTCAGAAATATTGCCACTGTTTGTACAATCATCTTATATACACGAACGACTTGTATCGGGATTAGAATGCTGATCTGTAGAAAAATGTTCCACCTGTATCGAATCCAAGCTGTTACAATAAAGATAACTTCAACAATGATTGTTTATCGGTTTTAACTCCATGTTATCCACCTTAATAGGTCAATTCATAGAATTACAAGACAAATGGAGGTAACACATACCCAAATGCGTATCTCCAGCAGTAGACTTGACCTCAAAGAGAGATCCTTCGTCGATAGCCAAAATAGACACATCGAAGGTACCTCCACCTAGATCGAAAATGAGCACGTTCTTCTCTCCTTTCAAGTTCTTATCTAGACCGTAGGCAAGAGCAGCCGCTGTAGGTTCATTGATGATTCTGAGTACGTTCATACCGGCGATAGTTCCGGCGTCCTTGGTGGCCTGCCTTTGAGAATCATTGAAGTAGGCTGGGACAGTGATCACAGCATCTGACACCTTGCCACCCAAGAATACTTCGGCTATCTCCTTCATTTTTGTGAGGACCTAGAAAATGAAGTGTGTCGATTGATGTCAATGTTGTCTCTGCCAGCAAAGCTACTTATTTTTTTTTCGAATTTATACTTTGTAAAAGACTGCTGAGGCTGCCAAGAATTTAGTTAAGTTATTTCATACATCTAAATTGCATTTAATAGCCGAATAATATAATCGATCTGCGTAACGATGACTGACCATGTTTCAGAAATGCATGTTAATCAAAATTTTGGCAATGTTTGTGGGTAGTCCAAGGGACTAGAAAATTGCTATGCTAGACTTGATTCTTGGGAAAAACTGATAACATATTTGCAGATGGTGTAAATTGACAATCTGTAACGATTATATAGGGTGTCCTAGAATAAGATGGCAATTTCTGGAATGAATATAGAGCGTAAAACATTATGCCACACATTCCTATAAAAGATGTCACTTGCGGTGCAATCCCTTAAATTATGCTACTGAAAATCACATATTCGTTGACGATGCAACGAGATTTAGATAGATTAGTAACCATTTGAGGTCTCTCATGATGGTGTCCTTGGTGTTATCTAGATCGTGGTGTATGGAGTAGCCCTAACAATATTGTTGATTGTTTACATCCTAAATAATAATTGCTCAAATATAATAATTTTGGGAGCGTAAGCCTGACCTCAAAGTCAAGGTCATACCTGCTTAAATGCTATTTGTAAAGCAACCCCTGAATTTTCAAAATTGTAGACAGCAAGTATAGTATAGTTAAACGTGTAAAATTTTTACCTGACCTCGCATGGCCAAGGTCATGATCAAAGTCACCTTTGAGTGGCGCCCATAAACCTCACAACTGCGCTGTCAAACATTTTTGCTGAAGCAATTTGTTTTCGACGTCTTGATTGGATATTGATGTTTCCTTGAAGGTGAAGGTCATGGTAACGGTCAAGGTCATATTCGGATGTTTAATTTTGCGCCTCTTTACAATTCCGGTGTTAAAAATGGGATTCCGTTTGAAAATATTTATTCATATCGACCTTGAAGATCGTAGCCAAGGTCATTTCCAAGGTCATCATAATCTTTCTCTTTCTAAGCCATACATTTTTTAAATTTTTTTTCTCTAGAATGCGTAGTTTTCGAAACATTTTGATGGCGCGATTAAAACCCCATAGGTAACATCATCTGAAGTCCCAATCGGTTACCACGCTATCAAAGTTTCATTGAATTATGTTATCAAAGAGTTGTTCAAGAAAAAACGAACTTATTGCTATTACTGTTTTGCTTCTATATGCATCTGAAAAACTACATATTCTGTGGCACTTTGTAGTTGTAAAATAAAATAACATCATACAGCTTTTTCCAGCTGTTCTAAATGTTCAGAAAAGGTCAAAAGTAGTAGCAAACTGCTGTAATAAACGACGCATGATCCATCTTTTCCTGCTAGCGTCAATTGTAATAAAGATGCCGCATACTTGCTTGCAATAAAGGAATAAGTTTGAATGATGCACCACTTACCATGGAACTGATTTCTTCAGGTGCAAACTTCTTGACTTCGCCTTTGTATTCAACTTGGATCTTTGGCTTTCCACCATCATTGACTACAGTAAACGGCCAGTGTTTCATATCTTCTTGGATTTTGGTATCATCAAACTTACGACCAATTAACCGTTTGGCATCGAAAACGGTGTTTTTAGGATTCATCGCCACCTGTGAAAAATTAATAACCACATTGATTTGCTTGATTCTATCAAGTTATCTTAAGGAACCTTCGTATCTTCGAAGGACCATGCAAGCACGCACCTGAATTGTACAGTATTATTAATATTTCAAACAATTGATTCAACTTTTGAGTGACCTACCAAAATGCAGTGAAATGCAAAGATAACCCTATATGGAGCTTAACTTCGATTTGTAATGCCATAAGCATATTCTAAAAGAATTGTTCTAACTTAACTTCGGAGTGAAACTTGTATCCTTTATATTTGGTTTGACTTAGCTTTGATCTTCACTTTCAAGGTCAAGATTTCTGTTACTATTGACTTTACTATGCACCTTTGCTCAAGTCACTATATAGAGTGACTGTGAGGTCTAAGCACTGTACAGACTACTACGAATTCAGGCTACTTTTACAACGAGTTTTACTCAACAGTGACACATTTGCTGTTTTGATGTGTCATATGCAACAGTGTTGAAAAAAATTCTGTACAATAATAAAAGGGAATTTATGAAAGTTCAAATACCAAAAATCAAGCAGTAAGACATCAAAAGTTATGTGTTTGCAAGCAGCAAGTCGAAAAATCTCAATTGGATGCCATTATAGATGTTCATTATTTGTTTATAAAAATGTTTACAGGCATTTCAAGCAACTCAATATTATTGTATTCATAGATTCTGCAAGCTATTTGAATAGTGTAAGCTTTTTTGTAGTCAGTGCTTTCTGGAATCTGTTTAAATTAGTAAAAAATACCAAACTCTTCGTGGAGAAACGTGTCAGAAATTCGTAATCTATTGGTTTGATTTGCCACTGTCTCTTTGACACCAAATTTAATTTAATAAGAAATGGATGCAAGTATTAAGTGTTGCGGATTACGTCTACATTTCAAAAAAAGGTGTTAAGCAAATAATATTGTGGTGGGCAGAAAAATTCCTGACGGTCACTACAATTTAATTTATATTTGTAACCCCCAGAATATAATATCGATGGTGAATATTAAGATGGTGCTAGTTCCATACATTTAAGGCTGATTATTCTAAATCTTCGATGTTCAAGTTTAAACTAATTTATACATTATCGTCAACGCATGAAGATGCCTATGTACGTGTATGTAAAAAGGAAAAATAGCTTCGAGTAGTACTTCTCACGCATTACTTTATAAAAGAGTGTTCGGCCCTCTGAGAAAAATATTAACTATATACACGTATAACAAAGGAATCACATGGATCAAGTCAGTCAAATAGAACCATACAATTAGTCCCAATTTCCCACCCATTTGACTAAGTTGCGATCGAGAAATGTTAGCTGTGACCTACCAGTATCGACCTTCTGGCAATGGTGCGATCATACGATGAGTGAACCTCGCCTGCCAGCGGCTTTCATTGCGTACGGTGTGGGTATTAAAAAGCCCTAAGGGAAGATCTACGGGCAAATATATGTGTGAAATGCCCAGTAGGAGCGTGGAATTACATATACTAACACCAAAAATATTGAGATACACCTGTCCCAACCCCTTAACAGCCCTACCCCCAATTTTTACCTCTCAAAAAATATAAATGAAACAAAGTTTGAGCGTATTTTGTCTTTTCAGCTGCTTATTTTGCCCATAGTTTCATCACCACTGGATCGGTATTCAAAAACTACAAAGCTATTTCATCCTTAACATATTAGCAGCCTCGTGTTTTTCTAAATACGATCGGTACTTTCCAAGTTATTGAGAGGCCAAGGATCAGAAGACAGACAGACACATTACATTGTTACTTAAATACTTTAGATACCTTAGAGCTTATGTATAAATATATTTACAATTGGATTGACACAACCTTTAGTTGCAATTTTTCAAAATGTTCATATTTATCTCCAAAAACCTTTGTACTTGGTCAGAAATTTATTTCACACGGTACCTAACTAGAAAATGGTCTGAAAGATGGATGATGCATAAAACCACTTTTTTCATCTTGGCTGCACTCCAAACTTGATATATAAAAACAAACAGATCATGGAATCCGTTAAATTTAGATTGTGTTCTGATACATGGGTGTTTCCAATGTTTTTTGTATAACTTTGTCTGATATATTTGTATCTATATTATTGTTAATCATCCAACTTTTATATTATATGGGTAGTTTTCTATATAACTAAAAATGGCAGCGTTAATCTAACGACAAAATGATATGTCTGTGAAACAATAATATTTGTGGATTAGAAATTTAACCAATCTTTTAATTAGGAAATTGCAATCTGCATTCATTTATGAGCAAATTTGGTATATTGACTTTTTTAGTACGTCGCACGGTTTTCAGCTGAAAAAATAAAATTTGTTTCTCTGCGTTGTAGTATTGTCATATTAACGATATTGTTATGATGATGCATTGAAACGATTTTTATTTTTTGCTTAGAAATGGACAGGTGACTTTGCACAAAGGTTAAGATGTTTGGAGCATAAGTTCATATGAAATTTTCTTCTTAAAATGGACCCCCATAGACACTGACACTCATTTAGGAAACACCCTATTATAATAATAATATGGTCAAACTTCAAAGGATTATTTCTTTCACCAGTGTCCTGTATCTTTCAGTGAATAATCAAAAAAGTCAAAGTACCCAAACACGACGAAAGTTTGGCTAAGCATTCAGTGTCATATCTAAGTATAAACGGATGATTGAATTCTGGCTTCAAGATGAATACCAAATATGTAAAGTTGGAAAAGAATTATTCCAAGGCTATCGAATGCTTATATGGACTTATGAGATGTCGATCTCCTACAGACGGCGATGATTGCCAAGTAAGGTGCAGTTACAGCACTGTCCCACATATTTTTGTATTAAACGTTCTGTATTCCATATTACTGTGTGTACTGCATAAGGTATCTACAAGGTGCTTCAAATGAGTTAATTTGAAACAATAACCGTATGTGCACAAGTACATGAAAATCTGACGATCGCCACCTACCAATGGTTTGTCCAAGCTGATTTTAATCATCAGACGATAAAGACACCATAGCCTCTCGGCGATCTGCGCTTCGGACAGAGATGTCGCACCGCAACGTCACGGTCAACTTAATGTCAGTTGGGATGCATATATGAATAGTAGATACTACTCCCGACTTTGTCTGGTGTTTGGGCACTAGACCTGTCAGACCTACTGACTTTAACCAAGAGCAAAGGTCCTACGGACCGCTCTAACAGACAATGACGAATAGAAAATACAATACTACTGACAAGGACATGTTTGCTTTTTGTCCCCTGTAACCATGACACCAACCGCAGACAGCGAAGTTTTGTGCTCATTAGCAATTCAACAGTGTGTTATTGATCTTAGGCCTAGTGACCAGTGGTTTCGCCAACATCGTCCACATCAGACGTATGGTATTCCGACCACTTGACCGTGATGGTGCGGTGCGTCATCTCTGTGCAAAGCGGAGAACATCAAGATGTTATGGGCTAGGGTGTGTAAGGGCTCCCCTATCGTCTGACGAGTCGCTAATGGGCACGGAAAATCGCGGTCTGCGGTTGGTCAAGATTACAGGAGACCGAAAGCAGACATGTCTTTTTCAACCGTATTTAAATGTTTATTATGCAATGTCCTTCCCCCAACATGCCCAAAAATCATGAGGAGACTTCACAATTGATAGGTTACTTCATTAGCGCACAAGGATGAAAAGTAGGCCATATAACAACTGTAGTTTTTCTGCTGATTACCACTATTACTATACATAGCTTCATAAGATTGGCTCAGTCGTTGCGAAGATTAAGCGGCATGAAAATACTGACAGAGAGAATTGTACAACGTCTGAAGGGAAGAAAGTTTTAAAGGAAATACCTGAATCCTGATCATGTATGCTTTCAAGAGATATTCAAAAATTGTTTATCTCGATTACACAAAATTTCAGGTACAATTATTCTCTCATTGGTGCATATGAAACAAAAGCATCTATCTTTTAAGTGCTAGTGAACTTTGACCAGGAATATCGACAATTCATTAGGTTAGTCAACCTCTAGTGAATGACTCAAAAAGGTGTAGTATCCAAGAATGACGAACTGCTGATTTTGTGTGGGAGAAATACCTTGAAAATTATATATGCGTACGTTTGTATGTAGGAAGTGATATACATACATGTCTTATTGTATCTGATTAACTGTGATTTCATAGTAATTTTTTAGAAGGAGGCACATGCGGGAATCTGCCGTTCATTCTTTTTCACTGTCTTCTAAGCTTTTATGCTTACTACGCCTTCTGGCGAAAAAAATCGAAAATGTTTTTTGGATGTTATATGACATGATCAGCACCGCAAACCATTTCCGTCTGCCTGCTTGTCTGTCTGTCGATCTGTCCGTCAGTCTCTGGACTATAACTTGAACAGTACTGGTTGGATTTGGTTAACATTTTTAAATAAGCTTACTACTGTGTCAACGACTAAAAAGCTTTGTGGTTTTTGAAAATCGGTCTAGAGGCAGCAAAAAAAGACCAAAAACGAAAAAAAAAAAAACGCTAAAACTGTGATTTTTGACATTTCGGAGGATCCTGGTCATTTTTGAAACCAGAGGTTTGGGTTCTAATATATGTAATTCTTCGGCGGCAGTATATTTATGGACCACTACCAGGTCCTGTAATTCTACGTCCCTATGAGGCATATTTCACCACATGTTACCTCGTAGATTTGCTCTTAAGTCTTAAAACGATCGGAATATTTTCTATATAAGGTGCAGTAGCCGCTGCATGTTCTCGGGCGATTTTTTACCTGAACAGCTTCGAAATAATGAGATAGGGTGACAACAGGTATCCATGTGCGAATATGAAGATATTTTGTGGAATGGATAATCTCATCTATTTTTAGTACCTTTTCCTTACCTTTACCTTAATGGTTTATAATATTTATGTTTATTATACAATCTAGTACAAGGCATCATACATATGATCAATGACACACAAAATTTAAGTTTTCGATTAAAATAATGGAAATTAGTATAACAAAACCAATATACAGTGCTTTTCAGAAAGCTTCTTCTAGTTATTTTTTGGACGCTGAAATTGACTCACGAATACTATATTCTTACATAAAAATTATAGCTGAAGATTTTAAGATGGCGGCGTATTTTTTCAGAGAGGTCGTGTGGGGTGAGGGGTCGTGTGATTTTGAGTGCTCTGTAACCCTAGAATATAAAATCAGTATCCTTCAAAATGACGGACAGGCTGAGCGTTTTTGGTACTTTAAGTCATTTATAACTCAACAACTTATCATCAAAACTTTATGGTATGTCACATCATTCTTGCTCATTGTGAAGGATCTATCTAAATGTTCATTAAAATGTGGGACATTCGAGTATACAAAAATTGACACATTTTGACAATTTTTTAAAATCGTATATTCCATATTCTACTGTATTGTACAAGAATTTTGACAGATTCTCAGTTCGCCATTTTGATAGATGACTATTAAGTACTCAAAAGACGTTTCTAAACGAAATATCACATGACCTCTCCATTACATTTTAAAAAATGCTCAAAAATGGCGTCCAGCTGTCATCTTGAATTTTTCGACTGCCACTTTTACGTTTTAATATGGTATTCATGCATAAATATCATCACCCTGAATTTCGGTTTGATAACTTGACTCATTCAAAAATTCGTAGGGGGACTGTATATTTCCACTACAAATATACATGGTGTTTCACTTAAAAAATATATACTTGATTCGATTGTGTCAGATAGACAACTGAGCTATTTGAATATTTCAGAACAACTGAGACATAAGTAATTTTGAGTATAGCTCCTCATGCAGTTATTTCCTTGAATAGCCTAATAATCGACATAGTGTTTGAAAACGACTTTTAATGTCAACAAATAGTAAACAATCCAAATATTCTGCTTGTTGCATTCATCAATTGACAGTCTGGCATCAAGTAATTAATTATTTTGTAAACTCGTACATATACAGGGTGACTTTTAAGTTGAGTCATTAATTTTCAGATAATGATTGTAGAAGGAAGATAAACCAAAATATGTGTGTGAAATTAAAAAAAAATTAAAAAAAAAATGTTTACCTTGTTTTATAAAGTATCCTCCCGACAAGTATTTCAGTGCGGACCTGTATTTGATCGTGAGGTCCCCTGTGAGGTCTTAAGTCACCTGATTCACGAGCCCGTTGTACTACATTAACAAAGGCACGAGGTGTTGGTTGCACTCGATTGGGAAACCGATCCGCATAAACATGTGCCATTTTTTATTTCGTTTGAGCCACGCAACAGATACCACTATTCACTGTCACTGACTGTATACAAATGAATGAAATAATTGTAAAAACATCGTTCCAAATTCTTTCGTTTTTTTGTTTCCGATGCGATGAACCGATACGGCGGATTATATCCGTTGTCGCCAAACACGAGCACATGATATTATTATTGAGACAGGGCGGTACTCAAACTTCCAAAGGGCTATAACTTTGTTACTTTAATTTTACCAGAAAAATGGTAAAGGAAAAAAACATTTCTTTTGATCAGATCTACTCACTGTTAAAATAAATGACTCAACTGTATATTATATCTTTCGGTAACGTGCGGCTTAGCATATAATAATGGCCCCCTTCTTAAACTAGGCATGTAATGTATTGTTCCTTTAAATTTTGTCTAGTATACCATTAATAGTGGTTAAATCGAATGTAGAATGTAAGATTTTGGGTACCTGACTTTTGGCTGCATCACCAATGAGCCTCTCACTATCAGTAAATGCCACATAACTGGGGGTAGTTCTGTTTCCTTGGTCGTTGGCGATAATCTCCACTTTTCCATGTTGCCAGACTCCTACACAGGAGTAGGTGGTGCCCAAATCAATGCCAATTGCTGGTACCTATTAATGGTTAAAAAGAGATAATGGCCATAAATATCAAATGGAAAATGATAATATGTAGGTCGTAACCATGAAAACAATTCAGTAATTTTAATAATAATAAATATTTGATATTTAAGTATTTTTTTATACTTTTCATTGCGATTTCAGAATAGCGTGGATAAAGGGGCAATATACTTGACATATTTTATTTTTCGCATTCAGTCAGCAGATCAGGTGGAATGTTTTCTGCGAATGTAGATTATGGCCTCGAATCCAAAAATATGATTGCTCTGTATTTTTACTTGGCTATTTTTAAAGCATGCTAATGATTTCATATGTATAGAGAAGTTTGAAAAGCAAGACGTTCATTGAACGTACATACTCATAAAATTGCTGTTTAAATGATATTTGAAACATTTTCAAGAAAGGTTAACTTCACTATAAAAACTAATATAGATCTTATTCTTCCATAGATTTTTGGATATACGGATGATTTTAAGTAGTTCTGCTTTATGATATTAGTGTCATTCATCTACGAATCATATTTGGGTTCGCTTTTAAAAGCCCACACCATGCTACTCTCTTGTTCCAAACATATTTTGTTCATATGCAAAAATGTAGTGGGCAAAGGTAGAAATTGTTTCTTATCTAAAGTAGTGGTGATATTGAATAGCATAAATATATGGTTAGTAGAAAGTCCTTGCATACCTTGCCCATCTCGATGTGATTGCACCTTCACGCACTTAGATCCGTCCAAAGCAATACTGTGAAACTTGATTTCAAATATTCGGTCGGTTATATCTGGAACGTCAGACTCGGCGTCCTCCCACGTTTGCAATATTTTCAGCGCTTCAAGTGGGGCAAACAGATCTGCGGCTCGCTATCAAACTGCCGATTTTGGTTTGGAGAAATTTATCATATATTCTCCCACTTAGGATTTTGGCGGTATGTTCGTTTACGCATGTATAGTGAACATCAATTTTGGAAGTGAGACATTCATGGTGGGGCTCTAAGAACTACCCACTCACTTTGACATACTCGTTATTCAGTGGGATTAATGAAAAATGCCGTCAAGTTGATTTCAGAAGAAAGCATTTATAGCTACTTTTAAGTAAATAAGCTTGACGGGCATATTACACACAAGGTGTGAGACTCTTCATGGTGTCTTTCATAAGGAAATTCCCGTAAAGCTGTTAGGAAAGCAGAATCATGTAATATCTTCTTATGAGTACTGTATAACTATATAATCACCATCCTTCAAGATGCGAACTGGTGGACTGTCAAACCGTTTTATCAAAACGTTGTAGTATTTCAATCTTCTTAATGTAACAACTGAAACCTATCCTGTCGTTTTCATCTTGATAAGACTCCAATGACGACGTTTACACCACCATGGCCATTAAAAGGTAATTCAAGTGTATGCGGTTAGATTTAGCGGCCTGGCAATCTTCTCCTTTTTGAAGGGTATATCTGAATGTGCAATAAACAATAGGTACCTCGGAGCAAAAAGAAGTTTCCACTTTATTACATATTCGGATAGACAGATGAGGCTTGATGGAACATATTATAGAGTTTTGACGAATGGTTGTTGAGTTATAAGTGTTTCAATTTATAAAAACGTTCATCTTTAACCGCCTCTTGATCGGCCATTTTGAAAGGTATAGTTGTAGTCACCGTTCTTGGCAGTTACGTCATCAACGCCATATGGAATAAGTAAACAGATCGAGCCTCCGTAAAATGGGCGGATCTATATATAGTCAACGCCAAACAAAGTGGCGTGCACGTCATCACGATAAAAATTCCCCGACCTAATGCCTAGGTTTCTATCACAAACAATTGCTCTATTGCAGTTTCATATTAATGTGATATATAAATTGTAAAATGGTCATTACTCTCTTATTATGGTTAATAGTCATATAAACATTGTTATTAAAATATCACATAAGTTGCTTTCTGATAAATTTAGACGCATTATGCGAAATAAAATGTTTTGCAAACGCTCCAATCACTTATCGACATGTAAACGCACTAAACCGATTTCGCAGCGTTGACACATTGTCACCTTGAAACTTATTTAAACTGGGAACTGACATTTGTATTAATTTTGACACTTAATCAATTTGTGGCATTTCAAATCTTTATAAATCCTTTGGCCCCGCATACTGTAAATCAACAACTAATTGTTTCAAAACAAAATTATTCATTTTACGAGTAGATAAAGGCAATTTTGGTATATAAAGATGCCCAAACAGTTAAATAGTCGGTGTAAAGAACTCGTGGCCTCGTTAATGCACTACTTTGAGCAAGAAAGGGACAACAACGGGCCTTTGTTGCCTTTAAATGCTGTTCAAGAGGTAGGTTACTAATAATTATATGTAATGTATAATATTAATAATAGTGAAATTTTATTTCATTTTTTGTAGCGTGTTGCTGCTGCTTTAAAAATTAGTTTAAGGACAGTTAGTCGTATTTCCGAGGGTGTGAAAAGTGATGCAAATTTAGAATCGCCCAAGAAAAAGCGGAGTTATATTAAACGTGTAACCAACACAGCGACATTGGATACAAGTGCCATTCGAGAAGTGATCTATAATATGTATCACAAAAGTAAGATCTTATTATAATAACTTATCAGAAATTTGCATTAATTTGTTAACTAAATTATAATGTCATATTACACATGGTTTCAGAAGAATCAAGTTACGATACAAACTTTATGGTCTCGATTAAGAGATAGGGCATTATTTGATGGTAGTGCCACGTCTTTAAGGCGGTTGCTTAGAGATCTTGGATTTAAGTGGCTTAAGGACAATCCGCGACGAGGGCTCATGGAACTACCAAGTATAGCTTTGAAAAGGGTGGAATTTCTAAGGCAATACAACAATCAAGCCAAGGTTGAGGCCTTATACCAGTTTGTCTTCCTCGATGAAACTTGGATATTTCAAAATGGGACCATAGGTCGCTCTTGGCAAAATGGAAACCAAAAAAGCGTGAAAGCTATTAAAACAGATGGTAAAAGGTATGTACGTTTACACAATTTGCACTATAAAATTTAAAACTAATATATTTTAGATACATTATATTACATGCTGGAAATGAAAATGGGTTTATTGAGGGTAGTGAAGCGATATTTTCTTCGAAAACAAAATTGAGCGATTACCATGGAGAGATGAACCAGGACAATTTTTTGAAATGGTTTCAACATCAGTTATTAGAAAAATTGGAGAGTCCATCTATGATTATACTGGATAACGCCCCTTATCACAGCATGATATTGAACAAAGTGCCCAACAATGCATGGACAAAAAAAAATATCCAAGACTGGTTGACAAATCAAAACATACCATTTTTAAACACAATGTTTAAAACAGAGCTATTGAGTATTGTTGCTCGGTACATAATGCTTCTTAATTATATATATTTTGGTCGACAGTTTATATTTTATATTATTTCTTTTGTTTATTCCTATTCTTAAAAGAACTGCTTTTTTAGAAACAAACCACCTAAAATATACGTGATTGATGAATTGGCGGAACAACATGGGCACAAAGTTCTTCGTCTGCCTCCTTACCATTGTATATTTAACCCTATTGAGTTAATTTGGGGCATAGCAAAAGGTTACTATAACAGACATATTGGTAGAGATGGTAACAGTGAAAAAGACTGTTTGGATATGTGGAACGAGGCTCTACAAACGGTTACCCCAGACATGTGGAAAAATAGTGTTCGACATACTGAGCAAGAAATTTTTAAATGGTATGAAAGAGAACGAATTTTTGATCGACCAGACATCGAACCTTTAATAATCAACTTTGAGAGTGATGAAGATTCAGATTCAGACAGCGCTGAAGAAAGAAACTCCGACTAACTTTATTGTACAGAAAAAGCTTACACCAGTAGCCTACCTAATTTTAGAATGCATTTTTCTGTATGAATTCTGTAAAATAAATACCATGCATAAAATTTGGAGGACCCCATTTGGATTTTTATTCAGTACCTTTAAGCTATCAATTAAATATGGTAGTTTCACAGTGTCATCTGATCAATAATTGTCATACTTAATGATTATGCAAGTACAGATCTATAATTTTATGATACTATTATTTTTGTTCTCATTTGAGGTTAATATTGCTTATAAACCTAGATATGTAAATAATAAATTTTATTATTTTACAAAAAGTTTGGCAACAATGTAAATTTTTCAACACACCCACCTTGATGACGTGCACGCCACTTTGTTTGGCGTTGACTATATATGCTATTATCTCCAGTACGGACGAAGTGACAGGTAACAGGGGACCGCTGTTTTCATTCTCTACCTGGAAGTACTGCACGATCTGTCGGCCTTCTCCATTTATCGTATCTCCGGGCATGGTACAATTTTATATTGAAGATTGATAACTCAAATTGCACGCCGATGTCAAGTAAGTTGTCACTCTGACAAATATGATTGAAGAGCACACATACGTAACGACAACGTTTTCGAGATGGAAACACATAACTGAATACGTATGTCTTTGAGCTTACCGAACAAACGTTCACACACAGTGGTAGGTTGCATGTGTATGTATGAGGGAGATGGAGATATAAAAAGGGATACTGGTAGTCTTACTCTTATATACTTATATTTTTAGACATAAAGTACTCATAAGGAGCTTCAAAATGAGATAACGCCTGATCCCGTCTCCGTTTAAAAAATTGCATAGTCGCGATCTTGAAATTTTAATTTATTACGTTCACGCTAAAATATAGTAATCGTACATAAATTTCATCATACTTAATTCCAGCTTGCTAACTTGACCCATTAAAAAGATGAATAGGGGAGAAGCACTGCGTGTTTCACCACGACAAACTTGCGATTTATCTATCAGTAGGTATTGATCCGGTTCTTTTGACGGTACTAGTAACCAACAGTTGTTGTTTATGTCTTAAAGTGAACAAAAAATAGTATCAATCTTTACTTTTAAATAAAATGATACAAGGAACGTGAACACTCAAATAATCTGACTGTGATGCAATTTTTGTTGAGGTAGCTCACAGGCACGTTATTAACAAAATAAATAACACGACTTTGATGAAATTTTACACTAGAAGTTGTAAATTCGAGTCTCACTAATATCATCTTTTTTGTAGCAGTAATAACTAATGAATACTTCTCAAAAAGCTTGCACTAGAATCTATAATTGGGTACATCTGATAGATGTCAAATTGCAATGCAAGAGTCATTCATACTAGGATGCAAAATTCTGAGCCGTAATCCAGTTTTTTGTTGAAATGTTGCCGGTAGGTATTGGAGATGATAATATCGACATAATCTGGATCAAAAACGTCTGCTCTAGTCTGAGAAATAATTATGGATAAAGACATTTTGAGACTATTGAAGAACGCGTTAAGCAGAGCAATAAAATGATCGCCAGAAATTGTATGACAGCTACCATAATAGCTGACCATAATATGTCTTGTCATAAACAGAAGTGACGTCACTGATACTGACTCGTGAAACAAATCAGCTTTCGTTCCGAGTAGCATTGCAACTACCTTCCATCTATGATTGTTGAAGTTGTACTCAAATTTTACATAAATAATGTTGCTGCATCTTCTTTGTAAGTTTTATGGTTCTAAGCTAATCGAACTGAATCATAATGTAACTTAAAACAGATGGCCGATAGGTACGACTGACGCTCATAGCACCACCGCTAGCTATTGGTCGTTCACCTAGCTCTACGAATATATTCAAATTTTTATAATTAAAATTTATACAATGTAAAAACAAGTCCCGCCTGATATCTAGTTGAACTAAATGAATACGTTCCTGTTCCGCAAAGATATTTCTGTACGGGCTACAGCAAGCAAGCTATTACTTGAACTGACATGCGCCAGATGCCGCAAGTTGAATTGAAATATATTTTCATCTATATCTTCTACTGGCTTTAGTGAAAGATTTTCAGTTAATTTATTAATCACATAGCTTGTGAGGCGGCGCAAAAAAGTACATTGAAGCTTCTTGAGCATTGAATAACAGTAAATATATGATTTTTTTGCAAAAATATGATTGAAGTTTGTTTTATTTTCCTTCGTGCCACAAATATTATCAAAATATCAATGATAAAAATATGCTCTCATTGACCCCACTCGGAACGAATATGCAAATTTTGGTATATTCAGTGACTTCGGTTAATGCTAGCTTTATTTATTATTTTTCTTTGAAGTATCAGATTTCCTATGCAAACTTGATTTAAGATTATTTGCTAGTGACGGGTTATTAGTGTACCTTAAGGATGGCACACCAGATGGCTCCGCGTTTTCGGGTTCCATTAAGTAGTTTTGACTATTTTTAATTATCAGCAATAGTTTTGATTTTTTGATTAAGTGTACTCACATCTTTGAATATCGTGAAGACGTATTTCTTTCTCATATTTAGGATAATTCCGTGTATATCCATTATTTTGTTTATTTGATGACACTGGTTAATGTCAATTATCCTAGAATTATTTATTACTAGCCCGCAGCCTCGCTCGCGTGGGTGAAATAGATTGGAGAGAAAAACGCAATGTTCAAAGAAATGCAATAGTTACTTTGGTAATGGACATTCTTTATTCAACATTTTGATGCAAAAATAAATTAATATCAGACGTGTAATCAGAATCACAATAAATAATTGAACACATGCTACACCAATAACTATTTATTCACAGCATTATATTTAAAGTAAAACAAATCACCAAACAAATCTAAATGAAGACGATCACGCTAAGAAACGAATGTCGACATGCAGTAAATATATGCAAGTGTCCTATTTATGTACCCTTAGTCATTTCGGTCGGACCAGCGACTGAGCACTTCCTAGTGTTAAATTTCGTTAAGCCGCTTGGCCTGTAGCATGTAAAATGGATATTTCAAAGTTATTTCTCTGGATAAAAAGTAGCTGATGTGCTATTCCAGACTATAACCTATCTCTGTACCAAACATCCAGATCCACAGGGGAAAAACCTGTATAATGTCAAAAAAATCGGTGCTCTCGTCACTGTAGCCACAGGGTTATTAAGTAAAAAAACCAAAAATATCGATAAAATGCGACTTGTGCACGCCTACTACAGTTTACAGGAAAACCTATACATATGTCAAAAACCTACATGTGACAACAAATCGATATAGGGCCGCATCGTCAGTCGTTCCTACAATTGTAGGACGCCTTTATGGCCTCCTTGATTTGCATAGTCTTTTCTCTCCTTCAGAAAGGCTGAGGTATTTCTATATTTCTACTGTTCCGTGTCAACGTCAGAGCTGTCCTATTGTGAAGTTATGTTCTCTTTTTGAATTGTAAGAAATTTCAGGCTGATATAACATCATAACATAATATAAATCAAAAGCATGAACAATTTAATTATATTTGTAACATAACCTCAAAATAGAGCGCTGGCACGGAACAGTAGAAAACTGTGAAAATCATGGAGGCCATAAAGGCGTCCTACAGTTATAGGAACGACTGACGATACGGACCATAATATCACTTTTAAGTTATGTAATACACTGAAAATTTGAGCATCCTTTGACAAGATGTGGCACGCGGGCCTCCTCTATATACTTATCCAAAAGGCTTTTCTTTTTTGGTTTCTAGAACAACTCAAATCCCTCATTAAAAAAAGGAAGCTTTGGATCAAGATTAACAATGTTTTGTCAGCAAAACGGCCAGTACGGGGCGATGTCCTCAGGGCTCGGTCCTAGGACCAATCCATGCTTTTTATCCATGACGTCTCTTGTCCCAGCAGCTGTGAAATTTTCCTCTACGCTGACGACATTGACTTGTCCTGTTCTGGTGATCTGGTTCACGATGGGTTGCAAGTGTGGTGGAGGAAGTTCTAGAGTGGGCGGTACGGTGGCTAATCAAAATTAATTATTCGAAAACGCAGGCTATTTTTATTGTACCAAAAAACGACGCGCCCCCAGAGCCGAGGTATCGGTAAACGGAAACCGTATACCATGGAAAAATTTTGCCAAGTACCTGGGGGTCACCCTTAATAAAGGCATGACCTGGCAAAAACATACACAGTGTTGAAAACAAAATTCCAAATTGCATTTCGGTAACTACATCCTTTGTTATGTAGATCCACCAAATTGACTTTGATAAACAAAGTTCGATTATATAAAATGATTATTAGACCAGTTTTCAAGTAGTGCAAATCAAAACTTTACGAACAATTTGCTACGCTTAAATGAGACACTACCAGAGGCCTTGACGTAATGTTGAGTAGGTAATCGACAGAGGGTGGTTAGGGTACTTTAGGGAAGGCACAGTAGATTTCCGCACTTTCCGGGTTTCGAATAAGTATTTTTGTTTACTTCTAATCATAAACAATAGTTTCCAGAGGGGGGCCAAAAAACACCTAAGTATTTTTTAAATCGCCCTTTTTAATTTTCACATAGTTGTATTGATTTATTTGAGCACATGTCCTCATGAAACGTTAGATCAATATGACATTCTCTAAGACAACGGATCAACAAGTGGCCGACAATCATCGACCAAACAAGCTTGATTCAGTGTCAACGCAACCATGAACGGTAAAGGCAAGAAGAAAAAACCAAAAGCAGCAAAAAACGGCGACAAATCAAATAAAAAGAAAACAGGAAAACCAAAGAAAGGCGGGAAAAAGAGTCGTTCGAAAAGTGCGAGGTGTAATGTGGATATCTTCACCGAGGCGGCTATGGAAAACGCTTATACAACGTGTCACAATGTCCAGGATCTGTTGAGGTGGAGAGGATTCCCTTGGCCAGATGCGCAAAAGAAGAAGAAGAAAGGCAGGAAATAGTAACATTCACGACTATCTGTATTAACTATGACATATCTAGTAGCTTCTCTTATTTGTGTGATGTATCAATACTAATAAAAGACTTTCCTAACAGTGGTATTACGCATGTATGTTTCCTAAAAACATGAACCTGTATGTATATTTCTGGATACACAGTGTTTTTTTTTTGTTCCAAAAACTCAATCACTTTTATTTTCTGAGCTGGTCTGGGCGCCATCTTAGAACATTTTTTAAATAGATTGAAGGGACAATTAGTGCTTTATAACTATAGAATATACACTCACCGACCTACAAAATGGTGTACTTGCAAAGTTAAACGTTTTTCTATATTGAATCATAGCTCAACAGCTACGCATCAAAATGCTGTGTTATATTAATCTTTTTTTCTTGGGAGGATCTATCCAAATGTACGATAAAATATGCAGCATACCACTAAAGGATGTAAGCAACTGTCAAATTCTTTAAACGAACTGTCCTATGCTTTACTGAAAATTTGGGTCACTCTTATATTAAAACATAGCATTCAAATTTCAGCTTCTCAGTTTCTTTATGGAGAATGTTTCCTAAATAACAAGTTTGGGGATCCTTATAAATGAATCAAAGACTTCATAACTCGACCTCCTCGTTTCCACAACAAACAAGTTCAAAGAAAACGCTTGTAGCTGCATCCCAGAGCGATGAGATTTTATTTTCAATACTAACACAAGAAATCACTACTATTGACCTCAATGATGGTCCATTGAGAAATAGCTCTCTCTAGGTACATAATAATAGGTAATAATAAAAAAACATCAACATAAATGATGAATGTCATTTAAAACTGTATTTTGTTTCATTATGCCAGTTTGACAACTAGACTTTGAATTTCTTAATATTTGATTACACGTTACATACATCTTAAGTACTAACTGCTACTTAGCCATTCTTTCTGAGTGTGAATATCTAATATTTTATCGACTTGTCCATTTTTTTTCCACGGATCCGCTGTGATTCACAGAAAAAGTGAAACATTTGTGTTGTCAACTCTAAAATTCGATTGATTTGTAGACCCGGTGGCTCCGAAAATGATCAGAATGGCTGTTGTTAGATTATTTATTTCCATAAATAATGTTATCAATAATTTGATGAAATAAGTTCTCATTTAATCGACATAATGATCAGAAATACCTCAAATACTGTTTAAATAAAAGGATGTACGATATAAGTCCTCAACGTCTGTGATTCTGCTCGTAACTTAGGTTTAACTATTGATCCAAGCCTATCTATACTCAAACTCTAGTAAAAAAAGCATTCGGTTCTTTAAAAATCATTTATAGCTGTCGACATTTTCTAAGTAGAAAACATTGTGGGAGACCTTGATTCTTACCTATTTTAACTACTGTAGCTTTATTTATGGGCCGTGCTTGACTAGTGCTAATACAACAAAATACACCGGTTTCAAAATAGCTCCTGAAGGCTGGAAGTATGACCCTATATCACGCAAAATCAAAGAGTGCGAATAGCTTAACACGAATAATAGGAGATTCCTTCATCTGTGTAACTTTACGCATAGATTGGTCAACAATTCAAATCCTCCAAGCCTAATTAAACATTTCATATCTCGCAAAGATGCTGGGCATCTAAATGTTGAATCAAAATTGAACTACACAGCTTCTTAGCACAAGACCGCCATGTTCCAAAGATCGTTCATATATAATGCGATCAGGACGTATAATCAGCTTCCATAAGAATTCAAGCTTCTAAAAATGAACAAGTTCAACTTTCAATTGAAACGTTATTTGTTTGATATGCAGTATGACCAATAGTAGTACTTTTTAAATTCAATTTTTTATTTATTCATTATTGTTTATATTTAGATAGTTATAGGTAGATATCAAAACTGGTAAAGTTTTTTTTTAATAAAAAAATCATTGCCCCTGTCGTAAGTTCTGTATGGTAATAAAAAATATAATAACCACATGTATGTTTCTTTTCGAATGACTTCTTCATCGATTCTTTGGTTTAATAGAATAGCTATTAGCTAGACTTTGTCACTGGTATTGTATTATATTACATCGTAATTTCTTTGCTTATGAATGTCAATAACTGTTTATTATTATTATGAGATAGCGTAGGGATCTTTCGTCACCATCCGTCGTATGAGATGAGGATGAAGGTCAACTTGGCAAACCATTTGTAGGTGGAGATCGTCAGTGTTATCGCGTGCATCCGCAGAGCATTTCGAGTTTTTTTAAATGGCAACGCGCACTTGTTTATTTTCGTTCAACTGTCTCCAAAACTACTAGATCTATACCGCACTGATGCGTTGCAGATACCATGCAGCGCTGTCTGCAGTTGGTCATGGTTACAGAGACGGAAAGCAAACACGTCCATTGTAAAATTCATTCAGGAAATACATTTCTTGTTTCGAAATTATACCTCCAACACTTTGTATCTCGGGGGGCATTTTAGTAATCCTGTTTGTAGGGGCTTATCGTTATATTCTTTGACATATGTACTACCTGCTCTTAAAACACTGCCACAATTTTTAATCGCCCTGTAGGTCTTTGTGATGTCTGTATAAAACTACATAACTTATTATAGGCTATGTACTTGATGATGTTTGCAAAAAATATGTGCAAATTGGTAAATCAGTACTTTAAACGAAATTTGTTGGCTTTATGCCAAGTGAGCATAATTGGAACATCACGTTAATGATGCAGAACATCAGTAGAATAATTGTTTTCAAATCAATAAGACCTGTCGTGCTCCAATAAAGTTGAAGTAATTATGTTCTTGTTACATGTGCGTAAAATGTAAAGAGACTAAGAGCCTAGTCATCTAAACATTTACATCTGGAGGTCTTAAAATACGCTATTCGTTTTTCAATAAACAGGGTACAGTGTTACATGGGTTACGAGATTTTTAACGGCACTGACTACGAAAATGATATACCTTAATATTGTCTAATGAGCTTCAATTCAGTTAACACGAGGTTCTCAGGGTACCGAGGTTAGGAGAAAATTAAATTTCAAACTGATTTGGCACTGAGCTAGATCTTTTGATTTACCAAATTTTCCGATTGGAAATATCTAAACGACAATGAAGTTCCATCATATCAAGTTTTCAGATAAAAGCGTTAACCATTTTTCAATCCTGCTGCCAAAACGTAACACGCCTTTATTTACAAACTTGATATGCTGGATCTTCATTGTCATTTAAATATATCCAATTAGAAAAAAAATATCTTATTTTTTTTTATTTTTTAGTATTGCTGATCTCAACGATCTAATTTGGTCATTTCTATATTATTTTCAAATATGTAGAACTCCATAAAACTTCTTACTTTGAATTATAAAATTTCGTTAGATATAAATCAGATAATGATAAATTGATATTTTGCGATGATCGCCATATGGAATTTAGAATAACGTTATTTACTTATTCTCTTCCCTCATCAAGCCCTTTCAGTTGATAACCATGGTATACGTGTGAGTATGAAAGTTAAGCATCGTTATTTTGAGGTTTTTGCAATATTGGATTTGGAATGACGTCACTTTGATCTGTTTGGTTTCCTCAACAATCCCTTCCGTTTGATACCTATGTCATAGGGGTGACTATGGTAATTATAAACGCCTTCTTGGAGCGATTGCTATATTGGATTCATAATAACTTCACTTCACTTATTGCGTTACTCTCATACAGCCATTTTATTTGATACCCATATCGCGGGGATGACTATGAAAAATGAAAATCGCCATGTTGTGATTTCTACCATATTGGATTTAGGGATTTAGATCAAGTAGTTTCATTTGATAAGCATGGTTTACGTGAGAGGACTGTCATATTGGATTTAGAGTGATATTACTGTCTTTGTTATGTTTCCCTCATCAAGCCATTTTATTTGATGTCTATGTCATAGGGGTTACTATAGAAATGATGAACCACCATTTTGTATCATCCGTCCTATTGGATTCAAAATAGCGGCTGTAAATTTATACCAAACGTGTGTACAGAATTTTAGCTCAAATGGTTAAAACTTGTTCAAAATTCAGTTTCAAGGCTTGACCCACACTACCGCTAAATGTCGCAAGCCTCAAAGGTGCTAATGTTAAGACTTGAAGTGACCCCAAGATGAATTCCAATAAAACATGCATTATGAAGCTTATGGTCCAGGTAAAAAAAGGATTCGATCTCAGAGTGAACACTCTTCAAAAGACACTTGTTTTTTATCCATTGCTGCTGATCATAAGTCATGTTGGTAAAATAACATTTTTAGCCACTACACACTGCGGAAAGTTTTTAGAAAGCTGTAGCATTCTTCTCTGATGTAAAAATAGGAGTGTTTCAAAACAACATTACTGGATTGCTTGCCAACAGTTTAACAACCTAGGACAATATTGTTAACGTAAAGTAAACGTTTTTCGATTTCGAGAACTCCGTTTCTGCGTTTCTAGAAGGAGTTTGCTAGAAAATTCTGCTGTTCTGCAATAATATAGAACTTGGAGGTAAAGCCGAATTGATAGAACTCTATGTATTATAAATTACACATTTTATATGGAACTGAAATTATCTGTAGCATAGACGACCTTTTACAAAATTTTGTGGAAGAACGTCAACCACATTTTCTCTGTTGAGACAAAACGCATACTCGTACTTCAAAACATGTTAACTGAGCCATACGTGTTAGGGGGGTTAGGGTTTTGGTTTTATCATAGAGCAAAACGACAATAGATTATATCCTCTGCTATTTCAAGACCCCTTATTTATAAGGATTTGGCGATCAGGATTCTCACAACAACAGTGGGCACGTTCAGGAAACTGAATCACCTAATGTCACAGTCAGAAGTTCTTTCAGAGGAATGATTGAGGAATGATCTCTCTTTTGATTTTAAGCAAATGAAAGAACTCTAAATTTCAATTAAAGAAAATTGGAAATTTTTAAAAATCGAAAAATCTGAAAATTTGTAAGTTTTTACAATCTTTAAAATTTTGGTTCTGATAATTTTACCAATGTTGAAACTTATGAAAGCTTTTGAAACAGTAGAGATTAAAAGAATCATTAAAATTACAGATATCGTGCAGATTTCGAAAATTTTCTAAATTTTGTAAACTTGTGTTGCAAATGCAAATGTTAAATCATCCCTTAAACGTTCCTCGAGGAAGCGAATTTGCCCATCCTAGAAAAAAGTACGTATCCAGCTCCTGCAGGAAATAATCCTAAAGATTCACCTTGATTCTAATCGAGTTACATACAGTATTTATCGGTTTTTGAGTTTTGAAATTTGATACTGGAGTAATTCTCTACAGCTTTAAAAATATCAGAATATTTATAGGCAAATAATAGTACACATTCTTCGAAACAGCGCGACCTTTTGGGAATCATCAAAAACAATATATATATATATATATATATATATATATATATATATATATATATATATTAATTAATTAATTACTATGTATGCCACTGCTAAGATACTTTTCAATATTTTAAGACTGATGCTATCAATGCTAGCGTTATTTGACACTCGAAGTATAAGACCACACCATGCTTCTTCTTCCCCTACTATTGCAATCAGGTCATTGACAACATACCACTGCACGACTGGAGAAATTCTAGTGGCAGCAAAACTGCTCAAGAGTTATTAAGTTGCAGTTTTTGATCAAAAATTGGAAAGAGTACAGCAGACCTCAGAGTTGCGACGTGGAGTGGGGATAAATAACCGCCTACTCACTACAAATCTATACCTACCTAAATTTGACGAAGTATAATTATATTCAGCGGTTTAATATCGGATATTAAGAAAGTAAAAAACGCAAATATTTATAACAAAAACTTACAGCTTCCACAAGAAACATGGAGGATAGCTACCAATCTCACCTTTTCAGCTGATCACTAGTAAAGTATATCTCAGTATATCTCAGTATTCAATATAACATGAAATTTAAAACGGCTTAAAAACAATGAAATGCATTGCGATTATATGAGCTTCTTTGTAATGGTCTAGATCTAGAGCTTACGTCCTAGTTTTTTTCGTTTTATATGCTACCTTTTTATCAGTGTCCCTCAATCTCACCAAAGCATTTTACTAAGTGACATATAAATCCGAACACCCAGTTTAAATGGTTTTATTTTAATAAAATTTTGTATAAGTACTTAATGAAGCATAATAAGTTAATGATAAAAATTTCAAAATGATTGCACTGCTTTAAAGCCCTTTGACCTTTAATAATGTGTGGATGCACCGTGATGTGCTACGCATTCTCCAACGCGTCTAGGCATGCTTCTGATCAGGTGGTCAATGTCCTCCTGTGGTATCTCATTCCAGGCAACCACCAACTCCTCTCGAAGTGCTTCTAGAGTCTGAGGAGGACGTTGCAAATTGAGCAATCTCCTACCCATCATATCCCACACGTGCTCAATTGGGGATAAGTCGGGGATCTTGGTGGTCATGGTAACAATCTGACATCATTATGTTGAAAGAAGTCTATTGTGACTCTTGCAACATGTGATCGGGCATTATCTTGTTGGAAAGTTGGATCTGCCAGGGTGTCAAGATAGGGTAAAAGATGGGGTTCTAGAACTTCGTGGATATAACGCTTCGCGTTCATGTTACCTATGATGGAGATTAAAGGTGACCTGGAACCATAAGCTATAGCACCCCAAACCATAACTCCAACAGTGTGATGAACATGTCTTTCAAGAAAAAACTGTGGATTCCTTTTTTCACCACGTCGCCTTCTAACCATGGCACGACCATCGTGCATGCCTAAACAAAATCGAGACTCGTCACTAAAGACAATACTGTTCCATTCCTGATCCCAGAGTGACCGTTGTCTGCACCACTCAAGGCGATTACGTCGGTGTTCTCGAGTTAAAGGGAGGACCCAGTGTGGCCGGTATGAAAACAAGCCAAAACTTCTCATTCGTCGGTAAACACTTCGCATGCCAATAGGTCCTCCGTGTTCTGCAAACCATTCATTTGCAATGGACTTGGTAGTGGAGAAACGGTCCCTTAAGGCCAATAATCTTAGGCGGCGATCTTTACGGTCTGTTGTTCTACGGCGGCGTCCAGTGCCCCTTGCTCTTTGCTTACGGCCTTCTCGAAGCCATGCCTGACAACACCTAACCACAGTGTCTACACTTCTTTGCACTCTAACTGCAATTGCCCGAAAAGAAAGTCCAGCTTCCCGAAGTCCCACTATACGGCCTCTATCAAACTCACTAAGTTGACGAAATCGTACAGGTCTCCGTACTCAAGGCATCGTAACCGATCGTAAAGGATCTCAAGAACCAAAATCCGCCAACGTTGATTCTTTACTGCGGCTGAAATATTCATTTTAGAGCGTTAGTGAATTAAAAAAAAGCAGTATAAAAACCGGAATGTCCAACTGATAAGGCTGAAAATTTTTTCACTTGTTATTTACAGTAAGATAAATACATTCACCAACTTTTATTAAAATAAAACCATTTAAACTGGGTGTTCGGATTTATATGTCACTTAGTATAGTTATGTACTTTAAATGAGGATTCCAGTTATCTACTTGAACCAAAGATATTGATCTGACCAACTAAGCTATCTTGGTGCCCAATAAGTTCGAACAATTCAGTGTACTGTACCTTAGCCAACTTAGCCATAGTTACACTTAGACAAATGCAGTCATAGCCAATACAACTTCAATATAAGGCGTCCTTGGTTTAAGCTCTTCCTTGTCTCGCTACTCTGTCTTGATAAAGAACTAGTACTAGAAAAGTACTTTATTTGAGATGAAATGAAGCTGCTCAAAAATGTCATCTCCTTCTTTGCAGAACTTCTGCATCTTTTTCCATTATAAGCGCATATCGTCGCCAATAACACGAAGTGGCATATCTCAGAAAATACGAAAATTGAGATAAGTCAATTTTATTACTTAAAAATGGTTGCTCTTCAATATCGTGAAGTGGCATAAGTCTCTGATACCTTCAGAGTTATAGAAAAATGATATTAGACCTATCTCATTTTAATAGGAAATTAAAATTCACGAGGGAGCTTAACTCAAGTTACCCCAATTTTGTGAAATTATAAAATATACATTACAGCTATGGCTTATCTAAGTTACGCCAGATCGTAAAATTGTAGTCTTAATTTTATCACTATACGCACTGTGTCGTATCTATCTTTTTGACTTTACCTTCAGAACGAATACAACTTTTCTAGATTAAAAAGAAAAAAACTCAATTCAAAAGATATTCCTTCGAAGTTCTGAGTGCAGAGCAAAAAAAATATCACAAAAAAATGTCTGGATTTGAAGTCGCTGTGGGAAGGAGATATACCGGTAGTTCGTTCACAAGAATACCAAAGATTCGATTTAAATTTTCCTCATGAGTAATCGATGAAATACTAATTATTATTTTGTTCATATTATTATATAATTATTATTTGAGAGAGTCTTTTGTTTGTGCTGCCATATGTAACTTGTATAGGGAGTTAAATAGTCTTAGATACTGCGGGTACTTATTTCGCCATTACATTTACTGTTCCCTTTTTTGTAACCATTTGTCTTGTAATGAAACATTTTTTTCTTTAAATTTCATGTGTTTTGATTTTTCATCACTTAACATAACACGGACGTAACTAAGTCTTCATTCTATGAATTACGACCCTTCAATTCCACAAAATGGCGTATCTCCTTTTTTTCTGAAAGTTTGAACACATAAAATGAAAAATGGGTTATTCGTTGCTCGTTTTTGAAAAGCTTGTAAGCATGAGCAGATATAGCTACAAATTTAATTATGTAGCAATTATACCTTTTTTTAGCAACAGCTCAAGTATTGTAAAAATATTTAACGCTCTCCTGCAAAATTGGAAGAAAAAAGATACCCCACTTCATGTTATGAACAGCGATAAATGTCGATTCAACCAAAGTACCCTGTTAATAATCCGAAAAGATATCAATTGACACTGATGCTACCCGAAGAAAATAGAAGTTTCTTCACCACCCTAACACTGTTGCGCACTTGTTGGTGTACTGTAAGCGCCCTCTAAAGTATTAAAGTTTCGATTTCAGTCATAAAACCATTTTGCGTCAGAGAAGCGAATTCATATCGTATTTTGTTTACTCAAAATCAGAAGAACGATAGTGGCAACATCTCTTACGATTTTCTCAACCAATCAACTCTATTACCTGTCGCTCCCATTCTAGTCGGAGCAATCTATTTTTAGCGGACTGTTCCTAAAGGATTTAAATACTGGAGTGCATACAGGAATGCTTAGTGAGAGTTTTCACATGATAGCGAGCAAAGCTTCAAGTTCTGACTAGTTTTGTTTCCCGGTGTATCCAAGCTATATAATCATTGTAAGTATTTTGTCAATACCAAAGATAGCAACTTATTTTAATTCAAAATTATATCTGATCTACCTTACCAATTACTTTTGGGTAGAATCACATTTCACATGAAGATTGTGTGCTGCTTCTGGTCGCATAAAAATGTTGCAAATTTTGAACCAGTTCAACTCACGCTATAATTTTTATTGTTTACTTAAACCTCCTCAGACATTTTTATTTCAATGTGAACTACTGAATTTGATTTGAATATTTTTAATTCCTTGGTTTCATTCTACAAGGTCTACAAGCACTGAAACTCAAATTTCAAGTTGATCTGTATCCAAACTTTTATTATTCTTTTTATTTTGGTACCTGATTGTTTTCAAAAGCCCAAATCTTACAATTTTGGCATTTTTGTATATTTAATTTAGTATTTTTATATTAACGCACTGTTGCAAAACTTTCTACTTCAAATCTATAATAGAAAGCACCAAGACACAAAACGTATAGGTATCAAAATAAAAGTGTTACTCCTCTGCGTTCATATTAAAACAAAACTTGAAGCAAGATAATGAGACTTCAGCTTCAAAATGCCAACCTTGCGAACTTTTAGAGAACAATCAAGTACTAAAATGAAAAGCAAAATATTGACGGAAAATTAAAATGCATACGTTCTAAAATATTTTAATGAAAAAAATCAAATCTCGGTTATTTTCAGCCCCAAAAACCCCAATCCTCTATGTATACATATTGAAACGTTCCCGTATATTCTTGTTTTTAATGTCACGTTAATACATTCGATATCATTGCTAGCTACGTAGCTTATATCATTGTAAATACTCATATGATACTTTCTTGGCGCAGATGCAGTGCTGATTCCTAAGCATGATTTTCTTAGCTAATATTTTTTGAGCTTCAACATCATTTTATACTAATTATATTTTTAAACAATCCTAAAGTGTATAATATACATTACGTTGGCAAAAGTCAACAGTAAGATAACATAAAGTTTCAGTGGCTACATTGAATAATATTGTTCCTGCAAATAAAGTTTTACAAAATGTAAAATCGAAAGTTACAAAAAAAGTTAAAGTGCATTTGTTTTGGAAAATCTATAAGATTGTGCAAATAACCAGAAACCACCAGTAGATATATGGCGCTAGATGGAATTACATAAAAATAATCTCGGATTTTGACATATATACAGATACATGTATAATCATCACTTATATTATATATATATATATATATATATATATATATATAAGGTTATTCAAATCTTACTTTATGATGAATGAGTTATTAACTGAGAACACAATTGATGCATTGACAATTCCTTAAAGCGGTTTATTATGAAACGTTTCAGCTGAGTCAAAATAACAAGAGTCACGACAATAAATTTATTGAAACAGATAACCGTACATGAGTAAAACATTTACGCTATTAGACACATTGTTGAAGGTACCGTTTTGAATGAGACAAAACTAATTAATTTTTGATTATTTTTAAATTTTTTCATATAGCAATTAGTTCTTATATCATCATAGATTATCCGAATATTGAGAATCCAATGTTCGTGGCATCATACTTTCTTGTTTATTTGTACTTGTGCATGCGGAACATTCCAGACGTTCTAGTTGACAGGAAGCATACACCGAAAATAAAATTAACGACATTGGCAAGTTACCACAACGTTCAAGTGAATAAACTATGATGGTTATTTATAGGGAGCGGTTTTGCAGACATACGGATATGACACTATCCACGCCTTGCAGTGGTCAGTTCTATTGGCATACGGAATTGCCAAACACCATTTTATAATACTTTCAATAACAAAACCATAAAGTAGAACCCAAGAGTGAATTCTGGTTATCTATATCGAAGGTTATGTCTGAAGCGTTCGCTGCAAAAACATTGCATTGCAGATTGACATGTCGCAGGTAGTCGCAAAAGCTAGAAAAATGAATGAAATGAAAAATAGCTTGAGTCAGTTATATTACTAACTCATACTTCTGTTGGTTTTTTGGTAGAACTTATTATAGTACTTTCTGATATCGAATTTTACGTTTAAGGGTTCAACCATTATTTGTCGTCTGTTGTTTTTCATAAAAAGCACATGGAAATATAGGGCGACGAACTGATCGAAAAGTGATTGCAAAAAGTTCAGTAATTCATATATAAATGGTCTCTTTGGGAGCTAGCGTCAAAACATTTCTCCGCTATACACGGTCCCAAGCTTTGCATTTTACCATGGGAAAAACCTATTTTAATACGTTTTTCCATATTCTTCTTGATCTTGCCCCTTCGGTCTTTCCTTCGATGATATTTTACAACACCTTGTTTCATAGGCCCATTGCAATTCTTAATTTTCACAGATAGATTACTAATATGAGTGTAGTTGGACAGCCTTTTTTTTCTCTCTTAACCCTATTGTACTATGTACTTTTTGGAAAAGTTGTTCCGCATTCGGTCATTATGTGGGCTTGGATTGGCCTCAATACTGTCTCATATACTCCATTTGTTCAATCTTCTTACTTCTCACATAGATTTTGACAAAACTCCAACGCAACTATGTTATTAGCCTTGGTCATTCACCAATCTGTTTCTTTTCCTGTATAAGAATAAATATCTAAAAAATCCAATGACTACTTGTTCTTCACTTTCATAGAATCATGAGAACATCTGCTGCAGATTGTACAATTGCATTCAAATCAAAAGTAAGAAAAATGATATAGTCACATAGTCACAATAGTCAGTATCATCCCAATAATGTCCTTTTTGCCAACAATAGATGAGAATAATCAACTAAATTCAGTTCAACTACTTAATATATTCAGCAGCTTGGATCTTACAAAACGAATATTCTATGATTTGGTAATAGCAAAATGGTAGACTATTTTTCTGAGTTGATGGAATGAAATTAATAAAAATTATGTAACATCCTGAACTTGACCGTGATGAAATAGCAGAGAAAGTATTTCTCATGAAAACTATATTGGCATACTTCCAAATAATGCGTCTCTGAAAAATAACATAGGCATCTTTGAATGTTGGAATTACAGATACTGGTCAGTTGTTCTTGACTTCGATCAATCTATTAATTTTTGTATACATCTGCCGCATAACAATAATGCTGATTGATACGGATTGAGTGGAGATGTGAGATGCTATCCAGAACTTTGCCTTTTCGCGGCAAGTAGGTATAAGATGTAAGACACTTGAGGTTACCATTTATTATTATCATAAGTATAACACTAGTTTCCCTTATTCCAGTAAAATGCCTATGCGCGTTGGATGCAGAGTCGATGACGCTGACAAGCATGGCTTCGACGTAAATGCTCTTCTTTATCATGAGGGCATCCTGTACAGTGCTGGAGATGATGGAAAGATCAAGGTAATGTTTCCTCATTCAGAAAACGTTATTCTTAATCCGAATACTGTCCGTCAATTAAGGTACCTGACCCATCTACTGATGGTGCGAGGTCAATAGATATAGACTTTAGACCTCTCATAGAGCCAATATTGGTATATTTACATTTTCAACAAATCTGTCAGTGCTTGATGGTGGTAATAGATGGCGCCTTCGCCGACATATTCTTATAGACGATATACCTCTGATAGAGATTTGTTTGTTGCTTATTTCAACCAGACACAACTGTGTACATTGGCATGTCACATGTAAATTAAATAATTACAAATGATGAATATAGTGTGAAATATACGTAACAATGTACATAATCATAAATTTCAGAAAATACGTTAAACGTCATACAATATTAACACAGAAAGTACACAGGAAAAAATCACGGAAGAAAAAAGGAACGATTAGTTAAGATTAAATAGTGTCATCCAAAAACTCTCTACAGTTATAGTATGCTTTAGTCAGAAGCAGTTCAGTAATTTTTGTCTTGTATATACAATTCGCAGGGACTGATTTTATGTTGTCTACACAATTTGATGTAAAACGAAATACAGTTGAAGATGGGTGAAGTTTCAAATTAGGCTGATCTTTGTACTGTGTTTGTAATAAATTGCGATACCTCGTGTTGAGATTATGGCGCGTAGTATAGACCTCATTGGATTACTTTTGCTCTGCTTTCATTCGTTGTTCTGCTGATGCTATGCTGATGGATGATTGACAAGAAGAATGAAAGAGCTGTACGTGGTTGACTGGTTGGACGAAAACATAATGCGAATTATTAGAGGGCCTTTGTTATTTTTTTACAAAATCCAACGCTGATTGAGGTAATCTAAACAACGCTGATTTGGGTTGTCAAAATTCAAACCTCTGGATTCCTGCTTATCCATAAAAATCAAAACCCCAACATTCACTTTTTCTAGCAGCCAGATATCTAGATTAGAGAGCCCAATTCTGTAAAATTAAAATAACTCCAATAGATTGGAAGGAGCCAAGCATATATGTTTACACTGCGTTGTTTGTCACCAAAATTGCTTAGTTTTAGTTCGTACCTATGACTAATTTGCCTACCAAAGTGACAGCGTTATTTAACATAATAATAATCCTTATCGGTGAAAACATTTTCCTTCATTAGGCTTGTACTGCTCTTTCCAAATTATGTAAAAAGTACCATGTTTTGAAATTATTTAACACCACAGTTATCTGCAATGCTCACACTTTCATGAGATAACTCTTGATCCTCACTACAGACTATGAGGGGTAGGAGACAACAAATCCTTGACTGGCTACTTTTCCTAGTCTAAATTCGTTGGTAAAATCCAAGCGTACTGAAAATGTTCTTATAGTTATAGAACCATATGCAGTAATACTGCAAAAATCGAATGAAATACACAGACATACCACTAACTATTCCACTATGACTACTAGATATGACCGATATCATTACTCTTGTGTATCTGTGATATCAGTGATTCAAAAGCATGACGTGATCGCGCTTTTCGAATGATGATAGGATTGTAGGTATATTGATAACCTGAGCAAAATACCGCGAAAAAATCGCAGCTACTGAGCCTATAATGCTCGATATCGCTTGTAAACCCAAGTGATTTTAGGATGGTATTCAAATTTTGACTGCGGATATCACGTTCATACAAGATTTTACTTCCATGATTCCGTGATACCGTTGCGAAGAGGTTCTGATCACGTCAAGCTATTCAATAACAGTCGTAATTCGTGATTTAGAAATATCAGTTATCAGCAAATCACAGTTCGTGAAATGTCTGCCACCACCGACCACTCGTGAAACACCTAATGCGCTTCCGCAGTTTTAGCATGTACATCTAATACTGATATCCTTTTGCAGGCGTTTACACCTGACCTAACCAAGATAGCAGAAGTGCAATCCAACCCATGCTCCGTATTCAGCATTGCAGCTGACCGAAGCTCCCTGTACTCATGCTCCAATGAGGGTACCATCAAAATATTCGAGCTGAAGACTCTCAAAGAGAAAGGGCAACTCGTTAAGGACGACAAAATTGAATTCTGGAAAATTAAAGTTGTAAATGATCTCTTATTCTCTGGTGACAACGAAGGCAACATTAAAGTTTGGCAATCCGGGGTGTACCAGGGATTCTTTAACACTGCTGAGCCTATTAAGGACTTCGAGATATCATCCAACCACTGCTTCAGCGTGAAGGATAATGATGTGTATATTTCCGATTTCATGCTTCCAGCCGCTCCAACAGGTACGTATCTGATTAAACCAATGAACACGCTCATTTGGCACTCTATCGTTTGGTTTAAAAACACGAACACAAAGACAAAAGGCCTACATTCTATCCAACTCAACTAGTTCACCTTTAGAAAAGGGGTAATTTCACAAAAAATTATGCTATCAAATATGCTATTTTCCAACTTTGCGAAAAAATCCTTGAATATATTTTTGCGTGAGAATCCACAATGGACTAAATTTCGCTATTCTGAATCCGAACGTCTAATATGACAAAACAAAAAAAAATTGTAATTTTTTTTAGAAAATATCTCAATGTGTCAACTATGTGATTCGACAGAAATGTATCAAATAAGGGTCAAAAAATGGGATTCGTGCAACTTGAAAAATATAAAAATATTTATTAAAATCATGAGATAAGAAAAAGCTACATACTGCCGCAGGTATACGAGCTCCTTCCCACTTCAGTTGGTCCACTTCAAGATTTGTACCAAAATATGTCTTTATAAACTAAACATGACGAAACTATTTCCTTCTAAAACAATTTATTTTCTCAAAATCATTTTAGATACACTCTAGTCGTAAAAAATACATATTTGAAATCACTTAGACCTATAACTAATAGAACATCTGAACAAATAAACAATGTGCGAATAAATGCGCGAAGTTAACAAAGCAAAAATTGAAAGATTACCATCGGGTAACATCACCTTTATTTTTTATTACGGGTCATAGTGTTAACCAAGTTTTGTCTCAGTTCGGTGATTGTACGAGCAGGATCTTGTCGTAGAACCTTTTTCATCTCGTGAAAAAAGTTTCAATAGGTGACAGATCTGGACTGCTACAAACCCATTTCAAAAGTGGTACATTATTTTCTTCCATCCATTTTATAGCCTTTTTTTAGGTATGGCACGCTGCACCATCTTGCTGAAACACAAAATCTTGGCCGGATATCAAACATTCTTCCATCACTGGTAAAAGCAATTCTTCTAAAATATATTTGTATCCACATTTCCATCAATAAAATGAAGTTTTCGTACTCCTTTTGATAACATACTGCCCCAGACCATAATTGATGCTGGAAATTTCACTTTTCTCTTCAGACAGTCAACATGGAATGCTTCATTTTTTTTGCGAATAACTCTACTGCGACTGTCACCAACAGAAACTTCGAATCGAGCCTCATCACTCCATTGTATTGCACACCATTGTTGAGGTGTCCATTGCCTATCTAAGCCGATTTTTCTTTTGCAGTGGAGTTAATAGTGGCTTTTCTTTGGTCTATAAGCAAGTTGTGTAACTTTAGGGCTAAAAAACTTGCTTTGCAAGTGCTAAATCCCAGTTTGTAGGCCTCTCTATGAGTTGTGGACCTCGAAATTCTCCTTCCAACAGCGTCTCCACAGAGCACTTAATTGTAAATAATCGTATAATAATGCGTTATAGACTTATTTTGCATTGAAATGAAAATAGGTTGATATGATGTAATTGCAACATTTGTTATTTTTATGCTGCAAATTTGATTAGGGAGTGATGAAGTTGGTGTTTTCTACTATATATTATCAAAATATTCATTTTTAATATTTTAAACCTATAACACCCTGCTACATTTAGATTATTTGTGTTTGATAAGAAAAAACTAAGATTTTAGTAGTTGGGCCAACTGAAGGGAAGGGGAAGGGGCTCGTAGAAAGTAAAATTCTCTAATGAATAATTAATTGCACTATAAAATAAAATTGTTTCAAGAATTTTGCAACAAATTCCTACTTCACAGTGTTTATCCTTGAATAACACTCCTGGTATGTTGTGTCATTGTTCCAAAAATTCATCAAAAACAGTTTTTTTTAAATTGTAAAAACATATTTCAAAAGATTCTGTCTCAAAGTTCAAAAAGTTCGGACGCGTTTTCAAAAATTTCCAACAATTTTGTTCTGCCCCTAACAGTTTTATAGACCAAAGTTAGTTTGAGTGGACTAACCGCCAATAAAGAATCATTTCGATTCCCATAATTTTCTGCATTTGACGTTATAATTGTAATAAGTTTGTAATCAATGGATTCTACTCTCGCTCACGCTGTGATAGTTGTGTTTAACCTGTCCGAACGGCTAGTGGTATCGAGAAAAAAATGTAAGTAAAGTATATGGCCAACTTAAACTAATGGAAAAATAGCTATACACTGTACCGGAGGATGTTCACCTAGGATGCAACGCAAATAGTTGCAACATTATGTACTCGAAAGGATTTCCTAGTTTTTTCTTTACAGAAAAGTTGCAGTATGGTGACAAGGGATCATTCATGGGCAGAGCACCCATCGCCCTGATTGGTGACAAGCTATTTGCCTACGTCAGCAGAGAAGGCATGGACATCTGCATCAATGAAAATAACCCAGCTAGCAAATTTAAACTTGTCACAAAAGTTAAGGTACGTACCGAGCATTAGAACAACATATTTCAAAAGAGCTGAAAACAAAACAATTTTTACTGAGCCATATAAAAGCGTGGTAAGAAATATTGTCAAAAACCTTAAATTTGCTGATGGCTTGTCATAGAAAACTTGACCTCTACGAATAATAACATGAATAAAAAATGTACAAAGGCTGCTTAGGCCGCTAGAGTCCTAGTCTTATAAGGAGAAAAATAAAACTGGCAACCTCGCTAAAGTACCTACAGATCTTTTCACGATTTTTGGCGGGTCACATTCAAACTATAGGAATTACTTCCTGTATGTGTAACAACTTACTTGTCATGGGCATGTGACTTACCTCTGTTGATCTTCGATATTAAAACATAGTTTAGTTTAGTATAGTACAATTAATTTAAGAAAGTCAATGAAAACAGCGATTCTGTATCACCATGTGTGCGTACAAGAGCGAGTAGCAGATTCGTTGAGGAAAAGCTTGCACGGTGTGAAATTTCCCCTTAGGGAACATGGTTCAACTAGTCAATCTGTTCACTTATCATTATCCGCCGTCCACGTCTCACAACTATATACCATAATAAATGCAAAATATAGAATGTTAGTACTTTTACGAAGATGGTAATGGAAAGTTTGTTTTATGTTGATGAATCTCGATATCGCTATTTATATATCGTCTTACTAGAATAATTAATCATGGAATAATTTTGGTTACAGGGCGCCCACGAAAAAGTGATCATCGCTCTTAGGGGAGTCGTATGGAACAACAAACTCACCCTGTTCAGCGGCAGCTGGGACAAGACAGTGAAGAAGTGGAATATCGATGATGATATCGTCAAACTAGACTCCTCGCTCGACGTGGATATTGTAGTCAATGCTATCGCTAAGGGTGATAAGGGCGAAATATACGTAGGCGGTAGTGATGGACACGTTGTAAGGGTTGAGGTTGAATGAGGTGCTTGTGGTTCCTCAGATTGAAAAAAGATAAGCTTGTTTCAAGCACAAAAAAATTCCAGCATTTCGATACGTACGATAATTGTAAATTTAAATTGAGTATAACGGTGTTTGTAAGTACAGAAGGTATTGTTGATTTGGTATTTACTTACTCTGTTGTTATGGTTAAGACATTGTAGGACCTTAGGAACGATTGTCTTAAGATTGTGTGATATAAATATACTATTGATTAAGTGTACGGATTTTTGGTCACATTTTTTGTTTTTTCTGGTGACATGTTTGACCACCTTCAAGATATTCCGTACTGTATCGTTATTTATGGATACATTTTGTAGCAAAATGTATTTTATAACAGCTTTGTAAAAGCATCATTGTATACTAATCGTTTTTTATAATAAACGGATAATGCTCCTTTCATGAGATTTCATTTACCCCAATAAAAAATACATCCCAGTTCCTGGAATGACCCATTTTTGTGCGAGATTCTTGTTCGACAATGTTAAGGCAGTGATGGGCAAATCTGCGCCATAGGTAGCCAAGCGCTTAGATAACCACAGACCACCGTAGATCTGTGCGTAAATGATATGTTCTTATTACCGTGTAAACATGGCCAATGTGAAATAATAAAGTCAGAAAGAGCGACACTATTGCGGGACTCAAATTGTCTGCATATGTGGCTGTTCATCATCGGTATTCGAGACGTTGTTAATGTGTCTTTCAGACTAAGTTACTATTTAAAGTCTGAAATACATACACCACATAATATTCATTATATCATCATAGTGTCACAGGTATGTATGTACGTACATTAAGTTCGGAATTCTTCTAATGTATTTCTTGTTCTGAAGAGATCATCTGAATTGGCTACCCTAAGGGCGATAAATGAGTAGGTACAAAAGATTATTACGAATACAAAAATGCATCGAATGACATCTCATAAGGTATCGCCACCGAAATCAACAGTTTTCAGTCTGGATGTCCCTATTTAGATTTATTACTAATTGAAGGGTCGGCCGGAACAATGTTGTATGTTATATAACATTTTTCTATAAAATGAGATCTCCGTAAAACAACATAATATGTGCCTATTGGGACCCGTCGACAACATAGACCCACCTGTTTTCTCGCATCAATCACTTTGACGCGAATTTGTAAAGCGCGCCATTTCAGTCTTCCGCGTAACAATGTTGTATGTACGTAAACAAAAAAGAATATCTATGGTTTATGAACCATTCCAGTGGGTCGATGTCATTGCTACAGCCAAAGTTAAAAATCCTTTTAAAGTTGTCTGGATGCACCAAGCCTTCTTTGAGAATTTAACAGCTTTGGAAAAGGGTATATGGAAACACCCCAAATGTAAGATTACAGAAGGATTGTGGCTGCAACTTACCGCTGATTCTCCAGCTACTTTGAGAATGAGAAAATCTCGTAATATTATGCAGCCCTGGAATTCATTTCCCATAAGCAATCGTAAAAGAAAAGAAACAATGACTTTTGCCACTGATATCATATCATCTGAAAAATTATCTATAATGTATCACCACCTTCTTCCAATCAAAGATGAAAAATTAAAAAACCTTGATATGAGTGATTATATTCCGCTTAAGTATCGAACATTTTATGAGAAATTAACTGCAACCCAGTAATATTTATTTAAGGTTCAGTTTTGGTTTCGAAACACGTTGATGAACTTAGAACATATTTTTTTGTTATTAAAAATATGTTACTGTGGTTACTTTGGTTTCCTTAATAAATAGAACTGTTAAAAATACTTGTTTTGCATATAGTCATTTAAAGCCTCCCTGTAACAACGTTGTAAGTGACGTGATCATACAACCTTGTTACATGCGTTTTCCATAAAAATGGTTCCCATAGCTGCAAAATGGATGTCACATTTTTAAATTACAATAACCTTGCATAACTATTGTTCCTTTATTGTGCTGGCCAACTATAGACGCAGTCATTTGAAAAACATGGTTCAAATTTGTTTTTCTTAAGTTCAGCCACTGAGCTTTTTTGTTACATACAACGTTGTTCCGGCCGACCCTTCAATTGATGCAATATGGTTATTTCCAGTTTGCTCGTAAATAGCGAATACCATGCTTTTGAATGTTAGCCATTTTTCTTCAAATGCTATTTTGTTCTTTGGCGGTTTTAGAAAAATTGACTCGTTTCGAATATAGAGGCTACCAGAAATTATCGAATCTTGAGATTTCCCTTCCCATATCTACTAGCGAAAAATTTCGCACTTCTGTCAAATTCTGTCTGCCGCTGCCGCCCAATCTCTTACCCCCACACTGCTCGAAATAAACAGCATAGCATGGCTAACGTTTCCAGATGGTCGATACCTCCAGTAAGGGCAGGAAAGAAACTTCTGGATCTCAGCTTTATCAAATAAGTAGGAACATTGATCAAATATATGAGCCATTTTAGCTCACTTGATCCATTTAATTCTTTTTCTTGTGTTATGTATATTTACAGGTAACTTTTTTTATTATAGTATTTTAGGAACTGATTAGAATGTTGCGTGGGAAGTGCAAACTCAACCTATTTTACACCATTATTATTATTGGAAATTTATCTGGAATAAATATTTCAAATTATTAGGTATCTCCATATGGGAAGCACAAATCTTTGTTATACACTGCCGAAGTAGTGGAACTATTTTAGTATATTGCTTGTCAATCTTCAAAAATACATCACAGAAATTGGTTTAGGAGGATCTTAATTATGGGCAGTTCGGTATCCGGACATACTTCTAGTGGTGCCGACTGGAAATATACTAAGTGACATATAAATCCGAACACCCAGTTTAAATGGTTTTATTTTAATAAAGGTTGGTGAATGTATTTATCTTACTGTAAATAACAAGTGAAAAAATGTTCAGCCTTATCAGTTGAACATTCCGGTTTTTATACTGCTTTTTTTAATTCACTAACGCTCTAAAAATGAATATTTCAGCTGCACTAAAGAATCAACGTTGGCGGATTTTGGTTCTTGACATCCTTTACGATCGGTTACAATGCCTAGAGTACGGAGACCTGTACGATTTCGTCAACTTAGTGAGTTTGATAGGGGCCGTAAGTGGGACTTCGGGAAGCTGGACTTTCTTTTCGGGCAATTGCAGTTAGAGTGCAAAGAAGTGTAGACACTGTGGTTAGGTGTTGTCAGGCATGGTTTCGAGAAGGCCGTACGCAAAGAGCAAGGGGCACTGGACGCCGCCGTAGAACAACAGACCGTGAAGATCGCCGCCTAAGATTATTGGCTTTAAGGGACCGTTTCTCCACTACCAGGTCCATTGCAAATGAATGGTTTGCAGAACACCTAAGACCTATTGGCATGCGAAGTGTTTACCGACGAATGAGAAGTTTTGGCTTGTTTTTATACCGGCCACACTGGGTCCTCCCTTTAGCTCGAGAACACCGACGTAATCGCCTTGAGTGGTGCAGACAACGGTCACTCTGGGATCAGGAATGGAACAGTATTGTCTTTAGTGACGAATCTCGATTTTGTTTAGGCATGCACGATGGTCGTGCCAGAGTTAGAAGGCGACGTGGTGACAGGAGAAATCCACAGTTTTTTGTTGAAAGACATGTTCATCACACTGTTGGAGTTATGGTTTGGGGTGCTATAGCTTATGGTTCCAGGTCACCTTTAATCTTCATCAGAGGTAACATGAACACGCAGCGTTATATCCACGAAGTTCTAGAGCCCCATCTTTTACCCTATCTTGACACCCTGGCAGATCCAACTTTCCAACAAGATAATGCCCGACCACATGTTGCAAGAGTCACAATAGACTTCTTTCAACATAATGATGTCACATTGTTACCATGGCCACCAAGATCTCCCGACTTATCCCCAATTGAGCACGTGTGGGATATGATGGGTAGGAGATTGCTCAATTTGCAACGTCCTCCTCAGACTCTAGAAGCACTTCGAGAGGAGTTGGTGGTTGCCTGGAATGAGATACCACAGGAGGACATTGACCACCTGATCAGAAGCATGCCTAGGCGCGTTGGAGAATGCGTAGCACATCAGGGTGCATCCACACATTATTAAAGGTCAAAGGGCTTTAAAGCAGTGCAATCATTTTGAAATTTTTATCATTTACTTATTATGCTTCATTAAGTACTTATACAAAATTTTATTAAAATAAAACCATTTAAACTGGGTGTTGGGATTTATATGTCACTTAGTATATTTGTTTACCTCTATGGACGAGGCTCCACACTTTGCTAATTCAAAGTATTAATTTCGAAAGCCTTGTCGGGCATTATCTTCTTATGGAAGAATTTATTAGAAAATCGTTAAAGAACAAAGTAATCTTAGAACCGCGCTTAGAACAATCCCCATATTTAGGAAACACTCTGTATATTATCACCATGCCCGATCTTCGATATGTACCTACTGTAACTTATCATTGGTTTCTGTGTCTGTTAATTTAATCCTGTACCTTGCTAAGCATCATGCGCCTCACCATTGGTTGAATGTCAACCCATTTACCATCGCTTACACGCCTGGCAAAATTGTCAACAGTGAGCTTCTCGGCGAGCCACAATTTCAGCTGTCTTTGTTAGTCAACCTACCTACCACATTCTAGTAGATGATAAGCAATATTTTCCTCTTGGTTGCAATATGCGTACGCGTGCTCTCTCTTTCCTACCCTCTTCAGGAAGCTGTCAAAACAACCATATCATATAAGGAACTGTGCAGTATAGTAATCTTCTGGCACCGCTTCCCTTGTCAATCCAGGTTTTAATATATGCCTTGTTGCATCCCATCTCTCCTGCCAACTGACGAAAAGCGCCCCTCTTTCATCGCTTCTAGCGTCGGCGCCCATTTTACAGAGCACGCAAGTCTCCTCAACCAGCAAGTCAATTGGCGGGATACCAGCCACCACTCGCAGCGTCGATCTGTAAGCGCATACCACGCGCATCACTTTTTTTTATCTTTAGAGCATTCTCTGTCTGTATTTTTTTTGCTCCAGAGCCTTGTTATAGGTGGGAGCTGCGTACAGCATAATCGAGTTCGCCACTCGTGCCAAAATCCGGCGCTTCTCACTACTGAGGATTCAGGTGGCATTAGCCGAATTAGAGATGCGACGACTTTATTTACTTATCAGTGGTGCACCTATATTGACAATCATCTTCATTTGCATTCAATTGCATTTTGGCTTCGAATCTCGGCATTCTCAACCTTAACAGCAAATGAAGTTAGCTTCTGCCTGCAAGCAAGCAGAACCACTTCCGTCATCTTAGGAGCTAACCATTTTCTTCCGTCCATATGGTAATTCTTGTGATTCCATATGCCAACAGTCTTTCTAGTGTATTTCTCTCCTTCAATCGACATCACTATCATCGCAAGCACACCCTACCAGGCCCAGCGCTTTACTGAGGAAATCCAGCGATACAGCAAATGTTGTCACTTTAAATCGCAAAATTTAATTACTACTTCCTCTTGCTTATATCTAAATGTATACGCAATATCTTTCAAGCAAGCATTTTTACAGGGTGGACCATTTTTATTTTGTTAACTCAGTATAATTCCAGTGAAAGATTGCCCTCCTCGGTGTAACTGTTCTACTGATAAGTCTAGACAAAAGATAAAGCAGAAAAGTATATAGCAAATCCATGTGACCAAACGTCAAACACGCAGTAGCACGACAAACAATACCTATGAAATGCATAACGTATGTAATGAGGATCCGTAGTCTAGTTCTCAGAAACCAAATTCTATTATAATCACAAATAAATCAAAAGTGGCTGAATTTGTCATTCTATTTGGAACCGATATTATGTCTTCAAGAATCAATTAAAGTTGGGAAAAAAATTAAGAAACTGATTTAGAAAAATTATTAGCATCAAGTTTCGGGGGATGAGTGAGATCACATGTATTTTTCGAGATCATCGACAATAACGACTTGATAGCATTTTGAAAAAACCAACAAACAGTAACCTTGTTTAAATAAATGTAACTACTTATTACGACCTCACTATGCTAGGGTTCTTCCTAAAATTTCCCGAATCTGAAGACCTTGAGGCCTGAACTATTAAAACGATTCACGAAATGGATTCTACGTGCCTGAACCTTGATAATACTTGTAATGATACAGTTCAACTGTATAATAACCTTATTCTTGCATAAATATCCATAATAATCGTTATGAAACGTACATTTCCTATATTGCCGTGATTGGTGCTTGACATCTCGACTGACTAGCCGAAATTCTAAAAAATCAAAAAACTTATTCCGAAACATGCCTGCGATCAGTAAAGAATTATTTTATGAAAAAGTGACAGATGATACATCGTGTAATGTGATACATTATTGGGAGAAAGATTGTCTTAAGAAGAACTTTTCATGGTACTTCATAAAAAACCTTATCTTAGGAAGTGGTAAGTTCTTCTTACCAGTATACATAGTAAGTCAGACAAACCTATTTTGGTAACGTGAAGATAATGTTGAACATGTTTTAGTTAAAGCTGGCTTTGAACTACAAAAAGGCTAAGGATAAAAAATTTCTGTTGAGTCTAATTCTATCAGAGGCAAGGTCCATAATATATGGTATAGCAATGGGAGAGATGATAGTTGCAACCATGTGTTTTAACAGGTAATGCGCCTGGTATTCCAACGGTAATGTAAATAGTGACGCTATCATCACATTTATTGTAAGCGTACACACAATATATACATTAGCACTCTAAAGTGCTTTCAACAAAATTGTTGAATAGTTACCATATTTTAGCAAAAAGGTATAGACTTGAAAATTGGATGACAGCAGCTAGGATCCACCTCAATTTTAAATTGACGTCATATATTACATCACTTTGAAGGTCCTAATAGGTACTTTATGGTATACTCGTAAAATATAAATTTTTTCCACTGTTTTATATAAAACCTTTTTTCTATGAATCATTATACATAACATATGAGACAATCCATTCACCAGAAGGAAACATTCTAACAATTTTTGTAAAAGAAAAATTTGTTATAATTTTTGACCTCATTTATTATATATACATATTTGAATAGACCCTTCCAGAAGAAGATAATTAATTTATATAATACACTTTTTGCTTATTAGAAATTGCTAAAATTTGACAACTTGCCAATCTGCCATTTTGATAAGCTCTTGGCTATCTAACTATACTAAGTGACATATAAATCCGAACACCCAGTTTAAATGGTTTTATTTTAATAAAATTTTGTATAAGTACTTAATGAAGCATACTAAGTAAATGATAAAAATTTCAAAATGATTGCACTGCTTTAGAGCCCTTTGACCTTTAATAACGTGTGGATGCACCCTGATGTGCTACGCATTCTCCAACGCACCTAGGCATGCTTCTGATCAGGTGGTCATTGTCCTCCTGTGGTATCTCATTCCAGGCAACCACCAACTCCTCTCGAAGTGCTTCTAGAGTCTGAGAAGGACGTTGCAAATTGAGCAATCTCCTACCCATCATATCCCACACGTGCTCAATTGGGGATAAGACGGGAGATCTTGGTGGCCATGGTAACAATGTGACATCATTATGTTGAAAGAAGTCTAATGTGACACTTGCAACATGTGGTCGGGCATTATCTTGTTGGCAAGTTGGATCTGCCAGGGTGTCAAGATAGGGTAAAAAATGGGGTTCTAGAACTCCGTGGATATAACGCTGCGCGTTCATGTTACCTCTGATAAAGATTAAAGGTGACCTGGAACCATAAGCTATAGCACCCCAAACCATAACTCCAACAGTGTGATGAACATGTGTTTCAACAAAAAACTGTGGATTCCTCCTTTCACCACGTTGCTTTCTAACCCTGCCACGACCATCGTGCATGCCTAAACAAATTCGAGACTCGTCACTAAAGGCAATACTGTTCCATTCCTGATCCCAGAGTGACCGTTGTCTGCACCACTGAAGGCGAATGCGAATACGAAATTTTATTAAAATAAAACCATTTAAACTGGGTGTTCGGATTTATATGTCACTTAGTATATATTCTAGGGCTGTAAACTACACTGGGAGCTTCAAAATGATGATCACATGACAACTTGAAAGAGTAACAGAGTAAGTGTATTGTAAATACATTTTTAGGGCAATACTGGGGAGGCTTCACTACTACCCAATACTATTTATTCCAGGGGCAATATCAGGGTTATCAGTACTGATAGAGTCGAAAGAAAATCAAATATTGGATGCATTAATATTTTTCAATTCGGTAAGTTGCAATTAAGTGAACATCATCTGTGAATCAATTTGTGAAGTAACTTGAAAATAACATTTAAGAAATACATATCTAGGAGCTATTGAAGCGCAAAATAGAAGTAAGCAGAAAATAGGCATACTTATCCTGCATCTGTCAGTTGATTATCTTTTCAATTTCAGTTAGTAGAAACCGTTCTCAACAAACTTCAGTTGTCTGTGAAGATGGAAACGTTTGCATTCATGTTAGTCAGTGGAGCTTTGATGAGCATCTTAGAAAATAGAAAGAAAGATATTAAGTTTATGTACTTATGGTAAGACTATTATATGTTTTTTGGTAAGTAAGTAATTTCACTATAGTCCTTTGTTTCCTTCCTTCTTTAAGGTTTGTTCGTACAGTGGTCGGTGACTTGTCGGTGACAGTGTCTGAGATCTGGCCGTGTGAATTCCGTCTATATAGTGGAGCGGAATGAATGGAATTTTTGTGACGCGATCTTGGACACAATCACTGACAAGGGGTTCGGTATGACCCGTCTAAGCTACTTATACAGGATGATCCAAAGGTTTCGGGACTGCAAGAAATTTGGGACATTGAAAGGTTGTGGTGGAAGTAAAACAGTAAAACAGTAGAAGTTTCGGATTTTTTCCTAGCTATACAGTGATGTCCTTGAATTTGACCTTGAGCATGACCTTGAAGGTCAAATCAAGCTTAAAATGATTTTTTAACTGGGACCGTATACTTCTCACATTGAAAACGGTTATAACGGGAAATTCAACAGCATCCCTGAACTTTTGTCAGACGACGGTTTCTTATGGTGACCTTGGCGAGTGCCTTAATGGTTAATAGTTATTTATCTAACAAGTGCGGAGAGTGGTACGTCAATGTCGGAAAATACACTTTCCGCAAGTGTTAGGTATAAGATTTTTTTTATCATCGGGCAGAAAGTAGCAGAAAAAACGCAGATGCATGTTGAAAGTGAGTACTTTCTGCACGCTGGTAGAAAAATAATTTTCATCCAAGGTCGTAACTAAAATTTTCCGACGTCAACAAATATAGGTAGTCACTAAAAAAAAATGTTTTCATTGATTTGACTGACAATGATCTTGAAGTTCAACTCCAAAATTATTTTCACTCAAGATTATACCTGAATGTAAACTTCCCCCTTTCCGAGGTCAAAAGTAGGGGATCTTACTTTGAAAGTGTCACAACTAAATACCTAGAGAAAAATACTCGGCCCCTTCTATTTTAATGGATTATTTTCAAATATTTTGTAGTACATCTGTCATTACCAAAGAAACTGTACACAACAGAAACTTTTCACAAAATACGCCTTGTGTTAATTTTAGGTTTTACACTCCTCAAAGAATCCAACAGGCGGATGATAAACAAAATAGGAGCTGCATTCACAAGGAATCATGCTTCGAATACGTCTATAAGGTTATTTTTGGACTTGTATGTTAACGGTAAATAGGTGCATATTAGATTTATTTTAGGGATTCGGCAAGTATTTTGCCTTAGGATATGCGGTAAATATTGTTAGATCAGTACTACCAAGGATGGGTAGAATGGTACAAAAACCATCACTGTTGGTGAGACTATTACTGAACAAGTCAAACTTTTTGTTTGGATTATTGATTGGAAGTTATACTGGATTGTACAAGGTAAGAAAAAACTCCGATGGTATTTAAGCTTCATATTGTAGCCTGTATCAGCAAGAAGGTGACAAAACTGAAATTACTTGTAGTTGTTTCCCGTTACTAAAGCTGCCAAAGTTTCGAGAAAAAATAATTTCCTCCTTCAGAGCTCTACAAAAAAATTAGAAAACACTAGCTTTACTTTCACAATATTTGACAGAAAAAAATAAACGATATAAAAGTTACTCGTCTTAGTTAAAACATTATAATAGAATGAATAACTAAGCTATCCTTTTTATTTAAAAAAAAATTAATGAGTGTCAAGTAAAAACTGGAGCTTTTCTTTTCTTTTTGATGTGAATATACAGGGTGTTTCAGTTTATTGTTGCATAACTTCAAGATTCGATAGAACTTTTAAAATTAATGCATAAATTCTATATAAACATGTGTCGAAAAATGCGTGGCTTCCGAAATACAGGGTGTTTTAATTTACTTTCTAAAATAGTTTTTTTTAAATATTTCGAACAATATTTGATGTATAAAAAACTTTTCTTTGTGCAATTTTTTGCTTTTTGAATAAAAAAACTGATTCTTCGCATTTTTCAACATAAAAAAGCTCTCTTGTGAATTCTGGTTATAGTTAGCCGTTTTTGAGATATTTCGATTTTTAAGGTTCGATGCATTTTTGATTATTTATGATAAAATAACGTTAAAAAGTCATTATCTCGATAATTTTTAGAAGTAGGCTGTGTCTGCAAATATTTTTGAAATTGAAAGCAGAGTAAGGTTAAACGTCAATTAGTTGACAGTTAGTTTTGTTGTCTGTTGAAACCTGAAACGTTTTTTTGCAATTGTGAATGCACGAAATTTAGTTTCTTTTACCTATTTTTTTTTGTAAGTTTTATAAAAATCAACATATTTGGTCGCATGAAAATCCGGATGCAGTTCGGGAAAGAAACTTTCAGCATGAATTTAGTGTGAACGTGTGGATTGGTATCTACCGTAGTCGACTATTTGGACCCTACCTTTTGCCTGCAAGGTTAAATGCTGCGACCTTCTTGGAATTTTTAAAGGCTGAACATGCAAATATGTGGGATGATGTTATGTTAGATTTAAGAAGGTTGGCCTGGTTCCAGCTTGATGGTTGTTCAGCTCATTATTCGAGAATAGTTAGAAACTGGCTGGACGAAAATTATCCAGAAAGATGGATCGGCCGTGGAGGATCAGTCGCCTGGCCTCCACGATCCCCTGACCTAAATCCATTAGATTTCTTTGTTTGGAGATTTCTAAAAGAAAGAGTGTACCAGACTCCCGTAACCACAAGAGATATGCTAATAGCCAGAATCAGGAATGCATGTGATGAAATAAGGCCTTATTTGAATAATGCTATACCACGTTCGATCATTCGTAGATGTGAATTGTGTATTGAACAATTGGGTTTACATTTCGAGCAACTACTTTAGATTTTGTATGTTTGTCCTAACTATCCAATAGCCTTTTAGTTGTAAATAATTAATTTAATTTGTTCTGTTTTTTGTGTTTATTTGGAGTTAGGAATTATTGCTTTGTTTAAAAACACAATCTAAACGATCATCTTAATTACTTGTAATGCCCAAATCGAAAATGTAAATAAACTATTATTTTCCCATAGATAATTAAAAATGCAACGAACCTTAAAAATCGAAATATCTCAAAAACGGCTAACTATAAGGAAAATTCACAAGAGAACTTTTTTATGTTGAAAAGTGCGAAGAATCATTTTTTTTTATTCAAAAAGCAAAAAATTGCACTAAGAAAAAATTTTCGGTCATTTTAATACACTACACGTACAGTAGAGAGCGCCCTCTAGCGGCTACAGTAAAACTATGCCATGGTTCGTTTTGTCGTACCAAAAAACGCTTGTATACCAATTTTCACTGTTATACATCAAATATTGTTCGAAATATGTAAAAAAACTATTTTAGAAAGTAAATTTAAACACCCTGTATTTCGGAAGCCACGCATTTTTCGACCCATGTTTATATAGACTTTATGCATTAATTTTAGAAGTTCTATCGAATCTTAAAGTTATGCAACAATAAACTGAAACACCCTGTATATTATGGGATAGTTGTTACTCACGGAATTGATAATAATTGTAGTAACACTAATATGCTATGTTCGTTCTTTTATTAACTACATTATCACGTATTTTAATCTCTAACATTTCTCGGAACATCCTCAGGTATTAATGTAACACCTGAAACTTATGCTGTTGTTATCGTGTTGATAGGACTCCATTGTATTTATCACTGTTCTAATTGTCATTGTACCTAAACAGGCCACCGTGGTGGCTGAAGCATCGTACAGCAGACGGTAGTTAAAACATATGTGGTTCCTACATCGCAAAAATCAACACTAAACACATGGCATTCTGATACCATGCGTTGGACGAATTCTGTTTGTAAAAATCAAAAGAGGCATTAGTTTTGACCCCAAAATCTAATGACTGAAGTTCGCCACTTTTTCCGAAATTTAAATCCTCTAATTTCCGGGACTATTTTTCATAGACTAATTGTTTTGCATAAAAAACTAATGCGCGTGAAGTTTGGTCATACCTGATGAACTTTAACTGTTATCGATTATAAAAGTAATCCTCAAAAGTTACTTTGAAATCTGGGAACACTCGAGTATTACAGCTTTTTTGAAATTTTTACCTGTTTTTTCAAATCTTCAACTTCTTTAAAGGCACTGAAGGCCAGCTCAGCCAGAGGACCGAACTTTATGCCCATTAGTTTTTAATAAAAAACAATTAATTGATATAAAATAATCCCGGAAGAACTTAAAATTCAAAAAAGTGACGAACTTCAGAGTCGTTAGACTTTGGGGTCACTTCAACCTCTAATTAGGAAACATTTTTGGAAGTTTTCAAAAAACAAAAACTCATGCGTCTTTTAGTTTTTGATAACAATTAATTTGATGTCTGGGAAACCTCTTTAGGTTTATTATCAAGACCGAAATTCAATGCGCAACCGCAGTCGAATTTTTGGACTACTCCTTTCGTCGTTAACTTTCTAAATTTGTTTAGGACCATTTCACTTAAGAAAACGCGTAAAATAATTGTAAGCTACTTCTTTTATGAATTAAGTATCATTGAATTAAAAATTATTTCCGATGAAAACTTACTACTTCAAAATAATTGAAATGCTCAATGATATCTGTTGTAGAAAGGTTTAACGTTGAATGTTCAATTATTTTCTAGAAAAATATTCTGAATGATCTATTTTTGCTTTCAGCTGATTTCCTGTTATCTTAATAAAACATCTGTAGTTAAAAAAGAATTTCGGGGCCTTATTTCAGGCTTTTTGTCAGGAGCTGCATATGCGATATATCCCAGTGTTCAAGTCTTTGTGATTGCCATCACAACTCTTCTTCAGGTAAATTTATAATCCATATTTTCTGATTTTTTCGATAGTAGCCGAACTAGAGTTGGAAACATTTAAAGATATCTATGTGTGACAAGGAAAATCGTAAAGGAGAATGTTCCGTAATGAATGACAGGAGCTACTGACCTGTGCATGTGTTGTAACTTAAACAAAGGTACTAATAATGCATGTGAAGTGCCACGTTAATCGACTTAAGTCGATTATTATATCAAGAACAATGTTCTGGAACCACGAGCTTTTTCAGAGTATTCATTAGGGACTCAAGCATTTCTGTTAGACTGCGAACTGACAAGTACTCCAAGCAAATTACGTAAAGTAACTTATTTTTGTTAAAACTAATTAGTACGTGCTGTTGCATTAGAAAAATTTAATGCAAAATAGCTGGTAAATGTAGATCATTTTCAAATTGTTAATATCTACTTCAAAAACAGATTTCGATGAACTACTGTATTAATGTAGTGCTGTACTTATTACGCAAGGCTGTCGTTAGTTCGAGAAATGTTATGTTCAGAATGAGTTAGCACATCCTAGAAGGAAGTTAACTACCAACATGTGTAACAACAGAATTCGATGGATCAAGCCAGTCAAATAGGCCGATACAATTAATCCTCAGGTCCCACCCAGTATTCGATGTTCCAACCTAGAATTTTCTCCGCTGCCCTAAACCTCCGACAAAGTTGATGATTTAAGGTTAAATTATAAACTATGACGTTTAGCACCACGCAGAACTTGAATCATCCTCCTGACGTTAAGCTGTTTATAAACAAGAATTCCGCAACGTTCGTCTGCTACGCCGAGGCTAGGCTTAACAAAGATTGAACGTTGACGTTGCCGATTAAAGCAATGAAAGGGAGCCTACAAATCACGTGTTTATTGCGATGTATCGCCTAGTTTTTCCGCTTGCTTTTCACTCTGAAATATGTCTTGTTTTGCTAGGCGTGTGTTCCGTTGAGGTTGTTTGCTATATTTTATTTACTTGATTTAAATAATAACATAGATTATTAGAAGATGTGTGTTACAAGTTTGGTCTCCGCAAAGTTGGGGTTTTCCTTTTCAGAAACAACTACCCTTGAAATAACAAAGGTAATGTGTAGTGAAACAAGGGCGACCAAGTAAAAAAAAATAAAGGAAAAAGTACTCACTCTCCAGTTGACGAGAAGGGCTAAGTACGTCTCTGCCCGAAATCATACCGCTCCAACAGAAAATGAAATCAGCTGATGAGCGTACCGTTCACCATGCCAGCCCAAACATTCACCGAAAATGTTTGTTGAAAATGTGCCCGACGGACAGCGTGCGGATTTTCTACTGACCAAACATGAGTGTTGCGAAAGTTATTCACCCCATTACGCGTAAACGTAGATTCGCCTGTCACCAATATGCACTTCAAAAAGTCCGGATTATTGTCATGTTGATGCAACAACCGCTCACAAAACCGCACTCTTGCTGGAAAATCGTCAGGTTGAAGGGCTTGTACACGTTGGACGTGAAACGGATACAGCCCCTCTTCACGCAGCGTTTGCACTTCTCTAGCCACGTCTCTAGTGCTTGTTGAGAGATTCTCGTCTACGCGATTACCTCTACACGAGTGACCGTAACCGTCGGTTGAAGGTTGCATACTGACCTGACACACTGTCCCCGACCCAGTTCTGTCGTCGGGTTGAGCCAGTGACCTTGTACCAGTTGGTGATGTCGCGGCTACAGGACGGTATTCAGATATTTTTGATGTTGCAGAGCTCTTTATCTCGGTTCCCTTAAGACATTGGTGTATATGGTACTAAGAAAAATTGCTTATGTTTTCAAGATCTACACGTCGTGTAAAGGAAAACCCCAACTTTGCGGACACACTGTATGTGGAAATATGTAATTTTCTGCTAGGTTATACGCCACGGGCCGTAACGTTAGCAAGCTTATAAATTGATTTTAACTATAAACGGCAGCGTTACGGTAACAGTACGACAAAGTCAACCTTTATAAATATGCCCTTAACCTCGCTAGCGGCAGAGGCAGCTTGCGAGACGTTAGCAGGAGTAATAGTGGTGGAAAGACCGACTTGGTTACACCAACATCGATATCAGGATTACTTATGTTAATAAACTAGCTCCAACGGTACGAGGACCCATTATATCCATTTGCTCTTCCACCGAACTGAAGCGTAGGTACTGACCCATCAGCGACTCGAAGAGAAAGCCACGGGCGACCCTGCCCACATTTAAGATTTCCTGCGCTTTAAACATTTTCTTAGACTGATAGCTAATTATAATAGTCCAATTGCCTGAGAAAAATATTTCTGGACACCCATGTCTGAGAAACGGATACTCAAATCCACGAGTCTTCGAGCCGATGCACCAGCGGTCGACGCAAACCTGGCTACTCAGTCACATCCTCGTTCCGACAGGTTTACCTCTTTTCTTTATTGAGATATATCTTCTCCCAAGCAAAGGATCTACCGACCGCTTTGATAGACAATGGCGATGAAGTTTTGAAGAGGTTTATATCACTTTCCGTCAAGGTTGTTACGGTAACACGAAATAATGTCTATTAACTCTTTTGAAAATGAAAGTCCTTTTATTTTTAGCTCATTTACGACCACATAGCGATTACTCTGAAAATAACAGACAGCTTTTGGCAAAGGCAACTTCTATTTATGTTCTGCCATGGGTATCTGCTCCACAACAAGATGTTTTTCTCCGAGACTTGCTCTCCGTATTACAGCAAAATGATCGACGCTTGCACGAACAACCTGTGAGTGTGCACGAACATCTGTTTAAATTTGTTTTTTCTAATGATCTCATTTTCAGATCGTATCACATGTATAGGAAGCTTCTAAAGGAGTACTTTGGAATTGTTGTTTGATATAAAGTAAAATTGGGGTTAGAGTGTTCCGAAAATAAACATGGTACTTACTACTGGAACTTTTTTCAGGCCATCTTTCCACCTAGTTCCTCTAGCGAACAGTAGAAATCGAACATCTCATTGATACCTACTAGTGAATAATCATTACCAAAGGTAAAGAAATATGTCATCTTCAAATGCAGTTAGGTGCAATTTAATCGCGAAAATATTTAATAGCAGAGATCTCAAAGAGATACAATGCTGTCCGATTTTTTGAGGCAACAGTAAACCACCAAGACGTCCAATACGAAATGAGTAGTGCATAGAGCAAGAAGGTCTGTTTGATGAATTATGGCCCATCGAAGGGTATACACGTATGTCAAGCTCTTTCCTTTTCTTTCTTATTTATTTAGCAACATCCAACAGCCAAAGCCAATTACAGAATGGATAAACATGAAAATAAAAAGTAATCACTGCATATATGCCATCCTCCTAGCGCGTCTAAGTCAAGCGAAATGGACTATGTCACTACAAATCATTACCGATAAGGGATTTTTCTGTTTGCAAAGCTTATTTAGTTCCATTGGTTCAGTTGACAATTGGCATCACTTCTTCTGCATCGATTTCGATTTATGAGTAGTCTATCCGATATATAGACTTTTCAAAATCTGGCATCAGCGCTTCACCAGATAATCTTTAAATATTTATGACATGTTGACCACTAATTCATAGTCTATTTCTTACCATGATCAGCAATGGAATCATAGTCAACGAAATACCTAAAAGGTGAGAAAACCAGGTATAGTCACATGCACCTTGTAGAAACGTTCAACTTGCGATGTCAGAAGTCATTTTGGTGGTAGAAGCAGCTGCTTACTCATTTGAAGCTACCAATGCTATTATAATTGAGTTCATTTAGCGAATATTGTTGACGGTAAAACAAGTGATCTTAATAGGCTGTGTCACGACAATACTAAGCTTATATGTCAAACTGTTTTGAAGTTACGCTCTTTTTGGTTCATCTGTTTCATGGATTTTAATGGAAATGGATCCCCTTGAACCGCGAACCGTTATAAAATATTCGTAAAAAGATATTAAGGCGCCCACTGATCAGAATAGTATGACGAATATTGAGGAATGTGTATTACAATATAGTCAAGCGCTGCTCATGCAGAAAGGCATCTTGCGGAGACCAACATGGAAATGGGCCATCTGAAAAGTATTGACTGACCGAAGTATTAAAAAAGTACATAACGAACGAGTGTCATTAATTGCAAGAACCTACTATGCAAACTTAATCTAAAACAACGTTGGGAAAGTAGCCGAACCTCCTGCATTGCTATGGCTGTCCTACACAAAGCAGAACTTAATTTTTTTTAACATTATCTACCGTATTCGCTGAACATTTATAAAATTTATTATCGCAGCGAACTCATAACTCGTAACCTGACTATGATATTGCTTATGCATCTGCATATTTGCATCAACCTCGAGCAATTTCGTTTGTTTTCTCTAGAATTTCCTTGTTACTAAGCATACCTTTTGGTTGAAATCCAAATCTAATTTTAAACAGCTCCAAGATATACGTTCACACTCACACATTATGCTAGACATTCTATGTATAACACACAGTTCATGCACCTGGGGAGTGAAATAACACAGAAATAGATACAAAACGTTTATTTCGGGTATTATTAAAAATATATACATCATACGTGTAATATAAAAATAAATATAAATAACGTAACGTATTATAGTAACAACATCGCCCCAGTAGAAAATACAAACAAGAATGTCCAGATTGTGATCTGACAGCTATTGGATCATATTGAACTACTCAAGAATGTTTAAATACTAGGAATTAATCTACAAAATTGAAATATATCCAACATTCCCGTTAATATTTCATTGCAACTTATGACCCTAAACGCCTCCTTGAAGCAAATCACCTGACATAACTTTTTTGAGCCGCGCAGGTAATTCATTTACACACGGGCTGGCATTATAGCGATATGCGATAAGCTAATCTGCAATAAATGTTTTGCGGTTTGCAGGGCGTTTCATTCCCGCACTAGATGTTGTCATTTGGCCTCCAAGATCTAGTTTTAACACCTCCACTGGTCTTTCTATGGGGATTACTATAAAATAAGGTTTATGCCAACAAAAGAAGCACATGAGGGTGATATTCAGAAAGATAAATGGAACATGTCTCCCGAAATCAACCTAAAAGTGATGGAAAACGCAATCAAGGGGGCTCCGACTCGTGCGGAATTTATGTGGTATCATTTTTCATACATAGCTTCCAGCGTTCAATACTAGATTAAGATAAACTTCATTTCTTTTTCAAGATATGCGAGAAAGAAATCAGTCTGTCAGTAATATATGGAATTAGCCATCCTGAACAATGAAGTTTGAATAGATCTTTAATATTTTCTACTTAGGCCGTACATTTACTATCTTCTAAAACAGGAAACATGTCATTGATGATGTCATTGTGGAATTAAATAACGTTCATATCCATATTCCCAACCAGTTTCAAATATTTTTACTTGTGAAACTATATGTAGTTTATTCACTTGAAAAGCTGTAAGATGGAGACAAACAGGCCATCTAGGTATACAAATTGAATTAGTACAGTTGGTTGAAGGAAATTATAAAGAACAAATTCGATTCGTTTGAAGATGGGTGATAATGCTGTAATTACATCGTGACGGTTTGGATTAAGTTACGCTTAGATTAAGCGTTTTTATTATGGATTTACTTCTCATATAGTCTTCTCACTGTCTTTGATAGCTATTTTACTTGTGAAACTAAAAGTCAAAAACCAAAAAAGTCCAAATCATACTTTCTTAAGATGTGCCTACATGTTTCGTGAAAAAACTGCGAAGCCTTCTTGTACGACAGCATTAGTTTCGTGGCCGCCCTTTGCCTGCAGGAATTGCGCCAGGCGGCAGGTTCGGAAATTCCTGTTGTTGGTTTCCTTTATCGTTTCCTCTGCCTCTAGGGATGTTTTCCTCCTCTTCTTCCTGTGGTGGTGGGGGTATCGTACTTGGTATATCGCAGTCTTCGGTTGGTGGAACTACGCAACGGAGTGAATGCCTAAGAAAAAGAAAAAACAAAGAAAATTCACAATACGTAATATTTGTAGCATTCAAGAGATCTTTAGGTAGTTGAAGCAAGCGAAAAGTTCTTTCATTGGAGATTATACATCAATATTAGTAATACAACAAATCATCATAAATTCAAGTCAGGAGTTTTGGCAATCACAAGTACCGTATTATACCACTGTTTGAGAAATAGAAATTAGAAGCATGATACAGAAGAGATATTGAACATATTAGACCGCAACAGCTGACGTCTATGATGATAATAATTTTTCGTGTTTCTCCACTACTTACACACGTTGAGAAAAGTCTAAGCATAATAAAAGGCAATAAAAAAAACTTATAAAACACAAACAAAATCGAAAACAAACACAGAGCACTAAAGGTCAACAATTATGGAACAAAGTCGAGAAAATCATTTAAAAACTCGTCTGTGTTGTGAAAAGCCTTCGTCACTATTTTTTCACAGTTTGCTCAAGAAGTGGTTGGGTTGGATGTTTGACAAAACTTGGGCAGAACATTGGAGAATTTTACACCGAAATAATTACTTCTGCGTCTTGTTTTTACGTCTTGTGTATTCTGGTAATAATTCATTATTGAACCTTGTGTTATATTTGTGATTTTCTCTTGCAGTTCTGTAATTACAATAATTATATTTAACATGGTTCAGACATCCCAGTATATATATGCATAGTATAGTTAAAATTTTTAGATCAATCAAGTGTAAGTTTGCTATTATTCTGAAGCATCGTCTCTGAACATGATATGAATGTCCCCAAATCAGTTTGCAGTATTGTAATATAGATAAGAATTAAGCATAGCATGCTGTCAACAAAGTCGCTTTTGATACGTAGGTATTTAAGCTACGGATCATATAAGTTATTTTAGATAACTTATTTGATTGAGTAGTGATGTGTGATTCCCAAGTTTGCATCAATAAACATTCCAAGAAGTTTCACGGGATCTATTAAATTAATTTTGTGTGAAAGAGTACTGAGGAAAAGGGTTTGCGTTTTCGCAATATTAAGAAACAGAAGAATAATATCTGTTCAAAATTCTGATTGGGGGATATTTATGTCGAGTCATCTCCAAATAATATAGGTTAATTCCTGCTACAATTTGGCAGATCGTTGATGTAAATCAAAAAAACAATCTGTTATAACAAAAACCATATAGCGACAACTTTTACAGGAAAATGTGATGACAGCGAGAACCATTGAATTTTGAATTATCAACAATGAAAGATTCGATTTTACCCCTCCATGAAATTAACTGTTCTTACAAAATTGTCTTTAAAGGAAATATCGAATCATTTGTGCCAGTGAATTGTAATAAAACCTTACGGATTTTAGATATACTGTAGTGCTGGGAAATTCCATAACTACAAAACTTGTAGATAACTAGTATTTTTATGCATGGCAGAATGACTCATTTCACTCTATACTTATATACTACATAGACTCCAAGAGATACTAATTAATGAGAGAGCTTGTTTTGTGCTCAGTTGAATGGTATATCTGTAAGGTATCGTTATTGGGTTACCGCACTTATACGTGATTGGCTTACCTGTCAAACACCAACATTGCCGGACAGCGCTGGAGTCGCGGGTATCCTCCCTGGCACTGCCAGTACCTGTTGCAGGACTTTCCAAGTGGAACGTTTCCATTGGGGTCATCATTGCACAGAGCTAAATTAAGTAAAATACGTCAATCAACAAAACAAAACGATTATATATAAAATGTTGATATTTCTTATTACTTAGAGACTATCAATAATGCTGGTAATAACTCGTTCATCGAAGTAGATACCAGAATTTGATCACCATTTCAAGAAACTTATCTAATCGCTTTTCAACTCCGAACTCATATCTTCTCAGTGCAAATGTCTTAGACGTACAAATATATAACTCGGTAGTTCTCTTAAGTAACAATCTGAGGCTTATTATACAAAACTACCTTCCATTTCATTATGCTTTTTTTTAATCTAAAAAGTAAATCCGTTTACGCATCATATAGTGGGTATCGTGATGAGCTTCTTTCATCAATCATTTCATATCACCATATCAAAATAATCTAGTAATAAATTTTACAAAACTTACGGTGCTTTTGACATCCATCTACATTTTCTGGCCAATCGCATGCGTGCGTCCTTTCATTGTAAAGCAGACCACCAATGCACAGCTGCTCGGTTGCTGTTCCATTCCAGCAGGTCCAGTACCGTGTGCAAGAAGTTTCGTGGCCAAATATGCCATACAGCCAACCACAATGCTCGGTACCAATTGGTGGATCTAAACGGAAGAATATAAATATTCACTTAAAACTACTAATAATATAATATTGGTAAGTTCGGCAGGTTTTATTTCTTAAATATCACTCCCTCCAAATGTTTGTCATCTCTTCGGACACACTCTTCTAATCGCGCGCGCAAATTCTGAAACACTTTCTTGCAGAGTTCCAGAATGATGTTACTTATTTCTCGTCGAATGTTGTCTTTAAGCTCTTCCAGTGTTCGTGGATTATTGGAATACACTTTTAACTTCAGATAACCCGACAAAAAATAATCGCATGGCGTGAGGCCGTGTGACCTAGGAGGCCAGTAAATGTCTCCAAACTTTCATATAACTTTTTGAGGAAAAAGTGCTTTCACCGGGTCCATCGATTCTCTGGAAGTATGGGCAGTGGCCCCATCCTGTTGAAACCCCGTGATTCTGTTAAGTCGACGTTCTGCTCTTACAAAAGGAGCAATAAGAGTGTCTCATGTCCTTGTATCGCTCGGAATTGACTGTCAATGCATGACCGTTTTCATCTCCAAACAAACACGGCCCAATAATACCGCCAGAGGATATGACCCACCAAACAGTCACCTTTGGACTATGTAGCTATTGTTAATGTTTCTCTTTTGGGTTCGTTGGTGCCCAATATCTGCAATTTTGCTTGTTCACGTAACTATCTAAGTGAAAATGGGCGTATGAATCACCACTCTTAAAGTAAGCCTCGATAAAAAAGCATGTTGCGATCCGGTCCAACGTTCTATTGTGACAATTTAACCCACACGCCGATCAAGACCTCTCCCCACTTCCTCGCGTATAGGGTTGCCGCGTAATTCAAATATAAAATCTTAACTTTCCCTCTGGATACCCTGTATATACAATGTAGCAACGTCATTTTGATAAAAACATGTTTATTGGCTTTCAAAATATTTTGGTTAAAATGTATTGAGCAAGAAAATGGTTAATGAAAATATTTTACAAGCTCAAAACATTTCAGTTGTGATAGCATTATGAAAGTATCTAAATGAGCTTATTATTTTATGTTGTTCGGAGGCTAATACGAATGCATTGATCAAAATTGATATGCATACCTATTAACCAAGTAAGCGGATGCAAATATCATCAAGAATTTGAGTGGTTTTATTTCTGCTGGAATTTCCATAAAGAATGTCCTTGAACATGTATTTTAAGATGCATAGTCATGACAAGCATGCAAAAGACCTAACAATCATGTCTAATTTTGTTATGATGAGTATTCAGTATGTGTTGGAGAATTGAGATTGAGTGGATGAATTTTGATGGAAATACAAATAATAGCGTGTATTCAGTGACATAATTATATCTTGAAGAAAAACCATTAATAACAACTTATGGTTAGCCACAACTATTCTCATGTAGCTTTCTCTTTACATGAAACTTCAGTGAGTGTGTACATTATATTGTGACATGTTTTGAACTAAATGAAAACATGACAAATGCAAGAGCAAACAGGTAGAATGACGCGTAAGACCTTCGCATCGTGATATCCAGGTATTTTTAATCAATAAGACAATGAGTGAGTCATTATTTGGAGTTAATAAATGACAGGGGCACGTTAATGTAACAGCAATAAACTATTGCTAGGCTGTCATGCCCACATAAAATACAGAATATTACAATATTATATTATATATTAATGAATGAAACTATCGCGATCAGTATTGACTGTGGTCCATGTATTATGGAATGTAATATGTACCACAGTGAAGAAATTCGCCTACAGGACTCTTCACGGCATTTTTTTTCGGGTCACACTACAGGAATTACTTTGATATATCTATCTTCCTCACAGATACATATACAATCGTCTTCTATGCGTATATGTATGTTTGTGTCAACTCAAAGACATTCGCTTTTATCTCACTGCGATGAACATTTTTCAGTCAACATATGAGTCGTCAACTTTATAAATGTAGATAAGCTTCTCATTGTCAGCATGACAACTTGTATGTCACGATATGTATTTATAGTTTTTTCACGGTTTTTGGAGGTCACGTCATCAATGCAATACGGAATAAGTAAGCAAACCAGCTAAGCTGAAGCTCCTTAGGAAAACTGCACACTAGGCAAACCAATCTTAAACACGGCTGCTCTTGCACACATGAATTGGTTATTAAAAGACCACTGTCTTCATTCACTTTCAAATGGAATATACCCATGTTAGTCTTCGACACAATACATACTCAGTTTTCATTAAACATGTTGGGTACTTGATTGAAGCATCACTTATCTTATTTACATCTCGAAACATATATTAGAATCACCAAAAGTCAACCCATCACATCATCCTTTACATCGTTTGCCTTTTGCTACTGGCCAAAATCTCAATTCGACAAGATACAAGTAAAACGTTATATAATGCGTACAAAAAGGGTTCTTCTTATACCACTATGAACGGTTTGAGACCGTCGATCAACTACGGATAATCACAACATCCATAGCCAAGAGAAAAATTCTCTTCAGATGGTATGCGATGATTGATTACCTCTACCACTACGTCACTGCGCTGCTGATGTTGTAACTTCCTGAATACTTAAAATGTCTGCCTACTTGATTGTAATAGAAATGTAATACTTACTGGCCTGCTGTTTTCCATCACAATAGTTCGACCTCCATGGGTAATCACAGCCTTCAGTCACTCCTCGATTCTTTCCAGCAAAAACTAAACCATTAGGACAGTCATAAAGTTCCGGTTGACCATTCACACATTCCCAATACCTATCACAGTATGTTTCATCTCCTACAACTCTAGCTTTGGTTTGACAAGGGTCCTCTTGGCTGCTCTTTTGGCACGAACTGTAACCTGGAAAGATAAAACAACGGTTAGAATGTACGTCGATATGAGATAAAGCATATGCAAATAGAAAACGTGTTGTACGTGTTTCAGCGACTTTGATATAGTAGCACAGCTACAAAGCAGAAGGAGAAAATAGTTATGTTACCTGCGAAATATCAGGTTTCTAAAGGATTCAACTGATAATTGGTTTTTACTTAGTAACTTTTATTGACATTAAAGAAGACTTTCCTTTACACGATGTATATATCATGGGAAAATGAGCAGTTTTTTCTAGTGATATAAATACCAAGATCGTAAAATTAACGAGATGTTAGGGTCCGTAAAATAAATCAAACCTAAACAAAACAGCAGCAACATCGGAATTGTCCAGATTATCCTAATTTACAGTGAGTGTCTTAGAAATGCTACCGAGGCTTAACGAGTGCATGCGGAACGTTTTTCGAGATCCTTCGTGATTTGTTTCTTGTTTGGGGCGAAATAAATTGTTAGGTGTATAAGACTCAGGTGAACACAGTTGACGAACTGCTTGTGCGAATTTGGCATTTCATTCGGAAAATGTAGTCCATTCTAAAGGTCAACTGATGCTTGGCTACGTCGATCAAATGCATGAGTCTTCGAATCTATCGCAGACAACTTTAAACAATACTTGCATGTGACAGACCTATACTTGAAATTTATTATCGATAACGATGAGTCCTTTTTCATTTCTTTTTATTGTTTCACTGTTGTTTCACCATACATTAGCTTTATTATTACCAACGTAGTTGTTTCTGAAAAGGAAAGCCCCAACGTTTAGGAGATCCTGTAAAATTGAGCGATTTTTCAATACAGTTTCTAAACCTTACGTATATCTAGCACTGCGTTCTTTCCCTGCCTATGCTGAATGAGATTTTTTTTTTTCGAAGAACACGTGATTTGGTATGTCTGGCTCTTTATTGGCTAGAAGCTAGATAATTCCTCAGCTATATTCTTGAAAAGCCGTTGTCCAACGATTTTCAGTTTGCTGCTGATATTGCCACTGGGCACTGTTAGGTAAGGAAACAACTTTATTATATGTTAATACATGCCTATATAGAGGTTGAGATCAAGGCAGATAAGACAGACCTGGACTCTTTCCGTGACTACTGAGCTGTGGAATAAATCGGACAATCCATTCTGTGGGAACGCTAACATTTTATGGCCAATCTAAAGAAAATAGCCTGGGGTTGCTGATAATTTAGTCCTAACTAACTCCTGGGATATGCAACGGACCCAATAGCAGGCAGAAAAGATGAAAATTACTTCAAAAAAATTATTTTCAATGCTATCGTAGATTCCACACAAGGACTATAGTATTTTTTATTACGCCATCCCACGATCCTGTGAGGTGAACTTCTTCAAAAAGCTAAGATTTTGGTCGAATTTTAACAATTTGATGTATTACAGTTACCCTCACAGCGTGCAGGTAGTGCCTCTAATAAAATAAAAAAATTTCTTAAGCATGCAAGCAAGTTAGCTGTCAATTTAATAATGCCTTCAAAGGTACAAAACACGATCGAAACTTCTTAGCATTACTGAAAAACAATATTGTCTGTAACAGTTTCAAGCGTACGAAGTTGCAAAATAACATCTGATGCAAAATAAAACGTCTTTATGACTTGATAGTGACATGTTGTGGGGCAATGGTAGGCCGCGCTGTTGCCGACTTGATGCATATGGTGGAGACCACATAGCATTAGAGTTTGCTAGATAATAGATACATGTAACTTACTCACAGTATTATACTTGAATTTAAACAACATATAAATCAAGATAATCATGCTAAAAAACGAATTTTGAAATGGTGTAAATGGACGAAGCAAATTTTCTGTTTAAATACCCTATAGCTCTGCTCATTTCAGTCGGACCAGCGAGTGATATAATTCAAAGTTACTTCCCAGGCTAAAAAGTATTATGAACTATTTCACACTATAATCCCTGTACAAATTTCATCGAGGCCCGTTTAGTCATTTTGGAGTGATTGACTAACAAACATCCACACTTTTTCGTTCATAATATTAAGTAGGGATTCCTATTTAATATCTAAAATCTATTCTCCTTAAATATTACTCAAACTATTATTGTGCCCTAGTTTTATGGAATAAAATGAAAGCATACCATAAACCGTTAGTAATACGATAACTATGAAGGACCTCTTTCAAATAATGGTGAAACATGTATCCAGCTTTATCCCCTTTACAGTGCTGGATCCTTCACTGTCAACTGAAATAGCTTCATGTCTCATTACCTACGCCAATGGCAGGCAACAATGTATTATTTCAAAATAAAGATCACGTTGAGGAATGGCCCATTGCTTCCGAAGATGAAAGTAAGAGCAAACACATTGCATAACTAGGACACTGCTATACTGGCGTTTCCTCTGTCTTTTATATTGCGAACTAATGAGTTGTGAGTTGAGCTATTCAACTGTTATTATCACTTGCGACATTTACTAACAGGTAAGTAAATATTCTGCAACCTTACTAACCTCGCCCATTTTAAGAAAAATATTTTGAGCTTGAAAACCAAGTAAAGCATCTTTTTAAAGTAGCAATTAGTTCTACAGATGATCAAAGTTGAGATCAATTGTTAATGTATTTGAAAATTAAAACGTTGCAAATAATAATATCAGTAGAAGAAAATTCTAAGCGTCATTATGTCATGTTTTTTGCTATGCCCCAAAGTGCACATAAAAATGAAAACTGTCAAAGACGACATCTGGTTTTTTTACTCATCCCTACTAATCCTCAGGTGTTTAAGGCGGTTTTTCTCTTCTGAAAGTAACTAAAATTTTAAGTTGATTGCATCTATAAAATTGTTGCAGTTAAACCTTTCGGAACATACTCATTGTAAGCTTTCATAAACGTATCCATTCTTTTTATACATTATTGATCTTTAAGAGCCCAAGTTTAAAAATGGCTGAAAACAATCTTAAGAAGTTTTCCAGAATGTTTAGAAACAATTTTGGCAACATGATAGGGATTGTCAAAAAATTAAACAGACTGCAGAAATTAAGTTTGGGACAATCTAAGACTGATGCTTAATAATCTACCGACTTACACTTAGTAAAACTTAGTTTTGTTGAAAGCCCGTAGTCACATACTTTAACTGAAAATGCGTGAATCCCCCCACAGTTTGATCCTTACTTTGTAGCGTTTGGGGACCACTACTTGTATACGCATCTGTAGCTGTACCCTCATCAGATATCGGTTGAAATTTGCATAAACACCAACCGATAGTCCGACGGACAAAAGAGAGATTGAACTTGTAAGTTGCAAAGCTCCACCGAGTTAGAGTGAGAATCAGAAATGGGTCGATTACCGAAAGACCTTCGATGTGAAGGAAGCTTAGAACCGCCAGTTTTGTTACCAGAGTAGTTGGAATAACAGCTCCCCAGATACATTTCAGCAGTATTTCAGGCCGAGCTTTGTGCAGAGTGAGAAGGTTAGATTGTGAAGAGTAAACTATCTTTCACCTTAATTTTTTACATCAAAACGTCTCAAAAAATAACAGCTTATTATCTAGTGATATTCAAAACATCCTATATCGGTAACTGACGCACATCTCTGACAAGTCGTATTAAGCCGGAGTTTTTTGTAGGCCTTTTGTACTGACTTGTACTTTCTAATAACACTCTTATGTGATTCATTGCATTTCTTTGTGTATATTTTGTTTTTAAAATTCGCAGTGTGTATCTGAAAATAAATTTTGATTGTCCCGAGTTTCAACAGATTCATTATTGCCAAGCGCTAACAAATAAATGTTACTTGCTGATCAGCTGTTCACCTCAAAAGACGGCAGAGTGTGTTGAAGTACTCGTATCGTGAAATGACCATAACTAGAAATAAGCATGATTAAAATAAATGTCATTACACGAGATCTCATTGGCGATGATGAAGAACATTAGTTTCTTTGGGTTACCCTCGTAATTTAAAATCGCTATTTCTACTACCGCATCATCATCCATGGAATTCCTGAGACCATACTTATACTTTCACTTTTATTGATAGGATTAGAGGATTAGATTATGCTCATTAAAATTCTATAATATCAGATATAACGTTATGAAAATACGAGACGCTCAGATCATAGTTGTTAGGCGGTATATTATTCCATAAATACTTATGGTGTGATGAACTTGTATACAGGATGTTGCCTAAATGTATGAACAATAATTCCTCATACCAATCGTGAAGTTGTTTCTCTTTTAAGACTCTCGATATAGGGTACCTATATCTGGTACGGTCAGTTTGATCTTCGAAGTACGTCAAAAAAATCATAAGAATATTCTTCCCCATCAAAAGAGGTCGAGGATTCCGGAATTTAGACAGTTGTTGGAAGTAACTTAATATGAAGCATTTCTGGGTATACGTATTTACGTTCTCCAAAGCAATGGGCAAGTATGATATCTCCGACTGAGTTTCTAGGCAAGCTCGATGAATTCGTCAGGTTTCTGCTCATCATCGCACCGTCATCAAGAAATGTGATTTTGCTAGTTCCTCTTGATCGTCTGTGAAGAAAAAATTAGAGCTCACTGATCATACGTCATGCAATTTAATGTATGTCTGTAAAAAGTCTGGTATTAAACTGTGTTTATTAAAATAAGCTTGAAGATATAAGGTACTGCATAAATCTTGTTAATTTGCGTAACTAGCCAAGTTTTAAAAAATGTAAAGACGTCTAAATATTTATAAAATACAAGCATATGACCCTCGCTTTTAGTATCTCTTCTACTCGTTAATCCGCCAGTTCGAATAATGTATGTTTTTAAAGAACTGTTGATATATAGTTTATTTCAAATTTCAGAGGCTATAAAAATTTTTATCATCACGATGAATTCTAGATATTATTTGAAGCGTTTGAAGTTTTTTTCCAAGAAATGTGCGGAACACTAGACCCGTGGGTGTTTCTATTTGAGGAGTGCCGGGGCACGGTGTAAAATAATATCTGTTGAAAAAGATTTAGTTAATTATTGATACTGCATTCATTGATGTATTGTTTCATACATTTATGCGATGCTGGCTCTCGTGATAATAATAATATGTATTTATTTCTTAGTTGAAAGAATAACAAAAAAAGAAAAAACTCATTTGATGAGGGAGGCGGCATTCAAAATAGTTGCTCTTCCATGCAACCCCCGTAAATAATACTATACTAACAATTAAAGAATAATGATGGGTTTAATTAATACAACAAAAATAAAACTATTGTGCTCTTTTGACATGGGATTTGACTCTATTTCGGAAGCTGCTAAGTGGGATCGAATTTTTTACAGTATCTGACAATGAGTAATCTATACGTACTGCTGAATGAAATTTCAGTTTTGACTATCTTACTATATACGTATAAGATGTTAAAAATATTATCAAGATCGTTTTGGCAGATTTAAAGGGATCATTTTCTTTCAACGGCTGCTCCATAGTTTTTTTTTTCTCATAATCTGTTAGAATCCTAAGATTTGTTTTTCTTACCAAAAATCGTAAATTCATTACAATTACATAGGGTGGCCTCGCCACGAGTGGATGAATATTGTTCCTAAACTAAGATGTTTTGATATAACCATTGTATAAGGTGACGTAAAAATCTACTTATACTGACGGAATTATTAGTAAATACTGACAATATGGACGACAGTAAATCCTGATCGTGTGACACTCGCTTTAGATTTAGAATTTTATTGGGTCGATTGATGGTACGAAATTAAAAGAAATATGTGACATCTGAAGCTAATGGATCGCTGACTATGTTAAAAAGTACTCTTTTTGACATTTTCATTATTTATAAAGGTTGGAAACAGCATATTCCTGACGATATTTGAGTAAAGCGAAAAGCGCTACACTTCATATTTTGTGAAGCTTGATCCGAAATGATATATATTATATATTTTATGCTTCTCAATAATAAGACAGGATGTAAAGAAAACATCTTTGATTTCATAGTAATAACAAACGAGAAATCTTCTAAATGTGGCTCTAACTAATTTTGAAAATTTCTTGGGTAAACCATGTTACCAGTTGGAATTTGTGTTATGTGGGAACAACTGAGGCCTGGCAGTAGTGCAAATATTTCGCAGTCATCATTTGAGATCAGATAAAAAGAGAATGGTCAGTTTAAAATTCAGGCTTTTCCTAACCTGAAACCGACTAGGTGTCTTCTGTTTTCAATGATATCCGTTTATTTGCATATTGCACGTGTCGAGAACAAATATTTCTGTCCGACATCCGCTGGGTGGCGCTGTCATCGTGCACCCAACAAATAAACAAAGCATATTTAGCGTGTTTGAAATGTCGCGTCGGTGAACGCCCTCTATGGCCTTTATGCCCACCTCACTCGACTTGAATGCAAATCATCTTAACAGCGTACCTACTTACTAAACAATTGATATGCAAGTCGTCGCAAAGAGAACTGTTATAAGAATAAGTGCCGACATACCATAATATTCATAAAGCTTACTTAATTCTTGGTATCAGTAGCGGTAAAGGTGATGCTACATCAAAAAAAAAAAAACCGGTCGCAATACTATTATATACTCCATACTCTTTACCTAAGCAATATTGAATTTTTGGTTGCTAAAATGGATTATCTAGATAGTTTTCAAGGTAGTCGCGCTTCAACTTCGTTGTTACTTCCCACGCCTACTGGCGAGGAAGTATTGTTATCGTTTGTAAAATGAGATATTTTTTTTCAGATGCTATATAACCTAAACCATGAAAAACCATGTCACTCATTTGCGGTCTTTCTGTATGACTGTCCACAAATGCTTGGCCCGTCTATAATAATAATAATAATGCCTTTATTAACTGCAGTGAGGCGAAGTTTAGCCAGACGGCTACTCTTACACTCAACCCCACAACAGGAAAAAATAATACTTAAACTCATAAACAAAATAATAACATACAAAAAAAAATACAATTCATAAGAATTACAACATTGATTGCACGAGACAAATGCAGATAGTATTGCGAGAGTTTTAAATTTGAAACAAAAATAGTAGAAAATAGTCGAACAAAAAAAAAAATAAAAAAAAATCACATGAGCACAAGAAAAACTGAACTAAATGGACTCCAGCAGCTGACTTTTCATTAATTTCTTAAAAGAAACAACCTGTTTGGATCGATAGCCACTGTTGACTGCATTGTAATGCATTATAGGTGTAACTTCTTTTAAAGACCGAGGTATTGTGAGGAGGAATGTTAAAATTAGCATTAAATCTAAGAGCTCTGGTAACAAAACTACCTCGGTGAACTAATTTGCTAGCGAGGTAAGCTGGCCTGTTAGATAGTAGAACTTTATGCGTGAAGACGGTCAAAAGATATAAAAATAACTTATCAATTCGAAACCAGTTGAGTTCTTTGATTTTATCTGAGACGCGACTAAACTTGCGCAATCCAAAAATAAAACTACAACAGCTGTTCTGAATTTTCTGGAGTTTCCTTTTGTGGACGTAGTCCAAACATGGGTAATACAGAACAAGAGAGTAAGAAATGACAGACAACACAAGACTTTCAGCCAGCTTTTTTCGGGTTTTAAAATTCAAGATGTATCGATTAGAATAGAGGAGTTTCAAACGCAAATACGTTACTCTAGATAAGAAAGAGACATGCCGATCGAATCTTATATTTAAATCAAGGGTAACACCGAGATTCTTGGCGTAATCCACAAAAGGGATGAGTGTCTCATCCAAAAAAACACAAATCCTCTGCTTCATTTCACGGTAGGAGTTCTTCGAACAGTACAACATTGCAGTAGTTTTATTGGGATTGATTTCCAAGCAGTGTTTGTTACAGTAATCACCGATGTTAGCCAAATCTAAATTAACTTTAAAAGAAACTTCATCAACCTTTGATGGATCGAAACCAAACACTAACTGAGTATCATCTGCATAAGTTTGCATACTACAGTGGACTAAACAGTCTTGCAGATCGATCGTATAAATCAGATATAGTAAGGGACCTAATACTGAGCCCTGAGGAACTCCTGAAGGAACTGGCTCAGAGGAGGAAATTCCCTGATCAGTTTTCACTGTTTGTTGACGATTTAGCAAGTATGACTCAAAGAACCTTAGAACTATATCTGACATTCCATAATGAGATAACTTACTCAGTAGTATCTGGTGATTGACCATATCAAAGGCTTTCGAGAAATCTAACAGTACCAAGACGGTGTTGATGTGATTGTCTAAATTGTGAATGATGGAATCAGTAAGATGTAATAAAGACGAAGTAGTGCTGTAACCAGTTCTGAAACCTGACTGATGTAGAGGAAATGAGTGATTTTGTTCGAAAAACTCCACTAGTTGTGAGTAGACAGCTCTTTCGAGTATTTTTGATAGAAAGCATAATAAGGTAATCGGCCTGAGATCCAAATATTGTTCTGGATGATTAGTTTTAGCTATTGGAATAATAATACCATTTTTCCAACTGGCAGGAAAGTAACCTGTTTCGAGACAGACATTAATAATGTGAGTTATATGGTCTATGGTATCAGGCAAACATAAGTAAACCATATTTAAAGTTAGACCATCAGAGCCACATGCCGTAGACTTAATGTGAGAGATTATATTGACGATGTCTTGCTGAGTAAGGAGTTTAAAAGCAAACAGAGGTGCATCCGGTGTATGGCGTCTATCGCTATAAGAGTTAGAGACACTATCAATCAAATTTGGATCAGCTGCAGCTGTATGGAAAATTGAAAGAAAATAATAATTTAAAATGTTAGGTTCAAGGAGACTGGGAGGTATCGCAACATGTTTCTGGGCTACCACATTCATCCTCCTCAGGTGTTTCCAAGCTTGACTAGAGTTAAGATTCCGGAAACGTGACATATATGCTTTTTTCTCTCTTCTAAGCGATGCAAGGGCATAATTTCTCAAATCTTTGTAGCTGGCCCAATTCTGATCAGATCTGTTATGCTGGTAGACAGCGAATGCCTCATCTCTGAGTTGAAAAATCATTTTCAAGTTAGGAGTTGGGAAGTACCGCTTGGATTTGAATGAAATCATCACACAAGGATTCTACTATGCCAAGGACGGAAAAGCTTCTAATTTTTGAAAATCGGTCCAGTGGCAACGCGGCTAAAAACTAGAAAAATAAGAATCGCTTTGGCTTCGTTTTTTCGCGTTTGAGATGATCCTGATCATTTTTGAAAAATTTTTATAATAATACACTTATAACTATAGAGAATTGTTTTTGACCCGGATCCCTGCGTCTGCCGAGCGGCGTGCCTTGATGAGGATCTTTGCATTACTGGCACTGTTCCGCGGCGTCATCTCTGACGCATTGTGCGATCAAATAATGGAGAGAGGCGACGTTGCTAGATGGACGATACTACAGACAGGGCAAGGAGAAATGTTTATGGACTACTTGTATGAACCTGATAGATGTACTTGATCGGTTTCATTTCTCTGTTGTACATGCTCTTAACTAACTTTTTTCTCGGATGATCGAACTTAAACATGCTGCTTTCATCTGTCTGCCTAACGACAGCCAACTACGGACAGCTGGTTCCTGCTTTCTTGGCAACCCATCAGTATGTTGTAAGCTGGGTCTGGTCTTCCTACCAGACACCATTTTTTTCGTTCGTGTTTTGCAGAAAAAGGAGGCAAAACTCGTTAACTGAAAAATAATTTATTTTGATCCTCTATATCTCTTAATCAAAGTACCAGCAAGTAGGATTTGAATTTTAGTCGGGATATCTACAGTACGTAACTATACAATTCATGCCTAGAATTCAGTCTCAATAACGGAGGTAGAGTCTCGTTCTCATTACGTCACAGCTTTAACACGAAACTTAATACTTGAACTTTGAAGCAAAAGCTTTGCCAATTCTCGTTCATCAAAATTCTAAAAATGTTCGGAAGGCACTATCTGAAAATACTGATATTTCATCGAAATAAATGTTTGGAAAATACTCCATTATGAGCTGGATTATACTTTCTAAACACAACTGTAAAAATTTCGTATGACATCTACAGCGCAAAAATAGGCGATACTCTGCTTTAATCTGAACAATCATCTGCACAATAAAAGTACTGATTAGTTTTCATTCTTAAAACTATATATCGGGACACTCTAATTTTCTGTCATTTACATAAATGTACAAAAGGTGAACCTAGAGATTCTCATTAACTTTTCTATATGAGATATCTGGATATTTGCATAAAATCTGCATAGCGGGCTAAATTAAGACAATGGTAATTAAAAGTGACATAGCTCACCGTCGCAACCTTGACTATTATGGATCTTTACGTAACGTAACTGTAAGTTATGCTTTAGATTCGTTCTCACGATGGAGGTTTATAATTTAATTCGTCTGCATGCAGTAAATTTAGTAGAAGAAAAAATATGTAATTTGTTTAATAAGTTGCCTTGTATTGTTTGTATAATGAGCAGGAATGGACGAATCAGATGCTCCAAAGTACATGTTTTATGATTATCGAGGTTATTCCCCTATTTATATTATTGTCAATTGCCAATTACCAGTTATTTATTGAATAATAATATTTAAACGTGGGAATAAACTTGGTAGTACCTCTTACGAAGGTATATCCAAAGAATGAGAACAGATTGAGAGAGTGTATAAGTATTGTCTCACAATACATCACAATAATCCTTGTAAGTAGTTTCTGTAGGTTTGTCTCTATCTGCTGATATCATTCTAATCGTGTGATCTCATAAATGGCCACACCTTTCTTGAAAGTCCCTTGGTGGGGGCTAACGAAAACCTTCCGCCACCTCGGTGGTGTTTTTCAACGTACAACATGACTATACCCTGGAAAATGTCTAAATAGTTTATCTGAGATCAGATCTTTCGCATCTCTTTCAGATTATCTTACGAATTCGGTACTTCCAGAAAACTGGGAATTTGCCATCCAACCAATCCCAAAGAAAGGATCTAAGACCTATCCTTACAACTTCAGACCTATAGCTCTGCTTTCTGAAGTAAGAAAAGTGATGGAGAGGTGCATAAAACACGACAATATGGCTTCCGGCATAGAGATCCATGGGGGATCTCCTAGTTTACGTCACGCAACTGTGGAGTAAACTCGTCCAGTCTCATGGGCGGGCAGCAAAATATGCATCGGAATTGAGGGGATCTCCTCTGCACGACCTGGTTTCATGCTGATGACAGGAATCTACATCCAGGACTTCGGAGTGATAATCCGATCTCTGTCGGTGAGCTGAAGAAGAAAAGACTAGCTTCGGCAGCGACAAGCCGTCGGCGATCTAATTCTCTTCTATCGCTAAGCCAATGGACTTTGCTCCTCAAAGCTCTCCTCCACGATGCATCAGGAGGATTTTCTGAGCACTACTGACCTTAGGCGGTTCAAAAATTGGATTAACAAATTTTCTATAAACTGCTCATAGCAGCCACGGTATTTAGGATTCTGTCTGCTCGGCTACTATACGTGTGTCTTAGTAACAACCCAAACGCACCTTAACTCCCCATCTTTCTAATTTCAATAGAGCTTGTTGGTATATAGCTTTATGATCCTTCTAGTAGAAATAAATCTAAACATGGATCAGTCGCAACCGTCATTGCATAACTGACGTGATACCCGAGAAACCTGTTCTGATGTTTTTTGAAAGATATTTACGGAAATTGAAATCTGGAAATAATTACCCAGATACTTAGTTTTAATAATAATTAATTCAGCAGCGCCAGGAGAAATATTGACCTGCATCTATGAATAAATAAATAGCAGAAATATATCAGAGAAGTATTCTAGTACAAACGCAAACACAATATTAGCAGATGCATATCACAATATTTGCCTGACCTATGCAGTTTTGCATACTGAAAGCAAATCCATCATCACACAGTCTTCTCCAACTCAATAATTGAGGCCACTTGTTTTTTGATGCAGCTTGCAACAAAATTACGAAAAACTAAATTACTTAATTGTCTAAGGCAAAACGCTGCTAAAATTAATGTTATTCAAAATTCGATACGGCTGTATTGTCGTCTAGCAAGCGTGTTTGGACGTAGTAGTGGAAATTCCAGTTCTCTGAATTGATGGAGTCCATGTTCTTCGTTTTTTGGGAAACATTATAACGCCGTACTATATTCCATAACACTTTGCTTTAAAATGTTAGGATGACCAAAGGATTTCCTTACTGGCATGACCCCATAGCTGCTCTCCAATATGTGCTGACGTCTCAGTGTTTGATTGTAATTCAATAGTTTGCTGCGTCGAAGTTGAGATGTTCTGCTACCTGTCTTCCTCCATCCCTATATTTTTAATTACGCTCCCTCTAACAGTTTGTCATCTAACCTCTTGCTGAAATAATTTAGATGTATAGAACTTTAAATTGCAATAAAACAAGGATGGATTATTCGATTGACATGATTTTTTTTATTCGAGGGATAATCTTGTGGCCTTACATTTTAAATATGATTTCTGGTTTATGACTGCCACGGCTGGCTCGGATGTAGTCCAATCTGGACATCCAATTTTCGATGACTTTTTCCAACACTTGTGGCCGTATATCGGCAATAACATGGCGAATGTTTTCTTCCAAATGGTCAAGCGTCTGTGGCTTATCCGCATAGACCAATGACTTTACATAGCCCCACAGAAAATAGTCTAGCGGTGTTAAATCAAAAGATCTTGGAGGCCAATTCACAGGTCCAAAACGTGAAATTAGGCGGTCACCATTCAATAAATCGATTGTAGCACGAGCTGTGTGACATGTTGCGCCGTCTTGTTGGAACCACAGCTCATCGTGATTGTTCAATTGAGGACTGAACAAGTTAGTAATCATGACTCTATACCGAGGACTATTGAGTGTAACGTTCTGGCATCATCGTTTTTGAATGATTCCACCAGCCCAAAAAGCGCACCAAATAGTCAGTTTTTCTTAATGTAACGGTGTTTCGACATAGACTTGAGGATTAGCTTCACTCCAAATGCGGCAGTTTTGTTTGTTGACGTAGCCATTCAACCAGCAGTGAGCTTCATCGCTAAACAAAATTCGCTTATGAAAATCGGGAACAACGGCAATCTCGTCTTGGGCCCATTCAACGAATCTACGCCTTGCTTGATGATCGTTTGGCTTCAATTCTTGCACGATTTGGATTTTGTAAGCACGCAAACCAAGATCCTTCCGCAAAATCTTCCATAAAGTGGATGGACACAGTTCCAATTCCTGTGCTCGATGGCGGATGGACTCATTCGGGTCTTCCTCAATGCTACGCTCTACAGTAGCAATAGCTTCTTCTGTACGCACCGTACGGCATCTCTGGCGATGCAAGTTATCAATTAGAGTAAACGTGGTGCGAAAACGTTCCATGGTTAATCGAATTAACTGCTCTGATGAACGATATTGTCGACGATAAAATGGACGTAATGCGCGATACGTAGGTATTCCGCACAGAACCATTATTTTCGAAATTAAATTGCACAATTTGCAAGCGTTGTTTAGGCGTGAGTCTAGCATGATGAATTGTCAAACCACACTGAGAATAAATCACTTGACAGCTGTCAAATTGGTCGCCATCTTCAAAAGTAATGCCCATTTAAAGTTCTATACCTCGAAAAAAAAAACACACATTACTTGACTGTCTTAAAGTGAGGAACTGACTACAGCACAGAAGAACCATAAACAGACGTTGCACTCACTCTTCACTCTAGGAGTGCCTGCATAGCGTAACCTAGCTTCTCTGTAAAAAAACTATGCCACTATGTCTGAAATATATCCAAAACATCGCTCCAATCATTTTTAACAACTTATTGTTGTAATCTTCGCAAACAATGCATTACATAAGGGGTTCCATAATTTTTCTCTTGCATCAAATTAAAAGGTCATTAATTCGGAGTGTGTCGCAGACCGTCATCGAGATGCGGTCTGAAACCAGTCGCAGCTCCGCTGCCGGAGAAATGCCCAACTTTCTCCGTATTCGCCTTCTCGTCGGTTGCGAATACTTTCTACTCGTTGTCTTTTTAGCAAACGACAATTCAATAACTGGATCACACACGTTGTCATGAAGGTACGCATCACGTGTGGTCAGGGTATTACTTAATCGATCAAGCAGCTGGTCCATGAATGAGAGGGTTCATTGATTGTGAATCACAAATGGTGATTATTATAATGGTAACCATAGAAATAGACATAAGAGGTGAATTGCGTATTTCTTATAAATGCGCTTATGGGACTTGTCACATCATAGTCACAAAATTGACCTTAAAGTTCATAGGATCATGATTACGATAACGTTCCTGCAAATGCTGTATAAACTCTAGAGGGGGGGTTAAATGTACTGAAATGTACGCAGATAAAAGTACGATACACCTCACGCTAGATGACGCTATCAGCAACTGGATACACTTCACATTTCATGTTCTATGCATGTTCTGTTGTTCTGTGCCATCCGTTCTTGACAAGTTGACACTTCAGCACTTCGAATTTCAAAAATTTAAATCTCCTACCTCTTCGCAGATGCGATACAAGTGAGTACTTTCAGTTACGGTTCATTACTCACAAATAAGTTATTTTGTTATTTTCAAAATGTACCATACAAATAAATATTGCTTAGTCAGAGGATGCAATCATTAGAATTTTACAACACTAGAGAGATACAAAATCATCATTATTTGATATAATCCAATAATGGGTAGCAGTGAGATAGGCGTCCCAAACTTAACTTAATTGAATCTAAGATTATGTTTGTGAAAGAGATTTTTGTGCATATGAAGTAGGGTTGTTGAAATGTGATGGACACGCGTCCTTCCATCCCGCTACTGAATCTTGTATTTATATTTCATTCATAACCTGTTTTCTTCAAATCACAAAATACACTTTTGATAATCAACTAAGACACGTAATTTGCCTGCGTAGTTTTGTAAATAATTAGAACTCATTCACCCAACGCTTTCTTCCCTATTTGGTTACATATGCCTCACAACAGATGGCGCCACTAACACAGACCATTTTTTACACCGGCTTTGTTATGCTTCTGCCTCTATGATTATGACAAGTTGTATAATTGAATCAATGAGACATATTTCACTCCTGATAGCAGTGCAGTAGGATACTGGAATAACCTTCAGCTGGTCGGTTATAGCCATTCGAATGTTTTCGCCTGCCAAAAATAAATTCCTCGAGGAAGAGAAAAAAGTCACAAGGATTCAAGTCAGGCGAATAAGGAGGCTGAGAAGCCACTTCATGGTTCACCTTTGTTGAAGTTTAGCAAGAGTTTCCATTACACTGTGCAGAACCCTGAAGCAAAACCAGAAAAAAAGTCGCTATCACATGTCGCGCCTCCAAGCCCAGCTCCATTGTTGCCAGATCTGATGTACGTTGCCAGTCACTTAATTTACAGACCTCGTATTCTAAATTTTAGAGATCTGTATCGCTATAATGAAAGCTGACGAAATTCGCTACCTGAAAAATGTTTTACAGTTTTTATCTTCCATTCATTTTACTTGAGAGCGAAAATGTTTAATTTTGTTAAGACGATTTTGCTATCTAATTTGATAATATTTCCATGAGAGATTCATATCGAGGTGAAGAGACAAGCAAATTACCCTGAACAGAACATGTTACATTACTAATATTATCGTATTACCTATATTATTTAATCACTAAAATCTCTTTTCCGGTAGTATCGATTTAATTTGGAGTATTTCTGGAAAATTGCATATCTCTGTGTAATATAATACAGGCAACATATAATCCATATACATTTCACAAAGCCGGATCGCATATACAACAATATCACAAAATATTTTGAAGAACTACTAGCATTCCAAGAAAGTATCTGCTTCATATTTGTTGTCCATGCGTGCAGTGTCAAATTATTCGGCATGATCTAATTAATGTAACTTTATGGATAATTTATTTCATCCATAATATACAGAAGTATATGCAATTTTATAGACACGCTGAAAATTAGAATCAGAAAGATTTAAGGGATAGACTGTAATAGTACCTATATAAAAACGTTAGTAATACGGTAAAATTTGCTCCTTTTTAGGTAATCTGTATGTTTTGCCGTAATCTTCTTGTTTTAGCGCTTTCGAGAATAATGTAGTACATTGAGATAAATATTTTAGAATACTATTTGCCTGTGGTATACAGCTTTCATTATACGAGTATACGGTTTCATCCAATCCGATATTTTTGAAGATACAATTAAATAATTGTTCGCTTAAACGGTAGCATTTTCAAAAAATAATTGATTCAGGTGAGATCAGAAGTATAGCGAAACTGCAAGGGGCAGAAGTTTTGGTAAAAACGTGTCTACAAATATATGAATCGTGCCATAAAAAAAGTCCTGTACAAACACATAAAGATCATAATTTTTCCATATAAGTATTTTAACGGAATGCAAACCATTTCATTTCCGATCCTAAAATCCCCACTAAATAAGTTTTAGAACACCTGAATCAGACAAAAAATGTTCACGTTATGTCAAAAAACCTATGATAATGAAGCAATTCTGACTTCTAATTTCGTCATCGATTTGTTTGTCGAATATGTTTACAGGAGCCAGAAGATCCTAGATCTATTCCTAATGTTCATCTCTTTTTTATCCCTTGTTTGATTTACTGCCTTGTAGTACCCCTTTTAAGAGCTATTTTATGTTTCTCATCATTAATAATGGATTCAACAATAAAATGATGGGATGGCTGCTCTTATTGGCTATAATTTATTACCGCAGTACTTAGAAGTTAATTTACTTTATATTGCAACAGAGCAACGTTTGTTTCATATAATTTAATACTTTCTTCACATTCGCTACGCCTTAATTGATAATACTTTCAAGCCAGTTTTCACTTAAACCAGCTGCAGTATGAAGTGCCAAATTTCAAATCTTATAAATGTATGTATAAAAGTATATCTCATAGTCTATTTGCCTATGAACATCGGAACATCGTAAAAATGCGCTAACATACCAAGAAAGTTCCAAATACTTAGTTGCACATTAGCATTATTTCAGCAGTGGTTAAACGTAGCTGTTTTAATTCGGTGACTGTATCATGGGTTAAACACTAAATCATGCCTTGATCCTCATAATATTCTACCTTCATCAGGTTTGATTGGAATAGTAAGCCCCTTTTGTACACTGGTATGTTCGGAAAGCAGTTTCAAGCTATTACGTCCATAAAGAATGTCTTTTGTTCTTACTTTTCAGAGTAAGCTTTTAACAAAAAACGTTTTATACGAAGACTATTTATATTTTAATTTCAGACTTCTAAGGACATATCAACGTCAATCAGTGAATTAATAGAAAGGTTATTGGAAAAACTGTTAAAAGTGCTTATTTCTACCTCAAAAACAAATGGATTTCGATGAAATTTGTTAGTACTGTATTCCTTGGAGAGCAAAATATGAGGATGGCTTCAAATATTGTAAATATTGTACAGAATGATATAAAAAATATGTTTCGAGTGAAAAACGTATTAGCCTATGGGGTTTGAATTTTGGCCTTTGCGTTCATTACCCCTCTGTCGATCCAACCGAACATTTACTAGTAAGAAACTTCGTGGAACAACTGTAGGTACTTCTCCATTTTTGCGCATTGGGTTCAAACCCCTTGATCAGATGTCGACAAAGTTTGATAAATCTTTTCAGTCAAACACCTCTTGACCCTGTCTTAATAAAATATCGTGATGAAATACGTTACAGTTTTCCAAGCTGTTAGGCATGATTAGCTGTACTTTCAATTACAACATGATCAATGAGGTGAACGTAATTCAACACGAACTGAAATGCGTTGCTGAAAGATACTATTGATTGTAACCTTAAACTTTTAAACAATTTCACGTGAATCAGACGATCTCTTTAACAATTTTTATCACCGATTCGAAAGTCAAGGTGATCATCCTTGTAGGAAGCTTGAAGCCTGGTTTACCATAAAGGTTTTTAATAAATTTTTTGTGATACACACTAAAGTCGTATTATACACGGATGCCATATTCTCGCAATATAGAAGATGTTAATCTAGTACGTGGGCAAACTTCAAGAAGTGATTTCTTGGGCAATTCTAAATTAAACTGTTTGTCGTTTAGATGTCTGGGCGGTCCGTAGGACCAACACCTGTTAGTCAATATCTGGTGTACGTTAGTCGTATCTATCAGACCAGGTCGCCAAACCAGACAATGTAATGTCATATAAACGTAAGCAGATATCCAGAAAATGTACTGTTACCATATCCTTTATATAGGATGTCGTCATTTCGTGTGCTAAGGACAAAACTTAAATATTCATTAAGTAACGCTGTGGTAAGAGGGGATTACTCTCCTGTTATACTTGCTACATGTCAAACTTCCAGCGAATTTTCGAAACAAGCTGAATTTTGGTTTTTATACGAATTTTACTTACGGACTAAATATTCTTATCATGTTTCTTGAAGAGGGACTGTCAAAAACATTTCAAGTGAGAGATCCCATGTAGACTCAAACGGCTTATGCCACAACGCACTGATGTAACTGTTTTTAATTTTTTCTTCTATTGGGTGCAAAATATACCAATTTATATGTCACTGGTGTTATATTTTTAAATTATTAGTATATGCTCAAAATTGTATCACTCTGGAAATACATTTTTTTCATCAATTCATAAATTATTACTTCAACACCTTATACTCTTACTCAGTAGGACATATGAAATCACCCCCTCAAGTTGTACGATGTACTTTATCAAAAGCCTGTATTTTGGTGGAACATTCAAGAGATATTTCTTTAGTTTACATTTTATTTGTACCGCTACATTTGCTATTTTCATAAGAGTGTTGAACTTCAAAAAATCAAAGTTAATGTCAAGCGTTTGATTTCTATATTTACAAATTTGTGTAGGCGCCAAGCCAAGTTGCTGTGGAAAAAATATATAAAGAGAAAAACCATCTATGTGTCAACTTTATCTTGATTAAGTGCGCTGCAAATTTTTATAAGACTGATGACAAAAATATTTTATTTTTTAATCATTATTTCTAACAATAAATGCCTTAATCCGTTTGAAAAGAAGCAAGTGTTTGTGTTTGTGTAAAATTGTTACAAACAAAATTAGCCTGGGATCCCATGCACTACGAACCTTTAATTTTGCTATCCCGAAAACATCATAAACGTTGACTTAAGGGCCGTTAGCGATTAAGAATAATAGATACACAATTTGCATTATTAAAATCAAATAAGGAATCTTATAGTGGATGAAATGACACAGTGTATTCAATTCACAGCGTCTATACAAGTAATTGTTACCCCTTAAAAAAATTACTCTTCTTGACTTCTTCATCAAACAATCAATTTTGCAGCCGGAACGAGTGGTTCCTTTTAAAAATTTTGCATGTCAAGTTTTAAGAGAAACTTGCTCACCAGTGCATATCAACAAAAAGACAAATTCCACAGTTAAAAAAAGTAGTTATACCAAGAGAAGGCGGTTAGACAAGGCAAATGAATTAAAGAGAGATAATAGATGTACCCAAAACATGGTATTAACAAAGTTGACTGTTTAGTATCAAAATACGTAAGATTTAACTAGCTTATGTAGTATTTGTCGGATAGCCAACGCTGTGTTACAATCTACAGAATCTGAATCTATTAACAAATGATTAAGCTTTTATGGAGGATTGAAAACCGAGCAGTTGATAATGAGTAATAAAAAGAGATCTTTCCTTTTGGACACCACGCGAATGGAAGAAATGGTAGCAGCGATGTCCTTAATTATGTACACTGGGTATTCGTCCTATGTTAGAATGCCGATACTGTTATTTCCTTGCTTATAAAAGCAAGAATGTTGAGTTTTAACCTTTCCTAACCTGTATGTAAACTTCGAAACTAGGTCGTTTCCTAGTAGAGATATGATAGACATATCAGCTAGTTTTTCAACAACAATGCGCCCAACGTTTGTAAATTTTCCCGCTCTACTTCGCATGATTCACGATTATTTCAAGCCAATTCTTATAAAAAGTCTTGTAATTTCGTCATTATAAAAGATGAATTATATCGAAACAGAAAGTCCTGAGAGCAATTCCTGCATATAACTGGATATTGTCTTTACAATTTCACCTATCAATACCACTTTATGGAAGACCAAAGGTTATTGACTTCAACGTTATATAGAACACTCCAGCTCCGAGGAAACGCTTGACAAATATGGAAGGCTTTGTGGCTGGTCCCATCCAACAAAATAAAAACCAAGAATAAGTTTCCGAAATAACATAAAGAACTGTCCATATTCGTGCCCCTTTTTCCCTTTTTGCTTTTATCTATTGATGCATTTTGCCTTCCAACTTGCCTAGGTCATTCAATCTGGTAGACAGTTACAATAAGTCATCCGCTATCAAAATCACCATGTTGCAGATGAAAGGGAACGAGGGAAAGTACGATTGCAGACATCCCTTTACACTTGCAAAGTTTTGATTCTGAAAGTCGGGCTTGAGCTTCCCAAACTGCCTTAACCATCAAAAAATCATAAATCAACGATCAACTGGACTAACTGATTATGTGGCTTGTCCAACTTCAAATCATAAATGGATGATATAATAAGCAAAAGAAAGTCACAAATACATTAATTATCCCCCGTAAAATCGTGCACCTCGTAAATTGATTATTTTCATGGCACATCCACACAATTATAAAACAGGTGATGGTACCAATGGCACCAGATGTTATTATTAATATTCCACAATTATTGCAAACACTTTCGCTGAACTTTTACTATTTCCTCAAATCAAAGTTTCCGGTCATTAAATTGTAGTCTAAAACTAAATAATTATTCATATTCCTTAATTGAGTAGAACAAGAAAATGTTTAACAATTAAGTGTTAATACATTAACTGCGCATCCATCTACAAGTTATTGTTCTGGCCAATAATGGAGCCGCAGATGTTCAATTAATTGCTCCGCTCTCTGATATTTCGAAAACTTAGACTTAGACTTAAGACCGAAATAAGAGAAACAGTCATCCGAATGTGATTTCATTTATTGGCTTCCATCATATAGAGCTGCAAGATAACCCCAAGGTAAGTAGGTAAGTTACAGAAGTCACTTCGACCATTAAGGCGGCTCTGACGCAGTGAGTTTCAATCCATTTACAAGGGTTCAGCTGCTTCAAAACTGACACTCCATTTTTCAATATTTTTGAATTAAATTCATACAGTATGTTGAGAAGATAATTGCCCAGGGTGCTATTGGAGCACTTTTTGAAATTTTGTTTTTGCACAAGTTTTATGATAGGTTAAAGTGCGCGCTTTTTCTGTTCAACTTCGCGGTTTTTTTAAAAAGAACTTCATAAAAAACCAAAAAGTGGCTCTATAGCACCCTGTGAAAATTTCATCCAAAAATATCAAAAAATAAAGCGTCAATTTCGAAGAGCGCAAACCGCTACAAATCAGATTTTGGAGGAATTTTGTCTACTGTTTCGTGCTGCCAACTCAAGCGTTGCGGCGCAATGTACGGACTAAGAAAGGACGTATTCAGATAATTTGGTGGCCCTATTTCATATAATATCGCGTAGATAAGTCGTTCTGTAAATAGGTACTCTTAATCACGATCGCTGATACTCCTCGATTTTAAAGCCGTTTTACTTCCCTCGTCATTGGCGAGGAAGTATTGTAATCGCGAAAAATTTCTAAAATGAGATGTTATGTTTTTTAAGTCATATAAAAAACAGTATCACTCATCAACTTGGAAATAACCACTCGGATTTTTATGAAATTTTCATACGGGGTTACTTGTATGCCAAAGCTTTGTAGTTTTAGTCCAGTGGCAAGGGTGCTATAGGCAAAAAAGAAAAAGTAACAATTGCTGAAACTCCGTTTTTGACGTTACAGGGGTTCCTTATCATTGACAGAAAAAAATTGTACTGCTTAAAAAGTGGGGGTTGGGGGAAGGTGATTCTAAATGTTGCATCTTTGATATCAGTGAAACACGTTCTGTTATTAAGAAGCTTCTGATCCGAGTGATTACAGGAAATTTAAATAACGAAAATCCGACGAATAATGTGCTCACGATTTGAAAAAATCGGCACCTGCTCTATAGATTAGGCAGCAGCGGTGGCCGCAGTAGTAGACTCTTCGGTCTCCTGATCAGTCGCCGTGCGCTGTGCGGGTTCGAGTCCCGTCCCAGGAGAAATTTTTCTCTTGGCTATGGATGTTGTGATTGTCCGTAGGTGGTAGATGGTCTTTGACTGTCGAACGCGGAGGTACCACCCGGCGGTTCTCGTAGGCGGAGCTAGAATGTGTGCATGTTGCATGCACACGTGTTCCCTCGCCAGAGTCCGTGTGGCGTCCCCCCTTTCCCATGTATCCCCCTATAGCCCCACGGTACCCAATGGGTGCTTAGGCCTTAGGCCTTCGTGGCAGTTGGAGTATAAAAAAAGAGGTTTGACACCAAGAGCCAACAGATCTGTCTGCAACTGCCGACAGTAGGGAAGAATGAATTCGGATATCACTCCAGTCAAGTATAGGGGAATTTAGCGTGGAACTTTAAAATTATCGATATGTCAAGGAAATATGTTTTTGAGAACGATAATTTAGTAGATTTTATACCTGCATTTTCATTTGAATTTCATGACCCGTGAAATGTATTTCGCCGTTACCTTCAACTTGTGTTCTGCAGTTTGTGATGTTTTTCTAGATATAAGCAGGACATAATTGCCTGAGGTGCTATCAGAGCTTTTAACAAAATTTTGTCTTTGCGCAAGAATTATGGTGGGTTGAAATGCTTACAATTTGTGCTCAACTTCTTGATATTTTAAAAAGACCCTAGTGGATAAAATCGAAAAAGTGGATCGTTAGCAACCTGTGGACTTTGTTTTTAGCACGCTGCAAGAGTTTCATTTGGAAATAATAAAAAATGAAACGTAAGCTCTGAAGTGCAAATCGGTTTTTGGGCGAAATTCGTGTACTGTTTCGTCCTGCCAGTCCAAGCGACACAACGGTGCGTTCCGACTAAGAAAAAATGTATTAAAATAATTTGATATATTTTCTAAAATAAATTAAAGAAATTAAAATTCTTTTATTCATGTCAGTAAACACAATTATGTTTACAAGGGTCATGTGGTACATGGTAACAATTGAATGAGGGTCATAAAAATATCTTAAACCGTCAAAATAAGAGGAAACAGTTAGGTAGTTTTTACAAAGCATTAAACAGGTAGGCTTATACTTGGATTAAGTACACTTCTTATCTACTGTAATAGATAGATGGAGGCGATGCTGCCAGAAATGGATGTGTGCAATTAAAAAACAAACCACAAGACTGAACTGCGGTGTCCAATGATTTTTGTATTGCATTTTTCATTGTATTACTAGAAAACCCTGTCGGGTATATGATGGACTTTACTAGAACTTTACAGCATGTTGTCTGCCTTCTTCTACAAACTTCACCAAATCGAGACGCTGTCAACCTTATCCTCCGATGAAGGCGCGACAAAGTCCTGTGATTTGGTGACTTGTTCGATCTGCAAAATCTCGTCGTCACTTTTTTTAAGTTTCCTTAAAAATTTTCGCTTAGCAACCTCCAAATCAATGTAGTTAATGTTAGGTATTTGATTGAATTCTCCATAATACTATTCATTTTCTTTGGAATTGCTGTCCGAATTGTTAGTTATTTTTATATCAGCTTTTTTTGGTCTGAGTTTATTTTCAAGATTTTTGCGTTTGAGTCCTTGTTCCATCTTAGCGATAAGCGAGGTTGGACTAAGATTAGAACGCAAATGTATTTACACCACATATACAGGCCGCTGGGTATTGTGGCTCACTACAGCTGCAGCACATCTTCCATAGTATGACCTCTTCTTAATTTATTCGCTTACCCCAATGTATTTTGCGATTATAGAGTTGACCTGCTCCACACTATTGTGGAATGAATTAAGCTCACTGCATTCGTAATTAAAATGGTCGCATATGACCCTTTATTGTCCATTATCAGACTTGATAAAAAAAAGGCAGGGTACAAGGTTTGATGGGTCTGAAGTCACTACACGCGAGCTAGTTGACAATAAAGGGCAAAAATTACGGATAATCACAACATCCATAGCCAAGAGAAAAATTTCTCCTGGGACGGGATTCGAACCCGCACAGCGCACGGCAACTGATCAGAAGACCGAAGAGTGTACTACTGCTGCCACCGCTGCTGCCTAAGGTGAGACTAATGTGAGTGTCTAACAATGAAGCTCTTACAAAATCAAGGGATAAAGATAGTCTTTGAATTTAATTCAAAACTTCTTGATGCGTTGACAAACAGCTAATAAATACGATCAAAACAGTAGACCAGTAGCACATATTACAATTTTTGATGTAATTCAAGTATGCTGTTCTGCGCTATTGTGTGATACTAATAGGTGTTGTTTCGTAATCAGTTTGTTCTTCTAATTACAGTTACACATGTAGATACAATTAAATCAATACCAATAGCTTATGCTGTAATTTTTCATTCTGATATGGTATTCTGTTGGGGCCAATAACCTGTTGAATATTGGCAAGCTGCTATCCACTACATTCACTACATTTGAAAACAGATTTATCACTTAACAATTATCGAGGACACACGTTCTACTACGTGCTATGAATGAACCTGACCAATTTGTTGTCGATAGATTTGAAAAGTTACTATATGTCAATAGAAGAGTGATTGTAGCTGTTTAAATCAAAGTAGGTCTTCATATGTTGCAGTTGTGAACCGTTTAAGATTCGTAGAAATGAAGGTGTCACCTGACGACATTCTTCCGTATTCTTGATACTCTAGAAACAATGAATGGATCTTATCTTGACCTATAAAAACAAATTGAATTGACATGTTTGTAGAATAGTGCTAGGCTACCGACTACTCAGTGAAAAGGGAATATGTGGTTGGGATGATGCGTTAAGGAGCTATCACCAACAAATCGGATTGCTATGCATAAATTGTATGTAGTCAAGTAACAGGTCTCCATACATTAGATCAGTGTTCAATGTCTGGATTTTTATACCAATGCACTGAAGTTGGGACATGTAGATCAAACAAATGTAAGTACTATTTTTGTTTTAACCTCCTGTATAAAAGAGAAAATAGAGGAATTTTAAAGCAGTTTATTTAAAGGGATATCACGAAAGCTGTTAAACAGACATAAAGTGTTATCTGCTTTGTATCCGTAATGCCGCAAGGAAATAAACTTGCTGTCAGAATACAACAAAGTGACTTTAGAGTTTGGGCTGGGAGGTTTTGGAATGTATTCAAAAGAAGTAGTCTTGGGGGTGCCGAAAAGCACAATAAGGTACCAGGCCCAAGAGCATGTGATACAATAGCACAAATAAGATTAGAGCTATCTGGATATAGGTACGCGCCGAAAATAATATTGAGACCACAGCGAAAAACCGCAGAATTACTGCTCTATATCTTCATTTAGTAACATTATATCCAACAAAAGACAAATGCACATGACACAGAAATAGGGATGTACGGTAAGGATCTCGATTGTCTTCTGTAGATGCTAAGCATCAGATGAAAAGAGGCAACAATTCTTTGGCCATACCAGTTTTGACACTATCCTACCAGCATAGGTATCCAGCATTCGTTGACGGATGAGGTAGATTTTTCAGTTTTCTAAAAAGGAAGAAAAACAACACAAATAAAACTCACTTTTCTGTATAAAACCACTAATGAAATTTTAAAGTATTTTGCATGAAACCGCCTCTGGTAATTAAAATTATGCAATAATACAGCAAAACGTTATATTGGACATCTAGCATAATTGTGTAATATCAAGACAAACATATTTTATTGGAGTTCACTGTAGGCGTTTCTTAAAGTTCACCTAATAGACATGAGACATCCCCATTTAAATAAACAGCGCATACCTTCCATCCCAAAAATAGCGAAACCGGTCTGTTATAAAATATCAGTTAGCCTCATCGTCGTTATATCGAAGAATAATCTCCCATTATTATGTAATGAATGTTTTCTTGCAAAGACCTAGCCCATCTTCGTGTGCTCACACTCTTTACATAACACTATTAAGAAAAAACATGCGTAAAAGCTACATAATATTTATGTATGGTTGCTGAAGACACCGTCGGCAATTATGTGTCAAATCCAGCACATCGTTGGCATACTTCATTTGTAAATTATAAAAGTATGTGCTAGGTAATTATGTACAATACGAAGTACAGACCTCAATATCAAAGCAGCTTAAGGTGAAATGTCTTGTGGCTACTGTGCTTCAAGACCTAGTTACAGTGCAAAAATTTTTAGCCAAAAAACCTCCGAAAGAACCAAAAGAGGTGCAGTGAACCTATTTTGCTTTTAATGCGGTATCATTCGCTGGCATTTCACTCCTCAGGTCACTAGGAGGAAGAGTATTATAGGGCTTCTTTCTATTATAATCGCGAAAAATTTTGAAAGTCAGATTTTATGTTTTTTACATGTTATATGACATGTTATATGTACATTACAAAAAAAACACTGATTTCCGTCTACTTGTCTGTCTGTTTGTCCATTCATCTATGACTTGAAAGTACCGCTCGGATTTTGATAACATTTTCACGCAAGGTTACTGCTATGTCGATCACAAAAAGCTTTGTACTTTTTGAAAATCGGTCCAGTGACGGCTAGTGGTAAAAACAGAAAACAATAAAAATTGCACAAACTTAAATCTGAAGGTTGGAGGTTGTATAGGAAAAGGGGATGTACCATATATCTTTATTTTTTGCGTTAGTATACAACTTAAGCCTTGATTGATTGAATGATTGAGAAATATTTTCAACACTCCCGTTTCAGTTTATACCTGAATCGCGGTCTGACCGATGGGTAGCTGCCGTGGTGGACGACTGGCAAGGTTAGTCATAACAACGATACCAGATAGTCGGTACTGTTTATAGGGCAGGGGAGAAAGGTCAAGATCGCACAGTTGACAAGAGGATCAGGACTGTGAACTATTTGTATAGGCCTGTTTGACTGACTTGATCTATTAAATCTCTTAGAGAGGCTAAATTGTACCGAACACAATTCGTTATGAAGTAATGACAGTGTTGCGTGGAAAGTGCACAGTCAATCAGTTTAATAGGTGTTGGTTTTGTTGAAATAGATGGAATGAAGATAGAAGCTTACTAATAAAAAATGGAATTTGGTGAAGGGCGAAGCTGTACATCACTGAAGTGATGCTAGTCTGGTCTTCCACTCAACCTGCACTGAGGTCAGCTTTGCCAAGCTCGGGTTTATAACAGTTCATTAGTCTTAGTTCCCACTAGACTGAAACTGAACTGGAAGACATGGTAAATAAATATGTTTTTTCACTACTAACCCCTGAGAAATCGTCATTATTGGCTTGTTGATAATTAGCGTTTTTCTCCCTAGGTCTATAACGAGAACAAACAAATACCGGTAAATAATACATCATTCAAAAGTGGATCCTGTCAATTTTATGGTGTCAGTTTGACAACTGAACTTTATATTTGGAATATTTTAGAACGATGAAATAAGTAATTTTGAGTATAGCTCCCCACGTAGTTCTCCTTCTGGAAAAATCCAATAATCGACATAACGTTTGAAAACGGCATTTAGTATTTATAAATATAAGGCTTTTATACCTTACTACCCTTGGATGAACCGGTCCAGACCAAATCTGCTGTTTGTTGCATTCATTAATTTGAGTTTTTCAGTTTGACACCAGATAACTAAATATACTAAGTGACATATAAATGATTGCACTGCTTTAAAGCCCTTTGACCTTTAATAATGTGTCTATTGTGACTCTTGCAACATGTGGTCGGGTATTATCTTGTTTTAAAGTTGGATCTGCCAGGGTGTCAAGATAGGGTAAAAGATGGGGTTCTAGAACTTCGTGGATATAACGCTACCGTTCATGTTACCTCTGATGAAGATTAAAGGTGACCTTGAACCATAAGCTATAGCACCCCAAACCATAACTCCAACAGTGTGATGAACATGTCTTTCAACAAAAAACTGTGGATTCCTCCTTTCACCACGTCGCCTTCTAACCCTGGCACGACCATCGTGCATGCCTAAACAAAATCGAGACTAGTCACTAAAGACAATACTGTTCCATTCCTGATCCCAGAGTGACCGTTGTCTGCACCACTCAAGGCGATTACGTCGGTGTTCTCGAGTTAAAGGGAGGACCCAGTGTGGCCGGTATGAAAACAAGCCAAAACTTCTCATTCGTCGGTAAACACTTCGCATGCCAATAGGTCTTCCGTGTTCTGCAAACCATTCATTTGCAGTGGACCTGGTAGTGGAGAAACGGTCCCTTAAGGCAAATAATCTTAGGCGGCGATTTTCACGGTCTGTTGTTCTACGGCGGCGTCCAGTGCCCCTTGCTCTTTGCGTACGGCCTTCTCGAAGCCATGCCTGACAACACGTAACCACAGTGTCTACACTTCTTTGCACCCTAACTGCAATTGCCCGAAAAGAAAGTCCAGCTTCCCGAAGTCCCACTATACGGCCCCTATCAAACTCACTAAGTTGACGAAATCGTACAGGTCTCCGTACTCTAGGCATCGTAACCGATCGTAAAGGATGTCAAGAACCAAAATCCACCAACGTTGATTCTTTACTGCGGCTGAAATATTCATTTTTAGAGCGTTAGTGAATTAAAAAAAAGCAGTATAAAAACCGGAATGTCCAACTGATAAGGCTGAAAATTTTTTCACTTGTTATTTACAGTAAGATAAATACATTCACCAACTTTTATTAAAATAAAACCATTTAAACTGGGTGTTCGGATTTATATGTCACTTAGTATATTTTTAAGTATTTGTAAAATGAGCTGGAGACGTCATGATCGAAACGCAAAATCGAATATTTTGTAATATATAGTGTCAGTAGTGATCAAAAGTTATCGTTATAGCTACGCGACTCAGGTTATATAAGTACCCGCCTAATAGTAACCCACTTGTCAAGCATACGATGTACTAACTATATTAGTACACATTAATACATTTTACTATTAATGCTAGATATTGAATTAAAATGTAAAGAGCGTTTGTGTACAATGTTATTATAGTAATCCACATTGCTAAAGGTATAAAAGAAATAAAAATAAGATTACAAGCAAGAATCATTCATAGTAAAGTTGTTAAACGTAAACCGTGTATCTGGCGTTGAAAATCGAAAGTTCATGGTCGATATAATGATCCACTTTCTCTAATATAGATCACGATTCACTGGTGAGTACGATTATTCAAAAGCCGGCATTTTTTTCAACGATGAGATAATAACGGTCTATCGTGTATTTTAAAGAGTAGGTACTGGGAAACATAACCATTAATTTAAATTCATGTACACGGCCATAAGCGTGCTGCAGTTGGAATAAAGGAAATGCCTCTTGTTGTATTTATAAGACAAGTATGACTCAAAAAATAATAGCTAGTTCCTTCTAGAAAATTCAAGATAAAGCATTACGGATATTTCCTACAGTCCAAACAAAAAGGTCGATTAAAGCCCATTCCATTTTAAACGGTGTGACTTTATAAAGTCATTTTTGGGGTATTTTATGTGGAAACCTTTTTGAATGTCAAAAACCATATTCCTTTAACACCTAACTTCCTAAACGGAATGTGATATTTATTGACCGTGAAATCAAAATTTCAGTAATTATTGATGTGCAAGGTCGTAGAAATTAGCTGATACTGACGGGATGATCAGTAAATACTGATTGTGCGTGACTCGTAATTTCTCGTACAAAGATCTCTGACTTGGCGCCCCGATGCTTCTTGGTACAACAGATGGTCTGGAATTTCGAATGGTTAATTTTGATCAGCCACCGACCTGCTACTACTTCTTACCCATGTCTTCATAGACAAATCATTAGAACAAGACTGGACCACCAGTACAATGTCATCAGCATGGAGATAGACCACACGCTGCTACAAACTATTCTTACCTCTGAGAATGACGAATTGAAACACGGATAAATATTGCAACAGTATAATTGTGAGCAAAAGCTCACTGCTGCTGTATTTGCTGATGTCATACTTCTTAATTTCTTGACGAAATATTCACAGTGAAGCGGCCTGACAATGAGACTATAGATTCGTAAATTGTGAAAATAAGAGAAACTAAGTATGCCGTATTCTCTTTTCACGAGTAGCTCAGATTGTGCTGATGCGGTCATAAAATACACAGGTGCTACGGTAGTGTCATATGTGTTCACATACACCTTTCTCTTACATTTAATAATTATCTGGATTAAACGAGGAAAGCGGCGAGTAGCTTTTATGGTGTACAAACCATTTTTATGTTAGTACCTACAAATCATATGGGTACCTCTAGCTTCTAGAATACTTATATAACTCTGATACTCGAATGATATTTTAGATTACATATACCCCTGCATATGCCTCTGTATATGTGTGTAAGATATTAATAATCCGTATTAACATTTTATGAAAGTAAACATATTAAATTAGTTACAATACTTCCATGTTTAATAATATGGTCCGGAGTGATTTTTATGCAACCAAATTGACGATAGTTAATCATCAGGATCAGGAAATGATTACTAAAGATGTTTCGAGATTGTTGTCTTAGCTGTAACAACCCTTGGTGGGAATATACAAAAAATGCATTCCTATAGTTTCATACCACATGTAATCAATTAACGAGAAATGAGTTTGGACCGACTTGGAACTACTGATCAGACTTATAGCATACTTGTATATTAGAGATAGCTGTCACAATACCACACTATAGAATTGACATAAAAAAGCTGTTATTGCAACCAGTTTTCCACTACCGGTATTTTCATGTTCTCTCCTGAATACGAGGGTGGTCCCAGAAGTACCCGGCCTGACCTAGAGATGGCGATAGTTGTTTGAAAAGTATCATTGTATTAGAAAGTATGCAACCTATAAAGCATATGTGTCAAGTTTGAAGACGCCACGTTGTTTAGTATTTGTTTGGCAGCCATCAATACTGAACGTTTTCAGTGAATTTGTGAAAATGGAGAAAATTAGTCATCGTTATGTGGTACAATACTTTTATTTCAAAGGTCCCAGCCCAACCAATATAAAAGCTGAACTGGATTCTACTCTGGGTGAGTCTGCTCCTTCGTTTACAACAGTAACATATTGGGTAGCAGAGTTTAAAGTAGTCCGACCAAATGAGGTGACGACTCCAGAAGTGGTGAAGAAAATTCACAAAGCGATACTGAATGATCGTCGACCGAAAGTGCGCGAGCTAGCAGACATAGTAGGCATTTCAAAAAGTGCGGTTCATCGTATATTGTCTGAAAATTTGGACATGAGAAAGCTGTGTGGAAGATGGGTGCCGCGATTGCTCACAATCGAGCAAAACCAGTGTCGTGAAGATGTTTCAATTGAGTGTTTAGCGAAGTTTCACAGCAACAAAGCAAAATTTTTGCGTCGTTTCATAACCATGGATGAAACATGGGTCCATCACTTCACACCCGAGACAAAAGATCAATCAAAACAATGGACTCAAAAGGGACAACCGGCTCCAAAGAAGGCGAAGATCGTTTCATGTGCAGGCAAGGTTATGGAGTCGGTTTTTTGGAATGCGCGTAGGATAATTTTCATTGACTATCTTGAAAAAGGTAAAACTATCAACGGCGAGTGTTATGCGAACTTATTGCAACGTTTAAGCGATGAAATCAAGCAAAAACGGACGCATTTGGTTAAGAAGAAAATGTTGTTTCATCATGACAATGCACCAGCTCACAAATCCGTTACTGCAATTGCCAAAATTAACGAATTAAAGTTTGAATTGCTACCTCATGCATCCTGTTCACCATATTGAGCCCCCTCGGATTATTTTGTGCTTCCAAACTTGAAAAAATAGCTCAGTGGTCAAAGATTTTTAATGGCTATTTTGAGGAGCACGACAGTTCTTATTATAAAAAGAGTATCGAACTTATTGAACATCGCTAGGAAAAGTGTATAGAGCTCAAAGGAGATTATGTTGAAAAATGAATACATTTTTTTAAAAATTTTTTGTGTTTTCTTCGTTGGGTCGGGTACTTCTGGGACCACCATCGTACACATGCAGCTTTTTCGCTGTAGTCATGTGTGATTTCAAAACACAACGCCAGAAGTACAGTACAAGCAAAGTGAAACTCGGGGACTACTTGAAAGGCTTCCAGTTACGAGAAACTTGAAGCCAGTGTCAACTGTGGATCGAAAAGTCCATACGTTAATAGAAAGGTACTTCTGTGTACTAGAGCCCTTAAAAATTTGCCATAACAAATCCGTCTTAGATCGTTCATTCAGGTGGCTTGCGCTCTTTCAAGTACCTTCCTTTTACTTTATGCAACTCTGATCGATAATTTGCTAATTTGCTCCATCAGTCTAAGAACTTTTTCTAGTTCTTTGGTAGGCTGCTGTAGTGGTCTCTCCATCTCTTTCGTTTAACATGTCTGCTGTCTCAAGGGACGTTTTAGTGGTTACCTTATACTGACATTATGGTATTTCACCAAATACTGGGCACTATAGTATAGATAACCCAGACATCGACATTCAGAAAGGTCGATAGTATCGATAGATAAAAAAGAAAGAAGTGTATGTTATACAAGTAATCCGAAAACTGGGAAAAGCTTCATCATAAAGTAATATGGAAAGCGCCGACCAATATGAGCTGGAGTCGACCCAAAATTCTATGGATGAATAGGATAAACAATGCTCAAACGAATTCTTGACCCGAATTTAACTAGGGATGAGTTATTAAACTTTTACTAAGAAGAAGAATGAAAAATGCTTTATACACTATTTTTTGGGAATTTTTCTGGATTGGTCAATACTTCGAAAAAAAATTGAGAGTCTGTATAATTAAAAACAATCTATCTGTACCTCGGCAAACAGATATTTTATCATATGTACATTTTACTATATCTTACAAATATTGCCACTGTATTTCGAAATATGCTTTATAATTTTCACCGACAAGTTATTTTTTAAATAGGAAGAAACTGAGGCAAAGGTAACATAAATAAAATTTAAATAGTTGTAAAGCTTAAAAATTATTTTAACAAATGAGCCAATGACTTACCGAAAAGGGTTACAAGCAGCAAGTACACCACACTCCTCTTCATAGTAGATTAAAGGAAAATAACCGCGTACCGTTCAAACAAGTAGAACAATTGAAACCGTCAACGTCTATCAGAAGACTGAAGACTTCCCGAACAATCCTCCGGTTTTGAAACCGCCAATGGTCATTCTGGCTGGAAAGTGGCAGTACCACCACTACATGACGGTTGGAGACGGTACCCGGTGCCGTATGTGCAACTACCATCGATGAAGATGATGCCTGCATCTACCGGTGTCAAAGGAGGAATAGTACTGTGCATTTTTTGTGACGATTAGGTTTTATCACGGATAGATGGGCAAGAATTTTTACCGCATGATTTTCGAATTTGGGTTATGTGACACATACAACATAAAAACCGTTTTTGTCTCATTTTCCGTCAGTCCGTCTGCTCCTTGGAGAGTACCGCTCGTATTATATTATATAATCAGTCAAAAATTTGTAATCCTCAGATTTCATATAAATTAGTCAATACTGTTCGAATGATCAACTGTACCATATTTTTGAAAAACGAAAGCCAATAGGCTAAGAAACTCATATACAGCAATGACAACTTGAAATACAAAATCTGATTGGATTTTAGCATTATTTGTCTTATATAAGTGAGATGTCAAATTATATTAATATGTGATCCTTATATTTTTGTCAGATTATCCAGTAATATTAAAAAGTTTAATACTTTTCAAAAGCTTTTATGTCTAGTGATTCTTATATTCTTAATGCCACTATGTGGGAAGTCAGAACTCAACCTACATGACGTCATTTTTCCGTATTTATGATATACCTAGGGTATAAACCAGTTTTTTTATTTTAGGTGCAAATAGAATGAAACCGATGTAGTAGTAAGACAGCACAAAGTGCCATTTATTACTAGAAACAGCTAACCATAGTTTGACGTCTGTGGTCTAATGAACGAAAGCTATACTACTAGTTTGCTTATATATAAATAGGTTGACCCCTGCACTTCTTACACAAAGCTGTCAACAAATCAGAAAGGATTATATTCGGCACACGCTACTGCGTCTTGTAAGAGAGTTGGCTAAGAACATGTATACTAATGAAATTAAAGGGATTGTGTCAGTAAAACAGGCTAATACAATCAGTCCACAGTCCCCACAGATTTGACAACATTGCGATCTGGCCGACAGTACCGGTCCACCCAGCAACGTGGCAACTCTGCATAGCCTACACGAATAAACGAATCATCATTGTTATCCCTCGGCATTACAAGCAGACATACTTAAGCTCTTTGAGTTGTCTGACGCATATATCAAAAACATATATATCTCTATTATTCAATTTAAGAGAAAATATACGGAGAAATCTATGATGTATGAAATATGCCTAGTAGGTGCATAAAACTGCCAAGGTTGGAAACATATAGATTCCTTGCATCAAACATTGGCATATACTCTCCTCCACCCCCTTTAATCTTCAAAATCCAATTCTCAGCCTCTCCAAGTTTTTTTCTGAAAATAATCAGAATCCTCTCAAATATCAAAAAATCAAGTTTGAACGATTTTTTTTGTTTTTTTAGAATATGAACAGAAAAAATGTGTACTTATATTACCAATAATAAAGGCGGATGATAAAAAACTATTTCCCATATGTGATATTTCTAAAATGTAATATTCAACTTCTTTTGGATTGTAATAAAATGAAAATCGGTGATGCTTCGTATAGGCACAAAAATTTAGAAAACGAATACTGTGACTTCACACATATACACGTCATAGTATATCATATCAAGCTTCTTCCTTTGAAAGATTCTATCCGAAAATATAATAAAACATGGGACATTCGCTTCAAAAATTGGTATATTTTTGACAATCATTTTGCGTTAAACTGTGACAGCCTGCCAGTCCACCATTTTTAAGGTTATTAATTTTATATTGTATATTTATAAAGTACTGATGAGTAGCTTCAAAACGAGGTATCTCATCATGACCCCTGATCGCATATAACATTTAAGAGTTGGATTTTATCCTGCCGAGGGGGCGAATTGACAAGACTTTAAATAATAGGCGTAGGAGTTTTTTCTCTCGAAATAAAAATAGATGGGTCTGAACGAATTTCTTCCCAAATGCCGTTCATCAGAAATTGGTCGTGTTTCGTTTTCACAGGGCCACCCTGTATACTAGATTATTACACAGCCGGAACATCACAGGTAGTGTAAATGGCAACATTGACTCGGTGGTGCCCATCCAAGTGGTGTGGGATTTATTGCAGCAGCAGGTGGCTGGTTGTCTGGTGGTATTTTTCCCGTCAATGTCACAATCGATTTGATGAGATGGCAAGGAATACGTACCAAGTTTCAAATAAAATTGACAGAGTGTTTTCAACTTGGCTGGCGTACCCAGCCTGTTCTATCGATTCGATTGTGATACTGTGGTACAAAAAATACAGAACTGTACTCATTCAAGTTTGCAAACTCGTTCTATCTAAAAACAGACAGCCTTCCCCTGCGTCTTTAGCTCACACACCACCTAGATGGGTACCATCGAGAAAATGTTGCCATTTACATTGTCTTTGATATTCCGATTGCGTAATAATCTTGTGTATGTACATTTAATTGCAAATTTCCTCATTATGTGACTTTACAATGCAACTCCCAGCTTTTAGTTCTTAATATAGCCCTGAATGTATGTTCTTATTGATCTTGATAAAGTAATTGATTGATAAGATGACATTCTTCTACATCTACCACTAACTCTTAAATAGTAGGTTGTAAAACCATAAAATATCCAGCATTGTACTCCAAAGTGAACGAAAAATAGTGTCTCCAGCTCATACAAGATCGTTTGTTCAAATAACAACCCAACTAACAATTATCACTCCTATTAGAGTTGCAAGAATGATTATGCAGTATCCTTACACAGCATTGTATACTGTAAGAACATTGGTAAAACTCTCTTAGAACAGCTATACAAGTGGAATGGGCACACCTAATAGGACACTTCAGTCATTTAAGGGGTTGTATAGGGGTGCAGGTAACAGTTATACAACAAAAGTGTAAGACTCTTGCAGCCGCTATAGGACATTTGCGTCAGTGCAATATTCAGTTTTTGTCAACTATACAACTATTCTGTTACGTGATTCTACTTTATTGCAACCAAACTATTTCTTATGTATTATATAGACGAAGTGAAGAATATATAACTAACAGATTACAGTCATCTTGTTTACTTACATATCGGCCATTGTGAATTTCATACACAGCAAATTTTATTGTGATTATCGTGCAAAGTAGCTACGCAATTTCTACGGGCTTCGTATTTGATTCATATTTTAATAATGATCAAAAGTATGCTAAATTTTTAAGATGGAAAACTGAACTTATCTGTGTTAAATCTTCCACAAATCCTAGAATTAGACACAATTACACTAATGTTTATCACTTTATATCTCGAATATTTCGAACTGAAACATAATTATTTAATATTAAATAGAGGAATAAATGATTGCCCAATATGGCGGGTGGTTGTGTATAATCATGGCATCGACCATGTTGTCTTTAGTTTATTAGAATATTTTGGTGTTGGCTGCAGGTGTTATACAACAATTTGACAAATGTCTGAAATAAAATACCGACAGAGTCGAATGATTTACCCAGAATTTGTACCAGGTCTATATCTTCTGTTTGAACAGTTGATAAAACCTTTTGAACCAATATGCATGCGTTGTTTGTCTTAAAACATTGGTTATGGCATTTTAACTAAAAATATGACAGCAGAAAGTTAGGTTATGGTGAAGTGTGCCGAGCACAGCAATTGTATACTACAAAAGTTATAATATTGTTGCATATGTACAGCCTTTAACAGTTACTAAACAACAGTTGTATAAGTGCTTCCGTTGGGAGCAATTTGTTGGCTAAAGTAGTAAATTTGCACAGCATTACAACAAGGCTCGGGTTTGTTTTATAAAGGTTACCATGGATGCCACAACACAACCATTGCGACTGACGTGCAAATATGCCGTATAAAATAGATGTATAAACGTTTATGCAACAGTTAAAAATTTGTCCTATAAGGTGTTGTATAACTATGCTATAAGAATATTTTAAACACCACATTTTAAAGCAAATATGTTGCAGAAAGCAAATTTGCATCCCACACAACATTAAGCCAGCGTTTTGGTGTTCAGGCAACACCAATAGAGAGCTCTTATGGCTGAACGGTTCTTTTACCAAAAGCTTATAGCACTACTTTGCTAGTTGGGAATGGTTGGTCTTTAGGTTGAAGTTTTTCCAAGTGTGTAAACAAAGTTCAGAAATAAACAGGGTGTTGTTTTTTGAAAACAGTTCTTTCAAAGTTTAACTAGGTAATCTGTATACCTGTTATAAGAGGCTAAACCGTAGGTCATTTATAATAACCACAGTGACCTCTATCCACGGCTAAAATATCTCGCTTTCCCAATAGAATACCCTGTTTAAAAATTCGAGCTTGCATACCACGACTGTCCAACAACTAACAAACAGCAAATTCTGGCGGACCGCTCCGGCATTCAATAACTATTTTGCCCGACTTTATGACCCCATCCAACTGAAAGGATAAAAAACACTATAATGGAAAAATGATAGTAGGTATTCTTTTTTATTAGTTTCAATATCCTTTTAAGCATTTCTGCTACTCCACGTTTAAGTATTCCTGTGAGCAGTTAACGAATCGTCTATGATCACGCACGATTGATTTGTTTTTTTAACATTTAAGGCCGCGCAATGTTTGCGTTAACATTCTCAGGATACACCCAACTCACCTTTGATTCATCGGAATTTACATTTCAAAGATTGTAACTTAATCTAAAGGTATACACACTAACACAAATGATATGAAATAATATAAACTGTAATAAAATAAGCGATAGAATATACGAGTAAGCGTTTTTCTCTCGAAACCGAATGGTAGTAATCCCTTTATTTTCGACCAATTACATAATTCAGAGGTCAAGGACTAGACGGAAGGAACATTTTCGAAATTGTAGGTGCTTCCTAAACATAGACAGACTATTTTGATTATTTTGTCCTTACACAATTTTGTATTATGTAGGTTTTTCTACAAGATGTTAACTTAGCACTTAGTTGTACGTGTTGCCTAAACGTCATGAGGCTTGTTATCAATCTTTGGATCTGATGTGATGTAAAATTTGCTTCTGAGATGGCATTACTGGAGGTCCAAGCTGTAAGTTGTATGTATTGATGATAATTACAGGTACATTGGGTTCTTTTCTCAAATACACTTAATTGAGATTCAAAGCTCGAAATTTGTTGCACATCCACTTTTTCTTATCCATTCTGAAAATTACATATACAAATTTGCTGAATTTCAAAAATGAGAGAGATAAGAAACATTTATATTCACTGTACACTGTCGAATTACAAGCCTTATACATGCTAACAGTAATTACACACGACGCGGGCGCGGTGATGATTTCCCATAATGCTCCTTAGTTTTTCGTAATTTATAACCTCTCTTCAGAAAGCACAACATATAAATAACACGTCGGGCACAGCTAATAGATATACTTCATTGGCAGCATATTTAGTAATGACTTTCTCACCCAGCAAATATCACTGATTTTATACACATGCAGACAAATACACATAATCATCAAGATGAGATCTTGCTTTCAACCAACTTTCATCTCGTATATAAAAACTAGACAGGGACCACTTACAAAACATATGCAACCAATAATGCGTGTAGTTTAGTTGAGTGATTCCTCCATAGATGGACTTTCACCACGATCCTGGTGAGCAAACGTCGAATGACTGTTTGCACCCTAAAAACTACCTAGTCTGCAAGATGACATTTTATAGTTTTTTTTTTTACATTTTATAGGTTTCTTTCATGATACCCATGCCGGTTCCATTGCGAAGATACAGGATACACAAATTTTCGTAAAACATAGATAGGGTTGCTCAATCTACAAAATTATCAGATTACCCTCAGCTAGAGTGCAACAGTCCCATGTAATCGTCATCGGATGCAGAAATTTTTCAAGTACACTGAGGTTATTTCTTATTGTTGCATTATATGATATGGATGTTCATAACAAGATCATTGGTACCTATGAAAATCGTTGGATGGGTCAAGGAGACTTAAATCCACTAGATCATTCTCTATGCGACCAAATATCAGCTTACACTAGTCCGAGGGAAGCTGAGGGATATGATAAACCGAACAATGACTGTATGTATTTCAATAAATGACCCTAGTGTACTTGAAAGTGGTTAGTAAGCTGTTAGAAGACGACTAGATAATCCCCCATGTTGATCTGGCCAATGAAACCACATAAATTTGAAATTCTTGTTTAATGCAGTACACGTTTGGTCACAACGGTGACATTCTTTATTACTGTTGTTGGTTTTTTAAGCAAAATAGAGTGGTTTATTCGATCTTATACAATGTGAACTTGTTGTTGTTGATCTGCAGCAAACGTTAGATGACTCATGAGGCAGCATAACTTAACTATCAGTTCAAGGATTTGTTAGAACTTCGAAATGGACTGGACTTAATCATCAAAAGAGAAAGTAGTCCAAAAAATAACACTTATAGTTTGTAAGCTATCGTCAACCCGCCAACAATAACTTGGCCAAAATGTCAAGGCAATGCTTACAGAAATACGGGTCCATAAGTTTAAGTGATGAATGGGGTTTTCCTCGATAAGTACTGGGCTTTATTCAATTTTCACGTATTCGTGTCAATTTTCCACACCCTGTAAGTATCTCCACGTCGCAGATACAATATTTTCCGAACTGAAACGAATATACTTTTGTTGAGTACCGATAAAATAAGCAACATCAACAGTAGAGGAAAGTGCCTGAATATCGCACACTTTTTTTGGGAACCTGTATCTTGGAAGAGAAATAATTTTAAGCTGCGATTATAAGGTGAAAATGTAGCCTAATTATCAATAAAATACATCATGAATCAAAAATATATTTACCAAACAAAATCTCTTATTACATAAAAAAGGCATAAATCTTACAATTTTATTACATTTTAATACGGTTACGCAATATGGCATATGCAATATTGGGAAACTTTTCGGTGGACGGTATTAGGAATTAGGACCCTTATCCGGACAAATAGAAATCACAAACAAAATTCTTGTTTTTGTCCGAATTTGAGCATGCCTCGTCGCTCCATTTAAGATACTGGTAACATCTTATCCATTTTTCGCCGCTGGTATCCTCTGATAACAGTCCCAAACAAAACATCCATTCTGCGTCATTATCTTTATTTTCGGAACTGTAATCCATGTCAGAATAACCATCCGATTCCATATTTATATCCGACTCACTCGACTCACTATCATATCCTTCTTTTCGGCTTCTGTTACCTTTATTGGAATTTGTGTTGTTCGAAGAAGCAGGTTTCTCTGCCAAAGATTTCGTTTTTTTATTGGTTTCTTTGTCTTACCGCACTTAACTCTTGCAATATTTATGTCATTTTTCTTTGTTAAATTCTCTTTATTTGACGGACCAGCTCCGCATTCTAAGGATACTACTTTTTTTAGAGCCTTTTTTATTAATTTCTGCCACCTCCTTATATGGTGTACTGGTTATTAATTTTGCTGCCCTGTTCTGGGCTTATTATTTGAGACAGTTTTACATACTCCACTGACAGATGGTAGTGGAATTATGTTTTCAGGGCTTATGTAGACCCTGTGTGATGGAGTAATTTGTCCTGGATGAGGAGTGTTGTCATTCTCTGTTGAAGGTGGAGGTGTTGCTTCACGTTGTCTGTAAATGGCAAAGTCGTAATCATAAAAATAAACCGGTTGAAAGAAAAAATGTCTGTTTTCCTGAACTTTAAGTACGGTTTGCCCAATAATTTGCCTATCTGATAAACAGAAAAAGTTCTACCAACATGATTTTTAAGCCAGGTTTCAATCTCTTGAGAATAATAAGTTTTGAATGGACTCATAAATGCCAGATCCAGTTGTTGCATTTTATGGGTCGAATGGGGTGGTACACTGATAATTATCACACCATGTGTTCTAGCAAGCTCAATGAGGTCCAAGTTTCGCGTATGAGAGTAGTGTCCGCGAAGAATTAGTACGACTGGGTCGTCAACTGATGGCTTTGTGTGTTTAATGAAATGCCGTAGCCATTCAGTAAATAAACCTTGTTGAATCCACCCCGATGGATGGCATCCTGCTATGGTCCCCGGGTCCCCGGTGGCACACCGTCGAGAAGCTCTGCCTTCATGTTCTTCCTTGGAAAAATCAGCATCGGAGATACGAACCCTCCAGCAGCATCCATGCAAGTCACCATTGTGACAAACTAACCCCCCCTCAGCCGCAGTGATAGAACCGACCTGTCTTTTACCTTTCAGCGAGATTACCTTGGAATGTGGGAATTAAATAGTTTGGATGCTTTCAGATACGCCATTTTATTATTTGTAACAGCGTTTACTGCAACCAACATTGACTTCTTATCCCACTTTTTCCGATTGTTCCGAGAATTCATTTTATCTGGAATAAAAACAAATAGTTATATTTTTGTTCCTTGAAGGTCCCTAATATCATACACTGCGATACTCGTACTAGGACCCCTTGTTGTGCGATATTAGGTCATACGATACTTTTAGGTTAGAGTAATTAAAAGCAATATTTGAAATAAGTTATATTATTTTCAGAATGATATAAAATGAAGAACAGAGTTTATAAATAACAGGTACAGAGAAATAAAAATTTTTCACTTACCGCTCTTTCAAAAAAATCCACAAATATCAGACACTGTTAAAAACTCGTGTTCTACCAAATGCACGTTTCCCAGCTCTACTGCTATCTACTTTTTCTCAGAGCTACTGGGCTTAACGTGACATCTTTTGTCGGTGTCCCGGAACTAAAACCTCAGAATACTAAGGTCTAATCGTATTAGTAAAAGAAAAAGCGCATTGTGCGATAATGAACACCTGTGCGATATTTAGGCACTTTCCTCTACGTTACTGAAAAATATTATCTTGCTAAAAACTCATCACCTTCATCAGCAAAAGATTGCAGCTTTACTTATTTATCTGGGACTGCGTTTCACCTCCTGAGTCTTTTCAGTAGAATGTTTGCCAGGATGCTTGTCAGAATGAATGATGTTCCACTGCTGGTTCTCCTTATCGCTAGTATAGTTGAATCGATCATTTCACAAACCCCATTAATTACACAATCTGAATTTATCAGGAATCGATAAAACTGACGCATTCAAAAATAATAATGTTGGGCTTAATATAGTATTTGACTTTTATTTGAAAAGGAAGGAATGTAATGACCTACGACCTACCCAGAATACACAGACAGCTACCTTTGTAGAAGCGTTTTCAGCAACAAAAAAGTTTATTGGAAAACATGACTCGAGTGTTATTTTAAATAACCGATTCAGTTTAGTCTTCCATGAAAATTTCCCTAGATTGAGTCGTCACTGCTTTGGTCTTTCTCACGGTGAAATATTGATGGCACTCAAAACAGTTTCTTGCCAATGGATGCATCTGAGCTTTGCCACAAACGCTCAAAAGCCTTATCACCTTGAAGGATAGGGATTTACAGCCCAGGTACAATTTATGACCCACCAACTATTTATATTTTGACGATTCAGATAACCATAAAAGACTAGAAGACATAAAATGCAAACACGAATATATCACTGAGAATATAAACATGCATAACAGTAAATCAATGGACGTTTGTAAAGAAATTAAGTCCGACGCACTGGTTTCATCTAAAAAATTAAAGCTGTTTATCCCTGCATGGTGGTTTTGTCATATTATCGATATTGTTATTAACATGCAGTGAACAGTTTAATATTTTTAAGCGAAAACCGTGAATCGGATTAAAAAATCGGGCAATCAAATTTGCTTAGGAATGATTGAGGATTTCCAGAATAGTTGTTATTTTAAGAGATATCAGTGGCCCACCTTCTATGTCTACCAAAGTAGGCAGGTAAAATTCCGTACGAACGCCGGTTTAGAATATTAAAACATGTAGTACATTAAAACTGCCTTTTATAGCTAAAATATGTATACCAAATTTCATTAAAATATCGAATGTGGTAGTTACAGATATTAATTGACTTATTGTTGAGAACTTCACCACCATGTATATCTCAAAAGTTAAGGCGTTCAGGACATATGTTCATATGAAATTTGCTTCTTAAAATCGGCCAAAAAACGCCACCTCAAATATTAACATTCGATTAAGAGACACCAATATATAAATTGACTTCGTAAAATAATCTTTCTACTTTACACATGAAAATCATTTTTAATAAAAGTATAATAATTATGACCCTTATATTCCAACAACAAATTCCCATACCGTGGCAAAGTTCACAGATTTTTAACAGCTACGAGCTACAGTGAACATTACTTAAAGTAATTCTCTTGAAATCTACGAGAATTCCAATTTTTCAAAGCTGCTGCAAAAATTTCCAGATAAAACACCTAAATAGTCCTTTATCTGTCACATAAATGATTTTTTGTTATTCAATGACAAACCGTAAATAAATAAATAATTTTATGCACCCAGTTAAAAATATTACGAACATTTTTTAATCAAAACGAAACAAATGAAGTTATAAAATACAAAGTGACACATCATCTAACACCTTTGTTGCTAATTTGAAAGTAGCATTGTTTATATTATGTAACGAGACCTCTATGCGGATGGTGTGATGGCTACTTGCTGCTATACCATTTTAATGACTTCTGGGAAGCAGCACCGGTGTAATACACCGTTTTTCATGGCCTTCTCTTACGTGAGAATCAAAACAAGGTAAAATCGGCATTGTTCCTTCTCCTACACGATGTTTATCTAATAGGACCCCTGTCATACTCTTTATACATGTAGCGTCTAGAATTTTTTATGTTTTGCTGTTTTGTATGTTGCTTCTGTCGAGACGCAGCCTTTCAGTTGAATGCTAATGGTGTGACTGATTTTGATATACCTACCACGAACCAGGATTTGTTTGGTTTTCTAAGGACGATTCATGATGTTGATAGCCAGTATGAAGCTTTTTCGTCATTCGTCTTTATCATCTATTTATATTTTTGTATTCGACCTTGAAACGCTTCTGTCAAACCTTAATTAAAAATCGGCGGTTATCGAGATTTTCTAATAAAGGCATTGACACCTTAAGGGGAATGATTTGCAACTATTCTTTTTCATATTATAGAAGATCTCATTACCTACAGCAAAAGTGTCCATGAGCCCAAAGTTTTCTAGCAGATAGCTTCTTAGCTATATTGACGTTAAATTGTATGTTAATATAAAGTACTCGCTTAGTACAGTAATTATCAGGTGTTCTTATATCCTTGCGTTAAATACGTGAGGACTTAGAGGAGGTCTAATTGTATGATCCTGAGATAAAATTCTGTTTTGTTGATCTTTTTTTTATACCTATCATTGAGGCACCTGTAGTCTTCTTGTGGTGACGGTGGTAACAGTGTATATGTTTTGTGGTGATAATGGTCAGAATTATGATTTTGATCAGCTAAATCCCTGGATGCTAATACCGCCATCTTGGCAGAAATAAGTATTTAAAAATTTAATCCCGAACGAAAGTATTCTTTATCGCAAGCAAACACAATTTCGCTCAATCACTGATGAAATGTTGACGGATTTTCCTGTTTTGTCCGAAAAAGACGTTTATTTAGCTCTGGACGCTACCAAAAAAAGAAGCCGATGCATATTACGATGAACGCATACCTTCTGAAGGTATGTAAATTAAAATATAGTATCTACCAACACCGATGTAACTGACTTTGCTTCTGATAAGTTGACACTAGTGGATACATTATTCGTTAAAGAAAGAATTCAGTCTCGCCATTAATGAACCAAAATTCTATGTTTATGTAGATATTAGCAGAAAAAACTTAATTACAAGGTAAAGATTCAATCAAAGTTACTTATCTAATAACTATAATCTGATTTTCGGGTGTGTAAAGTATCACAATGTACAAATCACTCTATCATCTAATGATCTAGAGGACATACTTATAGGATTTGATCAACGAAATCGAATAGATTAGAAGGAACCAAGCATTGCATTGTTTTTCGAAATTTTTTGCGATCACAATACTTCTCCGGCCGTAGGCGAGGGACGTAAGAGCAAGAATCATATGAACCTTGATAATTCGAGTAAAAAACCTTAGTCAAAAATGTTTGAAAATTTTTCAAAGAGCCATCGCCGTAAGAATTATATTCTTGATTCTTCTTCTGTAAGATTCAAAATATCCCAGTTTTGTATGTATTGTAATGTTCGCAATAAACTTGAGAAACATTCGATGCTTATTGTATCCACCCGCCCCGAAAATATATTTTTTCGCGATTTTGACATTATATTTTCAATGTCCTGTATCTTGGGGTAAGGTGGCGTTTCAGCTGTAGATGTTATTTTGTGACTCTCTGCCTTAGAAATATTGCCACTGGTTTTTTAATCATACTGTACCAAGGTACCTATTTCTGATAATATTGTACTTTTGTATTGTGTATTGTATTTGTACTTGCACTTAGTACAAAATTAGTAAAATTTGATACTTGCTGGCCCGTTTCTGTTGATCCAACTGAACTACTATATGTTTAGCTACATCGCGATGAAAAAATAGCATCATGAACAAGTTCTTGAAATAAACAGTGACGTTCGACAAATTTGTTTTTTGATTTACACCGAAATTATTTTTTCATTGCTTTTGATCGGATGCTCACAGTTTTTAGCAATTTGAGACAATATTGTAGTAACTAGATTCAAACCTAGAAAATGGTAAAGGACATTTCTTGCCCGAGAGCTGAGAGAGATAAACATCACTTCTTTGCCTTCTTTTACAATGACACATGTTGGGCAGGTGTTCCATAGTTGACCTGCGTCAACAGAGATGAAGTTTGCGGCATGTCAAACGTCACTGTCAAATAGATGTCAAATACAAAATTGGAGTATCATCATCTTGCAAATCCAAAATAGCTGAATATTTTGGAAATATCCTTTGTTTAAAAACTGCTAGTTGTGATCCATTAAAGAGACTGAAAATGCCAAGCCAAGAAGTAACTACCACCAAGGTTGTTGTCCATCCCTTGGTGCTTTTAAGTGTGGTGGACCATTTTAACAGAATGGGTAAAATTGGTAACCAAAAACGAGTTGTAGGCGTTCTACTTGGCTGCTGGAGAGCCAAAGGAGTTCTGGACGTCTCTAATAGTTTTGCAGGTAACATAGAATCCTCTAGTTCACGGTGAAATGCTTTACTATGTGAAATGTTCGAATTTCAGTGCCTTTTGATGAAGATGACAAAGACAAGTCAGTGTGGTTTCTGGACCATGATTATTTGGAAAACATGTATGGTATGTTCAAAAAGGTGAATGCCAGAGAACGAGTAGTGGGATGGTATCATACAGGACCAAAACTACACCAAAATGATATAGCGATAAATGAATTGGTCAGAAGGTATTATGATACTCTTCTAAATACCTATGAACTTACTAGCCATTTGATGATCAATTCACATATATCACATTAAATACTGTGTACACATGCACCTATCTGAGTCATGACATATGCATGCAATTGACTCAGTCATGGATAATGTGAAAAACTGGTGATATAGCTTTTAGTTCATCCAACCACAGATGGTCAACCATCATCAGTTGTTTCTTGCTAATTAGTAACTACTCAGCATGATGTAGGCTTTCAAAAGATATTTGAATTCACAAAGCAGTTATCATAATTAATTTTTTATGTCTGCTCTTCATGACTGCTGTCCATTTTCTTTTAGGTACTGCCCAAACTCTGTCTTGGTGATCATTGATGCAAAACCCAAAGACTTGGGCCTACCTACTGAAGCATATCAAGCGGTAGAAGAAGTACATGATGATGGCTCGCCTACATCTAAGACATTTGAGCATGTGCCCAGTGAAATTGGAGCTGAAGAGGCAGAGGAAGTAGGAGTTGAGCATCTTCTTAGGGACATCAAGGACACCACAGTTGGCACACTGTCACAAAGAATCACCAATCAGCTACTTGGACTGAAAGGGTTACACTCACAGCTAAGGGAGATCAGAGATTATTTAATACAGGTATGGTGACAACTGTAAATTGGACTAAACTTTGTCTTAATCTCATTTCTGTCAAATCAACCACCAGCATCTGATCTTCAATTTCTTATACTTTTACTGGTTATCTGGCCATACATGCCTGGGCAACAGGTGATTAAAAGCAGTGACCAAGTTTTGATATAGGGTAAATAATGTTTGAACAGAAATTAGACAGAAGCCTCCCTTGCAATGCAAAATTTTCAATGGATTACATTAATTTTGGTTATATGAAACTGGTGAATGAAGCTTCATTCTCATCCATAATGAATAGTCAAAATGAGGCTGGATCTTTTTCCATTAGTTTAACTTTTATATCCAGTAACAGGGTATCCTAAAATATGTGTTTGATAACTAGAGCATAAAAAATCAAGTCAACTGTTTTTGTATAATGTTCTAATTTGCTTTAAAAAATAGTGACCCTAAGAAGTTTTTAAAAAATAGTGATATCCTTTGTAAACCTGAATCTTTATAAGTGAGCACTGTGGATTATTTTTATAGAAACCTGTCATGGCACCCATAAATTGACACATCTATTTGACTATTTTGATACATTTAGGATTTAGTTTCCTGAAGATTGTCAGTTTGACTGTATTACTAAATATTTAAGCATGTTGTAAAATATTATACTGTCAACATTTACTAAATATCAATCTGTTTTGAAAATCAGAACAAGATTGTAATTTGATAGGTATGTTTGATAAGAAGGAGGATCTTCCCAAGTAGATATGCCTTTGCCATCTGTCTATTTGACATTATTCGCTGAACAGTACTGAACCTTTCAAAATACTCCTTATTTTTGTTGTTTTCTTTTCATTATTATCCTATAATTGTTCTTTTTCTGTGGTTAATCAAAAATTATTATTATGACTAACTTAGACCAAACTCTCGACTTTGCTCATGTAAAGGTAGTGTAAAGTTTATTTGATTTGCATTAGTCTGAAGGAGATTGGTATCAGACAAAAAAATGCAATATTCAAAGCAGTACAATAATTATTATGGCCATGAACGTTTTTTATCAAACATTTTAATGGAACAATAAATTAATTTCATTATTTCACTTTTTATATCCTCTGCAAAAAGTAAGGAGTTTACTTGAGGATTTATTTGATCTTAAAATGACCTTGGTCAGGTTCATGGCAGGAACATACTTGAACTTGAAATTGTATGCATTTTGTATTTCAGGAATTAAAATTAATGTTTCTCTTTAAAGATTCGGTTGATCTCCAAATTACCTTGATGGTCATGTCATGGGCATACTTCATAAAGTTTCTTGCTCTTTTTGTTTCTGGTGTCAAACATATGGGTTTCCATTTAAGAAAACTTCCAATGAGCTTGAATGTCATAGTCAATGCCACGTTTAAAGCCACCATTAGATGGATCTTTTCATACCTTACCTAACTTTATTAGACAAAATTTTTCTTTATGAAACGTATTTTTCTAGATATATTCGAAACTAAGACAGACATTCCCATTTATGTATATAGATTATAATTATCATTTCAAAACAGCTCAACTGGTTGATCAAAGATACTATCAAGCTGACATTATTTGTAGGATTGGTACTAGGGTAACTCCCATATTTTTTGCAGGTCAGTGAAGAAAAACTTCCAATCAACCACCAAATTATCTACCAACTCCAAGATATCTTCAATCTACTACCAGACATCAACCAAGATAATTTCAACAAAGCTTTCTATGTGAAAAACAATGATCAAATGTTGGTAGTGTATTTGGCTGCAATGGTTAGATCCATAGTAGCATTGCACAACCTGATCAACAACAAGCTGACCAATAGGGATGCTGAGGAGGGCAAGAAGGAAGAGAAGAAAGAGAAAGATGCCAGAGATAAGGAGAAGGATTCGAAGAAGGATGGTGATAAGAAGGACGAGAAAAAAGATGAAAAAAAGAAATAAATTTTGTTTGAGATAGTGTGAGAGGTTGCATTGACTGATGTGAAGTTACAAACATAGTTCATCCATTTTTCATTACAATCTAAAATTGATAATGATAATTTATGTTTCAAGTACGAGATGGATGAATTTGAGACTCATTGTGTTTGAGCCTACATAAACTTTTTCAAATTATATTTTTATTTCCTCGAAATGCGGTTTCACTTGTCCCTTTGTCTTGGTTCCGAAAACAGGTTACTGCAAATACTAACAGAAATTATTATCTGACATTATCTTCTTTGAAGGTTCTTGTTTAGCACTTTGACATCTTTTTTGTGTTTTCCACGTCTATTATTCAGGGTAATTTGTCCAATTCCTTCTAGGCAGGCAGTATGGATTCCGGCACCAGCGACCCACAGGGGACCTCCGTCACTCAGTTGTGGAGTAAACTCATACAGTCTTATGGCGAGGCTTATGTCCTTGCTCTTGATATCACGAAAGCGTTCGATCAGCTGTGACACGCTGCCCTCTTATGCAAATTTCCATGGTATAGCCTCCCAGAAAAGCTTTGCAGATAGGTGGCTGACTTTCTCTCTGGCCGCAAGATATCCGTCGTAATTGATGGGTTCTCCTCTTCATCCCTCAACGTCAACCGGGTGTTCCCCAAGGATCGGTCTTTTCCCAGTTCTACTAACCTTAGGCAGTTCAAAAATCGGATTAACAAATTTTCTTTGGCGCGGCTGCTTCTGGATAAAAAAATGAGGACGTAATATGCGACCTAAAATGCAACGAATTCCACCTTATACAGGGTGGTCCATAAGTCCTTTGAAATTTCAAATTTGAATAAAATTTAACGGGTGAGCGTGAGCGGCGCGGGCGAGGTGGGGGCAGTATCTTCAGTGTCTGGGAATTCAGTCGCCATGGAGTGTTTCACTGGAGCGGATCGTGCCTTTTGTGTGCGCGCGTTTTATCAAAATAATGATTCGGCAACCATTGCGCGGCGTAAATATCGAGAATACCACAATTTACACAATTTTACAAAGTGTCCAACAGCTCAAACGATTAAGAACTGGGTTGCTAAGTTCGAAGAGACTGGTTCGACGTTAGATAAACAGCGGTGGGGTCGACCAAGGACAACTCGTATTGAAGAAAACATCAACATTGTGGCACAGTCTGTTCGTCAAAATCCTACCCAGTCTACTCGTAAGCGTTCCAGTGCACTAAACGTACCCAGAACATCTTTACAGCGGATTTTAAGGAAAGATTTACGTCTGCACGCTTACAAAATTCAGTTAGTGCAGGAATTAAAAGATAATGACGCTATTCAGAGACTAAACTTTGCGAATGAAATGTTGAATCGATTTTCTTCGCTCAATAATGTGTTGTTCTCGGACGAGGCTCACTTCCATTTAAACGGGCATGTAAATAAACAAAATTGCCGTTATTGGAGCCCCGAAAATCCAAGGCGTAAGCATCAGAAGCCCTAAAGTTACAGTTTGGGCTGCTATGTCAGCGCATGGCATCGTAGGCCCTTATTTTTTTGAGGACGACAGAGGTCGCGCATTAACTGTTACTTCGGAGCGGTATGTAGCAATGATAGAAGAGTTTTTGACACCAGCGTTACAGAATTTTCCAGGCTATAATACGCAGACCTGGTTTCAACAGGACGGAGCAGCTGCCCACACCTCCAACACTTCTATGCCCGTCGTCTGTCAACTTTTTCCCAGCAAAGTAATTTCTCGAAGAGGAGACATTTCCTGGCCACCACGTAGTCCAGATTTGACCCCAATGGACTTCTTTTTATGGGGCTACCTCAAGAGTAAAGTGTACGACACCACTCCGCGATCAGTTGATGTCCTGAAAGAAAATATCCGAAGAGAAATGGCAAGCATTACAGTGTTGACTTGCCGCGCAGTCATCGACAATTTTAGACGTCGTTTATATGAGTGCCGTGATCGTAATGGATTGCATTTAGACGATGTGATTTTTAAAACATAATTCCCATTCAATAAAGATGATAACAAAATATAATAATTCTTCATAATGTAACTAGTTTGGTTTTATTCCTTTTTTTCCAGCTCAAAGGACTTATGGGCCACCCTGTATATGAACAGGCGAAAATACTTTCCTAGTATATCGGTTTTTGTAGTTTTTCTACAATAACCTGAAATCTGACATTTCAGACAAATTAATGAAAAACTATGTGAGGTATGGGTGAGACTGCAATTGATTTTTAATGTTTGTACTCTAATTAAGTAAAGGTAACCATAAAAAATGCAAAGAACCTATGTAACATAAAATGGCAGTTATTCTAAACAACAGTATAGTTTCCTTAGAACAAATAATTTATGTCTAGCTCGAAAAATTGGCAAAAATTATATTTAAAATCAGTATGAGAGCTTTTGGTTCGTTACAAATAGATGGTCAAACCAACTTTGGTAAAATAATAATTTCTCAATTGCATGATAATGTTTATATAAATGTATTTATTTATCACAAATACATGTTTTAATTTCTGTATTGTATGACGTTTCGGCCACCATAGTGGCATTTTTCAAGTATAATGTGTTGATCTGTCCTCCAGGTGGTAGTTCGCTAATTTTTTCTATTCTTCATTTCTTTAAAGTGTGTTGCGACAATAGAAGCCAGCATTACAATTTTAAGGTGGTACCGTGTTAAACCAGAAAAAGGTCAATGTGGAGGCCGAAATATCGTATACTAATCAAAATTTAAAACATGTGGTTTGATTCGACCAGATAGGTGAGCCCTATATATACATTAAAACCGCAGGTTAAATTTGAGGAATTCAACTATTATATTTTGCATAGTTTTTCGCATCTTTAAGATTACATTCACTTAATTTGAGGTCAAGAGACGAAGAGCATTCACATTCTCGACCATATCTCTTAGAGTTTTTTTATTATACACGGTGTCCCATTTTAATCAGCCCACCTAAATATTTAGAAAACTGGTCATTCTCGAAAAAAATTTCAAACAACAATGACCTAGACTACGACATTCAAGGTCAACTGAGTATACTCAAAAGAAAACAAAAATTTCACGTCCGAACAAGGTCACACCAAGTCATCGAAAACAATTTGCTCTAATAAAATGTTCAACAGCATAGTGGTAAGGCGTGTTGGATCTTCACAGTCAAGTATAAATTTCCAAAGGACACCTCATTTTAATACTGCAAATGAAAAAAGCAGAAAAGTTTACATCCGAATGTTGGCTTGACTTTAAAGTCAAGGGAGGTCGCATTGGAACGCAAAATTTTGTGCTTTTTCCATTTCCAGTATAATTTGGACAAGTTACAAATTTTTATAGAGTAGGGTGGGGAGACAGAATAAAGGAAAGGGTCATAAGAAGTTAACTGTAAAAATCGGGTTTCGTTATTAATCACCGAAAATTTGGGGGACATTTGATGGAATGAAAATGGCGGACTTTTGTAACACGCATTCGCCTTTTTAATCTAGTTCACAGCTACCTCTCTTGTTTCTGCTGCTGAAATTTGGCAACGGTGCTCTTTGTTTACATTTTAAAAACTGTCAACTTATTTAGGTTATGACATTAAAAGCAGTTTAATTTAAGTTTCACAGTAGGTTTTTCACAATAACTGCACTAATGTTTTCTATCCTTCAATGACCGAAAGTACATCCAATTAAAACTGCATGTTTGTCACCGCCTTAGAAGACTTGATTTGTTATCGCCAAAGTATCCTGGCCTCGTTATCACATTTCTTGAGCTAAAGATCGCTGAAAATGGCACTCCGCCGTATATTCCATATCCATGATATCCGCCAATTCAGCTGCATAAGAAACTTCAAGACACAAAACGTTTATCTTTCTGAGGATAAGAAAACCGAGGCTGAGATTTTTAGCAGAGAAGGCGACGATGGCACATCCAAAACAATATCTGGCGACGTTTTTTCAAAAGACAGCGAAGTTTTTAATGCTATAGGAGCAACAGAGGAGCTTTTGAGTTATATAGGACTAGCAAGAGAATATGGACATGAAGCTGAGCATCAGTATACAGATAAACTGAAAAGGATACAAACTACGGTTATAGACATAAGCACAGCTATATCTCGCTCACCATCAAACAAAACTATAATACCTGAAGTGTACAAAAAGGAGCTAGAAGACTGGATACTTGAGTATGCCAAACAATTACCTCCTCCTGAGCAGTATGTCATTCCAGGTGGTGGAGTAGCAAGTGCTTCTTTACATGTGGCTAGAGCAATCTGTAGGAGAACAGAAAGAGCTGTTGTTCCATTAGTTTGTAATGGATCACTTGATAAGGAAGTTATTGCTTATTTGAATAGGCTATCTGACTTTCTTTTAATGGTATCCAGAATCGCAGCTAAACATGATAACAGAGCTGAAAGCATATACATTCCAAAGCCAGATCAAGAGGTCCAGCCTCAATAAAATTTCCTGTTATTGTTTGAAATGTATTTTACATAGATCTTTGTATTAATTTCTGTTAGACAATTAAAGTGAATATTTTTTTCCAAAAAATAAATGGAAATATATAATCTCTTAAACCCATCTTTAAAGAGTTTTATTCTGCCCAAGCTTATTTTTATCTATCCACACACCAAATGGATACAGCACTAGGCATTCTTTCATATTGAATATGTGTTCCATAAGTCATTACTTGCCATTCATCTGTAAGAAAATTGCATTTTCAGACACAAGAAAATTTGATTTTTGTCCATTCCCTCTCAGTGCAATACTTGCAATGTGACTGAGGTATGTTTTCCGAATATAAAACTTGCAACACTAAAATAATCCTGCGCTTCCTTAGGTTTTTTCCTTTATAGGCTTTTCCTTTGCCTGCTAGCTGACAAACTGAGGAATGAGAGATTTCTCCTGGCTCAAAAAAGCCAAATAATATTGAATGCTTAAGATAATACATTTATTCATGTTGTATATGCTCTTGATATCACAAAAGCATTCGATCAGCTGCGCATTCTGCCCTGTTATACAAACTTCCATTCTATAGTCTCCCAGAGAAGCTTTGCAGATGTGTAGCTGACTTTCTCCCTATCTCAAGATATCCGTCGTAATTGACGGATACTCTTCATCCGACAACGTCAACGCGGGCGGACTTTCCTCCGACACTGTTCCTCTGACATATCAACGACCTCCTTGTCTGTACGATCAACCCAATCCACAGCATTGCTTTTGACAGCACTCTACATGCAGGAATTCAGAGCGACAAACCGATGTCTGCCGGTAAGCTGGGAAAAAGAAGACTAGCAAGGACTCCCTCTCTGACGAGAGACCTGGAGGTTATCAATTCTTGGGGACGCAACAATCTTGTTCAGTCTAATGCTTCCAAAATACGGTACTGAACCTTTCGATGGATGGCCGAAAGCTAGGCTATTTGTTTAGGGCTTCGTACATCCAAAACTGGCTAATGCGACCGCTGCTTTTAGTGTGGATGCGGAAAAAAATTCGGGTTGTTATTTGGTTGTTGCAACGTCTAATCTTCCGAATTTTTGTTTATGTTGGCCGTTCCTGTTTTAAATTATAAAAGAATTTGTAGATTTGGCAAACCCTAACGGAGAACATTTTGAACATTTATTGAAATAAAAAGTGATATTTTCGTGTGTTTTTGTTTTCCATCTGAACAAATTAAGATAAATAGAAATTTCTCCAATTTTGTAGAAAACGAATTGACCGATTCAAAAATATCAAACGTCAACATGAAGGACTTCGAATATTTTGACGTGTCTCGGAGTATTTTCTTTTAATCAACGGTTTTCGATAAATCCGTGGTGGAAAGTTTTCAAGTGAACCCTGTGTATTGTCACATTTCAGATAATTTACGCAAAAATCGGATAAGTAATTCTAATAAACCTTGAACTCTGTCCACTGGTGAAAACTGATAGGCGTGGTGGCAAACTCCATTTTACAATAAAATAAAAAATAGTAATATGTAGTGATAATACAGGTGAAATGCAATACCGTTTTACTTCCCACGCCAGTGGTGAGGCAGTATTGTAATCCCGAAATTTTTTGAAAATGAGGTGTTGTACGCTAATACTTGGTCCTGCTATAGCTTGGAAAGTACTGGTTGGATTTTGGAGGTCCACTTGTAGTATGTACTTTTATCCTGACTACAGACAGATCTTGAAGACGAACAAATCGTATACCTACTTCTTCTATCTAGTCCGAATTCGTTGCGTTTTATTATTCAGAAATTTTTGATCCCGGTAGTATTCTCCACCTCTTACTCACAATATTGCAAACAATTCGCATAATATTAGTTCTGTGACTCCAACAAAACTAACTATACCCAGGAACGCGATATCATTTACCAGTGGAGGGTCAAATTTTCAAGATATTATGCACCATCCACAGTCAGAGTCAATTATTTCATTTAACAATTCAACTATATTCATTACCAGTTGTGAGTGCTTCAATGGACCGCGAGTAGTAAAGATACCAAAGTCCTTAATATGATTTTTTTAGTTCAACAATACTGTTTTCTCCTGATACTCATACTATGATCTATGTCAAGGTACAAGGGTTTTTCATAATCGCAAAATGAAACAGATACCACAGTATACTAAAGAGACTGTACTATGTAAATTCAAGCGTTTGTTTGCAACTCCTACTTCAATGGAATAAAAAAAATAAAAAGACCACACATTTTTATTTATAACTAAAAATATAAATGTTTAACATTATCTAGAAGACTGGGCGACTGCAAAACACTAACTCACTGTGAATGTAGTCAGTTCATCCAGATTTTATAGGATTTAATTTAGGTTCTACCTCACGCATTACAGTTTGAATCCTACTGAGTGCCACTGGAATCACCACTTCAGTATTGCAAAAAAAACATTATTTCGCGTCTCTGTCCTAATTTTACGCCACGGGTCATAACGCCCCGCTTTTAAAGTTGTAATGCCATATTTTTTCAACCAAGGCAGGTGTTATCCGTTGCGTATAACACCTCCCGTATATTATCGTTAAGAATGACAATGTCAGCCTAAAAACTATTCGGAAAATGCAATAAACATGTGCGACCTAAAAATTCCTCAGATTCCTCCTGGATTATCTAAAATAGCTATCAATTAATTAGTCGCTTATCAAACACACAGTCCGGCATGTGGGCGCGAAAATCCATAATGTAGTGAGGGAAAACAACGCTAGAGTGCTGACGCCTTATAGGCCAGTGAATAAGGAACACCAGGTACTGGTTCTGGATATTTGGCCTAATAAGGTGAGTATAATCTCTTAGCACTGGGGTATTACCATAAAATCTTTGAGAAAGAATCACAAAAAAAAGAAAAATAGCTACCTGCGGGTTGTGGTGCACAAGCCGCAATCTTCCCAACTATAGAGTTATAGCCCTTAACATTTGCATATTCAGCATAATTTTGAGTACAACATTGGAGATTTTTAGGACTGGGCCCTTTTGAAAGAAAGTTTGTAACCTTCGCTCCTTAATAATTTTTGATGACTTCTTCCCCGTGCGCCCAAAGAATTGATGTAATAGTTAGGTTGCAAACTCTCATTTCCTGTTCTTGGAAATGTTGAAGAAATATTCATAGATTTGTATACGCATTATATGCAATTCAAATATCGAAAACTTACACATATTACCTAATCTCATACATGTTCGAAATAGCAAAAGCTACATTTCAGGTGAAATAAAAAAATAACTATATTGATTTTCCAGCAAAAGCCATCGGAAATGGCTAAGAAATATTTTAAGTCTAATTTAAGTGGACTATACAGGGTGTTCCAGAATAAGCCGACAACCTCTCCGGGTGCTTATAAAATCCGTACATGATAGCGTCCATTTAAGAAATTTATTATCTCTTAGATCGTCAGGGTCAGACTACCACTGACGAAATAATACTCTGTATAATAATGAATAAAAAAATGATTCCTTTGGAAAGCCCAATTCTTTGACTTTAAAGATGTCTCGTTGATTGATTTCAATTCAATGAACCACTTCTGTTAAATAACGTTCACCGACGAAATCAGTGTAAACTTGTCAATACTCATTTTATCTAAATCAAACAAGAATGATTTTTTTTTTCAGCTAATGCATTAGGATTGGAGTATACAGAAAAAAATCATTCTTGAGCCATTGAGCCGTATTCATAAAAGAGGTGCATATTCTCGGAAGCATAAGGTTAAAGTATAAGGTCTTGCTTCGGAGAAAAAGGTAGAAGTATAAGCATATCCTTGTTTTCATATTCATAATGATTACCTTATACTCGCGAGGATATCATCCAAGAAGAAGTAAAAGGTTGACTGGTATTTGTATCTTGAGCGACATGTTCTTGTTTCAAGAAAATGGTAAATATTGATGTGTCTTGGTGTAGAAATTGCCTTACTAGACCTGAATCGCGAGGCATACGCCTTCTCCCCCTAGACGTATCCCACCCCTCGTCCTTCAATTGTTAGTATTTTCTCTCAGTAGCGATGTTTGAGTGCTGAAGCGAGCAGATGCGACCGCCCCTTCCATGCTCCTCTTCCATGTTTCATCGTTGATAACTCTCCTTCCGAAGACAAACATCTGCCTTAACATGAATGCTGTGACCATGGCTGCGACCCCCTTCAAACAGATTCCTAAACCCGCCCTTGTTTGGTGAAGCAATAGATTACGTGTTAACTTCCCCAACGTTTCTCTTTAAAAGCACTTTTATAATGTTTTGGTCAGTCGACACCGTGACAAGTCACTTACTGCCATGTTGGTTATCTTTCCACAGTTGAAATCTGCAGTCCCTCTAACAGTGCCCATCTCAGTGGGCTCATTGCTTATCAGGATCATTTTCTATTGAAATGCTTGTCACACATGGACCAAAAAGCAAATAACGTCAAAACAGTTCAACATATAAACTCGATAGTTTGTAAACGAAGCCTACTAACTTCACGTGTTTTATTGTTACGGGCATTCGTCAAACAAGCATATGCAAGTGGGCAAGGCTGCAGCATAGCGATCAACAAAAAGGGAAATGAAAATCTAAAAACTATTCACTACTGATCAAAACCACTGTACTATCACCGTCCCTATCGACACCGACGCGCGGCGCCCCACGCGTCGATTTTTCCTCGGATCCAGCTGGCAATCCACAATCTTGCATTTCCCACAGACCAAAAGCGAACACTTTTCAACTTCGTTCTACCAAAACCGTTCCAGATCCCACTATCCAGATGGTTATGTCCAGTCGCACGCTGTTTCCGCTTTTCGTGTTGACAATCGGCACCTTCGCTTTTGAGTTCAAGCATCACAATAATGAGGAGTTACTTCGTGTGCTGCAGGAGGTCAACTTGAGGTGTCCGAATATCAGCAGGATTTACACTTTGAGCGAGACTTCGGTATTGGGGGTTCCGCTCTATGTGATTGAGTTTGCCACTAGGCCTGGGCATCATGAGATATGTAAGTGTTCCTTCTGATCTGTAAAGCGTGACTTATCAGCGCGTCGTGTTTCGCTATAATTAGGAATGGCTACTGAAACTTTGTGTATTTAATGAGGTTGACTGAGAATTCTCTAATCAATGGACAAATTGGTTAATATGTATCTGCGTTGAAAAATACTACATGTATGGATGCCTACAATCTGAATATTAAAATCATTAAGACAATTAAGAACCTTATTGTCAGCGCTTTATGCAAAGTGTTGAATGAATGCATATCATCAAATATCTTCCCCGATTGCCTAAATATTTCTAGAGTAGTACCTATACATAAAAAGGGTCATGTGGAAGATGTTGACAACTATCGCCCCACTTCAATCGTGGTGAGATCTTTGAAACCATCCTAAATAAACAGGTACTGTCTTATTTCGAGACCAATAGTTTGCTTAGTGACAGTCAGTTTGGATCCAGGAACAGCAAATCTATAACACTGGCTGTAGTGCAAGCTGTGCAGTATGTGCAGAGTTGTTTCAGTGCTGGTAGGGTTGCAAGAGCAACAATTCATGACCTCATGAAAGCCTTTGATTCACATCCATTCTCGATTAATGTCTGGATCAGTACGGCTTTGATCATGGTAGCCTTGAACTTGTTACATCATACCTCAGTGACACAAAGCAGTACGTTGGCTACAGGGAAATTGTTCTGAGGTCATGGAGATATAGCACCGGGTCCCACTGGGTTCCGTTATAAATTCCACGCTTTTATAATAGGTATTCATAAATGAGCTGACCCTTTGTCATTCTCATAGTATTGTCCTCTATGCAGATGATACTACTACACTAGAGAGTGGTAACACTGCTGATGATTTGAACACTGTATATAATGATGCAGGGGAAATGTGCCTGAGATGGCATACTTTTTTTGGGTGCTATAATTTTTTTATTTATGGGCAAAAAAATATTTTTATGTCGGAAATATATAAATATGGAATAAATAAAGCAAAAAACTTAAAGGCTTTTCTATTACCAAACGACAAAATATATTTTTAAAAATTAACATGGTATGCCATCTCATGAAAGTAACTATTGATGAGGTAGCATAGTAATGATAAAAATATGAAACTAGCAACAAATTTCACATTTGAACATTTTTGTCTCTCTGTCTAACCCAGCACATTTTGTATGGGACCATTTTTTACAGATGTGACACTGGAACCATAATTCCCGTGATAACGATCAGAAGTAAAGTTCATTACAATAAATACAAGGCGACGAGTCCTCCTCATCTAGGTCATCTCCTACGTCAAAACTCTCCATCTGATCATCTTCATCCTCATCCTCCATAACATATTTCTTATTCATGGTTCTGTCCGAATTTCTTATCATCCTTTCTTTTTTTTGTACATCCTTCTCCTGCTCAATCTTTCTAACAATTTTCTTCTTAGCAGCTCTCGCCGCGATTCTCAACATCACTTCTTTCTTTTGTGCTTCCTCATTTTTCAATTTTTCAATTTCAGGGCTTGCTGTTAGATTACCATATGACCCTTTTTGGAAATGAGTTACTACACGCCCTGGGTTATTTTTAAGCCAATTAGTTAGTTGTTGATTGTAGTAAGCATTAAGAGGATCAAAAAAGCTAACATCCAACGACACCATATTGGATTTTTCCGTTCATCTGTTTCCAGGAGTACTAGACCTACACCGCACTGATAAGTTATTAATGAGCACGAAAGAACGCTGTCTACGGTTGGTCATGGTTATAGAGACGGAAAGGGAACAAGTCCATTTTACTAATTTTTTCATATCTTATCATACTGTTGGCAGCAATATTGCATTTTTATATTTGTCTTCAGTAAAGCCAGAGTTCAAGTACATAGCAAACATGCACGGTAATGAAGTGCTGGGGAGGGAACTACTTCTAAAGCTAGCGGACTACCTTTGTGAGGCATATACACAAAACGACCCTAAAATCAAAGCTCTTCTTCAAATGACGAGGATTCACCTGATGCCCAGCATGAATCCTGATGGCTGGCAATTGGCTACTGATACAGTAAGTGCAATTTATATACAGCATCATTCATACCTTACCTACTTTTATCAACATATTTTAAACATTAAAAGATAGTCTATAATTTAGACAATTCATATATTTGCACAATTTACTTCAGTCAAGAAATAAACTCGCGATCAAAAACAACACCAATAATAAGTGACATAGGAAACATTTTCGGGGCATGTGTTTGCTTAAAACAAAAAACGGTCAGCTTTTCAATCATATGGATAATGGTTTTTATGATATCATGTATTCTTACAAAAAAAACTAATTAAGCGGTAGTTGTATCTTGTAGCTTGGCAATTGACAATCGTAAAATACGTTGTGAAGAGCGGCATTAATGTGTTCATTATACGAGGAGGTAACCAAAAATAACCGGAATAGCATTGCAGTGCGCGGAACTTGTGTAGTACACATTTCTGCCTCTAGAGGCGTATAGCGCAAAGACCCGATTTGTGTCAGTCAGGAGACTGGTTCTTCCACCACGATAATGCACCTGCGCACACAGCCATCGTTCAACTGTTCGACAGTTTCTGGCTAAAAATGGCATGGTTCCGCTGCCTCACGCACCTTATTCGCCTGACCTGGCTCCGTGCGACTTTTTCTCATTTCCACGCATGAAAAGGGGCATGAAAGGACGCCGCTTTGACGACATTGCAGATGTCAAGAAAATAACGAGAGAGGGGCTGTCAGAAGAAGGAAAACTTCAAAAAATGTTTCGGGCAGTGGAAGCACCGGTGGGACAAGTGTATTAGTTGTAGTGGACAGCATTTTGAAGGAAATAAGGTTACTCTGTGAAAAAGTTCAAAATAAATAGCTTTTAAAAAATAATTCGGTTTTTTTGGGTACCTCCTCTGATCTAGAGTCAGAATACGAGAAAAATTTCAACAGCTTAGCGAGTTTGACAATGGGCGAATAGTGGGCTTGTGTGCGGAAGGTCAATTGCGGACCCATGGTTTCGAGAGCATGAAAAGTCTTGTTCTTCATTATCTTGGCCCATATTTTGTTCCTCCATATGAGAAACGTTGAAAATATGATATTTCAATGATTTTTTTACTTATTTTTACGTCTCAGGTCAACTGGCAAGATAGTATCGTCATCGAAAAGAATTTCGGCATTGGAATATTATGTTTCGGTTGTTGGATGAAGACATGAATTTTGATGACATTTTGACGCAAAACTATATCATGGCAAAACATTTTGTTTAGGTTTTGAGAATTGGCCCACTGGTGGCGAACCTATGAGCGAAAAACGAAACATTTCAAATTCGTCTGTAACACTTTTTTAATGTTTTTCTAGCATCTGTAAAAAATTAAGGTTGGGAATTTTCTGTACGTTTTTGATCATTTTAGGGGGTATTAAAGCTTATTAAGTTGTTACGAATGTAATTTTCGTAGTTTCCGAAGTTTTTTGATATCTTGTCTGTCTGATTAGGCATATTTTATTGGCCATCGTTATTAGGGTTGTCTTGGGCTCCAGGTGGCCTAGTGAAAGATGAGATTCTCAATTTTCGATGGAAACGCATGTTCACCACATTGTTGGAATTCTAGTCTTTTGCTTATTGGTTGAACCGTTTTGTAAACAATCAAGTAGATTTGTTGCCGTTGCCTGGATATCCCGATCTTCCACCCATTGAACACGCCTGGAATATTGTAGGAAGAATATTACTCCGTTAGTCCTATCCTCTATAGACTCCAGCGGTACTTCGGCACGAGGTACAAGTAACCTGGGGTGAGATACCTCAAGAGGAAACCGATCATATGTTTAGTAGTATGCCCAGACGTGTTCTTGAGTGCATAAGGCATCATGGAGGGGCAACAAATTATAAATTTACAGTTTTTTCTGCGGTTGGATTTTTCGAAAGTTTCGATCAATAGCAAATACACTGAAAGTATAGAGTCAATCTACTTGATGCAATTTTTTTAATTCGCAGGGTGGTCAAAGTTATCTGATTGGAAGGACAAACAACAATTCTGTTGACTTGAACAGGAATTTTCCAGATTTGGATAGAATTGTATTCAGAAATGAAGATAACGATGCTGTAACAAATAACAATCATCTCCTAGGACAAGTATCGCAACTATCCGACCCTGTAAGTAACAAAAGTTATTTGTGAGTAATGTTTATATTCATAAATTGGAAAAATGAGATGGACGTTTCTCGCGCTCCTCTATTAGACAATGTTGCAGTGATTGGTGTGAAAATTACCTTGCTAGACCTGAATTGTGGAGACGTGCGCCTCGTCACTCTAAAGTTGGTCTAAACACACTCACCACCCGCTCTTCAATTGTCACAAGAGCAGTCGCTATTAGAAGCACTACCTAGGTAACCATTTAGCAAGGCCATTCTTCAATTTTGAATCGCCGGAAAAGACCTCCCTCCCCACCCAAGATGGAAATCTTCCTAGGCACGAATCCTAAGACCACCATTGCATTCCTCCCAGACAAATCCCCAGATCCGCCACTAACTGAAACTACAAGATTAAGGGAAAACATAAGAAGAAGGAATAAACTCACCAAAACAGCATTCAAAACGAAATGTATGTTTTCTTCTCATCTTTCAATGAAGAGAAATCCATGTTTTCCTTTCCTTTAATGCCCATATTTCTTTCCGTTAATGCTAATAGTAGTCTTCCAGTTTTAATTAAGACTCTGACACTAGGATAATTCCATAGCTTCAATAATATTCTCTCAATGTACTTCGTATCTTTGCTCTGTAGCCGGCTCATTCCAAGAGCCTGAGTTGTGGAGCCACACACTTGTGCGACGTGGGCTTTTTTTTATTTCATAACACAATTTACTGTGACAAGGGAATTTGCTATTAGAAGCACTCATCTTGAATTTTCAATTGCCGGCAATAACTCTCCCCTGCCCTCGAGACGGAAATCATCCCGAACCTTAATCATTAGACCACTTCTGCGCTCCTAACCAGAAATATTTCCAAGTCCGCCACAAACGGACACTGCAAGACTGCATAACTGACTGACACCTTATAAAATGAAATGATTTTGAGCCAATTTTTAGCTTATTCTTTTATTGAGTATTAAACGTTATATGTGAGATATACCTGCCTCTAGAAGCCGCATAAACCAGAGCCCATGTTTTAACATCACTTTTACGAAAATTATTCATGTTCATATTCTACAACTGTTTAGATGTTTTGCAGATTAAGCTGTCGAACTGTCGGAGCCGCTAAATTTTACATCATGCGGTGAAAACACTCACCAGCGACAATAAGCAAATTACCGACACTATCTCAAAAAAAAAATAAGGGCTGATGACACAATACAAATAATTTCCTTAGAGCCACTCGCGACCGTTACCGCGATAAATGCAAGACTCTATTTATCAAAAATTGATGGAAAACGTAATCAAAAGGGATCAGACTTGCAGGGCTTTCAGATCTGTGTGTAATATTGTTTCTCATGCATAACTCCTAAATGTTGACAAATCTACGATGTTTCATTTCATGACCTACTCGAATACCTCGCCGTCCAGATCGACTTCCTGAACATCAATCACCCCGCTTCAGAGGTAGTTCTTCTCGGTGATTTCAATGCTCATAATGAGCTTTGGTTGGGCTCAAATAAGACCGATGCAGCAGGTCGTGCAGTCGAAGCGTTCGCTGTTACTCAAGGGCTGACCCAGCTGGTGACGAGCCCTACTTTTTTCCCCCGCGTCTCGTCACACGCCAGTAGCCTGCTGGATCTCTTTCTGACCACGCATCCTGTCCCTTACAGCACTGCTGTCCTGTCCCCCCTGGGTAACTCAGATCACGGTGTTGTGGAGGTTAGGTTTCGGTCAGAAGCCGCTGTGGCAGCAGAAACTCGTACAGGCCGCAAAACTTGGCATTACGGACATGCCGACTGGGAGGGGCTCAGAGACATCTTCTCTAGCTTTCTTTGGAGAGATGTCTGTTTCACTGACGCGGATGCGTCGACTGTCTGTTCTTCGATAACCGAAATTATCCACGTCGGAATGGAGGAATACATCCCTCACACAGTGAAAGTTCCTAAACCAGGGTCCAACGGCTGGTTCAACAAATCGTGTGACACTGCTCGACAGCAGAAGATCAAGGCACACAGAACCTACTTACAAAACCCCACTGTAGAGAACAGACAAGCCGACGTCGAGTCCAGAAACAAATATAACGAAGCGGTTCGCAATGCCAAAAACCAGGATGATATAAAAGTAAGGCACAGGGTAATGTCGCAGCGCAATGGCAGTCGGTCTTTCTGGACGCTGGCCAAGCAGATTGAAAAGAACTTCTCACACAGTAGCCTTCCACCACTTACGTGTCAGGATGGAACTATTGTATTCAACTCAAAGGCCAAGGCGGAAGTGCTAGCCAAGATCTTTGCTGCCAACTCCACCATGGACGTCCCCACCAACGCCCAAGTGCCGTCAATTCAAAGGGTTCCCCACACTATGCGGGAGGTAACATTCAGGCATAAGACCGTAAGACGAGTGCTCTTGTCGCTCGACATCAACAAAGCTTCTGGTCCGGACTTGATTCCTGCCATCGTACTGAAGAGATGTGCAGCGGAGCTTGCTCCAGTTCTTTCGCGTCTCTTCCAGATATCTTATGAATCCGGCACCTTCCCAGAAAACTGGAAATTTGCTCATGTACAGCCCATCCCAAAAAAAGGATCTAAGACCGACCCTTACAACTACAGGTCTATTGCTCTGCTTTCTGTTATAAGTAAAGTGATGGAGACGTGCATAAATCGCGAGCTTCTGGACTACCTGGAACGTCACAGCTTGATTAGCGACAGGCAGTACGGTTTCCGGCACCAAAGATCCACAGGGGACCTCCTAGCTTACGTCATGCAACTGTGGAGTAAACACATCCAGTCTCATGGTGAGGCTCATGTCGTTGCTCTTGACATCACGAAAGCGTTCGATCAGCTGTGGCACGCTGCTCTCTTAAGCAAACTTCCATCCTATGGCCTCCCAGAAAAGCTTTGCAGATGGGTGGCTGACTTTATCTCTGGCCGCAAGATATCCGTCGTAATTGACGGATTCTCCTCTTCATCCCACAACGTCAACGCGGGTGTTCCCCAGGGATCGGTCTTGGCTCCAACACTGTTTCTCTTACATATCAACGACCTCCTTTCCTGCACGATCAACCCAATCCACAGCTTCGCTGATGACAGCACTCTACATGCAGGAATTCAGAGTGACAAGCCGATCTCTGCCGCTGAGCTGGAAAAAAGAAGACTAGCGACGACTTCTTCTCTGACAAGAGACCTGGAGGCTATCACTGCTTGGGGACGCAACAATCTTGTACAGTTCAATGCTTCCAAAACACAGTACTGTACTTTGACGAACAAAAAGCGTCCTAGCGCTCATACAGTTTCGATGGACGGCCGAGTACTACCAAAGAGCCATTCATTTCGGCTGGTCGGAGTCCAGATCACCGAGGACCTGATCTGGCACGAACACATCTCTTGAATAGCTGCAGCTGCTGGGAAAAAGCTAGGCTATTTGTTTAGGGCTAAGAAGTACTTTTCTCCGCATGACCATCTCACTCTATACAAGGCCCAGATAAGGCCTAGCCTCGAGTATTGCTCACACATTTGGGGTGCTGCCGCCCCGACTACATTGTCCATGCTCGATGCTGTCCAGAGGAGGGCGGTCCAATTGATCGATGACTCTTCTCTAACAGACAGTCTCGGGACTCTTTCGCACCGGCGGGCCGTCGGCGATCTAGCTCTTTTCTATCGCTACACCAACGGGCTTTGCTCCTCAGAGCTTTCTTCCATGATGCCGCCGCGCGATGTGCCTGCCAGACAGACCCGCCTGACTTCGGCGTCCCATCCTGACCGTGTCAAACTTCGTACATCCAGAACTGGCCGATACGACCGCTCCTTTGTCCCGAGGGTATCTAGACTGTGGAACAATCTACGGGAGGAAGCTTTTCCCTGTTCTACTAACCTTAGGCAGTTTAAAAATCGTATTAACAAAATTTCTTTGGGATCATCATAGCAGCCGCGGTGTTCCGGCATTTAGGCTTCTGCCTGCGCGGCTGTTTCGATATAAAAAAAAAAAATTTGAGAATACCTAAGAAGCAGATCACTCAGTTATACATTGACCTTTGCTGCTGTCACATTAATTTCAGCTTCAACCTGAAACAAGGGCAGTGATGAGATTTATAATGCAGATTCCGTTTGTTCTATCTGCAAACTTACATGGTGGCGATTTAGTAGCTAATTATCCTTATGACGAAAGTAGGAGCGGTAGGCAGAAAAATGAGTATACCTCCACTCCAGATGATGGCACATTCAGGTAAAAACCGCATGTATACTCCATGTTTAATAGAAATGAGGAAAATAACATTCCTACATTATATGTTATTATATATACGCAAAAAAAGTGATCTTGGTTCAAGAACAACTATATTCAATTGAGGACCGTGACTTCCGTATGTTTCTAAGGTATATATATATAAGGTATTGAATTAAGGTCAATTTCTCAATTGTAAGTGCTACGTTTCTTTAAAACAATGAAATTACCTCATTCAAAGTATCTGAGATCTCGAATCAATATCATAATTTCATAAAAACTCATGCTTTTAATTCAATAGCACCCTTTTTGTTTGTATTCAGTTGAATAAAATAAAGCAATAGAAAATTGGAAAACCTAGTATCTGTGGAAAAAAAACGCCACGACCTGACGACTCCAGCCGTATTGATGCTTGACATAATGTCAAAAACCTTATATTTTTTTCTGTAATTTGTTCTACTTTCGTACTTTTCGCTAATTCAATTATTGTTTATATTTTACATCCATTAAATGATTCTTTATTTTTCAATTAATTTGGTCTTATGGTATGCTTATCTATTATTGTCCTGTAATTGGGAGACTGTTGGGAAATAAAGATTATTATTATTATTAATGGTGCGTTATAGGTATTTGGCTCTGTCGTATTCAACAAAACACGCAGACATGGCGAATCCGAATAGGAAGGGTTGCGGTGATATCGATAGCAACAAGTTTGCAAAACAAGGTGGCATCACTAATGGAGCTAAGTGGTATAGTTTGCAAGGAGGTAAACATTTCAAAAAAACTTATTATACTCGTATGTGTGGGGTTGCTCAAAAATCACTCTACAAAGAAATTGAAACACCCGCGGGTGCAGAGAGTGCAGCATAAGCAATTCATATACAAAATTTCCGGAATTTAATTAATCCAGGATATAGATGAATCTACTAAACAATATTATCTTCACCATGGTGTTTTTCGAAAAATCTGTCATACATATTTGATGAGGTATTTGATTGGTTGAAATGTTTCGAGTAATTAAAAAATGATCTTATACCTAACATTTGTTCTAATAAAACACAAGTTTGTTACTTAAAATGAGTGTGCTACGTTTCTAGTCACTACAGTTTTTATCTAAGCATTTCACATCAAAGTCATTTTTGAGATAACCCCTATTCAAAGTATTCGATGTCCTACAGAATTGTGACCTAAACTACATTTCTTTTATAGGCATGCAAGATTTCAATTATCTCTCCACAAACGATTTCGAACTAACACTTGAACTAGGTTGTGATAAGTATCCTTCCGAAAATGCTCTTGAGAACGAATGGCACCGAAATAAGGAAGCATTGCTCAATTTTATATGGCAGGTAATTTTTTGTATGTAATTAAATATTTGGTGGAAATCATATCGGTCTGATTGCAGTCTCATATCGGTATAAAAGGAATTGTCTACGATAGTATCACCCAACAGGGTATACCCAATGCTGTGATTCATGTGAAAAATATGACCAACGGAAAATCGAGTGACATCAAACATGACATAACTTCAGGTTAGTAAATCATAGATATTGCATTTTTTCTATGCTCCAAATTTAAACGTTGTGAAAATACAGTCCCTCATCTCTAAAGGTATCGGCTTTGTAAAACCATGGTTATAAACATATTTTTGTAAATATTTCACACTCTTATATCGACAACTTTTATGACTGGTGATAAAACTCCGTAATTCAATCTAGATTAATAAAACATCGTTAATTGACACGTGTATTGGTATTTTAAAAGGCATATGATCACCTTATGGTCTGTAACGTTATCATAAGCTGCCACTATATGACCAGTATGACGGAGTTTTATTTGTACTAAACGTTTGTGAAAATGGAATCTAGAATAATGCTGCACATGGCACATGTTATCATCATAAATCCTTCAATAATTTAATAGGCATTCTGAAGACGTAATATACGAGGCGTGTTTTTTATGTCTCTAAATGAAACAATTTAGGCAACCGAGAGAATATTAATTGTTTTTCGCCTTTAAACTCGATACATTTTTGCATCCCATCAAACCAATCTGTGAAGCATTAATTCTACTCTGAAGTTGGCATATTTACAATAGCCTCTGTATAAGCTTCTATCACTTCCTCTGGAGACTGAAAACGCTGCCCACGCAATTTGTTCTTAATTTTGGGGAAAGTATAAAAGTCGTTGGGGCTTAAGTCAGGTGAAAATGGTGGGTAATCTACGACATTCTCAGAGTCCAAAAATTCAACTGTGCCACAAGTAGTGTAGGAGTGTGCGGTTGACTTATCGTGATGAAGAAGGATTCGGCGCCGGTTCTTATTTGTTTTTCGCAGTTCGGTAATAACGCGAGGTAAGGAAATGGTTGTATACCAATCTGCATTGACCGATCGACGATCCTCAAGGGCAATTATGGCAACATGCCCAGTACGTTCGCGTTTAAAATGTGCATACCAGCGACACACTGCTGTTTTTGATGGAGGTTCATTCCCGAACACAAAATTAAGTTCAGCCATAAAAGCTTGTTGCTTTAATTTACGCTTGAAATTGTAAGAAAATTATTGCACGTAATTTTCTTGCGTCAAATCCATTTTTAACCGAACTTGGAAACTTTCAACTCTCACTGGAATCGAATGAATTCTCGCATCAATTCGGAACAAACAACCTAACCTCAAAAATATATGGTCTGTCAAATGACGCTATAAACCATTGACTAACAGGCTCACTTTGATCAAGTCCCACTTCATAAGAGACACACCTCGTAGAATACTACCTAGTGAGAGCAGTACGATACGATATATACAGGATGGCGCATCGAAAACGAAACAGACGCATTTACTGGCAGCTCAGTTTTTTTTTGGAAAAACGCTCAGACTCGTCGATTTTGTTTTCGAGGGGGACACATGTTTGGCAAAAAATCACGTCAACACGTGCAGCCCCCTGGGCGGAGGTGACACCAACCCTAAAATCTTAAATGGAAAGGGGGGTGAGCATCAGTTCAGTAGTTTTGAAGATTTATTGATTTAAAGCTTAAAGTAGACTTTAATAGGTACATCAGATTAGTTTATACTACTTTCAGAAGAAATTTGACTAAAAGAATTTACTCAATAAGTAAATGCTTTTCTTCACTAATCCCATGGTTTGTTTATCATTTTGTTGTTGAAAATAGCTATTGGAGCGTTTTTTGTGGCAAAAAGTTATTTCTTGAAGAAAGAGAAGGAAATATCTAGTACTTATTTTAAATAGGAATTTAGTACATAGTTTGCGATTGATTTGACCAAACTTTGCAGCTAAAATAACTTGTAACGCTTTATTACATAAATTAACCACGGTATATTCCACAGCAGAAAGAGTTGAAATTATCGAAATATTTTTCGGAAATAATCAGTGCGCTAATAGAACAGCAGAAATATTTAATGAGCGACATGAGAACAGTAACGTGCATCGAAAATATGTTCTAGAACTTGCAGCTAAATTTCGGGAAACTGGGTCAGTCGCCAATAAAAAACGCAACATTGAAAATTCCATAAGGAACGAAGCAATAGAAGTGGGGGTTTTAGGTCAAGTTTAAGTAGATCCTACGTTAAGTACCCGCAAATTGGAGACTGTGTATGGTGTTAGTGGACGTACTGTCCAACGGATTCTAAAGGCCCATAGTTTTCATCCGTATAAAATTCACTTGGTACAACAACTTAATGAAGACGATTTTGATCCGCGATTACAATTTTGTGAAGATATGAGTGAATGAATTATAAACGATGAACATTTTCTATTCAAACTTGCTTTTCCGACGAATGTTCCTTTTTCTTAAATGGCGTAGTAAATCGTCATAACTGCCGATATTGGTCCGATTCTAATCCCAGAGTTTATCATGAGGTTCATACACAGCAGCCACAAAAATTAAATGTTTGGGGTGGTACAATGCGAATAGGTTGATGTTCCAACAGGATGGTGACCTACCACATTACGCATTACGTATTCGACAATATTTAGATCAGACGTTTCCAGATCGATGGATTGGTAGAAGAGGTGCCATTGAATGGCCCACAAGATCGCCAGATTTATCACCTTTGGGTTTCTTTATGTGGGATCATTTAAAAAGTAAAATTTATTCTACTCAGCCAACATCATTAGAAGACCTGCGACAAAGAATTGTGAATGAGTGCCTTTAAATTACTCCTCAAATATTGCAAAATGTGCGGCAAAGTTTATTATTGCATGGAGAGTCATGGTGGCCATTTTCAGCATTTACTTGCCTAACGGGTCAGTTCATTCTTCATTTTTAAATTACTTTGCTGCCAAATGTATTGATCTCCACTAATGATGATGCATTAGTTTTATTTAAGCTTTAAATCAGTAAATCTTCAAAACTACTCAACTGAAGTACATTAATTTTATATCATTATAAAGGGAATTGAAAGACCTTTAAACTAAGGTAACATTCGACCCCCCTTTCCATTTAAGATTTTAGAGTTGGTGTCACCCCCGCCCAGGAGGCTGCACGTGTTAACGTGATTTTTTGCCAAACTTGTGTCCCCCTTGAAAACAAAATTGACGGGTCTGACCGTTTTTCAAAAAAAAAACCTGAGCTGCCAGTAAATGCGTCTGTTTCGTTTTCGATGCGCCACCCTGTATAAGAGCATCATGCTTTAAAACTATTCGTTGATTCAATAAAAAATACGTATATTTGCTTTCAGTACATGATGGCGATTATTATAGACTGTTGATTCCTGGAACTTATAAAGTAACGGCTTACAAAGATGGATACTTACCTCACACAAGACTGGTAACAGTCTTAAACAGACCATATACACCAGCTCAGAGGGTCGATTTTCCGTTGAAACCCATATCGGTGAGTATGTAATGTTTAGTACAGTGTTATAGTTAGTTGTAAATCAAGAATTGCAGCATGATGCAGCTGAGGCTTGACCGAATGTCAATCTTTTGGCCAAAATCGAGCAGAAACGAAGGTTCGGCTCTTACCTGAACCCGGGAAATTTAAGAATTCGAACCTTCTTCAGAAAAGAAAATTCCTGATATTATCATTTACGTACTATTCTGAAGCCTGATTAAGCGAATTTCCACCGTTGAAATTAATACTTTTGGTGTCGTCATTCCCTAATATATACGAGGGTGGGTCAATAAGTCCGTGATTTTTTTGCTATTTCCCGACTCGTGACTGGAAAGGCAATACTGCTCCTGTCAACAAGTATCTGTCAGTTGACACCTGTCAAATTTTGCGTCATTTAGTCTGTGTTTGTCAGCCACAGATATCAGACGATCGAGCGAATCGTAATGAAATTGACAAAAGTAAATTTCGGGTGCTCATCAAGCATTTTTTGTGGAAAATCAGAGCTAAGCTTGATAAAGACTGTGGAGACTCTGCACCCTCAATTTGAATGGTATAAAAGTGGTTTACTGAATTTCGTTGAGGCTGTACCACCGCGAAAGATGCAATTGAAAAGGTTCACGGCATGGTGTTGGGCGATCGGCACGGGTAATACGTAAAAAAACCTATAAAACGTCAAAAAAAAAACCTATAAAATGTCATCTTGCAGACTAGGTAGTTTTTAGGGCGCAAACAGTCATTCCACGTTTACTCACTAGGATCGTTGTGAGCATCCATCTATGGAGGAATGACTCAACTACACGCTTTGCATATCTCTTGTGAAGCCGAGTAGTCTGTAGTTTTCATCTCTAAGAAGATGTGAAACAAAGAAAGCAAGATTGCATCTGGATGATTATGTGTATTGTACTGCATGTGTATAAAATCAGTGACTTTTGCTGTGTGAGAAAATTATTACTGAATGTGCTGCCAATGAAGTATATCTATTAGTTGTACCTGACGGGTTATTTATATGCTGTCCTTTCTGAAGACAGGTTATGTTCAAAGTTATTAATTACGACTTAAGTCACATCACAGAAGAATTAGTGATGACGCATCATATATACATCAAACATTTCCGCAATGCCTCACATCTAGGCGCTGATTTGTATTTTCTATTGATATCTAAATAATTTTTTATAAAATTTAAGTGACTGGAAATAAAAAGTAATATAATAACTTTTTCATTCCATAAATATTCCTGTCTGTAGCATATTTTCTCACCTGTTCCTTCACCAACCAGGGATTTTCTTTTCTCATCTCTCTCATTTTTGAAATTCAGGAAATTTGCAAATTTATAATTTCCAGAATGAATAAGAAAAATTAGATGCGGAACTAATTTCTAGCTTTGAATCTCAAGTAAGTTTACTTGAGACAAGAATCCAATGGAATTATCATCAACACATATTATTAGCATACAAATCCTCACTATGCACCTATGGATTGCCGTTTCCTTCTAGCTATAGTATACTTACAGCCTAGACCTCCAGTAATGCCATCTCAGAAGCAGATTTTACATCACATCAGAGCCAAAGATTGCTAACAAGACTCATGACGCTTAGGCAATACATAGAACTAAGTGCTAAGTTAACATCTTGTAGAAAAACCTACACAATGTCAAAAAAAACTAGCATAATGCCAACAAAAATCGGCATAATTATACCCTGCAATGTGGTCATTTTTTATAACAAAATGATCACTCAAACCACTTTATTTAGTAGCAGCGAATAAGTTAAATTGATAAAATCGATTCCAGCAATAATGATGAAGTGAACATTTGACGAAAACTAATGGTGGCGTTAGCAGTAGCGGATAGGATACTTTTTGGGTGAATGTGATGCTGAAGCTGATGTCGAAGCCCTAGTTTTAAATGTAGAACAAGGAATCAACCTTCTCACTGACACCTGTCATCAAAATATTCAAGGCTTCTAGGAGTTTGTAGGTTCCTTGTTCCAGATCTAGGTCCAAATGTTGCTATAATTAAGAGTAACTTGCTCCGTATAAGCGATCTGACCAAAAGGGACGCATTCAAAGAATATGTTCGACTTTGACCAAAATCGTTAACCCGGCAATCTAGACGATGATCTTACTTTCAGCAATAGGAGTAGGTATACCAAATAATTATAGCCATCGTATCTTTTGTAGTTGCCACCATACATACGGATGCAGACCGACAACTATATCAATTCCAAGCTTGACGAAGAGCTTTCCAGTCAACAACAGTGGTCAAATTGGGTGGAAGAGGACGAACCAATATTAGAGCCTATCGCAGAACAGTAACAGCTGACAAAATCTTACAGTATACTTATGTAACATATATCATTCCAGTAGACTTCCATTATCTAATAGTTTAAAACATATATTGGATACATAATTCTCAACACTTCACGCACATGATTAGTGTATAGTTGTATATTATACTTTGAATTATATTTTATGTACCGTTAACGTGAAAAGACACACATACATATTATGTAAATCTAATAAAATATATTTTAGAAATGTTCTATGGAATTTTTATTTCCGAAACAAGAAATTCTTTGTTCCTGAAACTAATCAACTGTTCTCTTCTTCTGACCGCACAAGACATTGTTTCTATGATGTGCAGCATATAATAAATCACAGAAGTTTTGTAAGCAAAAGTAGGTTTCAAAAAAGGTATAGTTTTTTATAATCGAATTCCGAAATTGAAATTATTTATACTCTCCACGTGATTGTACGACTTTGGAATGTCTTAAGTCATTGGTTTGAAAAGACTGGAACTAACTGTTCATATGGTCTGATTGAGTATCCATTACAGAACAGGCTCACGTTTATTTTGTGTTATTATCTCTAGAAACAAAAAAGTTATAACTATATTAAGACGCAATTGTAGGTAATTCAGCAAGCGCTTAGAGCATTGCGGTTTCCATCAAAAATCATCAAATACTCATAGCCTCCCAATCGCCCAAAAAAATTATGTCCGTTCATGTACCAAATACCCTGTATAGTCACCTATGTATATGGTTGTATAAGCTCATATGGACAGCTCCGTCTATATCAAAATATACAGGGTGTTCCTTAATGATATGCGAATATTTAAGGGTGTGAATCTACATGAAAAATTAATCTTAGTTTGCTTTATAAACTAAGGTCCAAAAATGTTTCCTTACAGAAACTCGGCGTGTTGAAGTTTTGGAAAAAACATAGAAATTAATTAATATTTTCAGAACCGCTTCAGATATTTCATTGATATTTAGTACATAGTGAAAGTTAATAGAGTTAGAGTTAGAGCATATTTTTCAATGTAAAAATAATTTTTAGCTTTAACAGTGGCGTGCGTGCGGGTATTGACTTCGATATTTAAAAATGGTACGCCAATGGTTTTTTGCCAAATAAAAATTATTTTTGAATTTCCCGTTCAGTTCAAAACAAATGATCTCTCTTGAATTGCTTTCTTTCGAAGCGCCATTTTTGAGTAAAAAAATAAAAACCGTTCTATTGTCTACATTGCAAAATTATTATTAATGGCTACCGCAGATGTAGCCGAAAGCTATGGACCAAATCCAACCCGACCACGGCTCAACAGCCCGAAAAACCTAAATTACATTAGAATTAGCCGTGAAAGCCTTCATTCTTCTATTATTAATTTAATTGGAAAAATTAAACACATTAGTATGCATGCTTCCGCCCTCCTTCTCATGGAATTGCGCACTCGTTGAAATATCCCTGCAGTGTTTTTTATTCTATCACAAGCTGCAACTATTCTTTCTCTTAATTCCTCTACAGTGTTAATGGAACACAAGTGTCTTAAGATAGCCCCACAAAAAGAAATCTAAACTGTTGAGGGCTGCGGACCTTGGTGGCCATTCTTGGGGTCCACCGCGGCTAATCCAACGATTTGGATAAACAGTTTGTAAATAATTACGAACCGCTACACTGATATGCCCTCATGCACCACCATGCATGTACCACATATTGTTTCTTATTACTAATGAAACATCATCAAGCAGCAAAGGCAACTGTTGTTGAAGAAAATAGAGGTAAGTCTGTCCGTCAAGTCGTCCCGGTAAGAAGGATGGGCCAATAAAGTGGTTGCCAATAATTCCTGCTCATACGTTAACCGAAAATTGGTGTTGGAAATGGGTTTCGGTTACGGCATGGGGATTTTCTTCTGCCCACAAATGATTATTTTGGAAATTCTGAATGGCATTTCGAGAAAAATTAGCTCCGTCCGTGAACAGAATCATTAATTCAAATTGCGGATTTTGTGTAATTTTTTCAAGATACCTTTTTTCTTCCTAAAATTTCAACACCCCGAGCTTTTGTAATGAAACATTTTTGGACCATAGCTTATAATGCAGACTAACATTAATTTTTCATGTAGATTCACACCCTTAAATATTCGCATATCATTGAGGAATATATACAATAGTAAATATAGAAATAGCTGTGATAAATTCCTTAAGATGATGCTACGGTATGTCATTTTATCTCGGATATTTTTTGGACTCACGAATAAAGCATATGGTTGGCTATATTCAGTTAGAATACTTTAATCAATGCTATAACTAAAAGAACAGCTAAACCCCGCCTCAGTTATCCAGCTCACAATCACAATTTCTACATCTTATTATAAAATTTTATTGAGTTTTCAGATGGCAATTCATGTGATGTCATAGAAAGGAAAATAGACAGTGTAGTCACAGCAACTGTTTCTCAGAATCCGATATATATGGCCTATGAGCCAAATTTGTATTTTATAAGTCATAAATACCCATGGAAACCTTGAAGCTATAGAGGGTTACAGGGGCAAATGTGTGTTACATAGACTCTAGCGGAACAGCTGCGCATATGACACGTATCTATCTCCAGATATCCGCCGCGTGGTACCTCCACGTTTGAAAGTCTGGGACCGTCTACCGCCAACGGACAATCACTGACAAAAATTATCTAATCTATTATCTATTATCTATTATCTATTATCTATTATCTAATTATCGAAAGCTCGCAACTCACGACGTTAACCATTACGCCACCGGAGATTGTATAATAATGTATCACGTTATACAAAACATTAATGGTTACAAAAGCCTCATCTCTATAAGCGTTGAAGCTGCGCACGATATGGACCATGAAAATCAATAGCAGCTTCATAGTTCAGTAAAATTCGAACACGTGTGAGAATAACAGCTTGCTTCCTTGATTTATTTCATTTATGAATCGAATTATCCTAGTGTTCTTGAAATAAATATTTTTCTTTAATAACTGGATGCTAGATACCCTAATGATCAGAAAAAGGGAATATCAACAATTATTTTTTATTATATTGGGTGAGTACCTGGACAGAACCTCAAGGATGATTCCTCACTTAGTTCTTAAATGAAAGATTGGCAAAAAACGGGGCCGAAAAACAAAATCAAATAGGTAAAACTATTTACATGACCACAATTAGGAAATGGCCACCAAGATTGCCGGATTTAAATCCATTAGACTTGTATCTTTGAAGAAAATTAAAGTACATCTCGATTATAAAGTTTTTGGTAACGGTGGGGTAGATCTTAGTTAAACCAGCACATACGGGATCCTTGGAAATATTTCAAGGTGTTCGGCGATGATGGGAGCTAATGTTTGAATTGAAGTTTAAAGAATAACTACAGTATGTTTCGTGCTACTTATGTTGAAACGTTTTTCAACAATAAATGGACTATTTGTATTTTTATTGAAGCGAAATTTATATTAACAAATTTCAACAGAACCTGTTGGAAAATCAACTATTTGTATTTTTATTAAAGCGAAATTTATATTATCAAATTTCAACAAAACCGGCTGGAAAATTATTCAAAATTCTACGAAAAAGGCATGTTTCAAAGAAGTTTAGTACGTTGTATCTTAAAAATGTCTACATCAAACATTCGTCTTATGCAAATGCTACATGTTCAGTATTTCATCAACATGGCATGATGACTAACAAGAAGCGCCCTAGCGTACATCAGGTTATATTGAATGTCCGAGTTCTTTTTGATTGGTCGTGGTCCAGATCAGCGAGAAGTTGATTTCGCACGAACACGAGCTGACTGATCGATGACACATCTCTAACGTACAAGTGGTCACCGTTCTGGCTCTCTTCTACCCTACTGTCTACGCGCTTTGCTCCTTAGGGCTCTAATGCATGATGCCAGACGGAGTCGACGGGCCTTCCATGCTAACTCTGTCGAACTTGGTACACCCGGAACTGGCTGTTACGACCGCTCCTTGGTTCTTAGGGTGTCAACATTTGTAAAACAATCGACCTGAGGATATGGGCAGTTCAAAAATAAGATCAACAAGGTCCTCAAGCTCATTATACAGGGTGCCTCATGATGTCTTCACCTACTGCTACGGTGTCTGTCCATTTAATAAATAAGAGTGCCACTGCATAAAAGCGAGTGGTTTTAAAATCGCATTGATCCACCAAGGGCACAATAAACCGCCTTTACTACTTCTCCTGTGCTATAACGACATTCGGCCTAGCAATCTTCTACCGCGCAGCTTAATCCCTCATCTCTATACTATCTTGCTGGTCCCTTTATCTGTGCCCTCAAAATTCCTTCCATATCTCCTAGAAAACTCAAATGCCCCGAGGTGTATTCGCCAGCTGCTGTTCCAGTGCCTGTCACTTCGATGAATAGGAGTGCCACCGCGGCCCTTGTCGTCGCCGGGTCAGCTTCTTCACGCCCAAGGTCCTCCCTCAAAGACTCAAGATGATGCTGGGTAGGAAACAGAGCCTCAAGGGGGAGCCCGTGCTGGCCGATTATGGACCGGAAGAGGCTTTTAATGAGAGCGCTGATACCGAGTGGGTTAATAAGGTGAATAAATGCTCTTTTTAAACACTTATCATGATGTCGTCTGACTATTATTATGTTTTGTGAAAAAAGTAGGATTGTTCATTTTAAGTAGAAACAAAGAAAGATTTATTTTTCACACCTTAGAAATGTTGAAAAGATCTACTTTTGTACTATTTATGTGAATTTCAATATGAATTAATTATACTAAAATTCTTATATTGCATTCTTAAAAAAATACATAAATTATTTAACAACACTACGTAAATAGACAGAAAATTTGTTTTACAGGATATAAAAGCCGTAATTTTAGGATCAATTTAAAATTCCCGAAAACTAGTGAACAATGCAGGGCACCCCTCAAATTGTCGCACTTGTTTCTCTTTGCTCTCCCTCCTTTCTTTCTTCCCGAGTTTGTCTTGTGTGTCTGTATCCAGATCTGATAGACCTACTGACCCACGATACTTTAATCAAGAGTAAAGGTCCCACGGACCTCTCTGACACGTAATGACGAATAGGCTTCATTATGCCACTTTCATCATGCTGCATGTCAAATTTTGCTCGGCTTTAAGGAGCGGATAAGATTAGTGACGTCGCTTAAAAGGAAGGCGCCGAATTTATCCTCAAATAAGAATTCTATTGCCCATTATCGCTACAGATATGTGTACTATCCAGATTTTTAAGAATATAATAAAAGAAAATGTGCATCCTATTCTCGTTTTTTGTGCACGTCGCTGGATGTATGTCCTGTATGTATTCTTCCGACATATGCATCCAATACGGACGATCCGCTATCATTTTGTACTCTCGCGGCAAAACTTCCCACAAAAAGCATCAATACCAACATACTTCATTATTATTACTGATTATAAGAAAAAACGCCGACACACGTCGTTCACCCTTGGTCCCCAGGATCATTCCCTTGAAATGTTTAAATAACAAGAGGTATCCAGTAATAACTTGTTTGAAACGTATTTCAAAGTCCTTTATTTTGATATTTGATTCTTCAAAATCAGTCGACTCGTTTCCGAGAAAATTAAAAAAGTCTTTATTTATCGTAACTTGTTCAGATAGAAAACAAAAACACAGAAAATATCACTTTTTAGTTCAATAAGTGAACAAAATGTTGCCCGTTAAGATTTATATTCGTTTATAATTTAAATCGGAAACTACCAACATAAACAGCAATTGGGAAGATTACGCAAAATTGTTGCTGCGACTGGTATTTCATTAGGCTCTGTATACACAGTTACTAAACTCCATAAATTTCATCCATTGAAAATGAAAATATTGCAAGAGTTAACCGAAGATGATTTCGATAGGCGAGCTGATTTTTGTGAACAAATGACTGCAACGATTAGTACCATTCATGTAAAGAATATCTGCTTCAGTGTTGTATGCACATTTTATATGAATGGATTTGTTAATACAAAATTGCAGGTATTGGAGCCATGAAAATCCTCATGCTTATGTAGAAGGGCATACCTAGTATCCCCAAAAAATTAATGTATGGGCAGGCATTTTAGGAAACAAAGTGATTAGGCTATTGCTTATCAATGGAAATTTGAATGGAGACATTCATTTGGATATGTTAAAAAATCTGCTTATCACTGAAACCATTGAAAACCAAGTCGAAGAGGATGGAAGCCCTATACTTGATGAGGCTAAAATTATTTCCAGTAAGACTGCGTTCCTGCTCACTATGTTCTTCCGGTTCGGCAATGGCTAGACGACGAGTTTCCAGATAAATGGATAGGGCGAAGAGGCGCTATAGAATGGCCTGCTAGATCTCCTGATTTGACGCCATTAGACTTATTTCTATGGGGCCATTTGAAATCTATTTTGGATCCCACAAGTAATTTGTTTGCAAAGCACTTAATGGTGTATATGATAGTTCTGTACATCCTGTACCCTCTTTTTTATTTGAGAAGACAGGAGGTATACTACTACACAAAGTTTCTCTTGAGGAAGTATTTGATAAAATCGTAAGTCTCCCAGTGAAGTTCAGCTCGGGTCCTGACCAAATTGAAGAGGTTTTTCTCAAAGAATGTATCGTTACACTTGCATCTTATTTAACATGTCCATCCAAACAGGTGTTTTTCCTGACACTTGGAAGCACAGTTATATTAAGCCATTTTTTAAGTCAGGAGATGTTGAAGATATTAGCAATTACAGAGGAGTATGTAGCCAATCATCAATTACGAAACTTTTTGATAGCTTGATATATGATCAACTTAACTGGTATTGCCGTGGGCTTGTAAGTAGCTGTCAATTTGGGTTAACTAAGGGTAGATCAACTGTAGAGAATTTGGTGTCTTATAAAGTTGATCTGCTGGAGGCCTTGGAAAAGGGTCACCTGGTGGATGCAATCTACACAGACTTTTCCAAAGCCTTCGACAGATTGAACTTCGACATTCTATTGAAAAAGCTGTCAGCTTATGGTTTTGTAGAAAACACTATAAGATGGTTGGACAGCTTCCTTAAGGGTATGACTCAAGGTTACGTCAGGGGTTCCTCAGAGGTCCCATTGTGCTCCCCTTCTCTTCATTTGTGAATGACATCCCTGATGTTCTCATTCATTCCAAAGGAACTATGCTGATGACCTGAAAATGTACAGGACAATAACGGAGAAAGACGACATGGTGGACCTTCAGCGGGACCTTGATGCGCTGTGGCAGTGGACACAGCCTAATCACTTGTAACTGAACTCTAATAAATGCTTTTTCATTAGTTTTTTCAAAAGTAGGTTATTTGTAAAAATATATGCTTTTGACGTATCGATAACATCTACTGGATAGGTAACTTATTTAAGCTAACAACATTTGTTGTTACCTACAAAGCATTTTTTATGCAAATATGGTCTAACAGATCTCAAATATGATCATTTTATAAGAGAACAGTTATCTCAGTGTCAATCCTTTTTAATTTTCAGAGATGGGTGAGAAGATTGATGAGAACATGTGCCTTGTTGAGTCTAGCATCAGTAAGCTGCAACACACCGAAAACTTTCGAGAAATTCCCATTCTTGCAACTAACTACTTTCATAGTAGACAGCATTGTAACCATACTTTTTACAGCTGAGATGATTGCTAAGATGCATATCCGGGGGATTTTAAAGGTTAGTTCTTCAGTTTGATGATTAGTGCGAAACCACTTACAGTATACATATATACAGAATAGTAAGAGTACTTCAAGACATACACTTCCGCAGCCACATAGGAAGCTTTTTCACATACCCTAGAAACATTGGGCTTACTTGCGCTAAATATATCATCCATCATTTTTTTGGTTCCTATTAAATAAAATCAATGACTAACATGCTTGTATTTTCCAGGGCGACAGGCCTTATTTAAAAGACCACTGGTGTCAATTTGATGCAAGTATGGTGTTTTTTCTATGGGTATCGGTCATCTTGCAAGTGTTCGAAATATTGAATGTCGTTCCTCAGTTTAGCTATCTTTCTATACTTCGAGCTCCTCGACCATTGATAATGATCAGGTTCCTCAGGGTTTTCCTGAAATTCTCTATGCCGAAATCAAGAATCAATCAAATATTCAAGTAAGTGTGTTTGGATATTTTCGAAAGTAATATCATCTAATTTTTCCGAAAAAAGTCGAAAAACACGTTGCTACGTAATATTTTAACAAGAAGCATAAGTGCTGGTGGCAACAAAAATCCAAGTCGAAGACGAGGATTTTTGCACCTGCACGAATGTTTTTTGTTAAAAAAATATTACTTTGCATTGTGTTTCTTCGATTTTTTCCACAGGAAAACATTATATGCACGAATGGCATTTGACAAGGCTATTTCATGAATAACAAATTATTCTGCATACTTTTCTGGTGACTTAGGAGACCATAATTACTTGTTATCAAAGGTATTGTAATTTTTGGTGACAACAGCTGTCAAGTTTTGCCGCGGTTAAGCTCAGAAAAACTGCTGACAGATGCTGTCATACAATTTTTCCATCTACAAACCATTTGTAAATTAAGACAGTCAATCATATGGTTGAAGAACTGAATAGAAATCCAATAGAATATCAGTTAACGAAAAACATTACAAATCAAATTAACAAATTACACTGATCAATAGCCAAAAAATATCCTAAATAAAATCAACAAAATATTACTATTTTTAATGTGCTAAAACCGGAATGAAACTTATTTTTTCAATATTAGTTCAAATTTTAGAGATACGGTAATTATATGTGTTCCTGCTGAGACAGTGTTAATATACTGTAATTCACAAGAATGCACGTGCTACATTTTTATATTCGGCAAGGAACACATACGTGTACATTATATTGTTTTATATTAGCCATTTTTTCCTCAGTGGGCTGACAGCGTTCATGCAAGATGTCTCGAAAGTGCGTAAACAATCCAGATCAGTTTTGTTACGTGTGTGGTGATGTGACTTTTGCGTCTCAGAGACGGTCTATTACTCCACTAATAACAAAGGCATATCAGCTCTATTTCGGTTGTAAACTAGGTGATCAAGACAAACAGTGGGCACCCCACATCTGCTGTAATACATGTGCTTCAAGTCTGAGGCGCTGGTTAAATGGCAAAAAACGGTCTATGCGCTTTGCTGTCCCAATGGTTTGGAGATAGCCTACAAATCATATTAATGATTGTTACTTTTGCATGGTACCTTGTGTTGGACAAGCCACAGGTATGTCCAAGAAAAAAAAATCAATCGGTTATTAACTACCCAAGCATACCATCTGCGATGAGACCTGTGCCTCACAATGACGAAAATCCTATTCCAAAACCCCCAGAATCCTACACTTGCGAATCAGAAAACGAATCAGATCATGGCGATCGAGTGATTCGTCAGGAAGAAGATATGCCATCAACGTCAAGAGATCCTGATTTTATACCGAGCACGTCATGCCACCAACCGCATAAAATAACACAGTCAGAATTAAATGATCTTGTAAGAGATTTAGAACTTCCAAAATGTAAGGCAGAGAGACTGCAGCAGTGGAACTTGTTAGAACATGATGTTTCGGTATGTGTTTTTCGTAAACGCCACAAAGACTTAGAACCATTTTTCAATATGGAGAATAACTTGGTTTTTTGCAGTAACATTAACGGCTTACTGGCGGCTTTAAATATAAACTATAACCCAGAAGAATGGAGATTGTTTATAGACAGTTCAACATTGAGTTTAAAGGCAGTGTTATTGCATATTGGAAATATTTTAACATCTCTTCCTGTAGGGTATGCAGTTCACATGAAAGAATCATATGACAATATGAAGTACCTATTGACATGCATAAAATACGATGAGCACCAATGGCATATTTGTGGCGATTTGAAAGTTTTGCACTTTTACTTGGGCTGCAGCTAGGCTACACAAAGTTTTGCTGTTTTTTGTGTGACTGGGACAGTCGGGCAAAGGCACTTCATTACACCAGACAAAACTGGCATGTTCGTCAATTCCTAGAGCCAGGTCAAAAAAAATGTACATCATATGCCATTAGTAGATTCGAAAAAATTTTTATTACCACCACTGCATATCAAGTTGGGCCTAATGAAAAACTTTGTCCAGGCATTAGATAGAGATGGGTCAGCTTTTCAATACCTGCGTCAGAAATTTCCAAGACTAAGTGAGGCAAAGGTTAAAGAAGGTATTTTTGTTGGGCCACAGATTCGAAATATTTTGAAAGATACACAGTTTGAAAACACTTTAACAGGTATTGAAAAAACTGCTTGGAATGATTTCCGTCTGGTGGTCACTAATTTCTTGGGAAATAGAAAAGCTGACAACTATAAAACCCTTGTCAAAAATATGCTGTCATCGTATCAAAAGATGGGCTGTAATATGTCTCTTAAGATACATTTCCTACAGTCACACCTGGACTTTTTTCCTGACAATTGCGGAGCCGTAAGTGATGAGCACGGCGAACGTTTTCATCAGGATATTTCAACAATGGAAAAAAGGTACCAGGGAAAGTGGAATCCTTCCATGCTTGCAGACTACTGTTGGGCTCTTGGTAGAGATGCTCCAGAAACGATCCATAAAAGAACAGCAAAAAAGACAGCGCATATAGTGATTCTTATAAGTATATGAATCTTGTTACGTTTTTTTAATATATCCTTAAAAAAAAAAAGTTTTTTTCTAAACCGCAACTAATTTTTTTATTTCATTGTCATTTTTGGATTCAGCGCCCCAAAATTAACAAAGAAGTGCACTTTTCCCACAAGATACAATTAATAAACTAAAATTTGTTGTCCAGTGTTATACGTCATCACTACTATAGATAAAACTTTTACCACTTATATTTTTGCGTTGATACAATTAGTGTTATTATGATACTACAACAATTTAACAAACATTTAACCATCACAAATTTAGTGGTACATTGTTTCATATTTTTCAGGCGATCGAGTCAGCAAATATACAATGTGACCCTTTTCTTTTTATTCTTCATGTCATTGTACGGACTACTAGGAGTTCAATTTTTCGGGGAATTGAAGAACCACTGTGTTACAGTTAACACATCGTCTCCCAAGTAAGTTAATCGAAAACGGAAGAGAAGTTATTTATAAAAATTCTACACAATCCGTTAGTATTACTTATCTCACCACATTGACCTCATGAATGAATCTACAAGAGAAAACGTAGAGGTACCGATATCATGAAGTTAAAGTATGATAAGGTAACGTAGAACCTAAAGATAGAGTGTTATCAACATTTGGTTCACTCAGTTCTATTAAAATTTATTTATTTCAGAGCTGTTACTATAAATAATCTAGCAATCCCAGATACGTACTGTTCTTTGGATCCGTCTTCTGGTTACCAATGCCCGGAAGGGATGAAATGTATGAAGCTGGAGGGAGTATCTAGATATATCATTGGATTCAACGGGTTTGATGAATTTGGTTAGTAACACAGAAATACTTTTTAATTCGTTAATCACTGGATCTCCATGTGTCACTGCCGCCAAATAGAAACGCTAATGCAGAATTTAACGATTTATTAAAGGTTCAGTCATGTCGGTGACCTTTAACAAAGTACAATGATCATGCATTACAATTATCGCATAAAAATTCAGACAAAGTTTTGGTATAGACGTGGACGGAAATCCCATTTTCAAAACCAACAGAGCTATTAAACGTTGATAAAGGGTTAGAATAAAATTATGTCACCTTTACTTAGCTGTAGCATTAGACATTTTTATGGACTTTGGATGAATATAGAGGGCAAAAGACCCCTGTTACTTATTTTTGGTTCTGCTGAGTAGTTATTTTAGTTACAAATACTGAATGAATGAGTTATAGAATTAGAGGCTTACCGGCCACCATGAAGCCACTTAAACGGGCCCTTATACACCTCTATATTCCCTAAGCCTCAAGCCCCGCCCTTCTAGCAAAGTTGAGTATAGCCTGAAATCCCAGATCCTTAACGTTCTGGGGATCCAAAGTGATGGACACCAATATAGTCTGAATGTAGTAGCTCAGAGCTTCACAGCAACACAGAACATGCGCAGAGGTCTCTTCCTTAGCTGAGCTCCCTTGCCTGATGGAGATATCTAGAGATGCTTTTCCATTTCTAAGGGTGTTGACATGCAATCCACTTCTCCACTTTCCTCCTGACTCATTAGGCGGTCACCCATAAGGCTGCCTCGGGACCAACCAGCTTTCTGGCTGATCCTGCTATCGCAAGAGCGTCCGCCATATCATTAGCTTCATCGCAGCCTGGCTGTTGGATTCGCCGAAAGGCAGAGATAGCCTAATTCTAGGCCCAAAGATTCCGGCGCCACAGGCCTCTTCAGTAACTGAGCCGTCCGTGTACCAGACCTGCCCACTCCCTTCGGAGACCTTCCGTCATCCGAAGTCCCACACTAAACTTGCGGCGAACGCGATATTTAAGGGTGATCAGATCACCCCTGATTTGAAGGACGGGATCCTCCCTTTGCAGTACGACTAAGTGGCAGTTGGAAACTTAACAGGATTCAAAAAGGCACAGCTGTTTGGCCTTAGCTGTCTCGGTTACACTAGTATATAGATTATTATTAAGTATTATCACTTTGTCGACTATCCACATAGCCTTACTATCCAACCAGAAGGACTTTGAAGTTGAAAGTTTAAAATAGATGATGACCTTGATATTGGGTATGTCCAGGAAATACCAGCGCTCAATGTTTGAACACTGAAAAATGAAATTTTCATATCAAATAATGGATACTAGCGTTGAGCGCTGTATTGCGGCTTTATGCGACTATTGGCTCAGGTGCTTTTAACATAGTGCATCTGAGCGGGCCAAGCTAGCGAGCTGGAATTCGAGGTACTGAAATGGATCCATGCTATATTTTAGCGTGAAAGTGATAGTTGATAATTTGAAGATAGCGCTTGTGCGCCATCTTAGAAAATATTTTTAAATGGAATGGGAATCCTAATTTAGAAGTTCATTAAGAGTACTTTATAACCCCAGAATATAAAGTTGCCCCCTTTCAGAATCGCGGATTAACAGGCTGTCAAAGTTGAGTGTTTTGTATATTTAACTGTCTATAGCTCAAAAACAAATTATATTATTATATAGTATATGAATCTTTCTTTCTTAGAAGGATGTATCCGAAGATGTAGTATATGGAACATTCGATACTATTCGTCATTTGTTTGTCTGGGCGGTCCGTAGGACCTTTGCCCATTAGTCACTGTATAATGTACTCGTACGTTAGACGAATCTGTCAGTCCTGGTTGCCCAGAAACCAGACAATGTCAAGGAAAAGGAGAAAGGGAAAGAGAAGAAAAAAGGAGAAGGGCAAAGAAAAACAGAAGTGTTTAGTTTAAGAGGAAACACGTCGGCATTTTGACTTGATACACGGATTAATTTTGAGGTGAACTAAACAAATTTTGATTTGATTTGTTAGAGCGTAATTTTAAGTTTACTAGTTAGCGCTAATTTTTTATTACAGTGCGAGCCGTAGCCTTGAATGTTTACTAACTTGCTTCACTGTGTATCCGCTGAGTCGCGCAACAGAGTGTTCCTGTGTGATTCCGCTTGACTATAACGTTGCTGCGCCTGAAGCTTGACAAAATCCCTCAAGTAAGGAATGTCAAGGTCTCTGTGTAGTGTCTCGTTTGAGACATACCATGAAGCGTTGCAAATTGATCGCAAAGTTCTACTTTGCAGTACTTGAATTTTTGCATGTGTGTCTTGGCAAGAAAACACCAAGCCGCACATACATAAGTAATGGCTGGTCTAATAATCATTTTATATAGGCGAACTTTGTTTATCAAACTCAATTTGGAGGATCTACATAACAAACGATATAGTTGCCGAAACGCAATTTGGAATTTTGTTTTCCAAGCTGCTGTATGTTTTTGCCAGATCATGCCTTTATCAAGTGTGACACCGAGGTACTTGGCAGAATTTGTCCAAGATACACGATTGCCGACTATAGAAACCTCTGCTGGGGGGCCGCGACGTTTTTTGGTACAATAAATAGCCTGCGTTTTCGAATGATTAATTTTAATCAGCCACCATTCCGCCCACTCTAATACTTCTTCCACCGCACCCTGCAACCCATCGTGAACCAGATCACCAGTACACGACTTGGCGACAAGTGCAGTGTCGTCAGCATAGAGGTAGACTTCACAGTGGCTGGGACAGGGACATCATGGATAAAAAGCGAATAAAGGATTGGTCCTAGGACCGAACCCTAAGGAACACCCGCCCGTACTGGCCGTCTTGTTGAAGGAACATTCGATTTGAACCAAAAGGTCAAAAAAACCTGTCAGTTTTTTTAATGGACGACGGACTCGGACAGATCCTTTCAAAATAAGATTAATATAGGGTGGCCGATGTGTAACTGACTTGTTTGTAGCTTGATTATTTGTAAAATGAAATAAAATGCGTCCATTTTTTTCATCTTAATATTTTATTGAAACTTAGAAATTATATATGAAAAATAATATCAGACAAATATCCGCCTCTAGAAGCCGCGCAAACCTGAGCCCTCTTGATTACATTTTCCATTACTTTTTGATAGGTTTCGGAGGAATAATTTTATACGCACGCGTTGTGGGATCGTGATGAATTAGACACATGTGCGTTAAACAACAACTTCGGCGCCACCTACTGAACTGCGTGTTTCAAAAATGGCGCGCAATTTAAATCAGGCTATTATATATTGGCCACCCTATATAATACATTATAGCGTTTTGATGATTAGTTTTTGAATTATAAGCGACTGTTTGTCCTCCATTTTGAAAGTTATTGAGATGTATTATATAAGGTTATAAAGCACTCATGACGACTTTCAAAATAAGATATCACATGACTACGCATTCCATTTAAAAAAATGTCCCAGGACGGCGCACTACTGCCATCTTCAAATTTTCGTTAGAGCCTTTCACGCTAAAATATAGTATACATGCATCAGTTTCATCACTTCGAATTCCAGCTGGTTAACTTGACCTCTTCAAAAAAATAACGAGATTTTTGAAAAGCACTGTATTATGTATATTTGTGTGTTAATTTTTTTTACAGTAACCAGTTTCTTCACGGTATATCAAGCAGCATCCCAGGAAGGATGGGTTTTTATCATGTACCGAGCCATCGATTCTTTACCAGGCTGGAGAGCAGTGTTGTATTTCAGCACGATGATATTTTTTCTCGCCTGGTTAGTGAAGAACGTTTTCATAGCTGTCATCACTGAAACGTTCAATGAGATTAGGGTTCAATTCCAACAAATGTGGGGTGTGCGTGGACATATACAGAACAGCTCAGCATCACAGGTACATTCAGTGAAAATGGGTAATACTTAAAACCGAAATTGACAGCTTGCACAAATTCTAAAACTTCCAATCCTTATTTAAAGTTCCCTATTAACAAACTAAATTTGTGTTTTGGCGTGTTTAACAGTTTAAAATGTTAAAGCATATTCTGGCGTAAAAGTCTTCCACAAATAACTCAGATGAATCGATCGAAGCTTTTACAGGGTGTTTCAAATTCGACCCCCACCATTGGGATCTCCCAAACTGGAAGCAAAAACAAAATACCGTTTAGAAAGTTTCCAAATTCAGAGTACTTCCGGAGAGAGACGAGAAAAACATAATTTTCCCAAAAAAAAATTCCTGACTGTTTGTAGTATAGTGTAGTGGGATTTGAAAATAGAATGAATGAACTCAGGAAAAATAAAAGTGATTTTGAAATAAATCTGACAGAGGAAATAAATAACTAATTTCAAGGCCTACCTAGAAAATTTTTTGAAATAATTAAACTTTGTCAATGTACGACATATACATTTTTGGAATCAGAATTAAAACTCTTTATATCCAATATGGAGTCCATAATAAAAAATAAAATTGATGCTGGAGGTCAAGAGACGAAACGTCATATTGATGTTCTAATTATGCCTTCTTGTAGAGGAAAAAAGTGGCAATGATAGTGTGGAATTTATTTTGAAATCACACTACAAATAAAGTCAGAAAAAAATTAAAACGATTTTGGAAAATTCGATATTCTTACCGCCTCTCTCTGGCACTGCTATTACGTTCCTTGAAAAGTGACATTAGGTCGGTTTTTGTGACATAACGTAGATATAAGATACAAGATGTTAACTTAGCACTAGCTGGTGGACACTCGTTCTGTAGTACGTGTTGCCTAAAGGTCATGATGCTACAGTTATCAATGTTTGGCTCTGATTTGATGTATCATCTGCTTCAGAGTTGCATTATTGGAGGTCTGAGTGAGTTATTTATACTATGTATACTACAGCTAGAAGAAGGATTTGTGTGCTAATAAGGTTATTACATAATTTCCAGTCATTTAAATTTTATAGAAATTTATTTTGCGATGTCAATAGAAAATACAAATCAGCGCCTAGATGTGAGACGCTGCGAAAATGTTTGAAGTGTGATGCGTTATTCCTAATTTATCTGTGATGTGGTTTAATTGCACACAACGCGAGCGCGGTAGCGATTTCCCATAGTGCTCCTCAAAGTTGAAAACAAAAAAAACTGGAAAAATGGTAATTTATAACTTTGAACGGGAAGGACAACATATAAATAGCCCGTCGGGCACAGCAAATAGATATACTTCATTGGCAGCGTATTCATTAATAATTTTCTCACATAGCAAATATCACTGATTTTATACACATGCAGATCAATGCACATAATCATCCATATGCGATCCTGCTACTCAACCGACTCCTTTCGTTCACATCTTCTCAGGGTAAAACACTAGAGTCTACTCGGCACCACAAAACATAGACTTGCTTTCTGCAACCAACAATGCGTGTAGGTGAGTCATTCCTCCATAGATGGACGCTCTCAGCGATCATAGCGAGCAAACGTAGAATGAACTATTTGCACCCTCAAAACTAACTAGTCTGGAAGATGACATTTCGTTGTTTTTTTTTTGACGTTTTATAGGTTTGCTATATTATAGCCGTGTCGAAGTACTTTGAATTTCGAAACTTTCTTAGCGGCCTTTTGTTGATTACCTAAATACGCAGCTTTGCCTCCATTTAAGCAACTTCGTATCTCTTACAGTTTCTGAGATCCCCTTGGTGAGGGACGAATTTGAAACATCCTGTACATCTAGGCAGAATGTACATATTGAAGAACACAATAGAATGATTCTATAAAGGGTGTTGTAAATGTCTACGGCGCTGTAATAAGCAAACAAACCCGATAAAATAGGACAATTTCTCCGAAAAATTTTGTTTAACAAAGATTTCTCAAATGAAATAATGACACATTTTTTATATTTTCCAAACTTCAATGCATGTAGCTCGGCAAAGAGGCATTGTGAATCTATGGCTTTTCATGTTACGTTTCTTATTAGTTTATGTTCTAGAGACATCGCTATCGTTTTTTGTCACACTATGAGTTACCGTTACCATTTTGCTTTACCTAATAGTTGTAAAAATATATGTTGAATTTCAGATCTTAGTTGGTGATGGCAAAGGCTGGAAGCTCGTAACAGTCGACGACAACAAGCATGGCGGACTGGCACCCGAATTCTGTCACAAAATTCTGCGTTCTCCACACTTTCGACTGCTTGTCATGTGCGTGATTCTGGCAAATGCAATAGTCACGGCAACCATGCGATTTCGCCATGATAATAGACCTAGACACGTATTTTACGAAAGGTACTATTACATAGAGCTAGGTTTCACGGCATTGTTGAATCTGGAGACCATTTTCAAAATATGGTGTCTGGGATGGAGAGGATACTGGAAACACTCGATACACAAGTTTGAGCTACTTTTGGCAGTAGGAACCACTATACATATCATACCTGGATTCTACATGACTGGATTCACCTATTTTCAGGTTCTAAGAGTGGTGAGTTAATATTATGTAGATTTGGAAGCACAAAGATTGTTCCCATACATGTAGTTAATGTCTAAACAACCACGGAGGCAATTCTTGGGTGACTTGTATGTTGTATGAATCCTACATACTGTTTTCATTCGTACGTATACCTCGTATAAATCTACACATGTCTATATCTCATATCTATAGGGTGATAATAAGTTATCTGGCTAAACTTCATTCCTGTAAGTGATTCTGAATCCAAAAATATCTATATATCGGATCCACGAATCTCTTGCAAATTTTTTGGAAAATCAATTTACTTCTCTAACCTCATTTCTCGAACTCGGTTGAAATTTCTTGAGTACAGATATAACGCTGGAAATCTAAATTAAATCGAAGGAGAAGAACGCTTCTATAATAATAATAATGATAATAATAATAATAATACACCAGGAATAAAAACTCGAAGAGTACGAAAGCAAGCTATGGAAATAATGCAACGAATCCACCGTCATTCTCACCAAGACGCAACTAACATCAACGAGTGGCAATGTCTTGATGCCTTGGAGCAAAAACTGTCCGTATATACTCAGCGATTGAAAAGGTATAAAGCGTCCAGTCACAGAAAGCACGACAATGCACTCTTTCAACGATCCGAAAAGGCATTCTACAGAAAACTTACATCCGAATCCCAGGAAAAGAGCAAAACGGTGCCCTCAAAGGACCAAGTAGAGGAATTTTGTGGCAAGCAGTTTGGCTCGACAGCTTATTACAACAAGTGTGCAGGATGGATTACAGATGAACAAGCGAAGAGCCTTTATTGCAATCCCATGCAGTACAGGGCATATACCAAACAAGAAATAGTGGAAATCTTTAAGCAATTGCACAATTGGAAGGCCCCGAGCCTAGACCAGATTTCATGGCTACTGGATAAAGAAGCTTTGGTGGATGCATGAACAACTAACAAGATATATGCTTTTGAATCAAAATAAAACTCCAACGTTCCTAACACAAGGGCTAATGGTATTAATACCAAAAGATCTCAATAATACAGAAGACCCAACAAAATACCGCCCAATTACCTGCCTTCCCACGCTATACAAAGTGATCACTGCTTGTATTTCGAAGCGAATTTATGCTCATTGTGAAGAAAACGATATTATTGCGCTACAACAAAAAGGGTGTGCTAAGGGAGCTATGGGATGCAAAGAACAAAAGGAACCTATACATTACGTACATCGACTATCAGAAGGCATACGATTCTGTATCTCATGAGTGGCTTGTCAGTGTGCTGAGGTTCTATAAGATAGATGAGCATTTGGTGGCCCTATTAGAACATATGCTGAAACCTGGAGAACCAGAATAACACTGCATACAAATGGAGCCAGCGCCATTCAAACTGAGACGATCTCTATCCGAAGAGATCCTTTTCAGGGTGGTTCACTAAGTCCCCTATGGTTTTTTCTAGCTATAAATCCCCTCTCAAACCTCTTAAATGCAACAGGGTATGGATATAATCTGAAAGACAACAGAAACGCATCCATAAAACTAAACCACTTACTGTATATGGACGACCTAAAGGTAAAAGCTGCTACTGAGAATCAAATTAAACATTTGCTAGAGATAGTCGGTCAGTTCTCAGATGCCATAAGTATACGATTTGGGATGGATAAATGCAAAACCTTATCTATACGTAAGGAGAATATCTACCCTGGATGATTTTCAAGCGGCAGAGGCCAAAACACAAGAAGCTACAACGCTGGATTGAAAAACCTCTACATGGGAGACATGCAAACGGATTAGCCAAGAAAACGTTGAGAAGAAAGCGTCAAACTATTGGCTTACCTCAGGCCAAATGTTTCCTGAGACTGAGGGATTCCTTGTAGCTATACAGGACCAGGTCATCCCTACCAACAATTACAAGAGGTCCATACTTAAGAACTTGCAACAGTCTGATAAATGCAGGTACGGCTGTCAGGACTCCGAAACAATACAACTCGTAACTGGTGGATGCCAAGCGTTCGCTCCAACGGACTATAAAGAGCGCCACGACATAGCTGCCAAAATCATTCACCAGGAGATGGTATACAAATTCAAACTGATCGAATGCAAGCTACAGTACTATAAATATACACCGCAACGTGTCCTCGAGAACGACAAGTATAAACTATACTGGGATCGCACTGTGCTTACGGACCAATACATAAAAAAAACATACCTGACATAATCATTGTCGACAAGGGCTCCCAGAAAGTAACACTGATCGATGTGGCCATACCTAGTAGTCACAATTTAACATATCTACAATCATAATGAGAAAGTTGCAAAATACAGGGGGCTAGAATTTCAAATTAAACGCCAGTGGAAAATGAAGTACGTGGAGACAATACCAATAATAATGTCATCAACAGGGGTGATACCAAGAAGCCTGCAAGAAAACATCAAAGCGCTGGAACTGAGTGAAAACATTTACAAAGTCATACAGAAAGGAGTTTTGCTGGCAACTGCCCACATAGTAAGAAAATTTTTGGGAACGCAAGTACCTAGTCAGGTCACTATTGAGGCTTATCCCTTTGCTGCTTGAAACGTCCGGGTTAAGCCAGAATACCCCGATTAACGGGAGAACAAAGCCCTACGGCTATAAAAATAATAATAATAATAATAATAATAATCATAAAAAAGCGATAAGTCCTATTTTAATTGGCTAAAGGCTTATTACGATTTTTATTAAGGCACTACAGGACATATATTTATAACTTATCTCTTTAGAATCTTCAAAAGATCGCCCCTTAAAGTTTGGCTACGCACTTTATTATTGAGGATTCTTTGTATTCCAGGTCAGACTGATAAAAGCTTCTCCACTGTTAGAAGACTTTGTTTACAAGATCTTCGGCCCAGGCAAGAAATTGGGCAGCCTGATCATCTTCACCATGTGCTTGCTGATCATTTCGTCAAGCATCTCCATGCAGCTGTTCTGCTTCCTGGACTTCACCAAGTTCGAGACGTTCGCCGAGGCATTCATGTCCATGTTCCAGATTTTGACGCAGGAGGCATGGGTTGAGGTCATGGATGAAACGATGCTCAGAACCAGATCGATGCTCGCACCACTTGTTGCTGTTTATTTTATCTTGTACCATCTGTTCGTCACTTTGGTAAGCATGAATGTAGTGCTTTTGGACCTCCATCCACACAAGATTCCAAGTCGTACATTTTTAAAGAGTTAGGTGACCTTGTGTCCAATTCCCTCCACCTTCATTTTTTAGCGATTCAGAATATTAAAAAGTTGCGTATCTTTTTGTCCTGTATACAAATTGGGTTTTAGATCGTGTTGAGCTTATTCGTAGCTGTCATCCTGGATAACTTGGAATTGGACGAAGACATAAAGAAACTGAAGCAGCTGAAGTATCGAGAACAAAGTGCTGAGATTAAAGAAACGCTACCGTTTCGTTTAAGAATATTCGAGAAGTTTCCTGACAGCCCTTTAATGGTCAGCTTACACAAAGTTCCATCTGATTTTACTCTACCAAAGGTGAGTAACAAAATGGATGTCATAATGTGTGACATGGGTTCAAGAACTAATAGCAAAGTTATGTCATTCGTAATTCATGGTATGCTACGAGGGATGTCTTTTAAGTTTTGCATATGGGAATAAAACAACACGGTAGGTAGTTTTAAATGACTTTATTGACTTTCGAAGTATTCTCCACGAACATTAATACACATATGCATGCGCTTGAACCAATTTTCGAAGGACTTATTCCACTCGTTTGCTGGCAGATCCAAAACGGCATTTTTGAATGCGTCAACTGCTTCTTCTGGTAACTAGATCGGAACTATATGGTCCAATAATTCCACGTTTTCTTCCGTTAAATACTGAATTGTTTTTTGGGCTGTGTGCAAGCTTGCATTGTCTTGGTGAAGGATGATTCTTCTTTCGGGGTTAATTTTTCGGAGCTCGTGATGACTTTTGGCAAACAAATGGTGGTATACCAATCCGCAGTAACAGTTCTTTGCTCATTAAGAGGCATTGTTGCAATATGACCCGCTTTTGACACAAATGTCGCGACCACCTTTTTCGAAACACTACTTCGAGAGCGAATGACTTTTGTTGGCTTTTCTTCACCTTGGAACACCCAAACAGCCGACTGTCGTTTATTTTCTGGTTCATAATAGTAAATCCGCGATTCATCACCACTAACAATGCTGTACACATTTTTTGAGTTTCCGGAATTGAAACGGTCAAGCGTTTTTTGACGCCAATTAACCCTGGCTGCTTTCTGCTCTTCAGTCAACAGGTGGGGTATCCAACGAGAAACTAATTTTCTTACTCCTAATTCTTCATGTAAAATTGTTTGAATTGAGGTCTTTGAGATCTTCAAGGACGCCTCAATGTCGCGATATGTCACATGTCACCCTGGGATCGTTGCTAAGACTCACCCGTCCACGTTTGAATTCTCCATACCCACGGGAAATTGTCGACTGATGTGGCGCTTCGTTGCCGAAAACAGACAGTAACTCAGCAAGGCATTCTAGTTGCGATAATTGTCTCTGAAAGTTGTAATAAATTATGGCGCAAAAATGTTCTCAGTTGAGTTCCATTTTTCTAATGACTTGGTGACACTTAAATATTCACTGTAATGAGAACACTGTACGTATCATTGTGAAACTTTGAATTTAAGTTTACTAAAGAGTGAGGTTAAGATTCGGTACTGACGTTCGATCCGCGCGGTCTACTATGTTTCTATATGCAAAACTTAAAAGACATTCCTCGTATTAATTTCACAGCTTGAGATATATTTTTAAGATTTGCTTTATTTGGTTAATTTTGTTATATATTTTTTAAGATTTGCTTTATTTGGTTAATTTTGTTACTTTTGCTCTCCTAGGTTAGAGAAAGCTTCATGAGACAGTTTGTGTATGAAAATGAAGAAGAGGATACTGCCGAAATCAGCATAAAGAAAGCTAACGAAGACGTATTTGATACCAAAGTTATATACAGGAAGCAGAAACCTCTGAAGGTGTTGAACGAACTGCCTAAAGTTAGGGTTGCGACTACGAAATTGAAGAAAACGGCTGTTTCTCAAATAATCAAGTAAGACTTATTTTGAATTTTTTTATCTAAAATCGTCAATTTTTCAGGATGTTTAAACAGATACTTTGAATAAAACAGAACATATAATCAAACATCACGCAAATATTCAAGGGACGATCCTAGTGCTATTTTAAGGAAATTTTAATCATTGGCGATTTTCGAATACCTAATCACTTCATTTTGAGGATACGGGGTGGAAAAGAATTGAGAAGATCAGTGTTAACATCTATGTGGATGTCTAAGATTTGATAAATCGGATAACTACTGAATATACGAGGTCTGTAAATTAAGTGATATGTCTGATTTTTTAATATTTTTATTCAAAACAACTTCCTTCTGACTGCACACAGCGCTGGAGACGGTTCTTGCACTGCTCATAGTAGTGGTGGAACTTCGATACTGGAATAGCCTTCAGTTGGTCGGTTACAGCTGTTTGAATAATTTTGACTGGCCCAAAATAAGTTTCTTTGAGGTGATTTTTTCAATTTTGATGAGAGAAAAAAGTCACAAGAACTCAAGTCAGTCGAATAAGGAGGCTGAAGAACCACAGGAATGTTTTTACTGGACAAATACTCGTTTATTGACATTGCTGTGTTCAAGGAGCATTATCGTGATGCAGGACCCAGTTGTTCTTGATCTGATGAACGCTGGTGTGAGACAAATTTAACTCTTGCCCGATCATTCTGTCAACCAACGATCTGAACGCACAATATCCCGGATTCTGTCCATATTTTCATCGGTTCTTGGTTCAGCTTCAATCGACTCCCTCCCTTCTGAAAATGCCTCAAACCACCGAAAAACCTGGGCTTTTGACAAATCAGAATCTCCGTAGACCTGCTGAGGTTTCCATTGCACTGCGCCCAAGTCTGAAGCAAAACCCGATAGCACGTCGTTGCTGAAAATTGATGTCATTCATTTTTGGAACGCAATAGGAAAAACTACTTCACAAAAAAAATCGCTACCGACAACCAAATGACTCGAGCGAGTTCAAACTTATACTGAATGCAAATCACATGTTCCCCTGTCTCCGCTCCAAGCTCAGCGTCTTCAGTGTTGCCACGTCGAACGCTACGTTGCCAGTCTCATCACTTAACTGACTGACCTCCTATATATCAGTTGCTATTGATCATGAAGTGTGATATTTATTTACAATGTACATTAGTGATGTATGAGGTTACTTACAAAATCGACTGACACTGACGGAAAATTTATTTTTTAAATTATAGTTTCTCATGTAATTTAGTGGTTATTCGAAGATCATCAAACGCTAAAATGGTCTAAAAAAGCTCCCTTGACTATATGCTTTATCTGTTGCAAATAGCCTCGGTATCTAGTACTCAGTTTATACGTGGCACTCCTCTGATGTTTTTTGTAAACGGGTTTGATGTTGGTACTGATACCAAAATGTCATAAAACGTAGGCAACCTAATTCCAACTACATTGACCGAGATTGACCACAATCTTTTCCAGTGACTCCAACAATCAAAGACTGCTGCTGGGCGACTCGTCCATGATCCCAGTACCTGGAAGCAAAGGACCCTTGAAACCGCAAGGCACCGTCAACAGTATGAAACAGTTACGTATTGAGCATACGAAGTGAGTTGATCAATCTGATCAGGTTTAAGCTTAGAATGCAACTGGCATGCAACGTTTAGAATCTTATGATCCACGAGAGCCAAGTATCTACGACATCTTAGAAGGGTTAAGGGTAGATGGGGAAAGGAAGGAGGATTGGTAAATTTTCAGTTACAAGCAAATGAATGGCATGATGATGAGTCGAAAACGAACTACTGTACGCAGCTTTTAATAGATCATTTCTTGAACAAAAAGGTTAAGGGATGTGTTATTCTGATGGACGAGGAGCTGTTTGCAATCCATGGATCTTACCCATAAAGATTGAATTAATATCAAGAAAATGGTAGCTTGACCGGCATAAAGTACATTAAAATGTGGTGGATTAGCGGTCAAACATGAAGATATTGCAATTACACAGAAGCAAACACGTTGATCGAAGATTGCTGATACTAAAAGATATTCTTCTGGGGTTGCCTATTAAACTATTACCACAAGCACATCACGAGTTTCAAGATATAGCTCTTTTGAAAAAATATCTCGCGCGATATTGTTGCAGATTTATTAGATGTTACTTATCTTAACCAACCTCTTTTACGTGGAAGATCTTCTAATCTTTATACAAAAGCTTCGGTAATATTTGTGTCTAATCCGGATAAGAAATGCATAGGTCTACAATCGTAGAACACACAAGGACAATGACTACAATAAAAGACTACCTTGCCACATTGCATATTATACAGGGTGGACCAGAAAGACGTACGAATTTCAAAACCGAATTGCTCTTGACAGGCACAAATTTAGTCGCCATGGAGCGTTTTACCGGTGAGCAGCGTGCGTTCTGTGTTAAAGCTTATTACAAAATTGGAGATTCGGGTACTATTGCGCCGGCGTCTGTTTCGCTCTGTAAATCAATGTCCTGGAGAAAGTGTGATCGGGTCGTAGGTCAAAAAGTTCGAGACTACCGGCTCGACAATGAATTAGAAACCTGCGGGGCGTCCATGGTCTTTACGAAGAAGCGACGTCCGTATGGTGCGAACCGCGAACCACGGTTATCATCCCGAAAGAAATCAGCTGAGCTCGCTACATCAAGAGCATCTGTAAGGCGTTTGCGTCTTTGGTAAAAGACTCCAAATTACACCCATTTAAACTTCAACTAGTGCAGGAATTAAAACCGTAGGATCACCATCTACGCCGTGCGTTTGCCGAAACAATTTTAGAGCGCTTTCCAAGTTTGAACAATATTCGCTCTTCTGGTGAAGCTCATTTGCATTTGAGTGGATTTGTCTTTAAGCAGAATTACCGGTATTGGGCCGCAGAAAATCTCAAATTAAAATACCAACGACCTTTGTATTTGCGTTATGGTACAGTTTGGGTGGCAATGTCGGCTGAAGGAATCATTCGACCCTATTTTTTCGAAAACGAGCTGGGCCAGACTGAAACAGTAAATTCTAATCGCTACACAGCAACGCTACGTAACTTTCTCTCCTCAACTGCATAATTTCGAAGCCTACTATAGTAGGACCTGGTTTCAACAAGATGAGACACCCCATACCACCAACGCATCTTCAGCAGTTCTATACGAAACGTTAGGCAAAACTGATATCGCAACGAGGGGACATTCCGTGGCCTCCCCGGAACACAGACCTCATGTCACTGGATTTTTTTCTCTGGGGATACATCAGAAGCCGCCTTTACGCCAATAAACCGACGACGATTTCCCAGCTCAATCTCAACAGAGACTCGAGAAGTGCGTACGTCAAGTGTCTACTTTATTAGAAATGTAAATGAATCAACCTTACGCTTCGTTTTTTTTTTTCTATGATTTTTTAAAGTCCACTCAACTTAATGGCTCACCCTGTATAACAAAAATCAGGACAGTTCAATTCGTTTATAACACTGCATATTTCATGGATTTATTTTTATCTGTGATCTAAAACTCATGTTTCTGTAACCTTAGGAAATATGCCTTCCCCTAGTCTCAGTAACTAACAGTGCTTTCTTATTTCAATAACGGTTTACGTAGGACTGCCTTGCTACTGTGTAAAATCGAAATATGGAAGATTATAACGAAGCAGCAAATACAATATTATGTATAGTGAAAAAATGCACCTATATGTGCTGTCAGCACTTTTTAAAAGTGATATTTGCCTTTTCGGTTATTTAGGTCGCAGAAAATAAATTAAAAAGTTCTAAGTTATATGTACGAATATGTTCAACGCAATTACTATTTTTGAGGTCAGAATTATAGATCTGAAAAGTGTCATAAAGTTTTGAGTAAGTTCAAATACGTTAGCTTCCAATGACAAAACTACATTCAGTCACATCATCAAGCATTCAAGAACGAGTCGTCAAATTACAGTTACCAATCCTCAATCCTTTTGTAACCCATTAACTATTGTATTGAATATTAAGTAATGTACTATATTCTGACGTAACGAATTGTTTTTGGAATAAAGAAAAGTTCGTTAGTAGCGCCAAATCCTTTCATGTCCCGGCATCTAAAGTAAATACTAATACAATCTTGGGTAGAAGCAAGAGACCCAATTTTTATTTATGACAAAAACTAAGCAAACATGTATTATGGATGTAGCTATTGATACAAATGGAATGGGTTAGGTCAGTGGCGGATTTAAAGAGTGGCAAAATGGGCATTGCCAGTTGAGCCTCCTGGCCGAAACGTCACAGTGCCCCTATCAGGACAGCTCTAGAGCCATATTGGCTAGCTAGTTTCAATGTGAAATCTATAGCAAAGGATTCAACGCTTGCGAAATTTTCCCAATAATAGTTTGTGCGATGTTCATGGAATAGTTTGTTAGCATTTACATCATAGGTTCTCAAACTTATCTCATCTTCTGCCCACTTTGAGAATCAACTATTTGGTAGCGGACCCCGAAATTGTTATTCAAGATGTTCGTTTCGGGTAGAGGGAGGGTCCGGTCGGCAAATCCAGCTTGAGCCGCGAGATGCGCAGAAAACAGAGTGAGCCGGTGGATGTCTGAGAGAAACGGTAATAGCCGACGGATATAGAAGTACAGTCGACGCGGCAAGTTCAGTTACAGCGTGCCAATTTCTGTTATTTAATTTAATTTGATGAAAGGCTACCTATTTGACGATTACAATTCGCCCTTCGTAGACAGCCCCTTGACTTCGCTTACCAACTACACTGAGGGAAAAGACATCCGAATTTGGCATTTCACTAGAACTTTACAGAAAAAATGTTGGGATGCAATTCTTTCATTAAGGGATTGATTGATTAGCTAATTGCCTGATGGTCGCATATACATAGAATCTAGCTGAATAGAAAGAAATATTGATTCTAACTGAAAAACATAATACAAAAAAGCTTCAGGTGGGGGTTTTAAACCCTATAGATTCTGTTATCATTTTCGAAATTTTCAAAATGGATCAACAGTTTACTATCCAAACTATCAGTACTTTTAGAGAATTTTACACATACCTCACAGGAATGAATCTGCAAACACTTTCATTTATCATCATCAGCCTCAAAAATTGATTTACTATAGAGTGTGATTCTACACCCAAAATTCTGCTATCTTCCTCTTCTCCTTCTGAATCTTCATCTTCAGTTTCAAAAAAATCACTATCACTGTCAGTTTGATTTAAATTGCTAACGAATTCATCCACAACTCATCCCAGTGTTTTAAAACAGCAGAAAATTTAAAATCGATATTGAGACATGCTACGTGAGATTTCATTGCTGCCCACGAGTTCTATAGGGTTCAACTAGCGGTTATAGGGTGGCAATCTGAATACATCGTGCCCAGCATCATGCAGAATTTTATCTATTGTAAACTTCTTATAAGCAGGCTTATATCATCATTTCTGTTTTGGTTGTTGAGTAAGTTTGGCCTTTTTCTGTTTGTATATTATGATACGGTGCGTTGTCTATAACAACCACGCTTTTGGGAGGTAGGTTTGGAACTAACTTTTCTTCCAACCACTTTTTACAATTGTTAAAATTCATCTCATTATGGTAATCGCCTGTACTACACGTAGATTTCCATCTCACATACACATTGGGTATGAATCCATGTTCACTGCCGGCATGGAGAATAATCAACCTGGCCCCTTTGTTTACAGATTTTTTTATGCTTTCCATGGAGCCACCAACCCAGGTTTTGGGGTTTGTATGGGAAGCGTGTATATATGTCTCGTCAGTATAGATCACACTGGACGTCCTTCTTGTCTATATTTCTGCATACTCCTCAAGAACATTATACGTAAATGGCGAATTTCTGGTTTTTCCATTAATAGCTTCCTATTGGTCTCAAATGATTGCCACTTAAACCCTAATTTATGAATTTCTTTACGCAACGTTTCTCTGCTTCCTCGATATCCTACTAGCTCAATCATCTTCCTGTGTACACATTGCAAGGTAGGTACACGTTTTTCGGTTACATGAAAGTTTATTATTGTTTTTCGTAACAATCCTCTGTTGAAACCATCCAGACCCATCTTACTATTAATATTTCTCCGTTTGTTTGGTGTAGAAAATGAAATTGTGCTGTTCTCTTGTATATTTAACGCTTCCTTTTTAATGCGTTTGATGGTAATCATACTGACACCTGTAGCTGCAGAGACCCCGTTCTTGTTTTATAATTTACAATAGTTTTGAATGAAAAAAAAACCCATTTTGTACACAGGCTTTGATATAACATTCAACCAAGATGTTAGGTCTCACCGCTGCTCAAATGGGCAAGTAATTCGTGAACAATTCTTTGTCATTTATAGATATATATGTTATACTCATCATGAAGGCTAAAGACAATTTGAAATCTTTCTGTGATAAAGTGCTTTTTTTTCATTAATGGTTAAAACTATATGCAAAATTACGTGAACGAACATAGGCATTTTAGACAAAGTCTTCTCAAAGTAATTTATTTTTCATTGTTGCATAAATTTTGGAATCCGCGCATCTGACCTTGGTAGACCAAGCTAGATTTGTCAAACTGTAATCACAGATACCGCAATTAAAAATTGAAAAGCGCGGGGGGGTAGGTGGAGCAGTTTGCTGCACCTCAGCGCTTCTGAGAACGAATGCCTAATTTTGAAGAACATGCCATGAGTCAATGTCGAGGAATGTAATCATACTATGTAAAATTAAGCTTTGCCCTCGTAATACAAACGAATTTTTCTGCCACTGTAGGATATAACAAAGTTTTCGGTCCTTTGATGCAAGAGAATCTAAGAAATTTAAATTACGAATTGGAAAACAATATTCAGAATTTTTCACCACAGATCTGAAGCATTAACCGGTCAATTTCACATGTATGTATATATTTTTCGCAAGATCATCATTTCACAAATGCCAGTTCGATACATTATTTTAGAGTTTATTATTGCAAACAATATTGTTGCGGTATGTTTGGGTCGTTTCTGACTTTTCCTATAGACTTAGCTAGTGCTGAATATGTCATGAGGTGTTTGAAAATTGTTAAAGAATATCATCGGTCTTCTTTGAATGAAGACACGCCAAACAATTTTTGTATCATCTACATCAAATCAAGATCAGTTGCGAATTCACGCATTCAGTAACAAATGCAAAATGAGGATTCAAAGCTATATGATTACGGTACCCATCCGATGAAAAATTTTCATTTCACAATGCATCACTTGTTTATGATGATGTTCTTAAATCTGCCACTGGCTTGGGTTTTAGATCTACCTATTCAGCAGCATTTACCGTTTCATTAGCTAATTTCGAAAAGTTTTTGCAAAATCTCACAAACTTGATATTTTTGAAAATATATTGAGTCATGAGACGAAGACAAGTGCTGATGAAAATGGGCTGATAACTAGTTATAACGTACTTTTTATGATGTGCCTAGTGCATATCCAATTTTGATATTCGTTTCAGGTTTGGATCTAGGTCAATAAGAAGAAGTGTACGAAGTGGATCCATCAAATTAAAGCAAACTTATGAACATCTGATGGAAAATGGAGACATAGGTGTGAACAGAGTAACTTCTAACAGAGCCCGGCCTCATGATTTGGATATTAAGCTTCTGCAAGCCAAGAGACAACAGGCCGAAATGAGAAGGTATTTTTGACACTTTATTGTACGGTGTTGTAAGTACTAGTTGAGCCAAAATTCATGAATATCTATTTCCCTTTCGTCCCTTAGACTCTATCTTCCTATAGGCGGACATTTTGATACCCGCGCCAAGTGGCGAGGAATTATTGTAATCGTGAAAAATTTCGAAAATGAGATATTATGTTTATGTCCGTCTGTCCGTTAATATTTGACCCAGTAGAACTTGGAAAGTACCGATCTGATTTTGATGAAATTTTGAAACAAGGTAACTAGAATGTCAAGAACGAAAAATGTTTTTTTTTCTTGAGAAACTGGTTCAGCGGCGGCGGAGCAGCGAACAACAAAATAAAAAAAAAACTCCAACCTCGTTTTTTTTTGGTGCTGAAGGGTCTCCTCATAATTTTAAGCAAAAATTTGGGTAGAGCTAAGATTGGGGGATGAGAGTTGTACAAGTCATGAGAGGTTGTAAATATTGCATTTTCGTATCTGTGCTCCATTATTAAGCAGCTTCTGATCCCGATAATACAATGCATTCATTAGATATAATAGTCGTACACATTTATGCATGTGAAGCTTAGTTCCAAAGGTTGGCTACATGATCAATGGTATCCCCTAACATAGTCATACATGTGAAGGTAGCTCCAAAAGATGACTCCACAATCCTACCCGCCGCTAGATTACAGCGCCCCGAATAAATGCTGTCCGCCTGCGATGCGCCGTGGCCGTAGCATTAAGGATACCCCAAACTGACGCGAATATTTCGCAGCGACTGCGATCAATTCGCGACGACATTGTCGCCCAGGGACTCTTCTAGTAGAAGCAAATGAACAAGAACAGACCTGTGCGTCAATTTAGCTCACAGCGGTGCGACAGTGCAGCGTCTAAATTCTAATTCGGTGCTTGCACGATTTTTAGCGCTGTCGCAATGGCAAACACCTCTGGAAATAATTAAACAATTTCCAATTCTCTATGACTTGAACAAAGGGGACTACAAAAAAAATGTTCGAAAAAAAGACAAAATCTGGGATGAGAGGTATGAGATAGGAGTGGAATTGAATGACACCGGTAAGTTCATCTTTACTGAGAAATTATTATAATACGTTTATTATTTATGAATGGCTTAGCTAAGCTGATATTGACCAACAATATTAGGAGTTGAAGTAGTCAACAAATTTTTCTTGTGTAGAAAATGCCAGATTCGTTGCGCGTCTTGGATCATTTTCGATGTTGGTAAAGGCTTGTGATGGATCTGGATCATCGTCTATAAGGTGTATATACTGTTCGTCACATTGCTTACTGCGTAAAAAAATATGCAGAACGCATGTAGTTTTTACTATTAAAATTGTAGTATCTCTTTTCGTTTCCATGGGCCTATAAAAAATTCTCCACTTTTGACTTTCGACTTGTAGTATGGATCAACGATTTTATGTTTACCTCAGAGTTATGTCAAGCCTTTCTTCCGGAGAAATAGCCTCCCGATAATCCGTATCCATCTTTTTAATGTCTTCTTTAATATAATCTAATATCTCATCGAAGCAATCACTTGTCATTCGAAAGTATATATAGAACCGTTTTTTGTCTTGGCGCAATTCAGACATTAATGTTTGGAATTCCAACAATTTCCTTCTTCCTAAGTTAATTTTATGGTACCATTTTCTTCGCTTCCTGTAAATATTTGCGAATGTTCTATTTTTTTGAGACCTAGATATTGCAAGAAATGCATACCTACTCCATTCTTTCTCCGCCAAAGCAAGATATAGAATTGCTTCTTCTTCATCTGAAGAGTACATGTTTTAATTTGATTTTCAAGCTACAATCTCACACCGTTTACTGCCAATCCACTGCGATCTTTTCGCTTCGATATGAAAGTCCCTCAGATGTTCGCAGCGAATTTCGCGAGAATTATATCGCCACGAATATCGCAGCGGATTAATCGCGTTGGTTTGGGGGATCCTTTACTCATAGAAGCCCGTGACGCGCATACGAGGTGAGCGCGGTAATTATATACATTCTGTCTGTGCCTACGAGTCTTATGCTATTGCGGTATTGCATTAACTGGTTCTGCAGACTTTGTAGGTTCGTATCTAATGCTAGCGTACACCTCAACTCATAATAAACAGGCCTGTCGTGTATTTTTTTTTTCGTGTAAACCTGCATAAGTGCGTCGAATTGCTTTTCAGGGTTTAAAGTACACAGCAAGAGCTATTATAATCAGTTATCAAAATGTTGTTACAGACGATCTTACACCCCAGCTCCAAAGAAAGAAGTCTGTCCGGTACGGTGCGCGATACTCCCTGCAATTTAGGAAAAAATGTTTTTTCGTGAAAACCTGCACAAGTGCATCGGTGTGCTTTTCAGGGTTTAAAATACACAACAAGAGCTATTATAATCAGTTATCAAAATGTTGTTACAAATGGTCTTACACCCCAGCTCCAAAGAAAGAAGTCTGTCGGGTACGGTGCGCGATATTGTAGGAAAAAATTGTTTCGTGAAAACCTGCAGAAGTGCGTCGATGTGATTTTCAGGGTTTAAAGTACACAACAAGAGTTATCATAATCAGTTATTAAAATGTTGTTACAAATGGTCTTACACCCCAGCTCCAAAGAAAGAAGTCTGTCGGGTACGGTGCGCGATACTCCCTGCAATTTAGGAAAAAATGTTTTCGTGAATACCTGCACAAGTGCGTCGATGTGCTTTCCAGGGTTTGAAATACACAACAAGAGCTATTATAATCAGTTATCAAAATGTTGTTACAAATGGTCTTACACCCCAGCTCCAAAGAAAGAAGTCTGTCGCGTACGGTGCGCGATACTCCCTGCAATTTAGGAAAAAATTGTTTTCGTGAAAACCTGCAGAAGTGCGTCGATGTGCTTCTCAGGGTTTGAAATACACAACAAGAGCTATTATAATCAGTTATCAAAACGTTGTTACAAACGGTGTTACACCCCAGCTCCAAAGAAAAAAGTCTGTCGGGTACGGTGCGCGATACTCCCTGCAATTTGTGAAAAAATTTTTTTCGTGAAAACCTGCAGAAGTGCGTCGGTGTGCTTTTCAGGGTTTAAGGTACACAACAAGAGCTATTATAATCAGTTATCAAAATGTTGTTACAGACGGTCTTACACCCCAGCTCCAAAGAAAAAAGTCTGTCGGGTCCGGTGCGCGATACTCACTGCAATTTAGGAAAAATTATTTTTCGTGAAAACCTGCAGAAGTGCGTCGATGTGATTTTCAGGGTTTAAAGTACACAACAAGAGCTATCATAATCAGTTATTAAAATGTTGTTACAAATGGTCTTACACCCCAGCTCCAAAGAAAGAAGTGTGTCGGGTACGGTGCGCGATACTCCCTGCAATTCAGGAAAAAATGTTTTTTCGTGAAAACCTGCACAAGTGCATCAGTGTGCTATTCAGGGTTTAAAATACACAACAAGAGCTATTATAATCAGTTATCAAAATGTTGTTACAAACGGTATTACACCCCAGCTCCAAAGAAAGAAGTCTGTCGGGTACGGTGCGCGATACTCCCTGCAATTTAGGAAAAAATGTTTTCGTGAATACCTGCAGAAGTGCGTCGATGTGCTTCTCAGGGTTTGAAATACACAACAAGCGCTATTATAATCAGTTATCAAAACGTTGTTACAAATGGTCTTACACCCCAGCTCCAAAGAAAAAAGTCTGTCGGGTACGGTGCGCGATACTCCCTGCAATTTGTGAAAATTTTTTTTCTGAAAACCTGCAGAAGTGCGTCGGTGTGCTTTTAAGGGTTTAAGGTACACAACAAGAGCTATTATAATCAGTTATCAAAATGTTGTTACAGACGGTCTTACACCCCAGCTCCAAAGAAAAAGGTCTGTCGGGTCCGGTGCGCGATACTCACTGCAATTTAGGAAAAATTATTTTTCGTGAAAACCTGCAGAAGTGCGTCGATGTGCTTCTCAGGGTTTGAAATACACAACAAAAGCTATTAAAATCAGTTTTCAAAATGTTGTTACAAGTGGTCTTACACCACAGCTCCAAAGAAAGAAGTCTGTCGGGTACGGTGCGCGATATTGTAGGAAAAAATGGTTTCGTGAAAACCTGCAGAAGTGCGTCGATGTGATTTTCAGGGTTTAAAGTACACAACAAGAGCTATCATAATCAGTTATTAAAATGTTGTTACAAATGGTCTTACACCCCAGCTCCAAAGAAAGAAGTCTGTCGGGTACGGTGCGCGATACTCCCTGCAATTTAGGAAAAAATGTTTTTTCGTGAAAACCTGCACAAGTGCATCAGTGTGCTATTCAGGGTTTAAAATACACAACAAGAGCTATTATAATCAGTTATCAAAATGTTGTTACAAACGGTATTACACCCCAGCTCCAAAGAAAGAAGTCTGTCGGGTACGGTGCGCGATACTCCCTGCAATTTAGGAAAAAATGTTTTCGTGAATACCTGCAGAAGTGCGTCGATGTGCTTCTCAGGGTTTGAAATACACAACAAGCGCTATTATAATCAGTTATCAAAACGTTGTTACAAATGGTCTTACACCCCAGCTCCAAAGAAAAAAGTCTGTCGGGTACGGTGCGCGATACTCCCTGCAATTTGTGAAAAAATTTTTTTCGTGAAAACCTGCAGAAGTGCGTCGGTGTGCTTTTCAGGGTTTAAGGTACACAACAAGAGCTATTATAATCAGTTATCAAAATGTTGTTACAGACGGTCTTACACCCCAGCTCCAAAGAAAAAGGTCTGTCGGGTCCGGTGCGCGATACTCACTGCAATTTAGGAAAAATTATTTTTCGTGAAAACCTGCAGAAGTGCGTCGATGTGCTTCTCAGGGTTTGAAATACACAACAAAAGCTATTAAAATCAGTTTTCAAAATGTTGTTACAAGTGGTCTTACACCACAGCTCCAAAGAAAGAAGTCTGTCGGGTACGGTGCGCGATATTGTAGGAAAAAATTGTTTCGTGAAAACCTGCAGAAGTGCGTCGATGTGATTTTCAGGGTTTAAAGTACACAACAAGAGCTATCATAATCAGTTATTAAAATGTTGTTACAAATGGTCTTACACCCCAGCTCCAAAGAAAGAAGTCTGTCGGGTACGGTGCGCGATACTCCCTGCAATTTAGGAAAAAATGTTTTTTCGTGAAAACCTGCACAAGTGCATCAGTGTGCTATTCAGAGTTTAAAATACACAACAAGAGCTATTATAATCGGTTATCAAAATGTTGTTACAAACGGTATTACACCCCAGCTCCAAAGAAAGAAGTCTGTCGGGTACGGTGCGCGATACTCCTTGCAATTTAGGAAAAAATGTTTTCGTGAATACCTGCACAAGTGCGTCGATGTGCTTTTCAGGGTTTGAAATACACAACAAGAGCTATTATAATCAGTTATCAAAATGTTGTTACAAATGGTCTTACACCCCAGCTCCAAAGAAAGAAGTCTGTCGGGTACGGTGCGCGATATTCACTGCAATTTAGGAAACATTTTTTTTCGTGAAAACCTGCAGAAGTGCCAATCTTTCAGATTGAATGACCGTTATACATTTTTTATTATATTGTCTTCAGAAACCAACGCGAGGAGGATCTGCGAGAGAATCACCCATTTTTTGACACGCCTCTGTTTGCTGTCCCAAGAGAAAGCAGATTTCGCAAACTGTGTCAAATGATAGTTTACGCTCGGTATGATGCAAGGCTTAAAGATCCGCTGACTGGGAAGGAACGTAAAGTCAAGTACAAAACCCTACAGTGAGTAAAAATATATTTCAGGTTACTATATGTGCTGTAGTGTGGACCACGCAAAGTAAAATAATGTTATCGTCCATGAGTAGGCACATTCTTATTTCATTTGGTCATCTTTTAAAAACTGAGTAAGCCTTGTTTCACGTCGATTTTGGTTGTAAGCGGAGTATGATCAACCTCTGTTACTTGCAGTTCTATCCCAAGATCCTATAAAAACTTCGATTTGCTGTCGAAGGGAGTTAGAGCGACTTTCAAAGATGTGGTGATGATGTGTAGTCATATTGAAAGTCTTCTGCCAACATAAAATATCGGATTGACCGTATAGACTTTCATTGTCTAGACATTTTTTGAGAACACGACGTTTCTAGTGATGTGGTATCTTCAACCGTCTTTAGGTGAATTGGCAAAGGCGGTCCTTCCGTGGTTACTCACACTCGCATCGCTGACCAAACTGAAAGGACATGTTCGCCAATTCACCCAAATCGTGATCTCAAAAATCGTATAGTCAACGAAAAGTATTTATTTCACATTTAACACTGTTCTGGATGGAGAACAATCGTCTCATTAATTTAAATCCTTTCAGCAATTTCCTTGGCTTAGTGACGTATCTTGACTGGGTAATGATAACGATGACAACACTATCATGTCTCTCGATGATGTTCGAAACACCTTACTATCGGGTCATGGAAAACGTTAGCCTGCAAATCGCCGAATACGGATTTGTTATCTTCATGAGCATCGAGTTAGCTTTGAAAATTTTGGCTGATGGACTTTTCTTCACCCCGAAAGCTTACGTCAAAGACGTTGCTGCTGTGCTTGATGTTTTTATATACCTCGTAAGTATTATAATCCATTATAATAGCTAACGCAAGAAATAGGGAAATATCTCCCAGATATTATCTACTCTAAAGCATGTAACGGGTGTTTTTTTAAGAGGTATAGGATTTGATTTTCAAAAAAAACACAAAAAATTTGAACAAACGATTAAATCTTTATTTGAGTCGATAGAACGGTCGATATAATTTAATGTTTACAGATTATTTCATGTAAGTGTTGGCCGCGGCTCCGCTTTAGATGGCCCATGCGCAAGGTCCAATTTTTGGCACACTCTCTCCAACATATCGGCCGGTATCTCACGAATAAATGCTTCAATATTGGCTTCCAGTGCGTCAGTCGTTGCTAGTTTATCCCTGTAGACATTAGCCTTAACATGGCCCCACAAGAAATAGTCCAACGGCGTTACATCACACGATCTAGGCGCAAATTGACGGGCCCCAAACGTGAGATAAACTGTTCACCGAACTCGGCTCTCAATAGGGCCATTGTTTCGTGTGCGGTGTGGCATGTGGCACCGTCTTGTTGAAACCACATGTCAGCCAAGTCCAGCTCTTCCATTTTGGGCAAAAAAAATTTGTTATCTTCCCCCGCTAGCGCTCGCCATTCACAGTTACGTTCCGGCCATTGTCGTCTTTGAAGAAGTACGGCCCGATGATGCCACCGGCCCATAATCCACACCAAACAGTAATTTGTTCGGGATGCATGGGTAGCTCATGCAATGCTTCTGGCTGGTCTTCACTCCAGATGCGGCAATTTTGCTTGTTAACGTATCCATTCTACCAGAAATGAGCTTCGTCGCTGAACACAATTTTTCGATAAAAATGTGGATCTTCCTCCAACTTCGCCAGCGCCCATTCACCAAATTGGGAACGTTGTGGGAGGTCGTGTGGCTTCAATTCTTGCACCAGCTGGATCTTATAAGCTTTTACACCCAAATCCTGTCGCAAAATTTTCCACGTAGTGGAGTAACAGAGGCCCAATTGCTGCGAACGGCGGCGAATCGACATTTCACAGTCATCACTAACACTGGCGGATACAGCCGCAATATTTTCTTCAGTCCTCACTCTACGTCTGCGTGTTGGTGGTTTAATGTTCGATAATGTAAACTGGGTTCGAAATTTAGTCACAAGCTTCCGAATAGCTCCCTCAGTAGGCCGTACACTCTCTTAACCGAGCATGAATTTTGATAGTAAAATTCAATAATTTGCAAGCGTTGTTCGTTCGTAAGTCGATTCATGGTTAAATTATAGACCAAACTGAACAAGTTTGACAATGACATAAGACACGATTCACGCGTCATCTGTCAAAAACAGTGTTGCCAAAAAGATACTAGCAAAAAAATCACCCATTATTAAATAAATTAGGGAAATATTGTATAAGACACGTTAAGCTTATTAAAATAGCGTCACCTTGCTTTTGATCATCCTGGAGACCACAGTGGAAAATTCTAAGCCCAATCAGAATACCTACCTTTACAAAAAAAATATTCTTCATATTTCAGGTCAGCTTAACATTTCTTTGTTGGATGCCTAAAAGCGTCCCACCGAATTCCGGAGCACAACTTTTGATGATTTTGAGATGTTTGAGACCGCTGAGAATTTTTACGCTGGTACCGCATATGAGCAAAGTTGTATATGAACTGTGCAGAGGATTTAAGGAAATCCTTTTGGTATCTACACTTCTGATACTACTGATGTTTATTTTTGCCAGTTACGGTGTACAACTGTATGGAGGTAGACTTGCCAGGTAGGTGGCAATCTATCAGATTTATTTTTGTACCGAAATGACAACAGAATTTTGTTCTCGCTCCCCTCAAATGGTTCACCAGAATCTTTACATCACTGGTATGTCTTGATACGGAGGTAAATAAGTATAACATATCCGTTTTAGATGTAATGATCCTAATATTACAAGGCGAGAAGACTGCACGGGAATTTTTCTGAGGCGAGTATTTGTCACAAAAATGAAAGTACAACCAGGAGAGAACGAGACTTACCCAGCTATGCTAGTACCGAGAGTATGGTAAGTACAGATGTACATCATTTTTCGATATTGACAATATCCAATTAATTTTCAGGGCGAACCCAAGAAGATTCAATTTCGATAATATCGGCGATGCAATGTTGACCCTTTTCGAAGTTTTGTCTTTCAAGGGATGGCTGGATGTAAGAGATGTTCTTATAAAAAACCTAGGGCTTGTAAGCAATTTAACAACTATCGAAGTATCTTGTTTATTAATTGCTGTTTTTTTAGGTCCATGCAGTTTACATACATGTATATATTTTTCTTGGCTGTATGATAGGTCTCACACTATTTGTTGGTGTCGTCATTGCCAACTATTCCGAGAACAAGGGTACTGCTTTGCTGACTGTGGATCAAAGAAGATGGTATGTATGTACTAGTACATATTGCATACGTGAACGATTTTTTTTTTTTGCTTATGTAAAACTATGATACTTTATAGTGGACATATTAAAAGACAATGATTTTAATTACTTATTGAAAAAGGAATGAAAGCTCAATTTGTATATGAAATATTGCATTTTTTATCTATATGTTTTAGGTGTGATCTCAAAAAGAGATTGAAAATAGCTCAACCGTTACATTTGCCTCCTAGACCAGATGGCAAAAAATTTAGAGCTTTCATTTATGATATAACTCAAAATATCAAGTTCAAAAGATTTATTGCTGTCATGGTATTGATCAATAGTGCACTTCTGGGTGTAGGGGTAAGCATCAATTCCTCAGTAGTATGAAAGGATCGTCGACTGTTTCCAAAAATGATTACAGGTCCAAGGGACATTCAAATGTGTAACCTTAACAGAAAAATTGTGTCAAGTCAGTCAAGTTCTTTCACAACTCGAATGATTCATATCTTGGAACCATACTAAACATATTGTAAATATCCTTGATTCACAGGAATCCTACGGTTCTAATTTAGACCATTTTCTAGATCTTAAAATTTTTGTGAGGACCGAATACTTGTGAATGTAGCATCAAGATATGAAATGAATAACATTGCACTTATCAAAACTGTATTACTGGGTCATAAAAAACGTTCTGGATGCTAAAAAATCCATCTCATTGAGGATAAGTTCTATGCTTTATAGAGCTAACCTCTCAGTGTGAGCTGTTCCTTCTAGTAGATTCTCTAGACGTGATAGGATAAGCTATTTAATCCATTTTCAGTGGAATAAAGATGAACCTTACACAGAAATCCTAGCGACGGTTGACATTATCTGTACCTGTTTATTTGTGGTGGAAGTCGTGATGAAGAATATAGCCTTTACTCCCAGAGGCTACCTACAATCTAGAAGAAACAGATACGATCTTTTTGTAACTGTGATGGGCGTCATTTGGATGTTCTTCCATATCATGTTTAAGGTTTGTTACATTAATATTCAAGCGACACAATAATTGCCGTTAGAATCCTCGAATTGTTCTATACCATAGAGAGAAAATGTCGTCAAGTAGGTTAACTCTCTAAACGGATCAAGCCAGTCAAACAGATCCATACAATTAGTCCATGGACATTCTTTCGCTGCCTCACCGGTAGTTACCGTCCATACAGTCAGATGCGTCAGCGCCCCCGCGGCACTGCTGAAGTACGAGCAGAACAGTAAATCAGACGGGTACGCCGGGCGATAAGCCCATTTAGCAGGAGGCGAGTATCAAAAATATCATTGTAAGTTTTAAACATAAAAGTAAAAATGAGATATCCCTTACCCCACCGCCAATCCCATTTTCAACCCCTATATTTTTCTGAATATGATCAGGAGCCTCTGAAATGACAAAAACGAAGTTTGACAGACTGACAGGCAAACCGATGGAAATGAGTGACATGGTTTTTCGTGATTTACATGTGTGACATCCAAAAATTATATTTCATTTTCGAATTTTTTTCGAGAATGCAATACTTCCTCGCAGTCGCGTAGGAAGGAAAATTATGATGAGAAATTTGTAATCCGATCCTGACTGTTTGATAATCGCTTTGGAGATGACAAAAGCTTCACCTTGATCATTGTACATTTGTCTCATTTGTAGTTTTTAAAATAAATAGGATCATTTTTTTGTAGCGCCTGAAAGTAAGGTACGATAAGATTCTCTTTTGCTATGTAATGGTTATCCTTGGTGGTGACCTGCAAAGGAAGAAAGCGAAATTTTTCAAAATTATTGACGGAAAGGAAAACAACAGGTTCATTGTATTTCCAGTAACCATTCACATTTGCCATTATGGTGGTCAAATAAGTATTGAATTGATCGTGTAAGGCAGCTGGAATGATTCAATGTAGACTGTCTCATGGTTAGGGAAGGATGCAATGACTGAGTTGTTTTATTTTAGTCTAAGATCCGAAATAGAAACGATTTTCACCCAGCGTTTACTGGAGGAAAAGTATTTCATTTCAATTTTAGTAAGTTAAGTTATTAAAAAATTCATTGCGAGTGGGTTGTTCAAAAAAAATATAATAATAATATTGTAACACCCTGTATATTGCGGTAGGTCATAGTTTGAGTTCGATTTTGTGCTGTCAAAAAGTAGGTACATACGAGCCCTGTCTCAATGAAGTTGGCCCAACTATCAACACAATGTTTTTTATGAAATATTCCTGACATACAGCTGTGTGTGTTTTTTACCATTTTTAAGTAATGTACCATGGATCCAGCTTTCATGAGGCTACAAAATGTTTCCTTCAATTTAACCTTTAATAACATTTAGCAACAATCTCACATACTACTCTCCTGAAGATGATGGCATAGCTCATCGAAAGCAAGAGACTAATAAAGTATAACGAGTCCTCATCGCTTTAATCATGTCTAAGTACTCAACTATATATATATATATATGTATATATAGGTGCAAAATTAAAGCTTCCGCCTTTTGTTGGGTACTTCGACAAAATTTAAGCAAGGAGAGGACTCTTTATACTTTTTTATTCTCTCTAGCTTTCAATGGTCTTTGCCATCATCATCAGGAGAGTAGTATGTGAGGATGTTGCTAATTGTTGTTTACGTATAGGATGAGGGAAACGTCCAGTAACATGGTGAGAGCTGGATAGACGGTACAATGGTCAAAATTATACAAACTACACACAGCTGTATAAGGTCCATCAGCAAGAAGTAATAGCACAAAATTCGAGTAAAATCTGATTCAATGAATTCATTTGATTTTCAGAATGATCTAACCTACTTCATAGGATTCATGGTGGTTATTCTGAGATTCTTCACAATAACAGGAAAACACGCAACATTGAAGATGTTAATGTTGACTGTTGGAGTGTCAGTATGCAAAAGCTTCTTCATCATTTTTGGCATGTTCTTGTTAGTATTCTTCTACGCTCTCGCTGGTACCATAATATTTGGCACTGTCAAATATGGAGAAGGGATTGGAAGGTAACGGGAGTTTCTATACCTAACAGATTCTCAATAACTCTACGATCAGATTCAGGTTCTGTTATTAAATGCTTTATCTTAGTATTCAACTCCCATTCTGTATCTATCAAATGGATGTGACCACAAATCACGACAAGATAATTCTATTGATATTTCGGCTGCCACGGCCATATTAGAGCTGGATATACATTTTTAATAAATCTGAAAAACAAGAAATGAATACTTGGATGACTTAAACATATCATGTTTCATGTCTTGCGAGTAAAAGATGTGAGATAGAAGTATAGAGTAAGATGACGAAATCGGATGAATGATACAAGTATGTTATATTTTAAAGAAAGTTAGATTTGTATCCTACAAAATTAAATACCTTGGGAATATATTGACAGAAAAATATCTTCGAACATTATACCATGCACTGATTGAGCCTCATCTCACATATGGTATATTAGCATGGGGAGCTGCATGTTCCTCACGTATCTATAATTTAGATGTTTTTCAAAAAAGTATTCTAAAAATGATATTTAAAAAACCGAAACTTTATCCCACTGAAAAATTATACGCGGATGTTCGAATGTATGATATAAGACAGCTTTATTTCTTACACAGTATCACTCACTACCATAAATTTGTAAACACCGACCAAAAAATTAAGCATAATCATTATACCAGGTACAAAATTTGTGGCACAGTAGTTCCTCAACCGCATAAATCTATAATGCAGCGATCGTATCTCTATTTAGCGCCTAAATTTTATGAAATTATACCTAAAGACTTAAAAGATTTACGTTTCGGAAATTGTTTCAAAAGAAATTTAAAAAAGTGGCTACATTCTATATCTAGGACTGAAATTCATAAACTCATAAATACGAACATCAACTAAATACATAATCTACTGTAGCTAATTTTTGTCCTTTTTTGTCATTTGCATTCTACAGTTTCAACTTAAATTTATTGGTCCATGTACAAGCGATGTCTTCTATTGGGCCTGTTTTGATTTTATATTTATTTACTCATATTGTTTGTTATCTTTGTACATTGAGTGAATAAATATTATTATTATTATTATTATTATTATTTATACTGTCAACGATCGGTACATTATCTTGCAGGATACTTTTTTCTAGCTGCCACATCACCTCTATAAACTAACTTTCTCTTGAAGTTTCGTCGTATTTGGATGCTTTCTAGGTTTATCATTATCGAAAATACTCTTATGTTCTTCCAGACGCGCTAACTTCGAGTCTCCAGTGACAGGCGTAGCTATGCTTTTCCGTATCGTAACGGGTGAGGATTGGAACAAAATAATGCACGATTGCATGATTCAACCACCGTATTGCACGCCAGCTGCAAACTATTGGCAAACAGATTGTGGAAACTTCACAGGTTCCCTAATTTATTTCTGCACTTTTTATGTAATCATCACTTACATTGTACTGAACCTGTTGGTGGGTAAGTTGACTTTGCTTACTTTTTGCCATTTAGATTGTAGATCTCTTAAATAAAATGAAAACCTATTATGATAATTCACTAATCTATTTACACAAGCATTACATAGCTGGAGTATCTTAGGGAGTGACAATGGCAACACTTTCTGTGTGTTAGCCTCAAAAATGGTGTGTCATTTGTTGGAGGTGGAGAACACTTAGCCGCGCTGCGATGTTGCCATTTGGCTTTATCTTTGATACCCCGTGATTATAGATATCACTGGTGATATACTGAATATTTATTACATTGCAGCTATTATCATGGAGAATTTCTCGTTATTCTATTCAAACGAAGAAGATGCCTTACTTTCCTATGCAGATATTCGGAATTTTCAAAATACTTGGAATGTTGTCGATATACATCAGAGGGGAGTTATTCCTGTCAGAAGGGTTAGTATCATATTTCGAAAAACCTGTATTTTATGTACATATGAGCTTGTTAAATCTCAAACGAAGTAGCTCTAAGACATGAAACATATGGTTACTTTAAAAGCTTATCCCTGAAAACAAAGTATTAACTTTTATGTTTTGAAAAGATAAAATTATACTTCCAGGTCAAGTTCATCTTGAGACTGTTAAAGGGTAGATTAGAGGTAGATCCTCAAAAAGACAGACTCCTGTTCAAACATATGTGTTACGAGCTTGAAAGACTCCACAATGGTGAAGATGTTACCTTCCACGATGTCTTGAAGTAAGAATGTTGATATATCCAGTTACGAGGCAATTTTCATCCTATTCTTTTTTTTTGTAGCATGCTGTCATACAGATCTGTAGACATTCGTAAGGCTTTGCAGTTGGAAGAGCTGTTAGCGAGGGAGGAATTTGAGTATATTATTGAAGAAGAGGTGGCCAAGCAAACGATCAGAACATGGCTGGAGGGTTGCTTAAAGAAAATCAGATCTACCAGTGTAAGGCTCACGTTAAGATATAAATTCACATTATTGTCGAAAATAAGTTATTCGTAAGATTTACATGAAATTAACATAAAACTTTAAAAATGCTCTGACAAGTTTGGTTCCTTTTATACCTACCTGTTTATTATACTCTATTTCAGAAGCAGCAAAACAGCCTGATAGCTGGACTTCGAGCGACGAATGAAGCACTAATAATAACTCCAAAAGAAGAAGAAAAGGAGACAATAAAGAATGTCACAATAGATACTGGAAATGAGAAAGTTGATAAGGATAATGAGCCCAAAAAGCCAAAGGCACCTCTGCCAAGATCCGAAAGCACTGGTAGTTCTGCTGGTAAGTCACCTTTTTTATGCAGAGGAAGATTGCATTTTCACGATATTTCAATAACTACCTCAAGTTTTTTGTGTAAATTGTGTGGGTGGCCAATTAAATAATTGTCTGATTTGTTTCTTCAATACCCTTAGAATAAAATAAGATAAATTCAGTTTTTATCTTAGTATTTTATTCTGGTGGAAACATGGGAACACATTTCACCTATTCTGAGTGCCTTAAAATTCGACAACTTAACCTGCCATAAATGTAGTACTTCCAGCAACGCAGAACACGAATTATAAAAAAGGTATCGGAAATGTACGGGGAATATCAATGGAAATGTCTAAAGATACCAATATGTCAAAAATCACACATATTTAAATCCTTAAAGGTTTTCCGGAAATGATCAGGAGCCTCCGAAACATCAAAAAACCAGTTTTTATTTTTTCTATCTATTACCTATAACTCCTAGGCTACTGCACGGCACGGGTATCACGTATCTTGAAAAGTCACATTATGCCGATTTTTTTTGACATTACGCTGGTTTTTTACATTATATAGGTTATTCTACAAGTGTTAACTTAGCACTCAGTTGTACGTGTTGCCTACACGTCATGAGGCTTGTTATCAGTATTTGGCTTCGATGTGATATAAAATCTGCTTCCGAGATGGCATTACTGGAGGTCTAAGCTGTAAGTTGTATGTGTTGATGATAATTACATTGGGTGCTTGTCTCGAATACACTTAATTGAGATTCAAAGCTAGAAATTAGTAGCGCATCCACTTTCTCTTATCCATTCTGGAAATTACATATACAAATTTGCTGAATTTCAAAAATGAGAGAGATAAGAAATAATTATATTTACTGTACACTGCCATATACATGCTAACAGTAATTACACACAATGCGGGCGCGGTGATGATTTCCCGTAATTCTCCTCAGTTTTTCGTAATTTATAACTTTGAACATAACCTCTCTTCAGAAAGCACAACATATAAATAGCTCGGCATATTCAGTAACGATTTTCTAACACATCTAATATCACTGATTTTATACACATGCAGACCAATACACGTAATCATCCAGATGCGATCTTGCTATTCAACCAACTTTCTTCTCAAAGATAAAAACTACAGACCCGGATCACTCACCCTCACAAAACTATTCAACCAATAATGCGTAGTTTAGTTGAGTGATTCCTCCATAGATGGACGTTCATAACGATCCTAGTGAGCAAACGCGGAATGACTGTTTGCGCCCTAAAAGCTACCAAGTCTGCGGCTGAACAGGCATCAATCATCAATCATATCGATGGTATCATTAAAAATGTATTCCAGGTCGGAAATATTTAACCTCAACCCTATCCGATCCATCAACCGTCAAACCCGAGAAAGAACGTCCGCCAGCAGCATGTGCAACCACAGCACCAATGAAAAAGAAAAACACCAATCGGCCCGCTGCCATGACATTAATCAACGTGGCTGTGAACAAACCGGCCAATCACAACGAGAACTCAGCGCCGTTGGGCGGTGTTGCTGCGGAGAAGTCTCCGCCAGCGATGGGTATGGGCGGTGCTTATAGTGCCAAGCAGGCCACTCCCAAGGCGACGATGCATGAAATTAGGGACTGGTGGAACGAGCAGTTGGCTAATGCGTCGTCTAGTGACGAAGAGTGAGGGATATGAACTAGGAATGGCAATAGCTGGTGTCCTTTGAGATAAGATATATCGATCGATCAGCTGCCGCAAAGAAAAATATCGATGACAGCTAGACACAATACCTACAGGATTTCCTACTACAGTAAACTTCGCTGCAACTAAGTGGCCTCCCTCAAGAAGTAGTTGTTGCGCTTAACAAAGAACGATCTAACTACGTCAGTAACAAAATGTCATTGTCAACAACTGATAAGGAGGATTCGTCGTTCGATTATACAACTGTAAAAATTTAGGATTGTCAATTCCATAGACGTCCTTCGGAATTTCATGTACTGAACATCTTTATATATTTGGAAATTGAGAAAGAAGTCGACGTATTAGATAGATATTGTTACACTTAGTATACGTTTCTGTATACATATGTATATGTAAATGTGTTTTTCATGTTTAGATATTATTGTTCGGAGATAACCGTCCACGTTGTAAGATCAATCACAAATACGACATAAGTACACGTTAAAGAACGCCATTTTTAACGTTTAAGTCAATGGTCCCGTTCATCACAACGTAATACTACTGTAGCGATATTATTTTCTGCTAAACGCACATGATTACTTTGAGCGCTACCCGAGCTGTCCCCATTTTCTCCATCATGGCCAAAATATGCTCCGTTCTTGATCAAGTGGTATATTAAATACGTTTTGTTTGGTTCATTGTTTCCTTCGTCTGGGTTCGAAACAGTGTAGATGTCTTGTTAAAATAAAGCTGATATACAAAAGTTTGAGAGAAAACTTCAAAATTGGTGAACAAAAAGGGAAAATGGAGGGAAAGACCGAAACTATTACATACGAGTATAAAACGTCTATTCAGTCAATGAATCACCATACATTTACTTCATGCTGCAAAATGGTAAAATTACATTTAGGGGAGAGTCCTCCAATACCGTTACCTTAAGGTTTATCAACAAAAAAATCAAAATACTTATGGTTACATGTTTAAAACCTTCTGATATGTGTAAAGGAACTATTATGCTATTAATATAAATAATAAACAACTAGTAGGTTCAGAAGTAATCAAGTTTATTATTGCAATTCGAACACTAGAAAAAATCAGACTAAAAAAAATTGGCCTCCAGTACCGGCCAGTGATTAAGTAACCATTTATACAATACAATAATCGCAAATATACTGATCAGATAGCTCTGATACGTTTGCACAAGCCTCGTGGACCCAAATCTTGCAGTTTCCACATTGTATCCAATCCTCTTCGTGAGATTCGGCACACAAAGGACAAACTGTTTCTTCAATCGATCTACGAGGAGGAGGTAGGTTTTCGTTTTTATTTGTTTTTGTTTTCTTACTGACATCTCTTCCTGACAGCAAGCTTTTTCCCTTTTTAATAACATCTTTTTCTGAAACATTAACTTTCTTTTTAAGTTGTTCGACATTCCTTTTATCTGCCCTTTTCTCTTCCAGCATCCTTTTGTATGGAGAACTTGTTATAATTTCACTTCTTTCAGCTTTACGACGTCTTACAGTAGTTCTTCTTTTGGAAGCATCAGGAACCGGTGACAGTTCTGTAAGTGCAGCTTTAAAATTTTCTCTGGATTTATCAGCAATAACTTCTGTTTGAGTTTCTACTTGTTGAATAGATACAATTTCAGATTCGGCGTGAGTAGGAGTAGTTTGAGTCTCGGATTGTAAAGAAGTTGTAATGTCAGCTAATAAATTAGAAGTTGGAGTTTGAGATCCAAGTTGTCGAGAGGAAATGGATGTAAGTTCTCGCTGTGTAGAAATAGAATTTGACAGATTTGAACAAGCAGATGTTGAAGGTGTCGGTTCGGTTAGTTGAGAATGTGAGAGCGATGATTCTGTTGCTGATTGACTTTCTGTAACATTCGTCATGTCGGAACCAATGAAATCTAAATCACTGAAGATATTTCTATCAAAGGGGTGTATGCCAGTGCAGTGGAAGCCATTAACCGCGATATCCATTCGCGAAACTCGATTAAAAGCAATAGCAACAAACCCTGCAATCTCGTATTCACTGATTCTAATAGCAGGGTTTGCCCTCATCCACAAGTCACATGCATCATTGTACGCAGATTTAAATGGCTTCATGAACGTACGATCCAGTGGCTGTAACTTGTGGGTCGTGTGAGGTGGGGTGCTTAACATATGAATATTATTTTTTCTGGCAAACTCAATGACATCTAAGTCTTTATGACTAGCATGCCCATCTAGAATCAAGAGTACGGGATTCTGGGCTGTTGGATTAGAATATTGCACAAAGTGTTGCATCCATTTCAAAAATAATTCGGCATTCATCCAGCCGTTTGGTTGAGCTTCACCTACACTCTCATTTGGAGCATTAATCATTAGTCTTTCATTCATTCTGTTTCGTGGAAATATGAAATAAGGTGGTACGAACTGACCTCCAGCGCTCATTGCAAAAAGCACTGTAACGTTCTTTCCACGTTCTGCTGACGTAAGCTTTCCGACTTGCCTTTGGTTTTTAGTAGCTAACACTTTAGCATGTTTTTGAACAATGCTAACTCCAGTCTCATCACAGTTCCATATTTTATAAGGTGTGAATTTAAATCTCTCCATCAAAGTCTCAAGACCATCAAAGAATCGCATAACCTGAGGCCTGTTAAATCCTACTGCTCTCATTAAACTCGTTGATTCAGCAGTTCGCAATGATAAGTCACTATGTCTTTTCATAAACGAATAATAGTAATTTTTCCCTGCAGATTGTTTCTCTTTATTGAACTGGTGAGGTAACTTTAATTTCTCGGCCAGTTGGAAAGCGAGACGTAAAAATTCTTGTCTGTTTAAAGGCATTAGCCTGTTGGCCAAGTCTTTAACATGCGATGCCAATATTTCTTCATGTTCTGGTGCAAAAGTATTGTGAAAACGACCCATAACTGGCTCAATAGACATCTCTTTATTACTTTTAATAGCTCTAACTCTATCATTCAAAGTAGATCGTGGTACCTGATAGCGTTCTGCGGCTTGACGAGCACTTATTTTATGATTCAGTACCTTTTCCACGGCCTTATGCATGTTGGCAGGATCCCAGGTGCCCTTCTTTTGCGTTGTCTGACCATCATTCCCGTGACTTGACATTTTTGTATATCTGAAAGTAAAACAAAACAATTAAAAACGATCTAATAGCATGGCCGGTACTGTAGGACAACATTATGTCCGGTACTGGAGGAAACGAAAAAAAAACTAAATTCGATTTCTAACGAACATGAATGTACAAAGGTTAATTATAAAGACACTTTTCTATAGATATATAAGTACACTCTACTTACCAGTAGTTATTTGTTTTAAACTGGATCTCTGAACTTCGAAAATTGTGAATAGAATTTTAATTACGTAGTTAGCGTCCATCACGCGCAACTAAAATCTTTGAACTGGAAGTAAACTTGTCGTTGCAAGTTAACGCCGCGCGGGGAATATCATCCCGTGAGTGTATTGCACAAATCACGATAAAAATTTTAGCGCCATCTGTTGTCAGGTTGTAGAATTTGCAACTGGCTGGTACTGGATGCCGGCCGGTACTGTAGGACTCTCCCCTAGGTATCTAGCTGTAACTTAAGTACTATGTTATTTTAGATCCGAAAGTTGATAACTGACGAGCAGTGACATGTATCAAAATATCTTTCGGCTTCTGAAAAGCGCCGAAAGTAGCGCCACGCTGTGATGAACGAGACCAGTGATTTATTATTTACCATAAATGAGGTGCAAATGACGAACGTGGTTAATTTTTAGGGCCGTATCGTCAATTGTTCCTACAATTGTAGGACGCCTTTATGACCTTCTTGATTTCCATAGTCTTTTCTCTCCTTGGGAAAGGCTGGGGAATTTCTATATTTCTACTGGTCCGTGTCAGCGTCAGCGCTCTCATATTGTGAGGCTACGTTTTCTTTTTGAATTGTAGAAAATTTCAGGCTGATATAACAGATGATATAAATCAAAAGCAATTTGATGCAAAAAGATGTTTGTCACATAACCTCAAAATAGAGCGTTGACACGGAACAGTACAAAACTATGAAAATCAAGGAGGCCACAAAAGCGTCCTTCAGTAATTGTAGGAAGGACTGACGATATGACCCTCAGGTACGTTTACGTATGGGTTGCTTGTGATTACCAGTGGTCTCTAATACCACACACTTAAATGTTAGCGTTAACCTTAAATGACGTTTTAGTCATGATTTAGGTAGGGGAGAGTCCTACAGTACCGGCCGGCATCCAGTACCAGCCAGTTGCAAATTCTACAACCTGACAACAGATGGCGCTAAAATTTTTATCGTGATTTGTGCAATACACTCACGGGATGATATTCCCCGCGCGGCGTTAACTTGCAACGACAAGTTTACTTCCAGTTCAAAGATTTTAGTTGCGCGTGATGGACGCTAACTACGTAATTAAAATTCTATTCACAATTTTCGAAGTTCAGAGATCCAGTTTAAAACAAATAACTACTGGTAAGTAGAGTGTACTTATATATCTATAGAAAAGTGTCTTTATAATTAACCTTTGTACATTCATGTTCGTTAGAAATCGAATTTAGTTTTTTTTTCGTTTCCTCCAGTACCGGACATAATGTTGTCCTACAGTACCGGCCATGCTATTAGATCGTTTTTAATTGTTTTGTTTTACTTTCAGATATACAAAAATGTCAAGTCACGGGAATGATGGTCAGACAACGCAAAAGAAGGGCACCTGGGATCCTGCCAACATGCATAAGGCCGTGGAAAAGGTACTGAATCATAAAATAAGTGCTCGTCAAGCCGCAGAACGCTATCAGGTACCACGATCTACTTTGAATGATAGAGTTAGAGCTATTAAAAGTAATAAAGAGATGTCTATTGAGCCAGTTATGGGTCGTTTTCACAATACTTTTGCACCAGAACATGAAGAAATATTGGCATCGCATGTTAAAGACTTGGCCAACAGGCTAATGCCTTTAAACAGACAAGAATTTTTACGTCTCGCTTTCCAACTGGCCGAGAAATTAAAGTTACCTCACCAGTTCAATAAAGAGAAACAATCTGCAGGGAAAAATTACTATTATTCGTTTATGAAAAGACATAGTGACTTATCATTGCGAACTGCTGAATCAACGAGTTTAATGAGAGCAGTAGGATTTAACAGGCCTCAGGTTATGCGATTCTTTGATGGTCTTGAGACTTTGATGGAGAGATTTAAATTCACACCTTATAAAATATGGAACTGTGATGAGACTGGAGTTAGCATTGTTCAAAAACATGCTAAAGTGTTAGCTACTAAAAACCAAAGGCAAGTCGGAAAGCTTACGTCAGCAGAACGTGGAAAGAACGTTACAGTGCTTTTTGCAATGAGCGCTGGAGGTCAGTTCGTACCACCTTATTTCATATTTCCACGAAACAGAATGAATGAAAGACTAATGATTAATGCTCCAAATGAGAGTGTAGGTGAAGCTCAACCAAACGGCTGGATGAATGCCGAATTATTTTTGAAATGGATGCAACACTTTGTGCAATATTCTAATCCAACAGCCCAGAATCCCGTACTCTTGATTCTAGATGGGCATGCTAGTCATAAAGACTTAGATGTCATTGAGTTTGCCAGAAAAAATAATATTCATATGTTAAGCACCCCACCTCACACGACCCACAAGTTACAGCCACTGGATCGTACGTTCATGAAGCCATTTAAATCTGCGTACAATGATGCATGTGACTTGTGGATGAGGGCAAACCCTGCTATTAGAATCAGTGAATACGAGATTGCAGGGTTTGTTGCTATTGCTTTTAATCGAGTTTCGCGAATGGATATCGCGGTTAATGGCTTCCACTGCACTGGCATACACCCCTTTGATAGAAATATCTTCAGTGATTTAGATTTCATTGGTTCCGACATGACGAATGTTACAGAAAGTCAATCAGCAACAGAATCATCGCTCTCACATTCTCAACTAACCGAACCGACACCTTCAACATCTGCTTGTTCAAATCTGTCAAATTCTATTTCTACACAGCGAGAACTTACATCCATTTCCTCTCGACAACTTGGATCTCAAACTCCAACTTCTAATTTATTAGCTGACATTACAACTTCTTTACAATCCGAGACTCAAACTACTCCTACTCACGCCGAATCTGAAATTGTATCTATTCAACAAGTAGAAACTCAAACAGAAGTTATTGCTGATAAATCCAGAGAAAATTTTAAAGCTGCACTTACAGAACTGTCACCGGTTCCTGATGCTTCCAAAAGAAGAACTACTGTAAGACGTCGTAAAGCTGAAAGAAGTGAAATTATAACAAGTTCTCCATACAAAAGGATGCTGGAAGAGAAAAGGGCAGATAAAAGGAATGTCGAACAACTTAAAAAGAAAGTTAATGTTTCAGAAAAAGATGTTATTAAAAAGGGAAAAAGCTTGCTGTCAGGAAGAGATGTCAGTAAGAAAACAAAAACAAATAAAAACGAAAACCTACCTCCTCCTCGTAGATCGATTGAAGAAACAGTTTGTCCTTTGTGTGCCGAATCTCACGAAGAGGATTGGATACAATGTGGAAACTGCAAGATTTGGGTCCACGAGGCTTGTGCAAACGTATCAGAGCTATCTGATCAGTATATTTGCGATTATTGTATTGTATAAATGGTTACTTAATCACTGGCCGGTACTGGAGGCCAATTTTTTTGAGTCTGATTTTTTCTAGTGTTCGAATTGCAATAATAAACTTGATTACTTCTGAACCTACTAGTTGTTTATTATTTATATTAATAGCATAATAGTTCCTTTACACATATCAGAAGGTTTTAAACATGTAACCATAAGTATTTTGATTTTTTTGTTGATAAACCTTAAGGTAACGGTATTGGAGGACTCTCCCCTACGTGTCAAATGGGTTTAACGTTGACGTTTCTATAAAACGCTGTAGAAAGACAATGTTTTGGTGCAATTAAAGGTATAAGCATTGATCCTACCTGACGATTGCTAATACTGAATTTGCGCTTCTGAAAAATAATCCAGGATGAAACCGAATATCGTAGTGTCAACTATAAGAACTTGGTCATAGCTATCCTTCTCCTATCCGCAATAATTTGGAAATTTACTTTGAACAAGGTAGCGTCTCTCGTAGATGGCGCTGCAGCTAAATATATATGATCATATAGCTACAGCGACATCTACGAGTCACGTCTAAGTATTGCAAGGACAGTCATCGCTGTGACAAATTCGCATAGATGGTGTCACGGAATCTCATTTCATCTCGGATAATTTTTCGGACGCGGATATAGTATTAGATTAGATAGGATATGTTATTCAATGGTACAAGTTAATGATATGAACAAAATGGGTTATATCTGTTGTTTGGAATTAACGTGGATAAATTATATTGACGTTAGATGATTTTTAGAAAAAAATTTGTATTTTTTCGAAATAAACGTTTTACTGTTTGATTTTCATTTATTACTAGCAAAAAGTCACACTCTCGCACATAGTAGTTCTATTCACAGCTTTTGGCGGTAACGTCATCAACACGATACGAAATAAACGTTTGTTTGTACAGTGGTCGGTGACTTGTTTGCGACCGTGTCTGGGATCCGGCCGTATGAATTCTGCCTAAATAGTTTAGCGGAATGAACGGAATTTGTGTAGCAGGATCTTTAACACGATCACTGACAGGTTTATGACAGCTATACGAACAGGGCTTAAGTAAGCAAATCGACTGACTGAACTGACAGTGGCAAGCATACATTAGTAATACCCATACGTTGTCGAAAACAAATTTCGAGGTGGCAGATTGCATTTTTGTATGTAGGATGCCGGTAGATTTAGTGTGGCAAAACCGTGCAATGAAATATACCTGAATTCACTCAACTATCTAGTGCTTTTAAAAAAATCCCCCCACACTTATCTTGACAAGTGACATTTTTTGTGACATTATGTAGGTTTTTCTACAAGATGTTAACTTAGCAGTTAGTTGTACGTGTTGCATAAACGTCATGAGGCTTCAGTTATCAATGTTTGGCTCTGATGTGATGTAAAATCTGCTTCAGAGATGGCATTACTGGAGGTCTAAGGTGTATGATTTGATGATAATTCCATTGGACACTTGCCTCAAATACACTTACTCAAGATTCAAAGCTAGAAATAAGTTGTGCATCTACTTTTTCTTATCCTATTTGGAAATTTGCTGAATTTCAAAAATGAGAGAAATAAGAAATAATTATATTCACTGTACACTGTAGAATTACAAGCCATATACATGCTAACAGTAATTACACACAACGCGGGCAAGATGGTGATTTCCCGTAATTCTCCTCAAAGTTCTTCGTAATTTATAAGTAGATAACTTTGAACATAACCTCTCTTCAGAAAGCACAACACAAATAACCCGTCCGGCACAGCTAATAGGTACCTATACTTCATTGGCAGCATATTCAGTAATGATTCTCACACAGCAAATATCAATGATTTTATACACATGCGGATCAGTACACATATCACCCAGATGCGATCTTGCAATTCAACCAACTTTCTTCTCAGAGATAAAAACTACAGATTACTCGGCTTCACAAAACATATGCAACCAATAATGCGTGTAGTTTAGTTGACTCATGCCTCCATAGATGGACGCTCACAACGATCCTAGTGAGCAAACGTAGAATGACTATTTGCACCCTAAAAACAACCTTTTTTGACGTTTTATAGGTTTTTTACATAATACCCGTGCAGGTCAAGTTAGATTTCGGGGTAATGAAACTGGCACAAGGATACAGACAGTAGACAAGTTCAAGATGGCGTATAGGCGCAATGAATGACCATTCTTCATTTTTAACCTTCTTAACGGTACTTCATAGCCTCACAGTATAAATTTGCGATCTTTCAAAATGAAAGACTGACAGTCAATGTTGAGTGCTTTGATACATTGAGAGTATGTTATAACATTCGTCTCCCTTTGAAATGGTCTATCTGAATATGACGTAAAGCATGACTTTCCCTTCAAAAACATTGACAAATTTTGAAAATTTTTGTAAATAGAATGTTTGAAGTTTTATTACATATTCGGATAGAAGACTGGTATGACTTACTATCGCGTTTAAATGATTGGTTGTGGAGCTATATAAGCGATTCAATGTACAAAAACTTCTGACAGTTTGTCAGTTCACCATTTTGAAAGATAGTAATCTTAGAAAGCACTCATAAAGAGATTCAAGATGAGGTATCACATGACCCCCACTCCATTTGAAATGCTGTTTCAATACGGCGCCCATCGGCCATTTAGAAATTCTCAACTGCCACATTTACCTTAACATATATTATTATAGTCAATTAATCCCATCACCCAGTAACAGCACCCTCAAATTTCGCAGAAATTGTCAATATATGTGACATTCTGTAGAACTCAAAGGCACGATGACGTGTTTTTTGTGACGGAGTTTCTTGATCAGTAACCACGATGGCTGAAGGAGACGCAGAAGTAATCAAAGATCTGGAAGACGAATCCCCGCAGGTAATATACCTATAGTTGTCTCTGTATCTATGAAATTGATGGTGATAGGTAGAGCCATCGAATGCAACTATTCCATATACCTACGGCTGATGACAAAGTATGAGTTGCTTGATTATATTCTTTCTTTATTCTCCATATTTTTCAAATAGCCGACTCCCAATCAAAAACGTCGATAAAGTGATAGCTCAGTATACAGAGTGTTTCAAACTCGACCCTCGCCATTAGGATCTCGGAAATGGTACAAAATACGAAGTCGCTTAAATGGGGGCAAGGTTACGCATTTAGGTAACTAACAAAATGTCGCTTAGAAAGTTTCGAAATTCGAAGAAGTTCCGAAGAGAGACGAAAAAAAACGAATTTTCCAAAAATCGCTTTAACCTTTTCCTTTGTTTGTAGTGGGATTTCAAAATAAATTGCACACTTTTTCTCCTCTACAATATGGCATAATTAGAATTCCAATATGACGTATCGTTTATTTGTCCAGCATCAACTTTATTTTTCTTAAGGACCTCATACTGGAGTTTTGTACAGGTAAATAGAGTTTTGAATTCTAATTGAGAAAATATACAGGGTGTTTCAGTTTATTGTTGCATAACTTTAAGATTCGATAGAACTACTAAAATTAATGCATAAAGTCTATATAAACATGGGTCGAAAAATGCGTGGCTTCCGAAATACAGGGTGTTTAAATTTACTTTCTAGAATAGTTTTTTTTAAATATTTCGAACAATATTTGATGTATAACGGTGAACATTGGTATACAAGCGTTTTTTGGTACGACAAAACGAACCATGGGCATACTGTAGCCGCTAGAGGGCGCTCGCTACAGTACCTGTAGTGTATTAAAATGACCGAAAAATTTTTCTTAGTGCAATTTTTTGCTTTTTGAATAAAAAACTGATTCTTCGCACTTTTCAACATAAAAAAGCTCTCTTGTGAATTTTCGTTATAGTTAGCCGTTTTTAAGATATTTCGATTTTTAAGGTTCGATGCATTTTTAATTATTTATGATAAAATAACGTTAAAAAGTCAGTATCTCGATAATTTTTAGAAGTAGGCTGTGCCTGCAAATATTTTTGAAATTGAAATTATATGCAGTTCGGGAAAGAAATTTTCAGCATGAATTTAGTGTGAACGTGTGAATTGGTATCTACCGTAATGGACTATTTGGACCCTACCTTTTGCCTGCAAGGTTAAATGCTGCGACCTTCTTGGAATTTTTAAAGGCTGAACATGCAAATATGTGGGAATTTAAGAAGATTGGCCTGGTTCAAGCTTGATGGTTGTCCAGCTCATTATTCGAGAATAGTTAGAAACTGGCTGGACGAAAATTATCCAGAAAGATTAATCGGCGGTGGAGGACCAGTCGCCTGGCCTCCACGATTCCCTGACCTAAATCCATTAGATTTCTTTGTGTGGGGATTTCTAAAAGAAAAAGTGTACCAGACTCCCGTAACCACAAGAGATATGCTAATAGACAGAATCGGAAATGCATGTGATGAAATAAGGCCTTATTTGAATAATACGTTCGATCATTCGTAGATGTGGATTATGTATTGAACAATTGGGTTTACATTTCGAGCAACCACTTTAGATTTTGTATGTTTATCCTAACTATCCAATAGCATTTTAGTTGTAAATAATTAATTTAATTTGTTAAAAATAATATTGGAAAATTAAACAAATTAATATTCTGTTTTTTGTGTTTATTTGGAGTTAGGAATTACTACTGTGTTTAAAAACACAATCTAAACGATCATCTTAATTACTTGTAATGCCCAAATCGAAAATGTAAAAAAAATATTATTTTCCCATAAATAATTAAAAATGCATCGAACCTTAAAAATCGAAATATCTCAAAAACGGCTAACTATAACGAAAACTCACAGGAGAGCTTTTTTATGTTGAAAAGTGCGAAGAATCAGTTTTTTTATTCAAAAACCAAAAAATTGCACTAAGAAAAAATTTTCGGTCATTTTAATACACTACAGGTACAGTAGAGAGCGCCCTCTAGCGGCTACAGTAAAACTATGCCCATGGTTCGTTTTGTCGTACCAAAAAACCCTTGTATACTAGTTTTCACTGTTATACATCAAATATTGTTCGAAATATTTAAAAAAAACTATTTTAGAAAGTAAATTTAAACACCCTGTATTTCGGAAGCCACGCATTTTTCGACCCATATTTATATAGACTTTATGCATTAATTTTAAAAGTTCTATCGAATCTTAAAGTTATGCAACAATAAATTGAAACACCCTGTATAATACCTACATACCTGTCATACATTGACATTGCCAAACCTTAGTTATTTCAAACAAAAAAAATCTAGGTAGGCCTTGAAATTATCATCTATTTCATATACCACATTTATCGCCAAACGATTTTTATTTTTTCGTGGCTATATTTAACATGGGATTCCAAAATAAACTGCATGTTCTTTATTGCCACTAACATCCTCTACAAAATGGCGTAGTCAATTTTTTTAAGCTGTTTGATTTTGAAACGGATGTTGGAAAAATACGGTCAATAAAGAAGAAAAAAGTAGGTATTTCCAAGCAACTCACACTTCGTCGCTGCCGTTTTATCAAAGGCCTCAGGTCCCTGACCGATAAGGGTAATGTAATACATCGCGACGATTAGCTTTTTATCTCTAATAAATGTATAGAATGAATCTTACCGATAAAAACTGCGTAAAAAGAAAATATCAAGTGGTATCGACTTTAGCATTCGCGCGAAAATGTATGGAATTATCCATTATCAAGAATAATAACCTAAACAAAATCCATCATCATTGGCTGATAAAAAAATCCATGTTGAGCGTAACTATGTCACAGATCGTACATATCTCTTCATTCATCCGATACTGATAGACTGATGTAGTGCGGACTGAAGTTCACAAAAGAACATATTAAAGTCATATTTTAAACTTGTGGTGTGCTTCAATCCGTGAAAATGAAGGCTGTGGAAAATAGAACAGAACTACTCATGCACCATAGAAAGGTAATATACGATTTTTAGATAGGTATTTGTTTTACTACACGCACGCCAAAGAAAAATATGGATATTCAATTTACAATGACAGCGGGGTCTCACAGAAAGTGTACATCGGATTTATTTGTTAGTGTTTTTCAAAAGAAAATATTTTTTGATCCATGTGACTAATTTCAAAATTTCTATTATTTTCGAGATATATACCTAATATGATGAATAAGACGGGAAGGATTTGGGATAAGAAACTCATGTTGGTTATGCAATGCTTCAGACACAGTTCCGCATTTTTGGTTGCCGATTTCCAAACATTATCCATGATATACGAATCGATAAAATGATGTATTTTTTTATTAGCTCACATTTTAGATAATCTAACCGTATCACTATCAATTATCAGCTATCAATGCACATGAATAATTTTATAATTCAAATGGTCAAAGAAATAAGTCCGACCTTCATTTGTCAGTCTTTAACCTTTTCCGACCTTCCAATTTAGTTGCTATCCCATGTTGCCAAGTGGCGAAAAATTTCCTTCGGCTTCAAACTTGCACCAACTGTTATGGACGGTATTACCCCAAATTGCCGATTTTTGCCATTCTGTAAATCCATATACATTTGCAGGGAGAAGCACTCAAATGAAAACGAATTTGAATTGCGGTAATTTTTGTATTTCACTTAATACCAATAAATAAGTAGAAAAATTGCGCTATTTATGCAAGTAGCTGAGAGGTAAACAGTCGTAAGTTTATTTTGACTCAATTTTGAGGTATTTTCGTAATATTACCTCAAAATTGAAATATTAACTAAAGACTCCATTTTGCTAAGCACCACCTTTTTAATGTTGATGTTTTTAATTTTGAAAATTCGATATGTCCGTTCTTGAAGCTATGTTGAAATGTTTGCTTGTTTTATCAATTGCTCAAAACTTTTAGTTTTTGGATTTACGATTATTTACCTCTCGGATACAGATGTATATATATAGCTACCTACCTCTAAGGGTGACGAGCAGTAAACCAAAAGAATAGATAATAAAATCAGTATATACTGCCGAAAATGTATAAAATTGGTGACCTTGGTAGTTCTCTAAGTATATGAATCATGAGATAATATTCGGATAATGAGGCTCCCCAGCTTATCTACAACATTCGTGATGTATATCAGAAGTTCTGAAACTTATTTCATCTATTATACCTATTTGATGAGGTATCTGCGATTGAAAATGGAAGAGTGGAGGGAGGTCCTCTTCATCAGTGATTATGAGAACCAATGTCCTTGTGACAAACCGTCTACCCCCAATTCCCTATAGGCTCCTTGTATACCGCTCCCCGTAGGACCCCAGCGCTCACAAAAGGTGGCGTTAAAGACCAATTTGAGAAAGATTCGTGTATATGGAACTACTGAACTTTCATAAGTATATTTTCTGCCAAGCACTAATTTATCGATGGAAAAAACACTGCGCACTACGGTAAATGATCTGTTTGACCAAACTGAAGTAAACTAACCTATTTACCTTGTTTAGTTTTGGGATATCATTTTCTCAAGCCTCAAAATATATTTGTAACTTATATGCCTCCTAAAGCGAAACTGTCACTATAAACATTATTTATAGGACTTGAGAAAGTGTAAATTAATGTGATAGCTAATTAACATATAGATGAAATTTATACACCTTATGTACATCTATAAAACACCTGGAATTTTGCCTTGGCAACATGGCAACATCGAAGCGTCAAATTCTGTAATATCCGCAACAGATAGGGTATAGGGTTAACCCGGGCGTGTTGGTTTCTACTACATCTCCAACAAAATTATCCAAAGTAATTTTATTTGTCAATTCTTCGCAGAAGTACTTTGCAGGAGTATAAATAGTTCAAATTAAAGGTAAATATTTCCTTCAACTTTTTCATTCAGTTTTTTTTTCAGGATAATTGGAACATTTTCGAGTATAAGCACATTTTTCCTATATTTTTCAGTTTTTGGGTATAAAAACAGGTTTTCAATTAAACATATATTAGTATTGGACATTTTTATATCGTACCAACCTAATTAGATTTTTTCATGTCATTTGTTACATGGAGGCATATTATAGATGCATGGAAATATGGGTATAACAAAAAAAAAACGTTTTCAGGGGCTAGGTGCCTATTGAACGCATTTCGTCGAACATTTCACCTGTTCCCATTAATTTAAAAGCACCGATATTAATAAATAGTAAAATGCTACTATATTACTTAGATATCAGTGGTTGATATAGGATTTCCGGGTCCTGAGGCACAAAGTCCATACAGGTTCGCTGCTGGTGATAGTAGAAGAGCACATAGAGGGTAAGAGATCTGGAGTATCATGAACATACATACTGTCTACTCTTGGGGGCCTCATAAACCGCATTCCAAGTCACCCTTGAGCCTTCTGGTCCAACACAATGCATCATCTTAGATCCAACTTAGTTACATATCCAATATAACTTGTGCCATTGCTGTATTTTTCAGATATGTTTATCAGTAGCAGTTCTAAAGATGTATTTTTCAGAATGTTTTAGCCAACAAGTTTCTGGTAAAACTTGTGTCAAATTCAAACTTTTCTAGTGATCACTTAATATTTTAATATTTGGCAATACTAAAAAAGATATTTTCAAATTGATTAACAAATAAGCTTTGTTAGAGTGAGGTTTGCAAATGATGTATATCATAACTTATCAACTAGCAATGAACATACAAAAATCAAGCCAAACTATCCATTAGAACACACAAAACTTGCCCAACTTCAGCTGTTTCTCCACCAATACAGTGATGAAAAATGCTATAATTTGTATGTATGGGTTATATAGCTGTGCCTGGGCTTTCATTTAAGATACTTTTTTTAGATAATGATAATGATGGAAACTAACAGCAAAGTTCATTATAATTTTTCATTGCTAATTTCTAAGGATACTGGTCATTGAAATTCCATTTTTTAAAATAATAATAATAATAATAAGATGAACAATAAACATTTCTTTGATTCATTTCAATTCAGCTAATTGAGAGTTGGAACCATATTTATGGTTGAACATTTCCAGTGGTTTATAAGCCTCCAATAATTTAGTGCATCTTGATCAAATAGTTATAATGGTATGTTGATCTAAAGGCGTTGCAATAAGGAAGGTTTGATCAGATGAAATAACCTGTAGACATTATTAAACTTTTGCTGTGGCTTTAGTACTATATTATTTTTTATTAAACTATGTTGACTGGTCTCAGTGGGAAAGCAAGGTAGTGGACACATTGGAAACATCATTGCTGATAAACTTAAAGTAATGGGATCATATTAGATCTATTCTGGTAACTAATCGCAATGAGGCTTAAACCATGAGAATGAGTTGAGCAGAATAAAAATGGCTCTGGGGTGGTCCCTTGTATTTTTTTAGAACCTGAATAATGGGGTTGGTAACTTCAACCATCTTTAATATTCATTCTAACCTGATGAGGGTAAAAGGCCTCCTAAAATTGCCAATACAAATATGGTGCACTCATGTTGCTTGTTACAAAATTTTTTCTCCGCTTAAAAAGGATTTAAAGATTTTATAATATCCTAAGTGATTGGTACACAATATGCTATTCAAATCATTCAATACTATAAAAATCATATCATATGTGATAATTGACATTGTTTTCCTTTGCATATTTATTATCTTTTTCAGCGTAAAGTTCAGCCTTGATCCAGATATCAGCCATGTACAGCATGACCTTTTATGATCAAAATCTAGTATATACCAGTTTACGTTATCTGTAATCTAAATTAGGTACAACATTAATAAGGAAGAATAGCTTTTACATAATACAGATAATTTTACTTTTGCTTGGTTGTTGCCTTTGTTTTTTTTTGTTGTAATTGTAAAAAATGCCCTGCTTCTGCTGAGGCGCATACTTTTGAATAACGTTACTGGATTTTTTTCCCTGGATAACGTACAATGACACCAACTATTTTTGTCTGTATAAATTGTACATTTTCGAGGTACACGAGAGAGATACCCTATGCGCCAGCTCCTGAAATTCATCTGATGCACAGTATACCAACAACACTTTATCGTCGACATTAATGTTCCACATATGGACCCTCCTTTTTTATTTCATTTAGGGATAGAGACATTGTATGCTAGGCATTGTCAAGTAACACAGCCATGTCCAGGCCCCCGCACCCCGAGTTCTCAGAGTGGCCCCACTATTCAGACTGGAAGACATTCTAGATATTCTTGTATAAACAATATGAGAAAAATTGTATGTTTCCGAAATTCGAAATTAGTCATTAAAATTTTTTAATCTACACTTGAATTAACATAGATATAATGCTTTTTAAATTGAATAAGTTATATGGATAAATGGTTATAACATAGTATCGCACAAACATAATTATGCATGTATGAAATCAAAAAATGGGTATGAAGCCCCATTAGAAATCCCCCGGCCCCCAGATTCTTGACAAAAAATGTGCCCATGTTTGCCTGTCAGGGGACATACTTTGACATCCTGTATAATTTAGCTTAGTGATAGGGTGTATATATAATAAACATAGGAACTTTTTAAAATGACAACTTTTTGTCAAACGTCAAACATTTTTTTAAAATTACCGTGTACGCCTAATCCATTATGGATATTCAAATTGGCTAACTAAGGTAGCTTGGTAACACAGTGCACTACAATTTCTAAATATGGAAACAGAAATGAAAAAAATACTGAACAGCAGTTCTGTTGGATGCAATGGTTTATTGAGTGGTATATGTGAATGGAATTGGTTCTGTAAGCTTTAGAGGAGGTATTTATGTTGTGATAGAAAGAAATTTATGTTAACTTACATCCTGCATGTTAAAAGTTGTGCACAGCATCGTGTATGTATTGGCATAATAGAGGTAGAATTAAAAAAACACTGATCATTAAGTTAAATTTCGATTCCCACGTCCTGTTGAAAGAACTTAATTTTTATGCCCACTTCTGCATCATAGATAAAAGTTTCCAACCACAGAATCTTCAACTACATATTCACCGGTATTTCAGTGAAAACAAAACTTGATAAGTTTAATAAAACATGTAATACTTCTTACGCGATCATTGCATGCAATATCTGTTTGAGCACATTTTTTTTATGAATCAATGTAATAATAAATTTGAAAATTATTATAAACCTACAGCTATTGAAAATCATTAAAATGCTAGATACTTCAATAATACTAAAATAACTCCAAAACCTTATCTTGTAGCTGTCTCTCAATATTTCACTGGCACAACGCTTTTAATAGCTGGGCTAGAAAGAATATTCACCAAATGTCACATATTAAACAATATTGGATGTTACTATTTAAAAAACATGTGGTAAAAATAGAAGACTGAACAAGTTTTTAGATGTACTGGAGTTCAGATATTTCATACAATCATGGGTTTCTGAGTCTTTTAAAAGAGTGAAGTTTTAGATGTAGTTTTTTCAGTAAAAGCTACGAGCTTAATTCACGAACAGATTTATTGATTATTTAAACATTTAGTGCTTCTTTTTTTATTAAAAAAAAAAACAAAAAAAAGATGGAAAAACTATGCAGAAATAAAAGATTGAAACTTGAAATATCAGTATTTTATAAAGTCGAATACTAAGAATCACATAATCGAATTATGAGTGTATTACACGAATTATGAAATTTTTAAGACAATTTTTGAACATACCTTCTACCACTACATCCAATATTTTGCTGTTCAGTACTTGATATTTCAACACTGTGGGACTGGTGCTTAGATGACTACACTATTAAAATCAAACTAGCTACCCACAAAACACTCCAACTAACAAAAAATGTTTCTATTGAATTAGGAGAGATCCTTCTCTCGCCTAGATATAATCATTATGCACTAGATATTCGCAGTTGCATAATATTCTAAAAATACGACATGAAAACAGTTTATAAATACCTATTGCTGTTCGCAAGGATGTGAGCGGCGCAAGAACAGGGTTTCATTTTCGCCCTATCCCTTTCTGAATAAAATCGATACCCACCAGAAAGTCCGTCTTTCTAGTCCCATTTTGATCTCTAAAGTTTGCACCTGTGTTACCAAACTGACGCAAAATTGATTTTAAATTTAGTAGTATATGTTAGTGGTGGGGAGACGTTTCAGATTCGGTGGGGGGCTGTTATACAAGGGCAAACCAAGTTCATTAGATAAGTTTACTAGGAAGATACGTTTGAAGGAAAAAGAAAAAATGGTGTACTTGACTGTAAACGATCGCGATGTCGAATCTAACATTCAAGTAATGTATGAACATGGAATATCTCGAATGAGTGTGTTTAATTTCTTTTGTTTTTTTTTCAGATGGATGCTGGGGTACTACCACTGCAACTTGGGGCTGCTGAAGCAATCTCGCACCTTGATCACATGTGCGCACTTGACATAAACTCCAGAGCTTCCTACGTACGACTTTCTGGTATAATATGTACTATTGGTAAGTTTTAATAATTGTGTTTCAAGTTATAAGTATATCATGATTTTGTGTTATATTGTGCGGTTAAGATTATCTTCATTCATTATACTTCTACTGATACTAGTCTTGTAGTGTGACGATTGCCAAATGAGGGAAATTAACATACATTTTGGCTTGTGGTTGTGAATGTTAAAGGCACAAATGTTTAAGGTAGTGGCGCCGGTGATGACAGTCCATCAATTAACGATTCTTTCTGAACACGTGTTCGCCAGCTGGTTAGAAGAGTATCTGGGTTTGCAACCGTTTGGCGCTATATCAGTCAAACTTATAGGCGCTATAAATACACTAGATGTGGAATTATTTATTTTGAATCTATGATGGCTGCAGGTCGCACATAACCTTACCTTATTATATCAGTTGGTTGAATGCTAATCGAATTCACAAAAAAATAAATTAAATGAAAAATCATTAAATGGGGGCGGTTTCTTTTTTTAAATAAAGATCGTATGTACGTCGTTGTCACTCAGATCAGTCCATATAGGACCAATTTACTTTTAGTTCAGTAAGTCAGCAGGTTGATTAGGTTTGTTTCCATATATTAGACACTGAATGATCAGGGACTTTTCCTAGCATTCAGAATATACCTTTTCTATAAAAACGTAGACACTGATTAATATCAATAGCAGAAGATCAGTATTTAAACATTGACTTTGTGAATATGTGGATTTCTTCTTTTGGCGTATGTCCAAGACCACTGAAAATTTAGAAGTCTTTTAGCTACCCAATAAATTATGGAACAAGCTCTACTGACGTCTCCTTGAGCTTGTTTTCACTACCTAATTATTTCATGAGCCGGTTTCAGAAGCTGTGTAGATATTTTTATCTATGTTAAATACGGCAATACGAGTATGTGCGCTATGTGCTAATGTAGTTTGTCATTTGCCTTGGCGTCATAATATGCATGAAATGGCAGTATATTTTTTATTTCGCTCCTAATTCAATTTGAGATATACAGGGTGACTTCGAAGTTGAGTCATTTATTTTAACAGTGAGTAGATCTGATCAAAAGAAATGTTTTTTCCTTTACCATTTTTCTGGTAAAATTAAAGTAACAAAGTTATAGCCCTTTGGAAGTTTGAGTACCGCCCTGTCTCAATAATTTCATTCATTTGTATACAGTCAGTGTCAGTGATTAGTGGTATCTGTTGCGTGGCTCAAACGAAATAAAAAATGGCACATGTTTATGCGGATCGGTTTCCCAATCGAGTGCAACCAACCCCTCGTGCCTTTGTTAATGTAGTACAACGGGCTCGTGAATCAGGTGACTTAAGACCTCACAGGGGACCTCACGATCAAATACAGGTCCGCACTGAAATACTTGTCGGGAGGATACTTTATAAAACAAGGTAAAAAAAAATTTTTTATTTTTACACACATATTTCGGTTTATCTTCCTTCTAGAATCAGTATCTGAAAATTAATGACTCAACTTCAAAGTCATTGTGCATTCCATGCTAAATTGTGTTATTCACGTCGTTGTTTGTTGGCGCGTCTGATTACATCGTATCCGTAACGACTTCTCATATTTCGCTGAGGATATTTTGTTTGTAAGATTCCTTGCAAGTTACATATATAGTAACAATGTGTATCTTGTAGGCAAAGGTCCGCATCCGTATTGTGTAACTTAAAAAGTGACATTATATTGATTTTATGGACATCATGTAGTTCTTTTGACGGTAAAATGTCACCTTTTAACGAGCTAAAATTCAAATTCATGCTCCCTTGTAGTAGGCGTGGATTTCACCGATTTTTTTTTAATTATATAGATTTTTTACGTAATAACCCTGCCGTTTGTCAGCCAAAATATAACACGAATAGAAAATAACCGGAAGAACCATGATGAACATAACCAGAGAGCATCTTACCACTAATACTGCACAACTCAAGCATCATAGAAAGTGTGAATTAGTTTAAATGGCAACACTGGCTCGGTGCTCTCCGTCCAGTGAGGTATACCTAGACAGCGTTGCCATTAAAAGTTCCTACGATACGCGAGTTTTGTGAAATTAGCGGGCAGGGTATATGTATTGTGTTATAAAGTTTATGATTACGTGGCGAGATGAATTAGTGATTCTCTTACGTCAAGTTGAAAATAACTGATATGTTCTGACTAGACTGAACAGATTTATTCGTGATTAGCCTCTCTGAACACTGAAAATGTCATTAACAGCTTGAATTGATTATTGTAGATAAGTTAACTAATAATATGCGTAAATACAAGTACTCAGGTTGAGTATTTATCTGTTAAACATTTCTGTTTAGAGTAACGTTGGACAATCGTGCTTACCGCATGGTATCTAATGCAATCTAATGATGTGGAATCTTTCCAGTAAAAAGGCTATTATGAAAAATTTAACCACGAAGTAGAATTTTGGCAAGGTGTCAAATGGATCACCTAAACAAGCATTATCCTTGAAGCAATATTTGGCTATAATTATGGCAAGTATTGCCCAGCCATCATGATCATATTGCAGCATATGGCTCGACTATATAACCCGGCTATAATAGTTATATCTGTAAGGCTGTAAGGCTCGCGGGTTGTAATCCCGCCCTCGGAAGACACATTTAGAGCCAAGGATGTTGGGTTTATCTATAAATGCACACAAGAGATCGATGCAATATCAACTGGTACATAGAATCGCTAGAGCTGGTAATTGAATAACCAGTTACCAGAAAGTATATGGAGCAGAGTGCTGGCTTTGCTTTCCCAACTACCACAACTATATGTTGGCTACATCTTGGCAATATTGTCTGCAAGACACATACACATTTCAGAATTTCTCATCAGAAGGCCCACAAAATCAGACAAGAATTATTAAAGAAATTACATTAACCAGTCGCCATAAGCTTCACAGATTTGAATCCCGTTCCAAGGAAATGTTTCTCTTCGCTATGGATGCTGTGATTATCCGTAGGTGGTATACATTTTCCCCGCTAGAGTCTCTTTTAATTTATGCCTCAAGTTTGACTCCAACAGTTCGGCAACCTGACAGCAGTATATGAAAATAGGTCGAATGTGTCAAACATGTGTAGCAATATAGCCATACTAAAAGTATTGCTGTATGTTGTATGCAGCTAGGCAATGCCTTGAAAACATTGCCCGTTTGGAAACCACAAGATTCAGTATCAAAATATCTGAAAATTCTAGTTTTTTTGTCTTTCAGACAAAGTAACAGCAAAAGACCAGCAAAAATACCAGATATGTAAATAGAATCCGAATAAATATACAGGGTGTCCGCAAAGTTGGGGTTTTCCTTTTCAGAAACAACTACCTACCCATGAAATAACAAAGGTAATGTGTAGTGAAACGAGGGCGACCAAGTAAAAAAAAATAAAGGAAAAAGTACTCACTCTCACGTCTCTGCCCGAAATCATACCGCTCCAACAGAAAATGAAATCAGCTGATGCGCTACCGAGCAGGCGCAGGCAAACAAGGAAGGCAAAATGTTGCGTAAAAAGTCAAGGTATTGCATCCCGTCCAATCGATTTGGGAGAATAAATGGTCCAATGAGCATACCGTTCACCATGCCAGCCCAAACATTCACCGAAAATGTTTGTTGAAAATGTGCCCGACGGACAGCGTGTGGATTTTCTACTGACCAAACATGAGTGTTGCGAAAGTTATTCACACCATTACGCGTGAACGTAGATTCGTCTGTGACCAATATGCACTACAAAAAGTCCGGATTATTGTCATGTTGATGCAACAACCACTCACAAAACCGCACTCTTGCTGGAAAATCGTCAGGTTGAAGGGCTTGTACACGTTGGACGTGAAACGGGTACAGCCCCTCTTCACGCAGCGTTTGCCACACTTTAGTTTTTGATACTTGCACTTCTCTAGCCACGTCTCTAGTGCTTGTTGAGGGATTCTCGTCTACGCGATTACCTCTAGACGTGTGACCGTAACCGTCGGTTGAAGGTTGCATACTGACCTGACAGACTGACCCCGACCCAGTTCTGTCGTCGGGCTGAGCTAGTGTCCTAGTACCACTCGGGGATGTCGCGGCTACAGGACAGTATTCAGATATTTTTGATGTTGCAGAGCCCTTTATCTCGGTTCCCTTAAGACATTGGTGTATGTATATGGTACTAAGAAAAATTGCTTATGTTTTCAAGATCTACACGTCGTGTAAAGGAAAACCCCAACTTTGCGGACACCCTGTATAACTAAACATATATGAATTATAGTACACAAATTTCAACATACCCTTTTAAAAATTTTGATATCAGCAGATATCAGTACTTTGTACGAACTTTTGACAGTCTAGTATTTCACAGCTTTTCTAGCCTGCCGGATTGAAGTAGGTACTCTAAACCTTGATACAATTGTTTATTTTTTAGGGCCTGCTTCAAGGGATCCAGCTATGCTGGAGAAAATGATGGATGTAGGCATGAACATTGCCCGTCTGAACTTCTCTCATGGTTCGCATGAGTACCACGCGGAAACTATTAAGAATATCCGTACTGCCGTTGATAATTACAGTAAGAAGATTGGTATGCCTTACCCTCTCGCAATTGCGTTGGACACCAAAGGACCTGAGATTAGGACTGGTTTGCTAGAAGGGGTACGTTGAACATTACTATTTAGGTTCAACAGCAACTTGAAAATAAATGCTTCCGCAACATAATATTTTAATTATGCCTAAAATACTGAAAATATGCATCACTTGAAACGCAGATTTATTGACACATTTATAATGTCTACTTCATTTGCTTTTACATTTTTTGTCATTTTAATGATTTTGATTCTGTTTCCACATATTTTTATTTTAAAAGTCGATGAATTGTAACATTACATAACAAGCGACAAGTTGTTTATGGACGTTTTTGAGGTGCTTCTAATTAATTCGCAGGCTATACTGAACCAAAGTGTCAATACTATATGACATTTCCGTTCTTTTTTAAATGTCCTCCATCACATTTCGAGGGCCTGCGTTCTGTTGCTAAACGTCGCGTAATGGATGTGTTAAAAACTATATCATGTGATTTAACGATATATAAGTAAAAATTGTGAATACCCTTCAAGTGCAATCTTTTAGAACAGTAATTTAATAGACCTGTGTTATTTTCAGGGTGGCTCTGCTGAAGTGGAGCTGAAGAGAGATGAAACCATCAAACTAACGACAGACAAGGCATACGAATCAAAGGGCACAAAGGATTGTATCTATGTAGACTATGATAATATCCAGAAGGTAGTCAAGCCTGGCAACAGAATCTATGTAGACGATGGTTTGATCTCTTTAGTTGTACAAAATATTCAAGGATCATTCTTGACGTGCAAAATTGAAAATGGTGGAATGCTTGGCAGCAGAAAAGGTAACATACCGAATCTTCCTTCCACTTTGACACAAAAAGGTGTACAAACTTTGTTGGATAGGGTCCTAACAAGATGTTTGTCAACTTGAACATGAGTTTTATATCGACCTTAAAGGACATTTGAAAGACAAATTGAGAAACGTTTAGTTTGAACGAAAATCGTGACACCTTTACACTGTGATAGTAGAAGAGGACAGAATTTTGCACTTTTTTGGAGATTGGCTTACATTATCCACGATAGTTCCAAAATGTCTTTATCTGTGTACCTTGGGAGAAGTGGTAACAAATCTTCATAATTTTGTTCAGGTATTAATCTCCCCGGAGTACCAGTAGATCTTCCACCAGTCTCTGAAAAAGATAAATCTGACTTGAAGTTTGGGATTGAACAAGGCGTAGACATGGTCTTTGCTTCGTTCATTCGAAACGGTGCTGCTCTTAGTGAGATTAGAGGAATTTTGGGAGAGCAGGGAAAGAAGATCATGATCATATCGAAAATTGAAAATCAACAAGGTAAATAATCAATGGAATCATCATAGATATGCTAGTTACAAAAAATTACTGTACCTTATGCAAGTGACATTTAAGCCAAGTCAGGGCAAGCACGGCCAGTTGATTGCTAGTTCTTGCTCTTCTATTGGCTTATTGTTGCATGCCTGGCAATCTGACCAATGGTAGCGCGAGAATCTGGCGAGTGAATAGCTATCACATAATCTTATCATAGAAAAATGCGAAAAATTATTTTTGGCTATATTTTGTGACAGGTATGACAAACTTGGATGAAATCATCGAAGCATCTGATGGAATAATGGTTGCTAGAGGAGACTTGGGCATTGAAATACCCACAGAGAAAATCTTCTTGGCGCAGAAGTCTATGATTGCTAGGTGCAACAAGGCTGGCAAACCAGTAGTTTGTGCCACACAAATGCTGGAATCTATGGTTAAGAAGCCTAGGCCAACCAGAGCTGAGAGTTCTGATGTAGCTAATGCTGTTTTAGATGGTAAGCTGGTCGCTTAGCATGTTTTACTTTCCTCGCCTATGGTGCAGGAAGTATTGTTATCGCTCGCGAAGCAGTTCGAATATGAGATATTATGTTTTTTGGATTTTATATGATAGTCTAATCACATTAGACGAAAATACCCCTACAAATTATATCATGTTTATATCAGTTTTCAAAAGCCACTCATATACATTTTTAATAATAATATTCGGTATTTTCTAATATATTTTGGTAAGTTACGATATAATTTTGGTGTTGCAATAATTATTTGTTTATTTTTAATTCTAGAATCATATTCATAATTTTTATAAATGGTCGAATGTTTGTTTTTATGGAATTCTAGTATAACATTATACCAAAATAATTTTTTAATATCTAAAAATTTTGATTCTATAAACAGTGATTTGGAGGGATATAGTAAAGGTTTATTATGAATTGTTTTCATGAATAGTTTTTGTGTTACTTGTAAAGAATTTAGATGGTTATTATTCGTGGATCCCCAGATAATAATTCCATAGGTTATGTGTCATTCAACTAATGTTTGATATAAAATTTTCAATTGGCTTTCATTGAAAATTTATCTGTAGTATCTGAATTTATATAATATAAATCTAAGTTTCTTTTTAATGTATTGGATATGCTCATCCCAACGAAGATGAATAAAATAATTCCGAGATATCTATGATTTAGTTTACGTGATACACATATATTCATTTTGGAGATTTGTTTTCTTTATATTTAGCTGATTTTCTTCACTAGATATATTTTCAATTTTAACCTTATGTTTTCTTTATGCATATAATTTCTGTTGCAATTTCTTGGGATAATAATTTATTTTTTGATTGAAATTTCATAGGAAATTAATATCAATGTCTTCTCTACATTTTGGGCCTTTATGCAATCAAGCGTCTCAAAACACACCACATAAGCATTAAAAGTATACTTATGGCCAATGAAGGCTTCTGAGAAGTCTATTCTGCCAAGGCAATATTTCTATTATATTCTATTTTTATAAAATAATATGCAGTACACCACATAATCTAGTAATATGTTAATGACGGTTGGGATATAGTTCGAATTGATGTGGAGCATATGTTCTTCCAACAAGACGGTGCGACCTGCCACTCGGCACGCGACACGATGGTGCTACTGCGGACCAAGTTTCCAGTTTCCTGTCATCTCTCGGTTTGGCGATCAAAATTGGCCACCAAGATCGTGCGATCTAACGCCAATGGACTTCTTCCTCTGGGGCTATGTGAAGGAAAGTCTGTATGCGATTAAGACACAAACAGTTGAACGCCTTAAAGAGGAGATACGACGCGTTATCGAAGAAATAGAGCCACAGCTGTGCGAAAACGTTATCCAGAATTTTAAGAAAAGACTAACCCTGTGGAAGAGGTTTCGTGGTGGCCATTTACCGTATATCTTCTTTACTGGATATCCTATTTCATGTTTAATCGCAACTATTCCTCTTCATGTTTATATATAAATACTCGCTTAATTCGAAAAGAAATTGTGTTTTTCTTGAAAATCAGATCCGGCGCTCTTATTGACACTCCCGTTATATGTATAATTTTTTATTAGGTGCCGACTGTGTCATGTTGTCCGGAGAGACCGCCAAGGGCGATTACCCCCTGGAATGCGTCCAAACCATGGCAAGCATCGCCAAGGAGGCCGAGGCGGCCGTATGGCAGAAGCAGCTGTTCACCGACCTGACGAACAACGCGAAACCCCCGCTAGATGTCGCTCACACTGTGGCCATCTCCGCTGTAGAGGCGTCATTTAAGAGCCTCGCGTCGGCCATCATCGTCATCACGACCTCAGGCAGGTCAGCGTACCTCGTGGCCAAGTACAGACCGAGGTGTCCCATTGTAGCGATCACCAGGAATGCTCAGACCGCCAGACAGTCGCATATCTTCAGGGGTCTGTTGCCGCTCATCTACGATTGTAAGTAGTTTTTTCGATAATGCTCAGACTAACGACTAAAAACAAACGGATACTGCCATCTTAAATGTCACTCGCTGTGAGATCAAAGCGTCGCGTATTACAAATTCCATCAATGTGACTGCTTAACTTTTTTGTTTTCTGCATGATTCAAATAAAGTTAGGTGTCGATGCTCAATTTTTTTCTCTTTGGCAGTTCGAAAAGACTATCTGCTTTTTATTATTTTATAGTTACATATACCTATATATGTATATGTTGAGAAGTAGTCGTTGCCGGCGCCAACGACCAGTTGGGTAAGAAATACAAACTAGATCGTTTATTAGAAATCGACAACTTATAGCATAGTGACTTAAATCTTGAGCTTTCGACATACTATGTTGTCATCTTCAGGAGCTAAAAATCAAATTTGAAAATAGCAACCAAGTTAGATCAGTTTAACTTTTATTACTTACCAGACCACTTGTTAATATTATAAAAACTGCAAATATTAGGTTTGCTGTTAAATATGGAACACATAGCCATGCATTACAAACTTTTGTTTCTAAACCCGAACAGATTAAAATGGGGAAGATTTATCAAATTATTAAAAACGAAAACTACATTTTGGGGAAAAATACATATAAAAAATTGTTTTCGTACTATCTGTTATACAGAGGCAGAGAGGATGGACGGTTTTAAAAATATAAAATAGTTAATTTTTACTCGGAAACAAATTTATTGATGGAATCAGGTTCACAAGGAAATAGCATTTGAGACAGTCAAGTGTAGAAAATCACATCAGGCATGTGGTGGCTGAAATCGTTGATGCAGTGCTAGAGGCGTTCTTGGAAGTTCGCGTAGACTCTCTCCAACATCGCTCTCTCAACTTGGGCGACTTCCACGCGAATTTCGTCCTTCAATTCGTCCAGAGTTCGGGGCTTGTTCGCGTATACTCTAGCCCTGAGGTGTCCCCATAAGAAAAAATCGCATATGGATAAATCTGGGGACCGAGGAGGCCAATGAACATCGCCAAACCTGGAAATAAGGCGACCAGGGAAGAGAGGGCGAATAATGTCCATGGATGCTAGGGCTGTGTGGGCGGTCGTCCCATCCTGCTGGAACCACACACGTCGGATTGGAACACGTCGCCGGGCAGATCGAGTCGGACTGCGAAGAAAGACTTGTCGAACGCGTTCAACATTTTCAGGAGTTCGAACTGTTCGCGGCGCTCCTCTTGGTCTTCTGTTGATCAGTTCACCACGCCTGCGAAGTGATTCAACCCAACGAAGGATGGTGTTTCGAGAGGGAACAGCTCTATTCCGATGAATGTTGAAGTGGCGACGAAACTCACGCTGTACGACGATGGACTCATTATTTCAGACGAAACAATCATAGGCGAAAACCCGGTGATCCACCGTCCAAGGCTCCATAACGACAACTGGTAAAATAATGCTAGGATCTCACGATTCAAACGACACCCTCCCCCTCTCTAGTAGACGGAGGCGGAGAGTACTACCCATCCCAAAAACGTCCGTCCTCTCTGCCGCACCCTGTATATCTTAACAATAAGGATTTTTTTTAAAGTACACGTTTAATAAGAATTTTTTACTTTACTTTAAAACTGCATGGGTTCGAAATGTATTTGGTTTTATTGGCTGCTTTTAGTGTGCGAGTTGCTTTTAATTGCAGTTTTATTTTTTTGTTTTAACGCATCCTTAAGGTACTTAATAAGCCCGTTCGCGGCTACTTGGGATACCCTTGATTTTTTTATCGTATGTCCTCAGGTGACCGCGACGAAGACTGGCTGAAGGATGTGGACAACCGCGTGAATGCAGGTATCAAGTTTGGCAAACAACGCGGCTTCATCAAGAGCGGCGACCCCGTCGTCGTGGTGACCGGATGGAAGCAGGGCAGCGGTTTCACCAACACCATGCGCGTAGTGTACGTTTCCGACGAGGTCTTTAGCATATGCCTGGGCACCTGCGCCAAAAACAAATAGCGTTGGGACAGCACTGCTCGCAAGCATGCTATTGCGCAGGCGCTCTGTGTGTTTTGTCGCTAGCTGTGTCTGAATGCATCTTAGGGTAGTTTGTTTCGATGCGTTAAGACCACCTGTAAATTGTGTTGCGAACATAGAGATCTAGTGCAGACTTCTATGTTTCTCATTGTTCAAATTCCAATTTCACTTAATTTATGTCGTATTATTCCTAAAACTTCTGATGATAAAATTATTTTGGGTATTTTAAAGGGTGTATACAGAAATACAGGACATTTATCAATCACTCTCCAGTGATATAAAAAAGTGTGTCCATCACTATATTGCGTATTATATTAGTATAGGAAATCCCTTACATAGTTACCACGAAAAAGGGTGAGCCAAGACGCACAGAACACAAAAATCTTCTTAAAGCTAGTAACTTGAGATTTTTATTGCTCCCTTCCCATTATATTAAAATGTTTACACAGAAGCCGTTTTGGTGGTTGTTAACGCTACGAACTGAATACCTATGCATGATAAATTGTCAATCTTTTTTCATTAAACCTAATTGAACTTTTGTTTTTATTTGCTTTTTCAGCTGATTAATATGTTTCACACTAAAAACACTTTTCTGAGAAGAGAAATTTATACTCATTAAGTCTTTTGGGGTTTACATACTGATATGGGTGAAAAATTACTAGCAAAATTTCACGGAATGCGTTATGTGCATTATTTCCAGTGAGTTCAAGTTATACGTGAACGAAGAGTAGCTACGAAGAAAAAAGAAAGCTTTTCATTTACACAGCACCAAACTCTGTATGTGAACTGTATGGTGCTTTCACGTCAAGGTAAACTAAATATTGGATTTTGCAAAATATAAAGGGTTTTTCAATAAGTGCGTCTGAAATTTAAAATTGTACAAAACCAGTTGCGTGCGACATAGGATGGAAACTTTAATTGCGTATCAAAGTACATTCAATACTATTACGTTGTAAAAATTACATCATTCAAATAGCCTCCGCGGCTCCAATAGTTTGAATGATGTTCTCCAGTTGGTGAATTGTTGTTGGTTTGTTGTCATAACCAGCAACTTAACGTAAATCCAGAGAAAAAAGTCAAAGGGCGTTAAGTCGCACGATCTTGGCGGCCATTCCACATCGCCTCTTCTGAAAACAACATGCCCTGCAACCTTTTCTTGCAGCAACTGCAAGTCAGATCAGCCAGAATAATCATTTTAGGCTACTATTGCATGTAAAGGACTGGACTGTCCATAACAAATTTGAAGGGTCAATTGTCATCATCATGTTAGGCACTATTTGGAGATATACTTTCAAAAAACACTTGAAATTAGATTTTTGTTCAGTTATTCAAATTTCCTGTGGCGTACTTCAGATGCATCTTTCTCCGTAGGGGAACTCCCTAGAATGTTTTTTGTATAAGAACTTGTAATTAAAGCCGAGAGATTCCAAACATTGCTTATACACATTTGTGTTGAAGAAACAGGATAACTCTTTTGCTTTTACTGTAAGTATATAAAAACTAACCATAATCTGGTAATGTGTGCTTTGCATTATTAATGTGCTTATTAATGAATCGAAACTGCATGGGCATGCTTAGAATTTAAACGCGGTATGATACTAATTATATGTTCTTTACAGGACTGTCCAATAAGACTTCATCATCACTCAGAAAACAAGTTGAATATTTCTAACAATATTGTGATTCGGATTATTTATTTATACTATCCCGAAATATACATATATACATATATTGATTTAATGGAGTATCAGAGTAGTATTAAAAAACAAAATAAATTTATTTTACAAACAGTAATTTTATTACAACTCCGGTTTTATTTCAGCCCAGATATATTTAGACCATTCTTACATAAGGCTAGACCATTCGGTGAGGTGCAAATTCGGCAGACGTCTTAATGCGTAATGCGGTGGCCTCGTACAAGGGGTGCTAGGCAACGACATTTTTCTACTTTTTATTAAACATACTTTGACCAAGACCTCATAGTATGTCAGAAATGCTAAGGTGCTAAGGTGAAAAAAATATCTTTTATGGTTATTTCGAAAACTATGAAGTCTATGTCAAAGTTGTATAAAAAGTATTCAGAATTTCCCGCAACGTACAAATATCGAATAAAATGTATAGCATTCCATAAGAAAAACAACTGTCGCTATCACTTTCTGAAAAACTAATTAAGATATACGGTCTGGCAGATTATCAGAATATTTCTATTTGTTTTATACAGGGTGTCCCAGAAGTCGACGTCAAGCCGAAACCGGGTGATAGGCAAAGTCATAACAGCTATCAGAAAAATATTTAAAAAAATTTTATTTATGTGTTTTGAAAATTATAGGTCTTTGAAAAAGATATAGAAATTTCACGCCCTACGGCAGTCTGTCAACTCCTGTTACTACAAATATTAACTTTTTTTGGATTTTATTTTTACAATGTGATGATGAATAATGCATCTTCAAACTGGTGTCTCAACCTTACTGACAACTTTTCTCGTTCAGGAAAAATTGCCACTTATTTCCCAACTAAGTATTCCAAAGTAAAACTTTGCTCAACTTTAACTGGCTGTACTGGAAAAAAATGTACTACGAGAGTTTGGCAAGTAACCTTAAAAGTTGGCGCATTTAATAACGATACCACAATGGTATAACACTTAGAAGATTACTCGTTAACTGCACAATTTTTATTTGAAAAAAAACTGATGAAAATTTTTCAAAATTTCCTAATTAAACAGCGATAATGAAAACGCACAAGGACCCTTAAGGATAACTGTTTGCACAACAGTGGGCGTCAAAATGCTGCTGATGATGATTTACCTTTACAGCAAATGCTCAAACTGTTTTCCTTCAGCCGCAATACACGGTCGACATCTTCTTAAAAAAGATCGGTTTATTAAACGAGCGAATCCACGGTTATTAACAAAATCAGCTGCTTCCAATAGTCTTTGCCGTAGCTCAGCTACATTTTGAATCGGCACTGAGAGTGCATAGTGCGCTGGGCAGCCATCATGCTGAAACCACATGTCCCTCTAAATACTCAGTGGCACGTCCACCAATAAATTTTGTACATGATTTTTCAAAAGATCCAAATAAACTTCAGCAGTCAAAGTCGCTAGGAACTCAAACGGACCGATTATTTTACCATTTAAAATTCCTGTCCAATGGTTTATCTTGAAGCGATATTGAGATTTATCTTCTCTCATCAAATGTGGGTTTGCTACGTGCCACTCGTGTAAGTTATGCAGGTTCATGTACCCATCTTTCAATGTGGTCTCATCCGACCATAAAATTTTTTCAAAGAACTGTGGATCTTTCCTGTGTCTTTCTAACATTGTGCGACAAAAAGTAACTCGGGGCTCATAATCCCGGGGCAGGAGAGGTTGAACACGCTGTATGTGGTCACCAGATTTGAATCCGTTAGATTTTTTTTACTGGGGAACTGTAAAAGAAAAAGTGTATTTCAAGCCGATTCAAAATGCTACGGCAAAGACTATTGGAAGCAGCTGAGTTTGTTAATTATCCGTGGATTCGCTCGTTTAATAACCCGATCTTTTTTAAGAAGATGTCGAGCGTGTATTGCGGCTGAAGGAAAACAGTTTGAGCATTTGCTGTAAAGGTAAATCATCATCAGCAGCATTTTGACGCCCACTGTTGTGCAAACAGTTATCCTTAAGGGTCCTTGTGCGTTTTCATAATCGCTGTTTAATTAGGAAATTTTGAAAAATTTTTGTCAGTTTTTTTTCAAATAAAATTTGTGCATAAGTTAACGAGTAATCTTCTAAGTGTTATACCATTTTGGAATCGTTACTAAATGCGCCAACTTTTAAGGTTACTTGTCAAACTCCCGTAGTACATTTTTTCCAGTACAGCCAGTTAAAGTTGAGCAAAGTTTTACTTTGGAATACTTGGTTGGGAAATAAGTGGCGATTTTTCCTGAACGAGAAAAGTTGGCAGTAAGGTTGAGACACCAGTTTGAAGATGCATTATTCATCATTACATTGTAAAAATAAAATCCAAAAAAAGTTAATATTTGTAGTAACAGGAGTTGACAGATTGCCGTAGGGTGTGAAATTTCTATATCTTTTTCAAAGACCTATAATTTTCAAAACACATACATAAAATTTTTTTAAATATTTTTCTGATAGCTGTTATGACTTTGCCTATCACCCGGTTTCGGCTTGACGTCGACTTCTGGGACACCCTGTATAATGTAGGCGCATGCCTAAAGTTTTGTTTTACATAGTTTTGAAGATCAAATCAGATAGGCGACATCAACTTGTGCCAGCATTGCAGGCGTCAGGGCAATATCGCCAGTCGTTCCAACAATTGTAGGACGCCTGTTCATTGATTTTCATAGTTTTCAGCGCTCTATTTTGAGGTTATGTCACAAATATCTATTCGCATCGAATTGTTCGTGCTTTTATTCATATCATCTGTTTCATCAGCCTGAAATTCCCTACAATTCAAAAAGAAAACATAACTTCGCAACAGGAGAGCGCCGACGCTGACAACAGCAGAAATCTAGAAATACCACACACAGCCTTTCTGAAGGAGAGAAAAGACTATGAAAATCAAGGAAGCCATAACGGCTTCCTGCAATTGTAGGAACGAATTATGTTGGCAATTTCTTCCTGGATGTTTGTCTTCAAATCTTGTAGGTTCCTTGGAAGGTTTACATTTACACGGGGTTTAAAAAAACCCATAGAAATCGAAACAGTGGCCATCGATCTTGCACTGTTCTACTGGAACCAAATGTCCCCTAAGTTCAACTGTAGCCATAGAAAAACATTCCTCTAACATGGTTGCATACCGGTCGGAACTTACTGCAACTGCGACTTTATTTTCCTCAAAGAACCAGGGACTAAGGAAATTGTATGTTAAATCGCAACATTGAAGCTCTCACCGCCTCAATGTGTTCCGGTGATCTAATGGGCCGAGGGACTCCAGTTCTTCGTCTTGGTACACTTGCAATTTGATCTCAGTGATCCACGTAACAACTAATTTCCGGTCCAGGACAGGTGCCAACGGGGCTAAATCAAAGAAATTCCAAAAAGCGCGCTGGGTGCGATCACAGAACATCGCTCGAAAAGTAGGCCTCAGCTGCAAAAGCACGCTCCCCACTATTCCAGCGCATGATAGCAGCTGAACTGTGTTATGTTATGATATGCTACCACAATCTGCTAACATTTTGTCTTAGAAAAATGAAACTACAATGTGCCACCACAATTCCCATGTATTACCGAGTATTAAACATTTTTGACTGTTAAATTACTTAACCTAGACCCGTAAATCGTTTCACAACTCGTCCTTTGAAAAATATCGCAGAACGAAACTTTTGATATCCTCAGTTGTGCGTTTCCCTTTATAGTCTGTCACAAACTTTCCATCTTTGAATAACTTCACTGTAGGGAATCCAGATATTTCATACTCTTCCGTTACTTCTGGATTCTCCGTACAATCCACCATTGCCATGCACTGGTCGTAGCCTTGAGATGCTAGATCTTTAGCAGCTTCTATGTAGTCAGGTTTCATTCTCTTGCAATGGCCACACCAAGGTGCGTAGAACATCACTAGCACCACCTATAGGAATACATTATTATTTTCGAACACGCGGCAGTAGAAAATATTCAAGGTTTAAAGGTGTCAAGAAAGCGTACGGGTTTCCATATTGATAATAGCGCAGGATAAAGAAAAAAATGCCAGAATTGTTGTCATTAATGAAGATAATTCTTTGTTGTTTTGTAAAGAAAACCATGATGCACCACCTTTTTTTTAATGTAAGATGCAAGCATGTGTTGCTAATAATATTTAGATGCCATATTTACCTTGCGCTTTTTCAACGTTTGGGTGAAGTTTCGATCTGTCAGATGGATCACAGTTGAATCTGAGAACCAAGAGAGGTTCTCAGGAGTTGGCGGTGATGGTGTGTTGTTTGACAATTTGTCAGGTTCTAACATAAATCGTACAAAGTCGTCAGCCTGAAAGAAAAGTATAGTTTATAAACGCTTACATTACACGAAAAATTAAAATCTCTGAATAAATCTGTTATCGGAATCATGAAATTATCTACAAATATTGTACAGCGATGAAAGTCTATATACTCTTTTATTCTTAGTTCAGGAGTAGCCACTACTGTTACGTGTGCTGTTATATGTACCCTCAGTTTGAGTGTGGGCATTATTAGGCACCTATAGGAGTTTATAAAAAATCCAAGTCGTGGTTGTTTGGCCGCCATATTTAAAAATGATCTGATTTTTTTATATACTAATAGATGCCTAATAATACCCTGCAATAAAACTGATGGGACACGTGGCTTTACTGGCTGCTCTTAGACTATCTGACCATAGACTCACCGTCCTTCCTCCATTGTATACTCTGGTATTTTTAGTATAATAGCTAAAATATTTCATAGTAGGATATCCTTTAACATCGTTAGTGCTGCATAGCGCCTGTTCGACAGTACAATCAACAGCTGCGAATTCTACTTTTGGATCATCCCTAAACCGTGCCGCTGCTTCTATGAACTCTGGCTTGGTTTTCTTGCAATGCCCACACCCTAAAAAATACTTATGTTTAGTTTGTTCCTAGCAGAGTTGAGTATGCAAAGTAAACATCTGATAGACGGTCAAAGAACAATACTAGTGCACGAAGTGATATTTTTTATACATGAAAAATTCAAATATAATAATAATAATATTTATTTACTCTAAAATACAGGGAACATGAAACGAGTAAATAAATATAATATATCCATAGGAGGACAACGCCTGTGCATGGATCATATGTATGTTGAATTGCAAAATATAATAAAATAGAGAGAAAAAAGAAATTATTGGTAAGAATGGTAGAGCATTTATTGTGTAATATTTGAGATTATTTTATTAATTTGATTTCTCCCAATCGTGTTAATAAATTTTTTTAATTTTTTTTTGAAGCCTAATGTATTGCGTAATTGTTTTAAATTATTTGGTAAATGTTCGTACAATTTTGGAGCTATATATAGGTGACATCGTTTCATTAGGGATTTGTTTGGTTTAGGAACATTTTTTGCGCGTAATTTATATCTGGTTTTATGATTATGTTTAATTATGTCGTGTTCACTAATAGTTTTGTGATAATGAGTGATGGTATGTAAGAAGTAAAGTTGTTTAGTATCATATACTTGTGCATCATTATATAAGTCATTAGTTGGGTATAATTTTGATTTGCCTAACATTGATTTTAAAATTCTTCTTTGAAGTACATCTAAATCGTTAAAGTATGTCGTGCATGCAGCACCCCACACTACTATACCATATGTTATGTGTGGCTCGAATAAAGCTTGATATATTATTCGTAGATAATATTCAGTTAATATACCGGTTAGAAATTTTATTTTATATGCTATGTATCTAATTTTCTTTAGTATGTGAGAAATATGTACATCCCATCTCAAGTGGGGATCTAGATAAATTCTTAAATATTTTGTATTATTAACTCTATTGATTTTTATATTTTTATCATTTACCTTAAACCGAAGGTGGTTATATTTTGGTAGATGATTAGATAGTGATGAAAATGGTAAAAAATGAGTTTTAGTAAAGTTAATTGTTAATTTTCGGTTATTAAACCACTGAATAATTTTGCAAAAGTCATTTTGGATAATATCTTTTAAGTCGTTCCAATCCTTACCTTTATAGAGTATAGCAGTATCGTCTGCAAAACTGACTATTTTACCAGTACTGTTAATTTTGAATATATCGTTTAAATAAATATTGAATAACAGAGGACCCAAAATTGTACCTTGTGGAACACCACATTTAACAAACATTTCTTTACTATACGAGCTTAATAATTTTACTGATTGCGGTCTATTTGATAAATAATTTTCCATTAAAGTATACATCTTTCCACGAAAACCTATTCTTTCTAAGATTTCCAAAAGTATATTGTGGTTAACTGTGTCAAACGCTTTTTGTAAGTCCACAAATACGCATATCGATGGTACTTTTCCATCTATATTTTGGGTTATTTCATCTACTATACTTAATACCCCATCTGTTGTAGATTTGCCCGCTATAAAACCATATTGATTTGAATTTAGAATTTTGAATTTATTAAGAAAATTAATCATTTTAGTAGTAAAACGTATGTGACAGAGCCTATTGTCTTTTTTACGAGTATCCATCACGGTAGAATAACATGCGATTATATAGTAATATTTTAAAATTTCCTATATCGACAATTCTGACGGCTCCGTCAACGCCAGGTAGACATAGTCGTGTTTTGTTTTGGTTTTTTGTATGCTACAGATTCATTTTGTGCTTGCTAATAACTCTTATTTAGAAAAGTTTATTTGTTTACAAAAACAAAAAACGCAACAAGCAAATTTTACTAGATTTATGCGCGATCCATAAATGCTAACGTTACAGACTAATACAAAGATTTCGCCTGCTGATGAGCTGTTCAGCTCAGTAGTACGTCGAAACATGACGTATACTCGTGAGGGTTGACCATAACCCCAATAACTTTTCATGAACAGAGGCGACATCACAGATGCTAACTTATGGACTAAAGTATTGATTAAAATCGTCAGATAAAATAAGGACAGTGCAGTGACCCTTCGTTCGATAAACTCCATCCAAAGCCACGACAAAGTAGGTATTAATAGTGCCTTAAGGTGATTCGATGATATCTCGTCTGCAGTGTCTGTATTGGAACACCTGATTTCACTCTGTACTGGTCGTGTCGTCGACCGATACCGAATTCACGAATGAGTACCCTCATGTCCGCCTGTCGCCAACCTATTTTTTTGACATATATTTTTTATGTAATAACCCTGTGGATTTAGAGGCATTCAATGTCTCGATTTGAATCAGTCTGACATGGGAAGAAGCACGATCAATGTAAGATTTTGAAGATGAAAGGGGAAGCTCACGATTGTGGGCAAACTATACTGCCAACAAGATGCTATATCGCCCGACTACCACTACGTAAATGTCTTGAATCGCCATTCTTACAACCACTTACATGGAGCATAGAATATAACCAGCACATGCTTCTTCTTCCTGAGGAACGGCTTGAAGTTTTCCTCGTTGAGATGCACCACGTCGCCTGCCTCCTCGTCAGCCCAAGGTCGTTCTGGGGGCGGTGGCGGAGGGGGTTCCCGCGGCTCACGCATGAACTCGACGATACGCGTCGCCTCGCGCACGTTTACGTCAAACCGACGTTCGCCCTGCTCGAAGTAGATCACTGTTGGGTAGCCCTTCACCGAGTAACGGCTGGCCAGCGATTGTTCTTTGGTTGCGTCCACTGCTGCTAGCATGCCGGGGATCTGTTTAAATCCATGAAATAAATAATCTGCTCAACTTGATCAGCGGGTCACCTTTTTGACGGTTTTAGAGCAAATGTAATATCAACCTACAGCGTTAAAGCCACCGACTATTGAAAATGCATCGCGACTGAATAAAGGGTGCCTGCATTAGGGCACCTGTGTTCATTGAGGCGTGAGTGCGTCCCAGGAAAGATCTACCATTCATTGGAATCAATGAACGCGATCATCATAGAATACTCGCGATCTACCCACGCCCCAGATATCTACTTTCATAAAATTCTCTCATGACGGTAATCTATTGACGATAAAAAATCATGCATCTCTTACCCCTTCTTTTTTCATTATCGCAGCGGCTTGTTCATATTCTGGTTTCATCTTCTTGCAATGTCCACACCAGGGTGCGTAGAACATTACTAATACTGATGCTTCTGCTTTCACAACCGGATCAAAAGAGTTACCACCTAAATGCACTACCTATACCAATTAGAAATTGTTATCATTTTATTTGTACCATTACAATTGATGTCTTTTTATTTTTTCTGTAGTGGTTTATCTTAGTGCACTTTAAGGCGATAATGTAATTTCAGCTCTTTATACTGGCCTATTTCATAACCATAACATCTGACTGTATTTACTGGTGGCTAGACAACAGCTGCTGATTGTGGTCAATTCATTTTTTATGTCCTCTTGACACCTTTTTTATTTTTTTCCTCACACCAAGGTCCATAAATGCTCAATTTACACCCAAGATACTTGAATAACTATTAAAATATGCAGAGTATAATGCATCTTGGAATAATTTGCAATAACAATTTAGATAAATTTGGCTGATCACAAAACAAGACAATGTATGCAGAGTTGACTCACCTCACTATCCGTTTCAGACCATTCTGGCTCTTTTTGCTTGACAACTGGGGGTGCTGAAGGATTTCTCATGAACGCTACAATTGCAGCCTTCTTATTTTCTCCCTCATATGTATATTTTGGCTGACCATTGCTGTAAAGTGCGGATTATAGGACAACATGATTACAACAAATGATGCATAACTCTTTTGTGACCTCACACTGAAAACTACTACATTTGCTCAATGGAGTCGTGTTTCATGAAATTTTCATTTTTCCGAAAAACATTAAAAACAATTTTGAAACATATTATGTGGTGTACGAAAAAACGATTGGGGTACGGATAATTACGAAATTAGTAGATTTTGATTGTTTAATAGTTCATGTTTTGATGGAAGCAGTTTGAATTAGTAGACTGCATTTTAAACATAAAAAGTAAAATAAACACACACTAATGAACCCTATTGTGATAGATCCAAATGTTTCCAACAAAATAATGTTTATTATATGTATACAGGGTGTTTCAGTTTATTGTTGCATAACTTTAAGATTCGATAGAACTTTTAAAATTAATGCATAAAGTCTATATAAACATGGGTCGAAAAATGCGTGGCTTCCGAAATACAGGGTGTTTAAATTTACTTTCTAAAATAGTTTTTTTTTTAATATTTCGAACAATATTTGATGTATAACAGTGAAAATTGGTATACAAGGGTTTTTTGGTACGACAAAACGAACCATAGTTTTACTGTAGCCGCTAGAGGGCGCTCGCTACTGTACCTGTAGTGTATTAAAATGACCTAAAAAATTTTCTTAGTGCAATTTTTTGCTTTTTGAATAAGAAAACTGATTCTTCGCACTTTTCAACATAAAAAAGCTCACTTGTGAATGTTCGTTATAGTTAGCCGTTTTTGAGATATTTCGATTTTTAAGGTTCGATGCATTTTTAATTATTTATAGGAAAATAACGTTAAAAAGTCAGTATCTCGATAATTTTTAGAAGTAGGCTGTGCCTGCAAATATTTTTGAAATTGAAAGCAGAATAAGGATAAACGTCAATTAGTTGACAGTTAGTTTTTTTGTCTGTTAAAACCTGAAACGTTTTTTTGCAATTGTGAATGCACGAAAATTAGTTTCTTTTACCTGCTTTTTTTTGTAAGTTTTATAAAAATGCCATTTTTATTCTCCAATCAAGAGTTAGCGGATATTCATTTTGTGTATGGCTTTGTAAATGGAAACGCAGCAGAAGCAGCCAGAGAATACGCACGAAGATTTCCAAACAGACGACATCCAACTCGCTCAGTATTTGTAAGAGTGCATCGCCAAATAATTGAAAATGGTTTTGGAAATCTCCAAGGGGATCAAAACATAAATGTTCGTCAGCGCAGATTTACCCGTATGATTCTGCGTGAGTTTGATAGAGATCCGACCACAAGTGTTAGGAGAGTTTCTGGTGCCTTGGGAATTTCAGCAATCCATGTTCACCGTGTTCTTAGAAATGACCATAGACGTCCTTACCATTTGCAACCTGTGCAAGGACTACAGCCAGGGGACGGAGAACGAAGAATCACATTTTGTCAGTGGATTCTTGATAGAACTGATAATAATAGGGAGTTTTTAAGTAACGTTTTATGGACCGATGAGTCGACTATTTGGACCCTACCTTTTGCCTGCAAGGTTAAATGCTGCGACCTTCTTGGAATTTTTAAAGGATGGACATGCAAATATGTGAGATGATGTTATGTTGGATTTAAGAAGATTGGCCTGGTTCCAGCTTGATGGTTGTCCAGCTCATTATTCGAGAATAGTTAGAAACTGGCTGGACGAAAATTATCCAGAAAGATGGATCGGCCGTGGAGGACCAGTCGCCTGGCCTCCACGATCCCCTGACCTAAATCCATTAGATTTCTTTGTGTGGGGATTTCTAAAAGAAAAAGTGTACCAGACTCCCGTAACCACAAGAGATATGCTAATAGACAGAATCAGGAATGTATGTGATGAAATAAGGCCTTATTTGAATAATGCTATACCACGTTCGATCATTCGTAGATGTGAATTGTGTATTGAACAATTAGGTTTACATTTCGAGCAACTAGTTTAGATTTTGTATGTTTGTCCTAGCTATCCAATAGCATTTTAGTTGTACAATGTAATGAGTAATAATAGCGGTACCGCTAAACATTTAAACAAAGTGCAAAAAAGTGCATAATTGTCGGACCTTTATACAGTTCCTACGGCTGTGAGAATCACAGAACAAATTTGACGCAGCATATAAAAGAAATCAAATAACTACAAATTTCATGATCAACCGTACCTCAATCATTTCTTAAGACCCCTTGAAGGCTGAGCTATACATTAGCGCATATCGCAAAAATCTCATTTCTTACTTCAAAATAGAAGATTAGAATGTAACTAGTACGTAAATATCGTTTTTTCTTCAAGGACGCCTCTACTTGCTATTTTATAGAACTTGAAGGTTGCAGTTTTTTAAATATTTCTCCTAGCAAGAGAAAATTTATAAAAGCCGACTGAAGCCTCTCAACTTTATTTGGATCCTGTAGACGTAGAGAACTGAATTCTCTGAACACAGGTAACAGCATTTTATTGTCAGTACGAGATGCCAGTTTGATACTTACAGAAAATAGATCATTGTAGGAAATCCTGTGATATTATAGTGAGTCCTTATCATTGCATTTTCGGGTCGGTTAACGTCGATGGCAGCTAGGATAACATCATCTTTCAATTCAGAGGCTGCTTCTGCATACTCAGGTTTGAGGCTCTTACAAAATCCACACCATGGAGCATAGAACATAACCAGGGCCGGTTTCGCCTCCCTTTTTATGAATTTCGCCAAGGTCTGCAAGCAGTGCCACATTTTATGACTTATGACATGTTCGGTGACGGTGGCAAATGGGCGATAGGCCGCTGACACTTGTCATAATATAGCAGTGTGGCCTGTCTACAGGGTGACAATATCAGCGGGATAATTTTCATGAGGGTAGGCGTTTACGAGGGCAATCTTAATAGTAAGAGGTCTCCTATTTTTTTGAAGGTACAAAAACCATTTATTAATCACCATATTAACCGTCAATGAATTGCTCCTCGACGTCAAAACTGAAACCTCAAATATTCTTTCAACTTAGGAAACAAGTGATATTCACTGTTTAAACTTTATAATGATGTATCAATTACAATTACCAGAAATGAATTATTTTTGTACCTTTAAAAAAAGGAAACACCACTTTACAGCTATTCAGATATTTAACAGTAGATTCCGCCCCAAGCATTACCCTATCGAGCCCAGCCCGTATATACTAGAGATACCTATGCGGGCGTTCAGTCAACATAAAGCGGTCATAAAGTCACAAAGACTAGGAGTTTAAACGCAAGAGTGAGGCTGAAGCCAAAAATGTCGACGATGCGCTTAGGGCATCTCTCGCTTGTACACTCCGGAGAAATGAATTTCAGACTGTGCGCTACTGGCTATCAATTTGGTCAGTTCAGGAGAGTTGCAAGCGGTAATATTGGGTGATATTAATGAACCGCGATACCTCGCGTTTATTACCATAAACCTACAAAGCACGGCAAAACGCGAGTGAAATGGAAAACCTTTGGAATCAGGTATCCGCGCTGTACGTGATAATATGCGTCGACTTTAAAACATAAACCCGATTTCACGAGTATCCATCACTGTAGAATGACAGCCGATTATCTAGTAATATCTCAAAATTCCCCACATTGGCACAGGACACATAATTCTGACGGATCCGTCAACGCCAGGTAGAGAGAGCCGTATATTGTGCGCTACAGATTCATTTTGCACTTGCTAACAGCACTTTTATTTAGAAAAATTTATTTGCATAAAAAACAACCGTCACAAACAAGTTTTACTAGATTTATACCCGATTCATTATTGCCAACATCGCAGATTAACACAAAAATGACACTTGCATATCAGCTCTTCATCTCAGTAGACGTGAAAGCGTGAAATAGCCCATAAACATCGCGGCAGGTTATGTTAACAGATTTCAATGCACAGACGCTCTACGCCAACTAGATTTCCGAGAGCGTAAGACTACGCACATCACCTTGCGTAGCAATATTTAGGGATTGGTCTTATCATAAGCACACACCTTTTATGCAAACATTTTTTCTGATGATGATTAATCTTACACTATTAACTTATTTGTCACACTTCTTGTATCAACTGTAGCTTTACTGGACGGTTTTCAATGCTCTGATGCAACTGAATCACTTGAATAGTCTTTTGCAGTATCGTGTCGCATTGTCAAAAACAAAATGAGCCTTCTTAAAAACACTCATATTCCATTACAGATTGTTATGTGCGAGTTAGCTTTTACTTATTACACTTTGTCTTGATTTCGGTCGTATTTCTTAGTGGTAGATAATTCTATGGTGATTATGAAGATTTTAAAGCTTTTGACTGCCCATACATGATGACATAAACGCCATCATTGAACAATACTGTATACGGAAAATATAACTCACATTGGCATCTGGAATGTGAACAACATTTAATGCAGTAGAATCCTCTTCCCATGGTAAGTCCCCAGTTGGATCTCTCATGAAATTAGTCATAGAACTGACTGTTAACTTTCTATCGTAGTCTTTGTGAAAATCTCCATCTTTATAGTGTTTCAAGACAAACGGTTCATTATTTGGTATTTTGAGCTTTTTGCACATTTTTTTGGCTTCCCTAAAAGCAGATCAAACCTGTAAAATTTTGGTGTCGCCTAGGGATGAATTTTGCTTCTATTACTAGGGTTGTTGAAGACATAAATAATGTGCTAAAAACCTTGTGTAGTAGCAACATTTCCGAGATAGTGACCCGAGAATCTTGATTTGGTGGAAAATATGGGCAATTCTTATTTTCTAAAGTCATACTATTATTTATTGTTGCTCATGGACTGAAAGTCTTCTACAAATGACCTGTCATCGTCCATACATTCAAAAACCGTATTAGTCCTATCAGTTATGATACTTTTAATTATTATCAGTGTTTGGAATTTCTCATGGATGTTAGAATTTGATCAATCAGAATCAACATTAACAAATCAATTAACACGACGCCAAAAATCACTGAAAATGGCTTACTGGGCTCTAGCTATTGGATTTTCAGAAAAATATATTGTATTCCTTCTGTCATATGTCACAAAGTAAAAATATTTTCTTGGACTATCTATTTGTCACTATCTGTCAGAGCAGTATGTAAGACCTTTGCTATTGGTTATAGTACTGCGGGTCAATGAGACTGTCAGGTCTGGTTGCACAGATACCAGAGAAAGTCAGGAATACAGAAGAGAAGAAAGGAAGAAAGAGATTAAGCAAAAAGAACATAGAGTGATGTCTAGAGGGATACCTTGGCATTGTTAACGTGTATTCTGTAATTTTAAATTGATCTGTTGGACCTTAAATTGCACGATTTAATTTTATTCGCAATGCGAACCACAGTCGTGTGTGCTTCAACCTGCGACCAATCCAAAGTTCCATAAAGAAATAAATACTATTTGTATGATAAAAAGCCTGTAACCATAGGCGCCTATTAGGGGGCAAGGGGGAGCACATGCTTCTGTTGGGAACTAAAATATTCTTAATAGGGTGCCCAATTCTTGGTTTTTTGCTCTTGAAAACATCCCTACATAGACATTATTTTTTTGAACAGGTGGTAACTACGCTCCAAACTGGTCTGTAAGTCTAACCCCATTGAGAAGAAAATGTTACATATTGCTGAACTTGGTGTGAAAATTAGGATTACTTTGTTCTATTTCTGAATGCATGGAACGGGTATGTCACACAATTTTGAATGCTAAAATTGTTACAGAGTAGTACAAAGTACACTTTGTAACAGTTTATGAATGCAACCCTTTTCTAAGCCATTGCCAAGCTACAAGTAAAGATAGTTTTCATTATAGGCAAGCATACTGTCAATTCAAAGGTAGCAGATGGTAAAGTTAATTTACAATCATTAGGCATAAAATATTGAATAACGGTAGCATATAGTTGGGTTTGTATTGTTCTTCTGTTATGTATTGTAAAGTAGAAAACATAATGGATTATTATGATAAAGATGCCTATATGCCATCTGGTATAACTTTTCAAGATATCCAGATGTAAACTAGCCATGCCTGGCTCTGGAAAACATGCATTAATGACTGGAAAATAAAAAGAAAACAATGTTACATACCCTGAGCAATCAATAACAACCAAAGTTCCTTCGCCTTTAATATTTTTGGCAACATCTCTGATTGATTTTATAATGTTTTGAGCTTCCTTATAATTATTATAAAAACACACTAAAACATTAGTTTTTGTTCTGAGTATCTTCTTGAAGTCCTTGATATCAACCAAGTTATCCACAACTAGCTTATTCGTATTTTGCTTAGCGATACAGTAGTTAAGTTGAAATATATACTAGAAAAAGCATAAAATTAGTAGGTTGAAAAACACTTTAGAAAATAAAACTCACAGAAAGAGATATAAAAATATAAATAAAAGATCTCATTATAAGACTAGAAGAAACTGTACATATATTATAAAAATATATGTTTATGGATTATCCGAGAAATATACGCTCACATTAAGGCCCGAGTAAAGATAACATGGCAACGAAAGACAACTATTGAAATATACTCTACTAGACTATCGCTAGCAAAATTTTCTCGAGATCGTTGCACACCGCTTGAAAAATGCAAATGAAGATTGGAGAACTGCCGCTTTGACGTACTAAAATGATGCCGTTATTACCCCGGGATAGACATATGATCTTATCACCTAGATTGCGGCGTTGCCAGCTCATAGAACAATTTTGCTAGAATGTTTTAAAAAAAGAAGCTTTGGATAAAATATTGAGGGATACCAATGGAGATATATAAAATTTGAAGCGTAGCAATGTTTGCCAAGAAACTTCTTTACATTTTGCGTCGCCTGGCGTCTATGCGGCGGAACGTTAATGTCTCTGAACACTTCTTATAAATGCCTAGTTTTATAGGATAAAATACTTTTTGGATTAGGCACTTCTTCCAACAATTGGAAAAAAACAATGTTTTATTATATAAATATATTTATTAACTATTTGATCTAAAATTACATGATCATTAATAGGAGAAGTACGATTTTCATTTTCTCTGCTCTTTATTAGGGGAGTTCGATATAAACGGTTTGAATATAGCGAATCTATTTCGATACTGCCATAGCAACAAGTTCACATAATGTGATTGCGCTATGAAGCATACGTATATTTTGGTTAACAGTAGGAAAACTAATGTCTAGATAATTAATTACAATAGCAATCAACGTTACTTCAACAACTTGATCTCATCTTATCCAGACTTGCAATAGAAAATGTTTGAAAATATTAAGATCTGTCTCTGTTCTCAAGCCTCCGGTTCTCGGCTTTATAGCCGTTTTATATCGGCAAAAAATTTAAACGAATACAATATCGTTGTCGTCTACTATACAACGTTATTAAAATTCTCATTTATTTAAAAAAAAACATAGGATGTCAACCCTAACACACAAGTGATGAGTATGCAAGGCTCACCTAGATTGCTGCACATGTATCCTGTTTCCCTCAGAAGAGTTGGAAGTAGACCTAATTTCCACTTTGGAGACACTTGACACCCTCGTCACAACACTAAAACACCAAAGCACCACTGAGAGACAATCGAGAAAAAAAATAGCTCAGCAGAATAGAGCTCAGCACCTAGCTGTGAACGCATGGACACTCCGCTGCGCCGACGGTTGCCGAGAGACTGAAGCATGTGAGTGCGGTACTTCGCTGCGGCGATACGGTACGGCCGGGTGGTACAGTCACGCCCCTTTCCAGCTCCCACTCCGCGCGTCTGCGTTTTCTTATCTGACAGTATCACGAAGCGACTCGATGTTTACGTATAGGTACGTTAGGTATAGCACAACATTTTCAATTTTCAAACATAGTAATATCGATAATTCTACAAATATTCCCACAAATAGCCCCATAAAAAAAGCCCAAAGGTGTCAAATTTGGCGAGCGTCCTGGCCATTCCACAGGAACCTCGACGTCCAATCAAATGACCGGGGAAATTGTTATTTAAATAATTCCTAACTTGTCTGTAGTAGTGTGGTGGATGGTTTTTGCTGGAATACAATATCAGTATCGAATTCATTAGGACTTGCTTCGACGATTTCGGTGATTAGAGGGTCAATGGTATTTTCCAGCATATCCAAATACAGTTCCCCGGTTAAAGTTTGTTTGATGAATAGAGGCCCGACAATATGATTTCCCAATATCCCAGCCCAAACTTTAATTTTTTGTGGATATTGAGGATGAGTTTCCTGGAAGACGTGAGGATTGGCGTCACTCCAATAACGACAATTTTGTAGACGTTAGCGCCACCATGCGTCGAACGTCCGAGACTAAAAAGTTCATCCCATCGTGTAGAAAACACACAATTGTGGGGGTGTCGTACGTTGTACACAACGCCGGAAGCATCGTGCGAACTGGCAACACCAATGTCATCATCCTGTAAAAATATCAAATATCGCGTTTGTTTTGGTTAATATCCATTATATCTACGCTGATACTTTCGGAGATATTTCGTAAAAAACGGGCATAAAATACAGGGTGGCCAAACACGTGACGTCATAAAAAAAAAAATTAGATTCCCCACATCGAGAGGAACCCAAATCACCCCCATATATATGGTCCGATTTTGTTTAGTTTAGGAGTTATGATTTTTTTTCGGATTTTTCGAGAATTTTTGAGTTCTGTGTTTATTTTTACCATAACTTCGTTAATAATTGTGATAAATGCCTGCTTTTTTCACGATTATGTAGCTAAGACCTAAGGCTTAACTATCATATAATCATTCAAGTCATGTAACTAATACTACTTTTTAATTTTTTTCAAAATCTTCGAACATAACAAAAAAGTAAAAAAGTGCAACAACTTTGAACGTTTATAAAAAATTGAAAAAACATGTTCTTACTATTCGTAAGTATCTTAAAAACTTCCTTACGGTATCAGCTATTTACCGTAAAAATTTCATCAACCTAGCTTTACTACATGCTACCGTAATTGTGGCTCAAATAGAACCGAACCCAAAATTGGATAACCCTCTGCTCAATAGAAATTGTTAGTTTCGGAAAAAAAATTTGCAAAAACCACAAAAACACGTTTGATTTTTACTGAACAGCAGATTATTATTCATTTATGTTATTTACAAGAGGTTTTCAAAATGTCTGCCTCTAACAGAAATGCACAGTGTACACCTACGTATGAAATTTTGTTTTAAATCTCTAAATGCTTGTGTGTTGTTTTTCAACACATGTGTCGCTTCTTGAATTTTGTTCCTCAATGAATTTTCATTTGCACATTCTTGGGCGAATGTTATGTCTTTAAAATATCCCCAAACAAAAAAATCAATGGGGTTGAGGTCAGGGGAGCGTGGAGGCCATCGTATCGGTCCGTTTCGTCCGATCCATCTGTCTGGGAACCTTTCGTTTAAGTAGTTTCGCACGATCGTTGCGTTGTGGCATGGTGCACCATCATTCTGGAACACCATGTTCCGTCTGGCTTCCAGGCTTGAATCTTCCAGCAATAATGGTAGGCTATTTTCAAGGAAGCTTTTGTAGGCTACCGAATCCAACCTTGACGGCAGTTCAAATGGACCGATAAATTCCATATTGAATATTCCTGACCACATGTTCACACTAAAACGGTGTTGAAATGTCGACGGCCTTGACTGGTGGGGGTTTTCAACAGCCCAAGTATGTAAATTATGGATATTGAATATCCCTGTTCTTTCAAAACGTGACTCGTCAGTCCATAAAATTTTATCAAAAAAATCGGGATCCTCTCGTTGTCTCGCAGCATTGTCTCGCAGAAATCCACTCTTAACTGGTAATCTGAAGGCATCAACGCTTGAACTCTTTGAACATGATAGGCATGATAACCTTCTTTATGAAGAATATTTTGTATCGATGTTCGTGGTATTCTAAGGTTTTGTGCCAAAGATCTCGTACTCGTTGAGGGATTCCGGCTAATTTCTTCAAGTACTACTTCTCTGCGATCCGGATCAGCTGTAGGATATCCTTCATTGCTTCCTCGTCCTGGAATGCGGCCTGCCATGAAAGTGTTATGTGTGTTAATAAAAACACGGTGGTCTGGGTAATGCTCAGGTTGTGGTCCGCCTCGGCGTATAAGTTGTTCCTGGTACAGCTGAGCTGCTAAAGCGCCGTTGCCTTGAGCAACGCCATAATAATAATGCATCGACATTTCAACACCGTTTTAGTGTGAACATGTGGTCAGGAATATTCAATATGGAATTTATCGGTCCATTTGAACTGCCGTCAAGGTTGGATTCGGTAGCCTACAAAAGCTTCCTTGAAAATAGCCTACCATTATTGCTGGAAGATTCAAGCCTGGAAGCCAGACGGAACATGGTGTTCCAGAATGATGGTGCACCATGCTTCAACGCAACGATCGTGCGAAACTACTTAAACGAAAGGTTCCCAGACAGATGGATCGGACGAAACGGACCGATACGATGGCCTCCACGCTCCCCTGACCTCAACCCCATTGATTTTTTTGTTTGGGGATATTTTAAAGACATAACATTCGCCCAAGAATGTGCAAATGAAAATTCATTGAGGAACAAAATTCAAGAAGCGACACATGTGTTGAAAAACAACACACAAGCATTTAGAGATTTAAAACAAAATTTCATACGTAGGTGTACACTGTGCATTTCTGTTAGAGGCAGACATTTTGAAAACCTCTTGTAAATAACATAAATGAATAATAATCTGCTGTTCAGTAAAAATCAAACGTGTTTTTGTGGTTTTTGCAAATTTTTTTTCCGAAACTAACAATTTCTATTGAGCAGAGGGTTATCCAATTTTGGGTTCGGTTCTATTTGAGCCACAATTACGGTAGCATGTAGTAAAGCTAGGTTGATGAAATTTTTACGGTAAATAGCTGATACCGTAAGGAAGTTTTTAAGATACTTACGAATAGTAAGAACATGTTTTTTCAATTTTTTATAAACGTTCAAAGTTGTTGCACTTTTTTACTTTTTTGTTATGTTCGAAGATTTTGAAAAAAATTAAAAAGTAGTATTAGTTACATGACTTGAATGATTATATGATAGTTAAGCCTTAGGTCTTAGCTACATAATCGTGAAAAAAGCAGGCATTTATCACAATTATTAACGAAGTTATGGTAAAAATAAACACAGAACTCAAAAATTCTCGAAAAATCCGAAAAAAAATCATAACTCCTAAACTAAACAAAATCGGACCATATATATGGGGGTGATTTGGGTTCCTCTCGATGTGGGGAATCTAATTTTTTTTTTATGACGTCACGTGTTTGGCCACCCTGTATAAAGCAACACTATCAGTAGCTGTGATGGTATACGTGAGATGTATTGTGACTATTGTGGGAGATGCAGACGTTCAGGAGACTCTGCCATAAGTAATCAAGTGACACAGGTAGGCTGTTAAGTTCACATATCGGCATGATGTAGTTGGTAGATTATTCAAAATTGCATGTCTGTATTTAGCCTCTTTATAATCCTTATAGTTGGTACCGTTATATAAAGTATGAACGGCCGACAAATTAAAAAATTAGAACTGAGCAAACTAATTAAAAGTGACTAGCTTATTTACAAAGAATTATGAATTACATTAGTATTTTCTTATTTTTTCAGAATTATCAAGAAGCAGTATAATGAAGTGAGACGCAACATGAATTTGAAATAAATCTGTCTATATTTTCATGTAATATAATTTTTATACCATTGCCAACAGCATATGATTATTTTTTGAAACTGAATATATTTGCTGCTCCATAATTAGGGTTGTATTTTATTATTCTGAACCTTGTTCTCAGCAAAGTTGCTGATAGAGATATTACTCTTACTGGAGATATTTATTGAATATATGTTCATGAAATAATCCTTTAATATAGAAAATATCTTTTGCAGATTTGAAATTATGAACAAACGAAATCTCAACCACACTGCTAGCATTCCGTATCCGGGCGCATTCTTGGCATTATTTCGATAGGTCCTCTAGATCTCGAGGCAAATAGGCAGCCCAACCACCTGACAAACGTCAACGGTGTTACCATTGTTTAACGTGCAGCTCCCCCTTCTTCAGTGCTATGTGTTTTGTGGGTGTATATATTTTGTGGTTATGTGTATATTATTTGGATTATTTGTGTTTTGTGGTTGTCTCTTTTTCCTCTTTCGTCTCATTTTGTTTTTTCTAATATGTAAATTATAAAGTTTTCAGGAAATTCTCGCAATGAATTGAGTAATAATTTTTCTGTCGTCCAGTTATTTGAAGGTTGGGAAAATTTTTCCGTTTACCTGCCCTGTATCATCTCCTTATCTATAAACTTTCCTTAACGAGAATATCTAGTGGACCATTGTTCACATAATCAGTTCCCGTATTTTAGTGTTTGTAGGCGTACAATCCCACAATCATGGATATGGAAAGCGTAAGTCAGATTTAGGTTATACAAGCAGGTGATCCCCCCCGTGGAATGGATATCTGTCGACATATTTCTTGTATTCCTGCCACCCTCAAAACTTAATAATGATTTTGTTTTTGCCTTCTCATTATATTATTTTATAATGAATAATGCAAAGTAATCATATTCTTGCTGTATAGATGTCATGCTTGCCCATTTGTTCTACCATGACCATATCAGTGATTTTGTATTCCCACCACTCTTAATCATGTGGTTAGATTTCACCCTATATTTGAGAATACACATTATTTTTTGCTACACTAATCAGTATAATCCAAAACTTACCAAAATATCCAGTTTAGAACAAAAACAATAACTATAGAACTGTTTATCAAACTTATTGCAGTGGAATCACTTCAGGAATTGTGCAGGTATTGCATTTTTCTGTCTTTTTCTCTCAGTGTGAACCTGAAGTGATTTAAGCTAACTGAAGCCGCATTAATGTTAAAATGGAAGAAAAAATATAAATTTGAGGAATAATAAGAACTTGAACAAAAATTATACATGCTAAGAAAATATCAAAAGTAGATTTAGATTCAGCATGTTGAACTCTCCATATACATACATCATACTTTTATTTAAAGAGGAGTGTTGCAGACCAGTTTTTTTTCAGCCATACTTTTTGCTTTCCTAGCAATTCACTCATCAGTATTGACTAAAATTGTCAGATTATTATCAGATTAGGATAATTATCAACTTTGCAAACTATTCAGAGTATTGAAAGGTCTGTGTAAAAAAGTACAAATACAAATATTAAAAATATACAGGGTGTTTCAGAACTAAGGGATCAAACTTCTAGGGGTTATTCAGTGTAACAGTAGAAAACATTTGAGTATAGGGATTCATATCCGGAAAAGTGTCACTATGGCACTACGGCCCAAGATGCGTTAAAATTTAGAAAGACAATGAATTGCTTAAACAGGATTTAATGCATTTAATTTTTGCCTTTTGTACATGATATCATCACAACAATTATTCAAAATGTCTTTCTCCAACCTGAATACACCGATCTAAACGTCGCATATGATTTTGCCGTACGTGACTAAAAATTGTATACTCTTATTGAATGATTTCAAATGCTGCTGTAATTCGTCCAATTAAGTCTTGCTCTGTTTCTACTGGAGCTTCATAAACCAAAGACTTTACATGTCCCCACAGGAACGGTGTATTCATGTTGGAGTAAGACATTTTGCACAATTGTTGTGATGATATCATGTACAAAAGGCAAAAACTAAATGCATTAAATCGTATTTAGGCAATTCATCGTCTTCCTAAATTTTAACGCGTCTTCTACTGTTACACTGAAAACCCCTACAAGATTGATCCCATAGCTCTGAAACACCCTGTATAATTTTTTCTGCAATATACCATTACAAATAATATTATACAGGTATATTACAGCTTGAATAGTATATTTTTCTCTGGATGCACATTGTTTTAGATAAATGAATCCCTGTTATCAGTTTATTTTTAAAACTATATACAATACAATAACAATATCTTTTAGATTAGTGTGTAGGCACATTAGATTTAATATTATAGTTGGATCAGTAGCAATTAATGAATAAGATCAACTGCAATGCACATCATGCATTGTTAGCTTGACAATTTTAAATCCCTAGTCAAATTTATTCTTTTTTGATTTCAATAAAATGAGCCGTTTTTGAGAGTAAGTCATTCAAGCTTTAGTTTGTTGTCCAACTTGCAGTACTAAAACAAGTCAGCTTCATAAAAAATAGATCATCAAACAAGATTGTATTTTTCCAAAAATATTACTTTGGCCTAGTATTGTACAGCGTGTGGTAAAATATCAATATTGCAGCAGTGCTAGTCTGTTGCTGACAGGCTAAATGAGGTAATTGTTTTCTATGCAAAATTTCGTTGGATTATATTGTGTTGTTCAAACCAATAGTGGTTTCAATATACAGGGAAAACCAAATTTGTCTGAGGGCTTGAGTTCAATGTGTACAACAGAAAAGAATTGCTGTAGGAATAATTTATTACAATTTGACATTCAATACGTCCAAGTTCCATGTGCTGTATAATTGTTGTCCACATATACTCATACTATTCATTGTTTTAGTATTGCCAAGTCTGCTCAGTTGATGCTGAGTTTGATCCAAATGATGATCCATCTCATAATGCTTCAACAAAACATCGTTTTAATTTCATGTTATGGGAGTATGCAAATTATAGGTAAGTGTTACAAGAATGAGTATTGAAGGAAATACCTCAACAATTATTAATCAACATTAATTTAAAAACCACATCACATACTAGGTAGCTCAGTTTAGGTTTGAAGTATTCCATTCTGGTACTTGCAAAGCTCTCAGCTTTAAAGTTATCATAGTGATATACTTCTTATTTGATTTACAGGAAAGCTTTGGTAAGAAACCGCCACGGTGTTGAATTAACTGTCAAGGTCCAACAGATAAATGGTCATATTTATGATTATACTAGTGATGACAAGAAGGGCAAACATACTTTAAAGGTAAGCTTAAACAGTTTTCAGTAATATTTTCTGATAATTGCTCTATATTTTTACAGATATATTTCATATTCGATTTATAACAAAATCCATCTGGCTTCTACGAAACAAAATCTCAGACCTATATATAATTTTTGCATATTTTGTACCAAATAACATTTTAAGAAACATTATATGTTGTTATAGATAACACCAGAGGCCTTAGCATCTCATAATGATGAGATAGAATTCAAATGTACTATAAAAAATAGTCGTAAATCATTGAACATATTGATTCATCCCAGGGAGGTGTTACTGATCAATTATGATTATTTCCAATGGCATGATCCCCAAAACAATTTGGACAATGATAAATATGTTGAGCTGGCACCAGGTATTCAAACTATTAAGATTCAGATGTATGGTAGAAAATATTAATTTTTTTTGACTAATTCTATTCTGTGTTCAACAATTATTTTAGGAAGTGAATACAGTGTGATCATAAAATATTATGATGCAAATTGCAATACCTTGGGCATCAAATTACCACTGTCCTTCACATTCCAAACTGTTGAGGAAAATCCACATCGTTTCAGTATTGTTCGATCAATAGTAAGTTGTTATCATATATACTAATTTTACTTCTTCTATATTTCTTAAGTTGTACTTGTAATAATGAAATGATAACTTGAAATTGAAACAAAGACAAACATACATTATTTCAAGCAGCCCAAATAAATTACGGATCATGAGCTTCATCAAAAGACAATAAATTACATATATTTGAGATGTGGTGTAATTATATTCCCCATTGACTCCAATCTACAGCCCTATGATCTTCATATTTTGTAGAATATATCAGTAGGAGTACCAGATGAAAATGCTGATGATGAAACAGGACCTAGCCCATTCAAAGGAAAACCCTGGCCACCAGGAATAAAAGTTATGCCTCCTGTTCCATATAAGTATGTTGTTTTACTACTAGGGATGAACTTAGTACTACATTTTTCAAAAATCCGTGTTTGGGTACTCGCCCAGTTTCTGATACCAAGTACAGGGTACTCGATCGAGTATTAGGCCAAGTGCTCTGTGAAGTGATGTGCTCTGGGTTCTTTCAGCTACTAATAGGGATACTAAGATTATTCTACCATAGAATACTTCTAGGCAAAGGAATGGTGGTTGTCTAATTAATAAATTTTCTTACAGGGCATTTCCATACACCCACAGCATTCCAAAGAAATACTGGAAAGTTTTGCTTTATGGGATTGATAACTGGCATGGTATGGGACAAGGAAATGGCAATGACTTCGAAATTGTCAAGGAAATAAAGTAAGAATCTGAGCTGGCTTTTTCAGGACAACTTTGATATTTTAGGGATTTTTTACTATTACATTTTTAAACTCCTAGCGTTCAAGTTTACATTACACCAGAAAACAAAGCTCAAGCCAAAAATATGTAAGATAAATCGTAGAGAGAACCACATTATAACGATTACCATTTTTTTTATAGTCGTATTATAAAAAAATGATTAGATCTACATATTAAAATGTAATATGATTAAACCGCAACTTATGTGTTCCATTTAAATTTGAGTGTGAATAGACCTTTATTGCTTTGAACCATTTTTAAAAGTGTGTGCTCCAGAAGAATTCTAGATCCACCCCTATCGACAGATCATCAAAATCATGTTTTATGAACAGCAATTTTTTTTGTTTATTTGCCGCGGATTTTTATGCCCGTTTCGTACGAGACTATTAAAAAATGCGTTAGTCATATGTGTATACTTAAGATGAGTGAAACATTCTTGTCAGTTTTGGTCTATAAAAGCTACCTCTTAAGATATAACCAGAATCGTGCTCCTCGCCGATCTGGCTCATATCAATAATCTCGTTATGCACGGTGTCCTGTAGTGCGTAGTGCGCCTGAAGTATTGAAAGCTTGTTAGCTTGTGAGTTTATTTTGCTTGACTTGAGAAATTCATCCGATACCCTTCTGATGTTTTTTTGGGTTTTTTCAATGGATGTTGGCTATCATCCTGGCAAACATCACATTTCGATTATGCATTAAACTTCCTGTATTTTTCGCTCCAGGGAAGCTTTTGAACCAGGTTATGTAACTGCGAAAAATTATAAAAAATACTGGCATATAGTTCTCTGGATGGAAGAAATAGCGCAGACTATAAGTTTGCAACAGTACAATATGGAAAATGTAAGTCATGGCTAGAATTATACAGATATCGCCATAGTTGAAGTTAGTTTGCTACTCAGCATGTCTCAGTAAGAAATGAAGAAATGTTAACATGAAAGGTCGAGTTCTTGATGAAGTCATGAAGAATAGCTTGATTTTAGAATGACGAATAATGCCAAGGTCACTTAAAACGTTTGTGCTATGATATAATTCGTTCGTTTATTGTTAATTACTTGGCATATTGTAGGATTACCTGCCTTTTGACACATTAACACCCCTCTAACCCTATTAAAAATTTGTTCATATTGGAACTTTGTATCAATAGAACGAGTCAATTCGCCAAGACGTCTAAAGTTCATATATGGTATTATATTTCCGTGGTGTCAGGGAAGAAGGAGATAAGTATTAAAGTATTGTTCTGAAATCGGGTATTTAAATACAGCCTTGAAATTTTAGAGGTAGTTTAGAAAGAAATAACTCCTTTTATACGTCAGGACGCAATTTCAAAAAATGTTTATTCAAGAAAAAAAAATGAACATTCCATTTTGAACAAATTTTGACTTATCACCTTTTTCCCTGGTACCACGGATTTGCCTGCCAAAGTTCTTAGTGACGGTTGCCACCGAATGCATTGGCGAATGCAACCCGACGGCAATCCGACCGATACATACATTCAGGGAAAACCAAATTTGTCTGACGGCTTGAGTTCTATGTGTACGAGAGAGAAGCTCGAGAAGTGTCTATCAAAACATGTTAGAAAGAGATAGAAGCCGGCTGAAGAGCGAAGGTCATCACCTTATTGCATAGTAACGGTGACGCACAAGGTCGGGCAATCTGCCGTGTTGCCAATGTGTTATACCAGAAAATGTTTGCACAGACTTCTACAATAGGTTAGGATATACTATTAAACCCAAGAAGGAGGTCTGTTCGAACATTTAATTTAATATTTTTCTTTCATTTTGATTGGAATTGTTTATTTCAATTTTGATGCGACTTAGGGCCGTATCTTCAGTCATTCCTACACTTGTAGGACGCCTTTATGGCCTCTTTGATTTTCATAGTTTTTTACTTTTCCGTGTCTGCGCTCTATTTTGAGGTTATGTCACAAATATTTATTTGCATCAAATTGTTCATGCTTTTGATTTATATCATGTTTTATCAGCCTGAAATTTCGTACAATTCAAAAAGAAAACATAACTGTCCAATAGGAGAGGGCGGACGCTTCCACGGAACAGGTGCAATCTAGAAATATTTGAAGGAGAGAAAAGACTATGATAAAGGAGGCCATAAAGGCGTCCTACAATTGCAGGAACGACTGACGATACGGCCCTAAGTGCGCTAATTTATTCTAGAATGTAACAAATACCATTACTCAATACAAATTATCACGAATGATCATCAGACGCGTTTTTGCGTACAAGGTGTTTCAAATAAAATAAATCAAAAATACGACGTATGTTGATTGAATGATCAGTCGAGTTGCCGACAGGTTGCTTTTGGTTAGAACATTGCCTTACACTGACGCTACAATATACCATTCAGGACATTTCTCAGATCATACATCAAGGAATTTAAGATGATTATGAGGTGCATATAAACTCAACTCTCATTTTAGGTTACATTACGACGATTGGGAAACATATTTATATTAGAGGTACCAGGTCTGGCAGAAAAGAGACCATCTGTGATTAAAGGTGATTTTATTGACATCAAAGTATGTGGTGATGATCACACAGGATATAGAGGGGAAATAGTTAAAGTTGAAGATAAGGATGTCTGGATTGGTAGCATTGATGACGAGTAAGTTGCAATGAATTTATTCATAGCTTACAAGCCCAGATATCATAACATTTAATGTACCCTAGATTGTGAGTACATGGTTGAAGTACAGTTTTCAAATTCACATCCCATACATGAGTATATGTTACTGCCATTTATACTTGTATTAAATACATTCTTGTGAGTTCATATATTTCATGCATAATTTTTGTTTCAAGGCTCACTTACTACTGGTCAGTCAATCCAAAGATAGAAGTAAGCGTACGCTTCGTCTTAGGCCGACTGTCATATGAAAGAATGCACCAAGGTGTTGATCAAGTTGTAGCTAATGGTATGGTGCCATTACTGTTCCCCGAGGAAGAACTAAGTGAGCGACCTGTGTATGAACATCGACTCCTTAATGATTCAGAGTAAGTATTTTTTCTTTTAGTTCCAGCTTCTTAAACATTCAAAAGTCGTCTGAATAGTGTGGTCAAGTATTTCCTGAAGGAATCTTCTTCAATGTGTTAGAAAATTAGTAAATAAATCAGATGAGGCTTTCCCCAGTTCTTCCGGTCTTAGCTACGCAAGCCGCCAATCAATAATCATATTCTTATTAATTATAGCTTCTTTACGGCGATCGTTGGTGTCTGAAGGAGATACGGTAGCGGACAAACGTTTGGAAACACTCTTAGTAATTTTTAAAAAGTGCGCTAATTTTTTATTCTTTATTATTAAGGACTATTTTTTCTCATATATAGTTTGCTTACAGTCTTGGGGATACAATTGACAATTTGTGTTTGCTGTGGTACTACAGACTAGCATTAAAATACCTTCATATTATTTTAACAAAAAATGAGGCGACAAAAGTATGGAAACATATTTTTTATTACAAAATTAAATACAGTAACTACAAAAACATTTAAAAATTACTGTTTAGCAGACGTCTGTTGGGATATTTTGCCAAATATTTTTTACATAATCAAATAAATCGCTCCTATTTTTAAAAGTTTAAAAGTTGTCTTGTAACATGCTCCCAGAGATGTTCTATAGGGCTTAGGTCCGGGGATTGCGAAGGCCATGCAAGAACATTAACATTTTTTTATCTTAACCAGTCCTTTACGAATTTTGAGGTATGCTTGCCGTCATTATCCTGCTGGAATGTCCACGTCTAGTAAAGCATGACTCATCGGTCCATAAAACGTTACTTAAAAACTCCCTATTATTATCAGTTCTATCAAGAATCCACTGACAAAATGTGATTCTTCGCTCTCCGCCCCCTGGCTGTGGTCCTTGCACAGGTTGCAAATGGTGAGGACGTCTATGGTCATTTCTAAGAACACGGTGAACATGGCGTGCTGAAATTCCAAAGGCACCAGAAACTCTCCTAACACTTGTGGTCGGATCTCTATCAAACTCACGCAGAATCATACGGGTAAATCTGCGCTGACGAACATTTATGTTTTGATCCCTTTGGAGATTTCCAAAACCATTTTCAATTATTTGGCGATGCAATCTTACAAATACTGAGCGAGTTGGATATCGTCTGTTTGGAAATCTTCGTGTGTATTCTCTGGCTGCTTCTGCTGCGTTTCCATTTACAAAGCCATACACAAAATGAATATCCGCTAACTCTTGATTGGAGAATAAAAATGTCATTTATATAAAACTTACAAAAAAAAAACTGGTAAAAGAAACATAATTTCGTGCATTCACAATTGCAAAAAAACGTTTCAGGTTTCAACAGACAACAAAACTGTCAACTAATTGACGTTTAACCTTATTCTGCTTTGAATTTCAAAAATATTTGCAGGCACAGCCTACTTCTAAAAATTATCGAGATACTGACTTTTTAACGTTATTTTATCATAAATAATTAAAAATGCATCGAACCTTAAAAATCGAAATATCTCAAAAACGGCTAACTATAACGAAAATTCACAAGAGAGCTTTTTTATGTTGAAAAGTGCGAAGAATCAGCAAAAAATGGACTAAGAAAAAATTTTCGGTCATTTTAATACACTACAGGTACAGTAGAGAGCGCCCTCTAGCGGCTACAGTAAAACTATGCCCATGGTTCGTTTTGTCGTACCAAAAAACCCTTGTATACCAATTTTCACTGTTATACATCAAATACTGTTCGAAATATTTAAAAAAAAACTATTTTAGAAAGTAAATTTAAACACCCTGTATTTCGGAAGCCACGCATTTTTCGACCCATGTTTATATATACTTTATGCATTAATTTTAAAAGTTCTATCGAATCTTAAAGTTATGTAACAATAAACTGAAACACCCTGTATAAAAGATAATACTTGGCATAAATTATAAGTTGACTGCAAACTTGTGAAATAATGGCATTTATTGGATCAAGTCATTCAAATAGGCCCATACAATAAGTTCTTAGTCCGCACCCATTTGATAACGTTGCAATCTATAAATTTTTCCTGTGCGATTCATTGCTAATTGGCATGGGAACCTAACAAAAAACTTCAAAAGACATTTCTTGAGCATACTCAATATTATTTTGAAAAACGTTAAATACCCTCACAAAATAATTAGAGTAAAATGGGTGAACTATAAAAGACAGATAAGGTGAACCACCGCGAATCCTGAAAATATTCTGTAACACCATGTGTATAAATACTTTTGCTTTCAGATTCTGCAATCGAGCTATTTTGACAAATCCAGAACAAAAGATAGCAGTTTCTAAAATATTGAACAACACTGCTAAACCGGTGCCATACATTGTGTTTGGTCCACCAGGTACAGGGAAGACTGTTACTTTAGTAGAAGCTATTCTTCAGATCAAGCGCAAAACCCAGAAGAAAATTTTAGTTTGTGCGCCAGCAAACGCTGCATGTGACGTGGTGGCTGAAAAATTGATGAAATATTGCAAAAAGAACGAGATGATCAGATTAATGTCTAGAACCGTTGATATGTAAGCATATTTTTTCATATGAGTATGGTACTATCAAACATCACAGTCTTGTCGTTCGGCTTCTATCATATTCTGACATTAGGGTTTTCCATTAAGGACTTGACTTTCTTTTTAAATAAAACAAACCATTTGAGATATCTTGAATAGTGTCGTCTGAGCGATGCCCAATTGAGAACGCCGTGTAATCGACGTTTTCTGTTCGTTTGCGACAGAAGTTTGAACGGCAGCGATATTCTCGGCACTTCGACCAATCCACTGTCTCACTGAAACGGGAACATCCAGCAGCCAATATGTGGACATTTGTTTACTAAACTATCAATTGCTTGCCTACTGGGACGAGAATTACGACCAAAAAATTAATTTTAATTATTTGTAAGCATTGTCCGTTCGTGTACTTCACCATGATGAAAATGTTTTCTTTGGATGTCTTGAAATTGACAGTTCAGTAATTGATTCAAAGGTGAAAGTTCAAAGTTATCAAGACCCTGTTGGAAAACCCTTACCTCTAGCAGTGCGTCCCATGTTTTGATATTTTCTGTCTGTCATTCAGAAATTTACGATGGAGGTTCAAGAGAAGTTGATGCCATCTTTAGGAATAAACAATTTTCTTCAAAATGAAAATGAGGTCTTTTTTATTACTTCTAAGGGAATTAGTGCGATCTTACTTGGCAACATGGCTGTGACGATGGAAATTGTAGGTGAGCGTCCAAATACACGTCTTGGAGAACGCGTTAATCAATGCTGCAATTGAACAGTATGGAAATTAACTCCAAGAACACATCAACCATAACCGTCATTGTCATTGGCGATCCAAAGTTTATCATTGCGTCTCTAACGCGAGACATAGGGTTGTAGCTGTTACATATGGTTAGCTGCCAGATTGCCAATCTGCTCTATTCTTTTAATTCCCATATATAAACTCCAGTAACTTTTGCGATTTAGTAGGTGTTGAGTTTCAATACAGTACCTGTCACTTATGCTTATGATCAGATGTTATCAGACGGTTGTAGCTAGGATAGGCTACTGCGCGATTAGATGAGTTTGCATCTCATAGAAGTTAATTTTTTTATTCCAGGAGCAACATTCCTCCTATGCTCCTCGACTATTCAAACTACGATAAAGGACATGGGCGCTTCGAAAAGGTAAGATGAATAAAATATTCAGATTTAGCGAAAGTTAAACTAAGCAATATAATCAGGGGTCCAGCGATTTATAATTCAGAATGCCGCTATCCACAAAAAATTACGAACGCATTCCGTTTTTGAGTTACTGGATAATTACTATTATTTTTAGCTGCCCGCGGAGGAACTTCACAAGTACCGCATTGTTGTGACGACATTGATTTACGTTGGCCAGTATTCACGTAAGCTTCATCCTGACGTCATATTCATTGACGAGGCGGCGCAGGCGCCGGAGCCTGAAGTTTGTTCAGCCATCGGAATTGGCGATAAAGATACGCAGGTTGTACTTGCAGGTGATCCGAAACAACTCGGTCCCTCCGTGTTTTCTAAGGAAGCTAAACGATATCATTTAGGTAACTGCTAATGTACGAGGTCTGCAAATTAAGTGATGGGACTGGTAACGTAGCATTCGATCTGGCAACACTGGAGGCGCCGGGCTTGGAGGGGAGACAGGGGAACATGTGATCCGCCTTCAGTACAAGCTTGAACTCGCTCCAGTCATTTGGTTGTCCGTAAAGATTTTTTTATGACACAGTTTTTGCTAATGTGTTCTAAAAATGAGTGACATCAATTTCAAGCAACGGTGTGCTATCAGGTTTTGCTTCAGACTTGGGTACAGTGCCACGGAAGTTATTGCTAAACTTCAGCAGGCCTACGGATATATTATTTTTTAAGAGCCCAGGTTTTTCGGTTGTTTAAGGCATTTTCAGAATCCTGGATCTTGTGCGTCCAGATCGTCGGTTGATAGTCAGAATGATCGGGGAAGAGTTAACTTTAACTCACACCACCATTCATCAGATCAAGAACAACTGGCTGTTTCACCATAATGCTCCTTGTCACTCAGCAATGCCAATAAACGACTTTTTGGCCAGTAAAAATATTCCTGTGGCTCCTCAGCCTCCGTATTCGCCTGAATTGAGTCCTTGTGACTTTTTTTCTCTTCCCGAAGTTGAAAAATCACGTCAAGGGTACTCATTTTGCTGAAAGCTATTCCAGTGTCGGAGCTCCAGCACTGCTCTGAAGAGAGGAAGAACTATGTCCAACGCTATGTGGCTTCAAAAGTTAGTTGAGAGTGAAAATATAAAATTTTTATTATATTTGAATGAAAAAATGAAAAAATCAGTCTCATCACTTAATGTACAGACCTCGTATGCCAAATTATAATTTCGAAGCATAATTTTACCATTTTACCAATTGAACCCATCCCTGCGCGAAAATAAGCAAACAAGTACAATGATCTTGAGGATGCAGCCACAATACAAAGAAATTCAAGTAGGAAAGAAAGTTTGTTCTGTATTCATGTCGAGATTTCGAAAATGTTTATTTTCTTCTTCAGGGCGTACTACTAAGATAATTGTATGTCAACTTTGATCAGTTACATTATTATTAAAAATCAACTTACAACGCTAAATCTCATGATCTCAAACATCCCATTGTCTGGCCACTAATTCAAACCACATACAGCGTGGCCGATTTGTATGTTGAATATTTGTGAAATGAAATAAAATACGTCCATTTTTTCATCTTAATTTTTTATTGAAACTTAGAAATTATGTATGAAAAATATCAGACAAATAATGTCCGCCTCTAGAAGCCGCGCAAACCTGAGCCCTCTTGATTAAATTGTCCATCACTTTTTGGTAGGTTTCGGGAGGAATATTTTCAATCGCTTCCGTAATATTGTTCTTCAGCTGCTCTACAGTATTTGGTTTGTTGGCATAAACACTATTTTTCAAAAATCCCCATAAAGAAAAGTGGTGGCCGGTTGACATCACCAAATCGAGAAATGAAACGTCCCGGAAATATTGTTCGCAAAAGATTCATTGTTTCCCTAGCTGTGTGACAAGTTGCTCCGTCCTGCTGGAACCACATGTTTTGCAGGTTAAATTGTTGAGACCTACTTAAATGCGTGTATTAAAAATTGCGTGCAATTTAAATCAGTCAGTTATATATTGGCCACCATGTATTTGAAATACTTTTTAATCACGACGTATCGATCACCACGGTGATCTTTTTCAAGGACAATGGCAGCTACTATGACAACATATATTGTCATTGTAATTGGAAAAGGCCATCATGATCACCAAAAAGTATTTTAAGTATATGTGGTTTGATTTATCGGCCAGGAGTTCTATTCACAGGAAAACTACAGGATAAGTTTGAGGTATTATTTTATTCAGATAATTTTTTATGCGATAATTTTCGATTTGATCTTTGATAATGAATTCTAGATTTTTCACTTTTGGAGAGGCTCATGGATCGAGAATTGTATAAATCTGGAGATGATAACTATATTACTATGCTGAAAAAGAATTTCAGATCTCATGAAACTATATTGAGGCTTCCAAATGAAATGTTTTATAGTAACCAGTTGGAGGTAAGAAATTAATTGAATCAGTTGTACATGTCCGACGTAATATCGAACTATTGGCAATAAAGATGTTTATTATTTTAGGCACTATCAGCTGATGCGAGAGATGATCCTCTTACACGTGTAAACGTTTTCGATGCGATCCCCAATGTTCAAAAGAAGAAAAATAAGAAGAATCAAATTGGTTCAGCTTTAGAATACTTTTCTATGATATCGAAGGAAAAGAGGCAAGGCAAATCTCCCAGGTAATTATGAGAGTTGACTCATAAGGAAGCTACATTTCAAGAATTAAAAATAGACGTTTTCATATCTGGTGCCAAAAATGGGTTTTCTATTTAAGAAAACTTTCTTGATATTCAAATTATCTTAAGGTTATTATGAAAGTCACGTTCAAGGTCGTTATTACGTGAATCTTTTCAAACCTCGCAGCATTTTTCTTTATGAGACGTATTTTTCGATATTTTGACCCTTGCATACCTTCTGCCCATGAAGGTCGTGGTCAAACTCGTCAAAATGCCATGTAAATTTTCCCGTTGTTTACATTTCTGGTTCCATTTAAGAAAACTGTCTTGACCTACAAATGACATTGAACGTCATAGTCAAGGTTACGGTCAAGGTCACCAATAGATGGGTCTTTTCAAACCTTACAACTGTGATTCACAGCATTTTTCTTTAAGAATCGTATTTTTTGAGATATTTTGATTCATCCTACTTTTTGAACACCCCTGTATATTTTCGCGGATAAAACCATGCCCGTTACCTTCCTCGGGGGGTTTGTATTAGTAAGTGTAGACATGTTTATGTCTCTCCATATTGTGGCTCAGACATAAAGTTGAGAGACTGTATAGACATTCACATTTATACAGGGTGGCGCATCGAAAACGAAAAAACGAAACAGACGCATTTACTGGCAGCTCAGTTTTTTTTTGAAAAACGCTCAGACCCGTCGATTTTGTTTTCAAGGGGGACACAAGTTTGGCAAAAAATCACGTTAACACGTGCAGCCTTCTGGGCGGGGGTGACACCAACTCTAAAATCTTAAATGGAAAGTTGGGTCGAGTGATACCTTATTTTAAAGGTCTTTCAATTCACTTTATAATGATGTAAAATACATGAGCTTCAGTTCAGTAGTTTTGAAGATTTATTGATTTAAAGCTTAAAGTAGACTTTAATAGATATATCAGATTAGTTTGTACTACTTTCAGAAGAAATTTGACGAAAAGAATTTACGTAATAAGTAAATGCTTTTCTTCACTACGCCCATGGTTTGTTTATCATTTTGTTGTTGAAAATAGCTATTGGAGCGTTATTTTTGTGGCAAAAAAGTTATTTCTTGAAGAAAGATAAGGAAATATCTCGTACTTATTTTAAATAGGAATTTAGTACATAGTTTGCGATTTATTTGACCAAACTTTGTTGCTAAAATAACTTGTAACGCTTTATTACATAAATTAACCATGGTATATTCCACAGCAGAAAGAGTTGAAATTATCGAAATATTTTTCGGAAATAATCAGTGCGCTAATGTAAGAGCAGAAATATTTAATGATCGACATGAGAACAGTAACGTACATCGAAAATATGTTCTAGAACTTGTAGCTGAATTTCTGCAAACTGGGTCAGTCGCCAATAAAAAACGCAAGATTGAAAATTCCATTAGGAACGAAGCAATAGAAGTGGGGTTTTAGGGCAAGTTTATGTAGATCCTACGTTAAATACCCGCAAATTGGAGACTGTGTGTGGTGTTAGTCGACGTACTGTCCAACGGATTCTAAAGGCCCATAGTTTTCATCCGTATAAAATTCACCTGGTACAAATCAATAATTCTTCAAAACTACTGAACTGAAGCTCATGTATTTTACATCATTATAAAGGGAATTGAAAGACCTTTAAAATAAGGTATCCCTCGAACCCCTTTTCCATTTTAGATTTTGGGGGTGGTGTCACCCCCGCTTAGGGGGCTGCACGTGCTAACGTGATTTTTTGCCAAACTTGTGTTCCCCTCGAAAACAAAATCGACGGTCTGAGCGTTTTTCCAAAAAAAAAAAAACTGAGCTGCCAGTAAATGTGTCGTTTCGTTTTCGATGCGCCACCCTGAAGTCGCATACATTTTTCATGCACATTTTTATGCATTTATGATGCAGAAGGAAACGCTGTCACCTGTGATCGAAATGTACTTTACTTTCAGTTATTTCAATCCCAAAGAATCACAGATGGTCTTTAATTGTGTGCAAGCCCTTCTAAAGATGTCTTTCCGAGACAGCAGCAAAAATGTGAAACAAGAAGAAATTGGAGTTGTAACTCCCTATGTTAGACAGGTGAACAAGTTCGAATTTTTTGTATTGTTCTTCATTCTCACTAAGCATACTTTCAGGTTCACACTATAAGACAATACCTTAGGAACAGAAATATTGAGCATGTTGAAGTGGGAACCACTGAAACGTTCCAAGGGCGAGAGAAGAGAATCATTATAATCAGTACAGTACGAGCTCAGAAGGATTTATTGTTGTATGATAGGAAATATCGTCTAGGGTTCGTCAGGCAGGAAAAGGTTGGTAATTTTTATTTGGAGTCAAAAAATGACAGTTTGACAGCTTTGACTTGCTGTCAAACGCAAATTTTGCTATATTATGCCTACAGAGTGCTTTTCCATTGAGCGTTGTATGCATCCGGAGTGTGACGTGTCTAAAGGTCACACCTAACTGCATTGTCTGCACAACAGCTGTCATATGTACAAGTACAGTACTATGTGAGCATTCCGATATGCGAACTTTGTTACAGTATATACGGATTTCGCAATTGACATTAATATGTAGGGCGAGGAATAAGCCTTGTGGTTTGAAAAAACTACTTATTCTTTTTCAAAATCATTTGCACCGCATTTCATCATACGCGAGGACCAATCATAACACTAATGCAGTTTTCAATCAGCTTGTCTTTGGATGTAAACCTGCGCCCTTTTAGCTGTGAGTTTTCAAACTTACAAAAAATCAAAATTACTTAGGCTTAACTCACGGCTATAAGGTGGACGATCCAACATTTTTGGATGCCAAAATACTTCAGGTATCAGGAGCCCAGTGGCGACCTAGGTCTTGAATCTTTCAGAGCTGCAAACGGTTATGCCAAACAATATTATCTGTACAACAAAAAAAAAAACAGGAACATTTCTTTTCAACCGACCATGATTTTTCAATCGAATCGCCCGATCTTCATTTTCAAAAATCCAGACTCGGCTTAATCGTTTGGTTCTAACATCAAAAAAATATATAGCCCTCATTCCTCACCCAAGAATATCTCGTGTCCTATAGTTGTCAAATTGTTATTTTGTAGTTGCATTTTTTATGCAATAAAGGTTGACGGCTTTCAAACATTCTAAATCATTTACAACGACGAGTAATATTTTGTTTGAGATTATTTCATTCAAATGGTTTTATGAAAAAGTTGGTGGGGGTAAGATACGTCAGTATATAATACGGGAGATGGAACTTTCAAATATTATTCATGCGATACTGAGACTGATATTTGTTGTACTTGACAGTTTTAATATTTGTTTGTTTCAGATTTATTTAGCATTAATGCTACTATATCCATAATATCCATATTACACAGTATATAACAAAATATGTCTTCAAGACTACATATTTTTTATACAAAATTTCATTACTATGAATTCTGGTTTTCCATGAGATATGTTTTCAATTTCCCTTCGAACATTTTTAAACTGACACACATCTTGATATCATTACTTAATTTATTAAATTCGTACAATCCCTTTTGAAATACCGACTTGCTCGTTATATTTCTACTGCAGTTTTCCAAATGAAACTCTATACTTCCTCTAGTAGAATAATTGTGGCACTCATTGTTCAATACAATAAAATTTTTTGGTAGAACATGATTTTTTAACTTGAATATGATAATGAAAACCAAGTAGGCTATAAGTGATTTATATATACTGTTGTTATATTCCAGCGATTCAATGTAGCTTTGACAAGAGCCAAAGCAAAATTGATTGTCATCGGCTGTCCTCACGTACTGTGTACTGACCGAAAATGGAGGCGTTACATCGAGTTCAGTGAGGAACTTTGTAGCTTTTATGGTGCACCTTACGATAAAATCAAAAGGACGGATGAGAATATTGATGACATAACGCGTAGGATTGGCAACATACAGGCAACAGATACACAATTTGAACACCAGCAATAAATGCACATATCAGAACATGTATTTCCAACAATATTTTTGAGGTGATTGACATATTTTTCCAAAAAGGCCCATGGGAAGAATTAACAGTTCTTGCATAGTTTTAGTACCACTGAAGATCAAATTAAGCAATGCATGACATGTATTGGTGCATCTAGATAAAAAAACCTTCTAAGCAACTTGTAGTCTGTGACCCCATGTTCAACTGATTGTCCATCCATTTGTCAAAAGATGCAATTTAAATAAAAATGATTAAACTTGCGTGGCAAGGTTTGCCACTTTTGTTCAAAAAAAATGTGAAATCATTGGTAAAGTATTGATATTCCGTCGAATCAAAATTTGTATAAATACCTCAATATGGCAGTAGAAGAGTTTGTCGAGAGGTGTGTGCTCATCCTGACACCCCATTTCGGTGCACTGAATTTTCATCCGTTAAGAATCGATGGACATTTAGTAGTACATGGAGTCGGATTGTTGCTTATGCTGGTGTTTAACCGTACAATAAGTCGTCCTCAAAAGTACCGGGCATTTCGACAACTGTTAATTCAAGGAACTGAACTGAACATTGTTTTCTTCATGTTTATATTTTAAGCGTCTGCTGTGATTGTAGTTGTAAGGTTCATGATTCTTTTGTTGGAGGTATTTTGACTTTTAGTAACCCGATAATTTAACCTAGAGACAAGCTCCAATACAAGGTCTCAAATCTTATAATGTGACGCCAAGTGGAAGAGAGTTACGGAAAAATACAGGTACATGTCAAAATAAGTAAAAAATCTTTGAAATAGTTTAAAAATTTAGCATTGCGCTGTTTGACTTGATGTGAAAATATATATTTTCCAGAATGCGTGTGATTGTTATAAGTACTGATTCAATATGGCTTCGGTCTGATTTGTTTAAAAAGTACACATGGATATTATTAGAATTTTAAAGTAAGTACCAATTTAAACTTTTCTACGGAACTATTTCTGTGCGACCTTCTGTTGACCTATTTTATTTTTGTGGATACCCAATGAAGTTTTTTAAAGTATTTGTAAACATCCCGTCATCGTCAAAAATGTAGGAAATAATCAGTTCTGTTCGAATAACGAAGACTGAAAAAACTTGTCAGAACATATGTAAAAGTTTACATAATTATGTGAAAAATGTTGCTTGAAAGAGGACTTAAAAATATACCAAAAAGTAGTGTACAAGGTGAATGGTTATTGAAGAAAAATGTTTATATTTTAAGCTTGTAACTGCTGGGTTACCAGTCTCAGGGACGAGTTGCCTTGATATACAGTCTCTTTGAACTGTTTTTTTTTATTAGCTGTATCACAGAAAGAATGCAGTGTGATATGTATTACGATGTATGTTGATAATATGTATTATTCCCTACGTGATACATAGGAATTAACGTTTGTTACCCTGCTACCACTGGATAAGGATGCTCCTATCCTTTATTGTTGTAGTTATTTGATTTATTATTTCAGGATGCCCTCGAGGCGGATACTTTTAAATATTATGTATAATTATATTGTTTTATGTTAGCAGTGCTAGGATAGTATGCCTGAAGAGGTATTTTTATATTTTATTACTCAATAAAGGTATTATTTTTATGAAACTGTAATGTAAATGCATTTTACTTTATCAGCACACAGTAGTTCAAACATATCGTCGGTCTCCGCACGTACAGGCGTAAATGACAAATAATCTAAAATCGAGTTACGCCGTAAATTCACAGATTTTGTTGTAGTCTCTTAAAATTTTCAGAAAATTGCCGAAGTTATAAAATTCCGAAAACAATTTTCACATACAGGCTTATATAGATTTAAGCCTCTGCATTAAAAAAGGTTCTACATCATCTTAGTGTAAAAAAAACCGCAACGTTCCGACTAAAAAATCAGTATTTCATTTTCAATCTTATTTATTGCTGTTTTTCGTTCTCTAGCTCTCCTGTAAAATTTGTAAAATGTTAGTTACGCCGGTACGTGCGGAGACCGACGATATGAGGTTTCATTTAACGGCCAGACATACATGAAGGATTATAGCTAGTTTTTTTTTAATACGCATCAACCACGCAGGGTTATTAGCGGTGGATAGATAGTCTGATAGAGTAGAATCTCAAAGTAAGTGGTACTATTTGATTGCTTTAAGGAAGTGAATAGTGTTACAGAGGTTCGTAGTAAGGGCACTTGTAAGATCAAGTGTCGGTACATGATAAAGAAGTCTGCGCTGAGAACTCGCGACACTCCACTAGAATATGCTTCACAGTATGCTGCAGGTGACGCACTGTGGTTGGTCTGAACTTTGAAAGAAGTAGCTGTGTGTTATGGTCCGATTCTCAAGCCTTCTCTTGGTTGGGGGCGCAAGTACGGTCTTGACTTCTGGTTTTATTTCATATAACTTGCCGCTGGTGTCCTGGTTCCACGGATTTTGCCAAAGTACCCAGATGTGATTCTTACTATCAAAATTCATGCTCGGTTAAGAAAGTGCATCGAGCACTGCTTCCAATTTATGGGCAATTTGGTCGGCCTACTGAGGGAGCTATTCGGAAGCTTGTGACTAAATTTCGGACCCAGTTTACATTATTGGACATTAAACCACCAACACGCAGACGTAGAGTGAGGACTGAAGAAAATATTGCGGCTGTATCCGCCAGTGTTAGTGATGACCGTGAAATGTCGATTCGCCGCCGTTCGCAGCAATAGGGCCTCTGTTACTCCACTACGTGGAAAATTTTGCGACAGGATTTGGGTGTAAAACCTTATAAGATACAGCTGGTGCAAGAATTGAAGCCACACGACCTCCCACAACGTTTCCCATTTGGTGAATGGGCGCTGGCAAAGTTGGAGGAAGATCCACATTTTTATCGAAAAATTGTATTCAGCGACGAAGCTCACTTCTGGTTGAATGGGTACGTTAACAAGCAAAATTGCCGCATCTGGAGTGAAGACCGGCCAGAAGCATTGCAACAGCTACCAATGCATCCCAAAAAAATCACTGTTTGGTGTGGATTATGGGCCGGTGGCATCATCGGGCCGTACTTCTTCAAAGACGACAATGGCCGGAACGTAACTGTGAATGGCGAGCGCTACCGTGCGATGATAACAAACTTTGCCCAAAATGGAAGAGCTGCACTTGACTGACATGTGGTTTCAACAAGACGGTGCCACAAGCCACACCGCACACGAAACAATGGCCCTATTGAGAGGCGAGTTCGGTGAACAGTTTATCTCACGTTTGGGGCCCGTCAATTGGCCGCCTAGATCGTGTGATTTAACACCGTTGGACTATTTCTTGTGGGGCCATGTTAAGGCTAATGTCTACAGTGATAAACCAGCAACGATTGACGCACTGGAAGCCAATATTGAAGCATTTATTCGTGAGATACCGGCTGATATGTTGGAGAGAGTGTGCCAAAATTGGACCTTGCACATGGGCCATCAAAAGCGGAGCCGCGGCCAAGATTTACATGAAATAATCTTTAAACATTAAATTATATCGACCGTTCTATCGACTCAAATAAAGATTTGATCGTTTTTTCAAGTTTTTTGTGTTTTTTTGAAAATCAAATCCTATACCTCTTAGAAAATCATCCGTTAGCATAGCAGAGTGATAGGTGATCTCTCCTCAAATCCAACGGGACGCTCATGGATGAGAGCTTGCTAGCTGTCGGACTTGTTCAGAAATTTCCTGCTGCTATCCTAATAGCTGAGTTTTGTATCACCTGCAATTTTTTAGTAGGTTTTTGCTAGCCGAGTTATAACTGATGGATCCGTAGTCGATCTTGCTTCGGATGATGGATAGTATAGTCTCCTCAAATAGGTGGTTATTTTCTTTGCTGTATTTATTTCCGCCTTTCTTTCTTCCCCTTTTTGCCTTGAACATGTTTGGTATCTGGGTAGCCAGACCTGCCAGACTAACAAACCGACGATACTTTTAACTGAGAGCAAAGGTCCATCGGGCCGCGCTGACGAACAATGTCGAATAGTAGCCCAAACTGGCGCGGTAGTCGTGACGGCAGGCCACCTCATCAGTAGTTTGTATGGGGAAAGATACATACAAAACGGACGTGAGGAGCATAGGATAATCTACGTAAAAAGTGGCAGCAACGTTTCCGTGAATCCACCAAAGGTCGATGGACGTATAGGATGATCACTAGGAATCACGGCGACGCCGACGATAAAAGGAAACGGTGTGAAATTTGAAAATACAAGTAAATATACTAAATGACCGTGTATTTGTATTATTTAAAGCGTACACATTTATTTGAAAAAACAATCTTTTGCGAAAGGGCTAGGAAAACAAAAAACAATTTTATTTTTCTCTTTATTTTAATAAAGTGACAATTTTCTTACGAGAACCACTCTCGACACTTGTAAATTACAAATATAGCTATGGATAAAACAATTAACACCTTCTGTGGATATGATAAATTAGTTTAACAAATATATCGTCAGAACATATTTTCGTCGCAAAAATCAAAAAGAAAATATAACAAAACATATATATATATACATGACTGCTAAGGAGCTGTCAACAATTCTTCTTGGATGCTGTGTGATCTTATTAGCTTGATTCCTACTGAACTTGATGACCTCTGTGCCTGTTGTTCTTTTTCATGATGATATTCTTCTGAGTATTCTTTGATTCTGTGACCTAAGAAGACTGCTCTTTCTCGTTTCTTGATCATGTAATCTGTGGGTAATAGCCATCTGTTTTCATGGCATTCTTCTGGTGTGGGTCGTTTACTGAAAGCATAACAAAATATTAGTACTACAATTTATCGCGTTTGTTGGCCCAGCTAACAATACGGTTGGAAATTATAGTCTGAAAATACTTAAGAATGTCATTCAGAGGGTACCAGTTTGTGGCACATTGGCTCAAGTAACATCTGAAACTGTTGTGTCTTATGTCATTTTCTCACAAGGCAAACAACATGGAGCTATAGAGATTTTTTTTATACTCCAACTACCTAAGGCCTAATCACCCATTGGGTACCGTGGGGCTACATTCTGGCTCCGCCTACGAGATCCGTCGGGTGGTACCTCCGCGTTCGACAGGCAGAGACCGAGTACCACCTACGGACAAACACAATATCCAAAGCCAAGAGAAAAATTTCTCCTGGGACGGGATTCGAACCCGCACGGCGACTGATCAGGAGACCGAAGAGTCTACTACTGCGGCCACCGCTGCTGCCTGATATGTCGATGTACTATTTCTCGCATTTGGGTCCATGAACAATGCAGATGCAGCATAAGTAGTCGAAAGTTGCATACAATTCCAACAAGTTTGTTGCGACAACAAAGCTGGGTGGATGCTTTTTAATGTTGTTACGCCTTTTTGGGGCGATGGGTGAGGGTAACGTGTTCGGTACACCCAAAACAACAATCTCATGCTCAAGGGTGCATCTTCCAAGCCGATACAAAGAATCGTACCTACTGGTTCGATCCCCTCACCCGTATTACGAAACTTAAATTGTGAAATTATATCGAGTTTTCATGAAATTGCGAAGTTTTTCCTACAAAATATCACCTTTGAACTAGCCGACACATTTTACCGATATCCGAGTGATAGGTAAGGTGACATCACATTTCATCAGAATATAAAAGTTTATTCAATAAGAACAGGCAGATATTGAAAAAGAATAAAACAAGTTTTTTTTAAAATTCCCTGGAGTTTTTGAAACAGTTTGATAACCCATGACGAGTATATTTTACTTTTGCATTCCAGCTGAAGGTACCTACTTATTGTGAATGTTTTTTGTCATGTGAACTTTACCAACGAAAAAATAGTTTTTCTCACAGAATTTTGTCCATGCTGGATTTTTAGAACAAAGCGAAGATTGTCATTCAGTAAAGTGGTTATAGATTCGGCTTCAAGTAGTCAAAAGCGTGACAGATAATCAAACTTTCTGTCCTCACTGATTTGTTACACTTTCGAATGACTTACTTTGGGTGCCTCTTAAACAACAACATTAGGAATCTGGTAGCTTCTTGCGATACTTCTTGGAAGAGATATTCGAACCTATATCTAACGAAAAGGATGTTTTGTCTGCTCTCATTTTCATCCTCTCCTCTGAATGGAACCATGCCGGAGAGCATGATGTATGCTAGTACACCAACTGTCCAAATGTCCGTCTGTGGATAGGCTGGTTCTTCTGCAAGAACCTCAGGAGCTGAAAAATCGATTAAAAGGTAAATGCACGAAAATTCAATATTAAAAAAATGTCTGATGCGTTCCGTACGAAGATCTCTCAAGTGACATTTAGCTGAAACATTATTTTCCTCAAAGCAGGCTGTGTAAAAATTATACTGGTGCATTTCACTTACATATGTAGTCAGGATGTCCAACAATAGGCACAACAGTTCCTAGTTTCGTTACCCTATGAGCCGATCCTAAATCCACCAATTTTACTTGCACTGATCTCACTCCACACATGACCACATTATCTGGCTGAAGATCTAAGTGACACAGTCCTCTCCAGTGCAGATATTGTAGTCCATCAAGAACCTGAAAGGGAAAAGAGCAAGTATCACACGTCGTGTTTCAAAATAGAGTGAAGAAGCCATTGTTAGAATATTTTTAATTTTTGCTTTCAGAAAAACTGCTTCGCTTTGAGGATAAACTCCGATGAAAAGTTTCTAAAACCAAACAGCCTATTAATCTGCACGAACTGTCCAATCCAAAATAACTTTATAGATCGCCTTATAGGACATAACCGGTGATTGGGCAGGTCATAAGTCAGGTTTTCCTTGTCCTATCTACCAATTTTTGCACATTTCTTTCGAAAACTCACGAGCAACTAAACTCAAGTTGCTGGAAGTAAGTTAACACATGACCATTGTGTATTTCGAGTGTTCGAGAGTCTATGGCGAGGAGTATGGAGTCTTGGATTTTAGGTAGGAGAAGTTGGTTATTTAGAACAATTACCTACTTCCTACGCCACTGGTGTGGAAGTACTGTAATCGCGAAAAATTTCAAAAATGATTATGTGATATGTACGAATAACCGTAACACTTATTTCTGTCTATCTGTCCGCTAATCCGCGGAAAGTAATGGTCGGATTTTGATGAAAATTTCATACAAGGTTAATACTATGCCAAGGGTGGAAAATCTTTATATTTTTCGAAATTAGATCCGGTGGCGGTGGAGCTATGGGCAAAAACTTACAAAAAATAAAAATCGCTCAAACATTTTTTTTTGATGTTTCAGAGGATCCTGATCATCTTTGAAAAAAATTTCTGGTTCAAAATTGGGGGGTGGGGGAGAGTATATCTGAATTTTTTACAGTAGATGCTTGATCGACTTCAGCCGTAGCAATTACGCACACGTTTAGACATATTATTTCACTCATCAAAGATTTCCCCGTACATTTATCCTTAATACATAATGGTGGAGAAATATTTCCGAGTCAATCACACGCAGTCGGCTGGATATGAATCGATCGTCATCCACGCCTGATGTACATATAGTTTAGATCATATACGCCCACAGGAATTTTTCTATCGATAAGAGATAACTTTTGTGCGAGAGCGTAACTGCATCCAAAACTTTTTGAAGAGCGAGAGAGACCCAAATTCTGAATGGCCCCAAAATTCTACAAAAAACAAATTTTAATTGTATGAGTCTGTTTCAACTAACCTGATCCGTTTATTTTTTTTTTGTTGTGTAACTTAAGTTTAGTTATTTTGACTTGGGTGCTAGTCCATGAATGGGCGCTTGGGGCCTAATATCCCAGAGTCCTGAAAACGTCAAAACGATCCCTGCACCACGACCTCAACGGAAACAGAAAAGCGAATCACTCAAGATTCCTTCCTCTAGAACGTTACGTATTCTGCGTGATTCGCTTTTCTGTTTCCGTTGAGGTCGTGGTGCAGGGGTCGTTTTGACGTTTTCCGGACTCTGGGATATTAGGCCCCAAGCGCCCATTCATGGACTAGCACCCAAATCAAAATAACTAAACTTAAGTCCGTAGCTAACTTTTTTCTCAGAGGGACCAACTCGTGCCGAATATAATTTTTTGTGAACTGATGACAGCGATGCATAGCAAGTGCAGAGTCAACCTACTTGACGCCATTTTTGTAGAGGACACTCCACAGGTGATTTTTTGCTAATGCTCTAGCAGTTTTAAGAAATTTGAAAAGGGACAGAATAAATTCAAAGGATCCTGACAATTCATGAACTTTTGCAGTATTTCTAATTATTATATCTAATTATCATTTTTGCTTTTCTATTTTTTCAAGTACCTTGCTTTGAAAAGTATGCCAGTTTTTGTTTTATTGTAATAATATATTTCTAAAAGATTAAATTTGTTCTAAATAATATTTCAGTATTATCAACATTTGCTAGTGACTTTAATGGTTAAGAGTAGCAAACGCTAAATTTCGTCATTCATGTCTCACCTTATCTGCATTACTATGTTGTTGTAAAGAAATAAAGACTTCTATTATTATTATTAGATATTGAAATTAAAACTTGCAAATGATTCAAACAGTACTGCCGTTCTACTCGAAATTTTCAAGAAGCAGGCTCGCTGAGAAATAAAACACCCATTTTCACGGCTGATGTGTGAAAACAAAAAATGTGGCCAGCTCATTAAAATCATAAAAAAGTCAATAAATCTCACCTGTGAAATAATTGTAGCTACCATTTGTTCATTGTATTCATGCCTACTCGCTAGATAAGTCAATATGTCTGCCCCTTGGAGTTTCTCCAATATGAAGACGGCTGTGTCCTGTGCGCGATGTGCTTCCAAAAGGCATGCGATTCTCTCGTGTCTGAGAGACCTCAACGCGGCGAACTCCCCTTCCACTTCCTCCTTTCTTTTGCTGTATTCTAGTACCTTCGCAACTACTACCTTATCATCACGTCTGTCCACAGCTTTCAGTGCTATCGAAAATCGTCCCCTGCAAGATATCATAGTTTTTAGAGCAACCTCATATTTTTAGTACCCCCGAGTTTGATTGGTGCTTACTTCACGAGAACTAAGGCAATATAGGCAGCGGCAGTGGCCGCAGTTATAGACTCTTCGGTCTCCTGATCAGCCGCCGTGCGCTGCGCGGGTTTGAATCCCGTCTCAAGAGAAATGTTTCTCTTGGCTATGGATGTTGTGATTGTCCGTAGGTGGTAGACGGTCTCTGACTGTCGAACGTAGAGGTACCACCCGGCGGATCTCGTAGACGGGGCCAGAATATGTGCATGTTGCATGCACACGTGTTCCCTCGCCAGAGTCCGTGTGACGTTCCCCCCATCCGCTGTATCCCCCTATAGCCTCACGGTACCACATGGGTGTTTAGGCCTTAGGCCTTCGTGGTGGAATATATAAAAAAAACCGACCGTAACAAATATTGTACCTTCTGTTAGCTGGCCGAAAAAAATCTAAAAGGTCGACTGACCATGATATTAAAAAACCGTGGAATTGGAATTTGTTCTACAAGCCGATTAAACTGTTCCACTTTGTTTCATGAACTATTTCATATTCAAAAGTTTGAAGCTGCTCTAAGAATTGTGTAGTTTTGAACCAACTTCTTTTAGCGCACGTACTTACCTATGTATTTCAGATATGAAGTTGAAGTTTTCTTTCACATCCGAATCGTCCCATTCAATTGGATTAGATTCTACTGCATAATCGAGCTTTATTTCATCATGTTCTTCAGCTGGTTGACCACTGTCTGTTATTTCTTGTAAATGCCTCATAGCATTGCTCAACTGAATCTTTGGTGCTCCTATAACAAAAAATACAGAAAAATAGTGTAACATGAACACCGTTTTTACCATTTGAACTATAATTTATTACCCTCACTAGTTCATTACAACACTTGCAATTCATTTACTACAAATTTATGACTATGCCGACTTGACTATCATGTTGTGCGTTGTTGATGACTCATCGTCCACTGTCAATCGACTCTGCTCTCTGTGCCTGTATTTATTTTTGAATCGGCGCATCCAGCAGCGTTCTCGCGTATTCCAGACAGAACTCGAGTTTTCATCGAAGCTGGTAGATAGTGGTCGATATTTCTCGATTCGATGGGGTCGCAAAGTACTTACGAACGAACAACGCTTGCAAATTATTAAATTTTACTATCAAAATTCATGCTCGGTTAAGAGAGTGCATCGAGCACTGCTTCCAATTTATGGGCAATTTGGTCGGCCTACTGAGGGAGCTATTCGGAAGCTTGTGACTAAATTTCGAACCCAGTTTACATTATTGGACATTAAACCACCAACACGCAGACGTAGAGTGAGGACTGAAGAAAATATTGCGGCTGTATCCGCCAGTGTTACTGATGACCGTGAGATGTCGATTCGCCGCCGTTCGCAACAATTGGGCCTCTGTTACTCGACTACGTGGAAAATTTTGCGACATTATTTGGGTGTAAAACCTTATAAGATACAGCTGGTGCAAGAATTGAAGCCACACGACCTCCCACAACGTTTCCAATTTGGTGAATGGGCGCTGGCAAAGTTGGAGGAAGATCCACATTTTTATCGAAAAATTGTGTTCAGCAACGAAGCTCATTTCTGGTTGAATGGGTACGTTAACAAGCAAAATTGCCGCATCTGGAGTGAAGACCAGCCAGAAGCATTGCAAGAGCTACCAATGCATCCCGAAAAAATCACTGTTTGGTGTGAATTATGGGCCGGTGGCATCATCGGGCCGTACTTCTTCAAAGACGACAATGGCCGAAACGTAACTGTGAATGGCGAGCGCTACCGTGCGATTATAACAAACTTTTTTTGCCCAAAATGGAAGAGCTGGACTTGGCTGACATGTGGTTTCAACAAGACGGTGTCACATGCCACACCGCACACGAAACAAGGGCCCTATTGAGAGGCGAGTTCGGTGAACAGTTTATCTCACGTTTGAGGCCCGTCAATTGGCCGCCTAGATCGTCTGATTTAACGCCGTTGGACTATTTCTTGTGGGGCCATGTTAAGGCTAATGTCTACAGGGATAAACCAGCAACGATTGACGCACTGGAAGCCAATATTGAAGCATTTATTCGTGAGATCCGTCCGATATGTTGGAGAGAGTGTGCCAAAATTGGACCTTGCGCATGGGCCATCTAAAGCGGAGCCGCGGCCAACATTTACATGAAATAATCTTTAAACATTAAATGATATCGACCGTTCTATAGACTCAAATAAAGATTTAATCGTTTTTTCAAATTATTTGTGTTTTTTTTTTGAAAATCAAATCCTATACCTCTTAAAAAATCACCCGTTATTATATTTTGTCTGTAGCAATCATGATATATTAAAAAAAATTTAATTCCAGAAACGCACAAAGTTCAACCTTACCTTCAGGTCTGGTCGTGACAGAAGCTGACGGGACGCCTGGGTCGCTCCATCCAATGGAATTTTTAGCTGCCAATCGGAATATATAACTCTTATTCGGGTGCAGTCCGGTCATAAGGTAGAATTCATGATCAATATTGTCAGCTTTCTTGATCCAGTCCAGTTCATCAGCTCCTTTGTATTCCAGTTTATAGCAGATCACTGGAGAATGACCATCAAACTTGGGCTGTTTCCATTGCAGTAGAATCTCGGTATCTGATACCTGATTGATGAAACAAACCATTAATATCACAGTTCTGCTATGCTAAAAGTACCACTACCTATCCACAACGTCAAAAGGACTTGTTATACAAAATGCCAAAGTTTTCGTGAGATTTTGCCTGTGCTCGGGAAGATGATAAACTATTGGTGTAATTTTGGTTCCTGAAGCTTCCATGTCGATGGATATACCAATTTGTGGGTGAGAGCTCTTCTCCAAGATGCCGCTACTCCGTAGGTTTACGAAAGATGCTTGCCAGGCGCCTGTAACTGTAACAAGGCAAAAGGGCAACGTGGTAGTGTTGTGGTAGGCGACTGATTTCGAATCCCGTTACAAGACAATTTTCCTCTTGACCATGGATATTGTGAATATCCGCAGGTGGTAGACGGTCGCGGACCGTGAAGCGAGAAGGTACCACCCGGCGGGTCTCTAAAGCCACGTACAGACCGAAAATCAAACGCCGAGCAAACAAATGCAAGCACATTTGACGTTGGCGTTTGTTGTTGGAAGGTATTGGAATGCGCTCGTCTACACCTAAATTTAGTTTCGAGTTTGACCGCGTTGGGTTCGGTGCTAATGTCGAGCGTCGAGTGTGATCTTGTCGAATGCAGACAAACGACTAAATACTAAAAGCGCAACAAATCCTGTCTAGACGAAATCAAACCTCCCTTTGATGTGCCGATCAAGGAGCGAATGCAATCGAACGCTAACGCCGTCCTTGAAACCGTTAGCTTATGTTGGCTCGCGCCGTACGCATTTTGGCTTGCGTTGGAATCTCGGTCTGTACGCGGCTTAAAGCGGGGCCGAGTCCTTCCCGCGATGCCGACGGATATTTAGGCATTCATGATGGTTCAAGAAAAAAAATATAAGTGTGAGACTTACCTCTTTGGATTCGGGACTATCAGGCTCATCTGGTACCAATCCGATTACCACCCTGGTTCTGGCGATAGTCTGGCCGACTTTGTTCCGCGCTACTACTTTGTACATGCCTTGATCGAACGAAAGTGCTGGAGAGAACTTCATGATCGATCTTCCATCTCCGTCTGTTATTATTTTGATGCGGTGGGACTCTGCTATGATCGCATCATTCCTGGAAGGAAGATACACGAGCAGTTAGTATAGTTATTGTTGGTTCTCAGAGCTAACCGAGGGTTGATACCTTGTTCACTACTCACTGGCACAATTTTTGTGAAGGTCTTATTTATTTAATTTGTTATAATTCCCAACATTTTACACCCAATTACAGAAAATATACCAACAACGAAAATAAACCTATAATTCAACATCAGCGGGACATGAGAGAAACATAAATATATACAAGCGTGCAAGCATTTGAAATGTGGAAATAGCTTTTAACATATTGACTCTATATCACACCAAGGTACTAACTCGGTAACAATTCGATACAGATTTTTCTCGATCACAAAATCTTAACGAAAAGAGTGCCCGAGTATTTTTTGTTGTATTTTCTGTTGATTATTCACGTTAATATACAGGTTGTTAGGGAAATAATATTCGTAACTTCAAGAGGTGGTTCCTTTTCATTATAATCTAAGTCCGAAAGTCAACAGTTTCGGAGCAAAAAAATACTGAACTTATTTCCTTTTAGTCATGAAATAAATTAATTTTACACCTTAATAATCTAAATTCATATGCCTAATAACGTAAAATGTATCAATTCATCTATTTATTAATTAACTGTCTCTAACAAAATAATTTTCTTGCTTATTAAACATAATTTTCCGAAGAAACACAGACAAACAAAATGTTTCACACAACTGGCAACGTCGTACTCCACCTGATCTGCATGTATCATCGGGTGTTGTTGTGATTACTAATACATTTAACTGAAAGCGTTATTAAATAAAAAATATTGGCCAAAACAAATTGCATAAAAATATTCAATAATTCAAGGCATATTTTCAACAAAAATGTCATACAAACAAAAAACAATTCGATGAATCAGTTGCGGTTGTCGTGCGCCCGTATCGCGGTTGCATTGCAGCGTTGCCAAATGTTTGAGAAAATTTAATTATTTACGACTCACTTTCCTCGAAAACGATTGATTTTCGGACATAAGCTATAATGAACTATTTTACTTAGAATAATGCAAGGAATCACCTATTATTTCCTTAACACCCTGTATAATACTGTAAACATATATTTCACTCATAGAACTGTCTATATTTATTTTAACTAAATAATCAGAACTGCCACTGACGTTGATTTAAACGCGGCATTTTTTAGCTGCTTCGCAGTGACGTCATGTTATCTTTTTTTTTTGTTAGTTTGCTGTCGAATTTTTGTCATACCATTTGTTTGTAAAGCTACAAAGTAGTTATAGGTTATGGTTACTACTAGAAATTAAATTGAAGACTTAGAAAATAATGTAAATAAAATATATCTCTCTTGCTCACCTTGCAGCTTTAATGTCCCTGATTCATCATGAAAACGAATATTTTCGGGAGATTATCCGACTGTGCTTTTAGGAAACCACTTTGAGGCATTGTGAATGTGAGAGCAAAGGCCTGCTATTTTAAATCTGGCTGATCAATCAACAAAGTTTACCGCGTATATATTCCATTTTTCATTAATTGCGATAAAATAAAGGTGTCATTCTGTACCAATATAGACTGTATATAAAAATATTTGACCGTTTTGCTAGAGACATATAATTGATTATGATATCCTGATTTTCAATTTTTGGTTTGTATCCGCAATTTCATACCTCCATATTTCTATTATTTTTAAAGGTCTGATGATATTATCTAACCTTTTATTCGTCAGTACATATTCTGGCTACTACATCACTTTATTTTGAGCCATTGTGAAATTCGGCCGAAAAGGAATTATCAGGGCATTGAGCGATATTTTATGTATTATTTTTCAGACTTACTTGAACCACTGAATAATTGGCTGAGGCTCTCCTACTGCGAGGCAGGATAGCTTCATATCTTGACCTTCGATCATCGCCGTGAATTTAGGCTTTTCCCTGAAGGTTGGCAGTCTGCCTTCTTGCTTTGCTTCCAAAAGGGCTTCAGCCTCAACATATGCATCTAGTCGCGATCCTGAAAAAATGGTCCAGTGAAAAATAGAGCGGTAACAAGTTCATCTTGTGAACACTTCCTACACAGACGGGTCGAAAACGGAGCTGGAGCTGGGATTTATGGGGCAAGGCCAAAAACTGAGATCTCTATAAGCCTAGATGATATTGAAACAATATTTCAGGCAGCAGCGGTGGCCGCAATAGTAGACTCTTCGGTCTCCTGATCAGTCGCCATGCGCTGTGCGGGTTCGAGTCCCGTCCCAGGAGAAATTTTTCTCTTGGCTATGGATGTTGTGATTGTCCGTAGGTGGTAGACGGTTTCTGACTGTCGAACGTAGAGGTACCACCCGGCGGATCTCGTAGGCGGAGCCAGAATGCACACGTGTTCCCTCGCCAGAGTCCGTGTGGCGTCCCCTCTTTCCCTGTATCCCCCTATAGCCCCACGGTACCCAATGGGTGTTTAGGCCTTAGGCCTTCGTGGTAGTTGGAGTATAAAAAAAAGGCTGAATTACGGCCATACAGGTCGGCGCAAAGGAGCCAATAGGGAATGAAACTGCAAGTCAGTCGATCGCCATCTGCTCAGACAGCAAGGCCGAAATAAAGGCATTGAGTTCATCGCAAATATCGACTAAGCTAGTATGGGATTCAAAGAGCTGGGAAACCGAAACAAGGCAACATTGCTCGGGGTACCAGTATATGAAGGGCACAACTGACATGAAAAGGCGGATGAGCTTGCCCGACTGGGTGCGGCCAATCGCCTTATAGATCCAGAGCCTTCTGTGGCGTGACGAGAACATACATTGAACAGTCAATAAGAAATTGGACCAAGAAAAGGTCCCTAGAATGGTGGAACAACCAATTGCAGCAAAGGCAGGCAAGAACTCACCAAATAATGAAGGCCCGCGTTTACAGAAGACCTACTTGGATTCAATTCCTTTGTAATCTGTAATTACTAACAGTACCATCAGTATATGCTTCCTAACGAGGAAGTACCTTCCAGATTGACTACCGGCTAAAAATTCAGGTGATATAAACATTGTCTTCAGTTTTATTAAGAATATTTACTTTTTGGTCAAAGAACGAACGCAAATAATTGCTGGTGAGGCTACAAACCACAAATGGTAGGATGTAACGTACCATGGAAACTATCAGTGAGTACTTGGTTTCAATTTCAGACCTATTACGAGGTCTGTATATTAAGTGATGAAACTGTTTTTTTTTAAATTTGTTTCTTTAAATATGATTTCAATTTTATATTGTCATCGTCAAAATAACTTCCGTGTGAAGTGTCAGAGCGCGGGAAACGGTTCTTCCACTCCTCATAGCAGTGCTGGAACTCCAATACTGGAGCCTTGAGCTGGTCGGTTACAGCCGTTTGCATGTCTTCGACTGGCCCAAAATGAGTTCCCTTGAGGTGGTTTTTCAACTTTGGGAAGAGAAAAAACTCACAAGAACTCAATTGAGGCGAATAAGGAGGCTGACGAGCCGAAGGCATGTTTTTACTAGCCAAAAACTCGTTTATTGACATTGCTGTGTGTTCTGCAACACATAGTTGTTCTTGATTTGATGAACGACGCTACAAGTCAAATTTAACTCTTCCCCGATCATTCCAACTATCAACCGACGATCTGAACGCTCAAGATTCCGGATTCTGTCGCTAATCTCATCGGTTCTTGAGGATGAAGGTCTTCCGCTTCGTGGTTCATCTTCAATAGGCTCTCTCCCTTCCGAAAATGCCTTAAACAACCGAAAAACCTGGGATCTTAAAAAAATAATATATCCGTAGGCCTGCTGAAGTTTAGCAAGAGCTTACGTTGCTCTGTACCCAAGTCTGAAGCAAAACCTGATAGCTTCCACAAAATAACATTGCTACGCACAAAGGAATGCCTCAAGCGATTTCAAACTTGTACCGAAAGCGCATCACATGTTACCCTGTCTCTTCTCCAAGATCGGCGCCTCCAGTATTGCCAAATTGAACGCTACGTTGTCAGTCTCATCATTTAATTTACAGACCTCGTAGAAACAATGCTAAAAAAATTGAGCTTTGTAGAGCTTTAGAGAAACGTGAACCAATTACCAATTTCATGCTTTATTCTCCTTACAGCCGGATCTCTGTTTATTTCAGTGCCGTATCTGTTAATTCTAGCCTTTCTTTCGTCATCAATTTCTTCATCCATGATGTCAGTGAACCTTCTTCTTTCATGAATGACAGGCGTCTGGAAATTGAAAATGTTTCAGCAAAATCAGTGTAATTGTAAATGGCTAGTGTAATTAAACTGCGCTGGGTTGCTACACCACCTTTTTCATTAGTCTGGGGTGACCGATGATCCAGACCTGAGTGACTCAACGAGTGTTGTGATTTTAACTGATTGTCGTTCCTTTTATACAGGATATATAAAAGCTCACCTAAGCCCTCTCTAGGAGCAGGGAATATATTTAGTGGTCAATTTTCATTTTACTTACTACTTCACATTACTGTCGACAAAGCATTGTGATCGCGGAAAATTTCGAAAATCAGATATTATGCTTATTGAATACTACATGATATGTTACGTTCATCACGAAAAACAATGTCTATAATCTGTTTCGGTAGCTCTGTCTGTCTGTCGTCGGTATGCCGATGTGTCCGCTAATCCTCAGGTCGTCTATAACTTGGGAAGTACTGCTCGAATTTTGATAGAATTTTCACACAAGAAATCGGCCCAGGTGCGGCAGAAGTAGAAGCAAAAAACGAAAAAAAATTTATTGATCCCCAAAATTGTACACAAAATCATGCTAAGTATGCAAATTTCAAGGTACAATTGGATTCTTAGGAGAGACCACGCCCCCTGGCACCCCCTAAGGACGCATATGGCTATCTTGCCGGTTGGTTCGTTATGTCGGTAGTGGAGGGAAGAAGCTTCTGGATCGCAACGTTGTAACGATCCATTTGTTTTTTTTCTGATGTACTTATTCATAACTAATTCGTTGCCGATTTTTTTTCCAGAGGCGATAACTTGTGTCAAACATAATCGTTTATGAACTGATGATAGCGGTCTGTGAGGAGTACAGAGTCAACCGACTTGACGCTTTTTTTTACTTGGAATGCAAATCGAATGATCGTCTGCTAGAGATTGAAGTTGCGCGATTTTTAGAATTTGAAAAGAAAGACAGGTAGTCTTGCGGAAACATAGACGAAAAACAAAGAACAATCGTGGGCATGTTCGCAGTAAAGGAAGTGGAGCACAAATAGAAGGATTGGTAACCCGAGCGACCTACGTTTCCGCTTATTGGCTTCATCATTCCCAAATGGATATGCACACCGAAGTGAAAACATATGCCCATCTTATCTGGGTACGGATGTAATCTGAAGCAGAACAAGGATAGAAAGGTAAACTACTAACAAGAGCCAGCAGGCACAGTTGTGGCTCCACTCAGAAGACCTCGCGTATCATATTCCTGATGCTCTCCCTTTATTGCGGATATGCCGACGATTTAACTTTGTTTTAAGAATTAGAAAAGACAGAAGACCAAATTGATGCCAATATGGGGCCCACAACTCCGGTATTCCGCATTGGCACTTCTGCCATATACCTACGTTATGCCATCGTGGTCAAACATTTTGCATAAGCGTATCCCCTGCGATATTATGCTAGCGACAATCAGATTTGTCTGCCTCCGTCGAGTCTTTTGCAACGCTATTGCACTAAAAACTTAATTCTTACCCTCCAATCGTATCCATTTTCGTTGGACATGATGTAAGAGCCACCTGGACTGATGTGAGTAGCCACTTTCATGTATTCGCGCAGACGTACGGGGAAGTCGACATCTCTCAATTGCAGAAGATAAGTATCTGGTCCGTTCTGGTAGCTAAAAAAGATGAAGATAAGATTATGAATATAAGAATATGCGTGATATGCCAGTATATGTGAAAGACCTCTGGAAATCATGCAGATAACAAAGAAGAGAAAAGCATCTATAAAAGGTATAAGAAGTTCTTTTGCAAATATCTCTTAAAATACAAAAGCCTCGGCGCTGTATTTGGATGAGCATTTGGCCCTCAAAGCCAAAGATGACTTTTAAACAGCTGAACACAAGGGCGAATCCAGCCTTTGTGTTAGGGGTCACTTAGTCCCAGAGGCGGATTCAGGCGCGTTATTTCGATAGACCGATAGAGGATAGTTGCGATGCTTTCGTCCGTTCGTTCAGAGACAAGAGACCAAGCCTAGACCATGCTATGGTTAACTCGGTACGCATAAAGCCTCCCATTTTATTATATAATACTGCACAGGAGTCTATGACAAGTTGACAAGATACAAATAATATTCTGCGACCGGCAGGTTGAGCATCAGTGCCGGGGTCTCGAGGCCGAACTTGTATGACGTCACGGCCTAACCTGGTCTACGAGGTCGGTCGCCTACAGTATCCAACACAGGGAATGTCATACTTTCCTTAAAATCCAAGTCGTTGGAATAATTTTTTCAGATTTGTCAAAGATACAAGTTGTTGTCCAAAACGGACGCAGGAAAGTAAACGCATATTAAAACAAGAGAGATTGATATTCAAATCAAGTTGGGTACTTTATTTTGAAGGTTCATTTATACCATTTATGTATGAAAAATAATATCGCTCAAATGTTCACCACGACTGGATTTACAGACGTCTACGCGATGGTCGAAATTTTCAATGACATTTTGCAACATGGTCGGTTCTATGGCATTTATCTCGGCAATGATGTTGTTTTTGAGTTCTTGGAGGGTGGCTGGTTTGTTGACGTAGACTTTGCTTTTCAAATATTTCCATAAAAAGAAGTCCTAGGGAGTCAAATCGCACGATCTTGGTGGCCATGGCACATTTCCTCTGCGCGAAATCACGCGATCACCGAAGAAGGACTGCAATCGATGGATATTGACGTTGGTTGTGTGGCATGTTGCACCGTCTTGTTGGAAATAAACGTCGTCCATATCCATTCCTTCAAGTTGCGGCAAAAAATAGTCCTCTATCATCACGTGATATCGCTCAGAATTGACGATAACGGCGTCCCCGGCCGCATTTTCGAAAAAGTAAGGTCCGATGATGCCTTTTGACCACAATGCACACCACACAGTCACTTTTTGAGGATGCATCGGCTGCTCTTGATATTCACGGGGATTTTCGTTCGCCCAGATGCGGCAGTTTTGCTTGTTTACCGTCCCATTCAAAGTGAAATGCGCTACGTCGCTGAACATGATATTTGATGAAAAATTGGCATCAATTTGGCGGTGTTCAAGGAGCCAATCTGAGAACGTTCGGCGCGAAAAATGGTCGGCCCGACGCAGTTCTTGCGTCAATTGGATCTTGTAGGCGTGTACATTCAAATCCTTGTGGAGAATGCGGAGCAAACTTGTTCTCGAAATGCCCAATTCTTGGGATCGACGCGTTGTTGATTGTTTCGGATCGTCTCTCACACTCTCCTTCACAACAACAATATTTTCCGGTGTGCGAACGCTCCTTGGCCGGCCAGAGCCTGGCAGATTTGCCATAGAACCTGTTGCCTCGAATTTACGCACCAGACGACCGATGGTTGTTTCGTTTGGGCGGTTGTTGCGACCGAAATGTTCACGAAGCGCGCGAAACGTGTTTTTTATTTTTGCACCATTTTTGTAGTGCTCTTGAATAACTTTAATGCGGTCTTCAATCGAATACGACTCCATAGCGATAAATGGTAAACATTCAACTAACAAAATGACATGTCGGTGACAGAAAACAAAGATGGCGTCTATGTCAAATTGACGTTTACCTTCCTGCGTCCCTATTGGACAACCCATGCAAGTGAAACCAGCAGTGTTTTCGACTATAGGGAACGTGCTAATTCAAACATGGCCAAATCCTGTATATTATACGGTTATAGTATGCAATCTACTTACTGGCTTTCTGATTTAATGACGCCGATCTCGTAGTTGAGTGGAGATCTAGTAGGCAGCTGGTCCTCCCAAGAGGTTCTTGTTCTGGGAGTCCTGTCAGCAGGAGCAGGTGTGGCCCTTGGGGTGTACACTTCACCTGGCGGATACACCATTTTTGAGGGGTGAGTGAAGGCTCCTTCCAATGGGCGCCGTCTGAACCACCTCCTGCATGATGCGTTATCGTACCATTCTCTGGAAAATAAAGAACTTTTGGTTAGGAAAAGAATGACGAATGTTCGATCGTTGATCGTTGTCGCTAGATTAACAGACCTTCAAAAAGAAACATTATATGTTGAATTTACTGCTACGGTTAATTGTTTAGTGCAAAATAAGTAAGGAATATTTGATTTTCAAATTTATATTCAGTACGGCTACAAAGCAGTTTTGGGAGGAGTTGCGTTTAGTTGCAATTTACAGAAATACCTGAACGTTTATATGTTTAAAGTGTTGTATTTACAAAGATTGAATGAAATCCAAAATTGCAACAGTAGCATAACTAGTAAATCTATATTTCAAAAGGGAGTATTTGAATTTAATAAATTGAATAATGATATGAAACAGAGTTTGAATTTAAAAATGTTTAAGGTGAAATCAAAAAATCACTTTATGGCACTTAATTTTAATAGACAAGAATGTAATATTACAGAAAATGGATTGAAGAAAAATATGTAACCGAATCATTATACAAAATTGACATTGTAGCATTAATGCTAAATAAATCTTCAACATCAACAACAACACCAACTTGCGAGCCAGCCAATATGAAACTTAATTATTTTTTCCTATATGATTTTTAAATATTTAAAAAAACGCTGACATCAAATCTGAGGAAAAATAGTCTCGTTTTTAAAACATTTTTAAAGTTAATAAACCTATGATTCCCGTCGTATTAATCTATAATTTATCCCATTTTATTGTAAGTAATATTTACCGCAAATTGAATTACAATATTGTAAAGTATTCGTCCATTTATTGTAGTATATGCAATATTTAGCTGAAAAGCTAACAATTCCATAGCTTTTGGCTTATTGGACAGCTCGTATTGATACCGTTGGGGCGTCGCCAGCCACTGGCCCAACGGGGCAAGTTCATACGATGAATAAGAAATGTTTAAATTGTAGGTAAAGTCAATAGGACATAACATTTTTTATGTGTAGTATGGTGATTGTGATAAGAACAGTATAAAGTCCAATGTGCGAATCTCCACGAGCTCTTGGCTGTACGGTAAATGAGAATTAAATTATGTTATTATATTCATTATAACTTAGAATTTGAACACTAGGAATGATCGATCAAGCACGTTAAGTGAGTGTACTTATGAATTTTATTGATTTGCATTTCACTACATTTTTGGGGTCTCTAGGGGGAAGTCAACTGCCCCTCTGCCCCCCCTTTGGCGACGCCCTTGCTACGCGCGATGACGTCTATTTTATAGGTATAAAAATATATACTAAATCCGAACACCCAGTTTAAATGGATTTATTTTAATAAAATTTTGTATAAGTACTTAATGAAGCATAATAAGTAAATGATAAAAATTTCAAAATGGTTGCACTGCTTTAAAGCCCTTTGACCTTTAATAATGTGTGGATGCACCCTGATGTGCTACGCATTCTCCAATGCGCCTAGGCATGCTTCTGATCAGGTGGTCAATGTCCTCCTGTGGTATCTCATTCCAGGCAACCACCAACTCCTCTCGAAGTGCTTCTAGAGTCTGAGGAGGACGTTGCAAATTGAGCAATCTCTTACCCATCATATCCCACACGTGCTCAATTGGGGATAAGTCGGGATATCTTGGTGGCCATGGTAACAATGTGACATTATGTTGAAAGAAGTCTAATGTGACTCTTGCAACATGTGGTCGGGCATTATCTTGTTGGAAAGTTGGATCTGCCAGGGTGTCAAGATAGGGTAAAAGATGGGGTTCTAGAACTTCGTGGATATAACGCTGCGCGTTCGTGTTACCTCTGATGAAGATTAAAGGTGACCTGGAACCATAAGCTATAGCACCCCAAACCATAACTCCAACAGTGTGATGAACATGTCTTTCAACAAAAAACTGTGGATTCCTCCTTTCACCAAGTCGCCTTGTAACCCTGGCACGACCATCGTGCATGCCTAAACAAAATCGAGACTCGTCACTAAAGACAATACTTTCCATTCCTGATCCCAGAGTGACCGTTGTCTGCACCACTCAAGGCGATTACGTCGGTGTTCTCCAGTTAAAGGGAGGACCAGTGTGGCCGGTATGAAAACAAGCCAAAGCTTCTCATTCGTCGGTAAACACTTCGCATGCCAATAGGTCTTCCGTGTTCTGCAAACCATTCATTTGCAATGGACCTGGTAGTGGAGAAACGGTCCCTTAAGGCCAATAATCTTAGGCGGCGATCTTCACGGTCTGTTGTTCTACGGCGGCGTCCAGTGCCCCTTGCTCTTTGCGTACGGCCTTCTCGAAGCCATGCCTGACAACACCTAACCACAGTGTCTACACTTCTTTGCACTCTAACTGCAATTGCCCGGAAAGAAAGTCCAGCTTCCCGAAGTCCCACTATACGGCCCCTATCAAACTCACTAAGTTGACGAAATCGTACAGGTCTCCGTACTCTAGGCATCGTAACCGATCGTAAAGGATGTCAAGAACCAAAATCCGCCAACCTTGATTCTTTACTGCGGCTGAAATATTCATTTTTAGAACGTTAGTGAATTAAAAAAAAGCAGTATAAAAACCGGAATGTCCAACTGATAAGGCTGAAAATTTATTCACTTACATTTACAGTAAGATAAATACATTCACCAACTTTTATTAAAATAAAACCATTTAAACTGGGTGTTCGGATCTATATGTCACTTAGTATATAAAAGTAAAAATTAATTAATATTAAGTAGATAGAAATATTCGCTTAATTCGAGTAGCATTAGAGCAAGAAAGCATCAAAGAATTCATATGAAACTTCTTGACGTATACCAGCGATGGTGTCATGTGAATTGTCTAGAAATTTAAATAAATATTGGATGTGGCTGATAGGACGAAAGTCCTAGCGCCATAAAAAAAGACTCCGGATTTAATGGAATTTTGGCAGAACTCGGCCATCAATCGAAACCGGATCAGCACTACCGCGCATCTTGTTAATCAAGATACAGTACTGTATTTTGAAATTCCCCAACGTCTTACTAGTGTGAGTTGTACGGATCTAACAACGACATAAAATACATCTTACGCTAATAACATCTCCAGCTTGTTAAGCGCGTATTCTGACACATGGTAGATCTTTTTATGAGGTAGCAATCTATCGTCAGCATGATGCACTCTTATTTGATATGTAAACACATTTTCCAAATCGTCCATCTCCTTGGTTTCTTCTATCATTTTACGATTGAGGTCTTCCATCTTGAACGGTAGAACACATACTGCCAATATTGTATGCTTGTTTGAATTGTTTCGTTACAAAAGGTCGATTATTTATAGTGCAACATTCTGATGTCTTAATCACAAACGGGATCAACAATACTATTTTGATACTAGATAGGTATTTGTTGCGTGTAAAGCTGGTCTAGAGAATCTTCGGTAGGAACTAAATACGAAAGGGAAAGGATCACGCACAAAACATCAAAAATGGGTCTCAGACGATTTGTCTAAGAATTTAGTATGCTATATTTCCTGCCTTCCTGACAAAAGATGTTCATGGGACCAAAGCAATCCTATTATTAGTTTCTGAAAAATAGCAAGAGGGTTGCCCGATTTACAAAAATGGTGAATGTGCCGACTGTAGTCGGAGAATTGTTATACTGAAGAATGTATTGCATATAAAAACCTTCTAGGAAGGAGTGTTGGGAGCCGCCATGTTGAGCTTGCTCATGTTTCTTTCAAGATCAACTTAAGGACAATATTATTTCTATATGCTTACACTGAAATCTGGCACGAATTGTTCTAGAATCCAAAATAAATCACGCAAAAGGACAGTGATGGTTGTTTAGTTGTATTTGATTATGACTTACAAGCTCAACTCAAGGTCTTGTTTTTTTAAAGGTGAAAGAAGAAGGAAAAGCGCACTAATATGAACATAGCTTCTGGGTATTGTCATTTATTGCCTGTTAATTTGAGTGTTTTTGGTTTGGTTTACTTCTTTCATATCGAACAGTTTGTGTGATATTTTTTGAAAGATAACGAACAATCTTTTGGAAAGCATATAAAAAACAGTTTATTGGATCTTTATACCATTGTAATTGACACTGACAAATGTCAAGCCAACGTTGGCGGCACATCAAATCTGTTATAAATAATTAGAATAACCTCGAAACATATACAAGATTCCATGCTGAAATTGTGGATTATATGTCACTTAGTATATTATCAATAAATTCATTGTTAATATTTTAAACCTATAACAGCCCGCTACATTTTTAGCATTTGTGTTTGTTAAGAAAAAAACTCAGATTTCAATAGTTGGGCCAACTGAAGTGGGAAGGGGCTCGTGCTCGTATATGCTATAGGAGATAATAATAGAACTATCACATTTATTCTTTCAAAGTTAAAAACAAATACAAACTTTGTTCTATTGCGATGAATTTGTGTCATCCACCATCGTCTGGGCCTTTTTCTTTTCTTAACTATTTATTTTAATATTGATATACGGACGAGAACATTACTCAAGAAAAGTTCGTGAGTATGAATAGGTACACTAGGTTCGCGAGAAATCTCGGCGAGCCTCCACGCCGAGACTTCTCGCCGTGAGTCTGCAGGCCGCTCAAGCGAAAATCTCGGCGAGAACTTCTTTGGGTCGCAAGGTTCTCAATACAGTTCTCGTGCTCGATGATGATGTACGGATAATAAAATGTCGTCGACATCATCACGAGATTTTACCGATTTCTTGATTTTATTTTTATACCGTCTGTTGCTGGCTAATAACGACTTTTTTTTTGCTTTTTAATTCTCCAATGGGATTCCACAAAATCGGTTCTGCTTGGAAATAATCTAGGAATGCCAATTCTAGTACGTTCGTCCAAATTCGGTTCATGTTGATGCTCAGTAGTAAATACCACGCACAACTGTTCTAATCGGCGAGTCACCTGCCACTGAGAAACATGCGAGTGTGGCGTCAATACAAGTTCTCGCCTGTTCTCGCGTTTTCATCTCCTGTCTCGCGCCAAAAAAAAAACGACACAAATCGGAGAACAAGCCAAGAACCTGCAAAGATTATAAAAATCGGTTCCACATTCACATTTCTCATGTTTTTCTCTGCGAGAGGCTTTTAGGTATGTTGTTCTTTCTGAAATATCAGCAGAGATACGACTTTATTTTAATTTAAGACGGAATTGATGAATCATCGCTTACCTGTACAAGCTCCAGTAGTCACTCAAGTATCTGGAGCTAATCCTGAACTCATCAGAATACCTCTTGTCTGCTCTTTCCAACCAAGGATGTCTCATTGCTGTTCTTATATCCATCCTACCCTCGATATCGAAGACCAGCAATCTGCTGATGAAATCTCTTGCTTCAACACTGATGTTGCACCACCACGACTCGTCGAAGATCCATTTGCCGGCCCTTCACGAAACAGAATCTAAATTAGCTGACCGATGAGTGGTTGGCTTGATTATTTCAATCCGAAACAACTTGGACCAGAAATTGTTACCTTATGTTTGTAAGAGTTTCTCTGTCGTTGGCGCCTCTGAATGGTGATCGTCCAGAAAGCAGAATATACGTGATGATACCAACGCTCCACATGTCTTGGCCGAATCCGACGCCCGTTTTGTTGACTACCTCAGGAGCCACGTATTCCGGCATACCGTAAAGCAGCGGGTAGAGCCTGCCCATATCAATACGCCTGGTGAGACTGAAGTCCGTTATTTTGAGATCATCTCCTCCTGGATGGGATATCAGCAGGTCACCCAACTGTAAACGATTTGTAACAGCTATTCATCGATGTGTCTCAAGACAAAGCATATGACATTGAACCAGCTCGCCCTTTGTAACAAATGTCATAAAGGGGAGAGACTCATTGCAGCTGATAAACCTTGGCTTGGAAAGGGGTAACACCTTTTTTATCAAAATTTATTCAACGGTTGTTGATATTAGATTGTAAAGAAAGCTAATAGGGAAATACCTAAATGAAAATACTATCAAAGTGAGGATAAATGGAAAAATAATTGAAAATGTAGAATCAATTGAATCTCAAATTTCGTTTTCCCTCGTTTCATCCTCGTTTATCATTCTGTGGACTGAAAACTCTTTTAGAAGACCGAAAAGCTCCAAATCTTACAGGTTGTATCATGTTTTCAAGAAGACAATCTTATTCGCAGAAAATTTTCAGACGAAAAAAATGAGAAAATCGTTCGAATATTTTGTTCGAGGAAGTTTCACTCAAGGGCGAAGCACGTCAATTCATTTGACCATTTGATTACGCTGGTCAATGATTTGACGTCTCCTGTGGTGACACCCAAATATCGTCCTGGTGCGTACTTACATTAAGTCCCATATGCGCATATCCCCTGTCGTGCATGTAATCCAGGCCCTGAAGCAGCTGTCTCACAAATCCAGCGATGTCACTCTCTGTGTAGTAGTCCTGTCTGAGCAAGTAGTCCCTAACTAGTTCTCCTCCAGCTGCCAGCTCCAGGATTAGAGCCAAAGAGTCATCAGACTCGTAGGCGTCGTAGAGCGAGATCAGCTTCTTGTGCCTGAGCTCATTGAGCATATCCAGTTCGTTGCGCATCCAGGGCCAGATGTCGGAGCCTGTGCCGTGCATCACCTTGGCTGCGTAGTTACGACCTGAAACAAGTATTTTCAGGTTTAGTCCAGGAACAGTGAAGATTCTTAGAGATGCAAGTTTGGTTTTTCTGAATACAGTCAAGTTACTCCTTCAGATGAAAAAGTTAGCTACGAACATGTTTAACAAAAAATTAAATGACCTTCCGTCTTCTCCTGAGAGGGACTGCTGCATGCGCACATGATTGTTGCGTTGCCGTCATCATGCACACAGCCCACAGCAGTGCGGATGCGATTGCCGTCTATGTCATACGACCACCGATGATGACGCTTGTTCATCGGGAGACCACGTCGCACGTATCGACACCCGGCTGTAGGAGTTTTAAAGGTAAATGTGCGGGACATCTATGATGAATGTAATATGCCTAATATGTGTGCCAAATTACTGGCATTGGAGGCGTATAAATATAGGTTGTTAATAAAGTATGTAGACAAATTTTAACCACTGAATCCTTGGTTAATTTGAAGACAAAAATTACCATATGAACATGGATCTGCAACGGCTTTGTTTTCATTCTAGAGCATATTAGAACTAAAAGAAATGATGATGTTTTAAAAAATTATAAAAGAATGGAACGTATTTTATTTCAATTAAGTATGCCCTGTGGTGAATATCACATGATTTACAGTTAGTTTTCAGACTCTCCATGTGCGTAGATACGGATACTAAGATCCAGTATTTTTTGAAAAAAATAGCATGACATTGATTTATTTTGATCGCAATATTTTTAATATTTAACTATTGACGCTCTAAATAATTTTTGTTTCCTAAAATACAGGGTAATACTATTTTCATCCACGTTCATATTGAGCTTCAGCAACTTGTAAAACATGTAAAATTCATCATAGGTTATACCAACTGTTCATTAAATACGTTTCATTATTCATAGAAATATTTGGAACATTACTCGTATTTCTTTAGTGATAGTGCTCTAGCTCGAAAAGAAAGCCCTTACGGACCCGTCAACATTTAGTCTTCAAATTGACCAAGGATTCGATGGTTGAAGTTTGTCTACATACTTTATTAACACCCTGTATCACAACGTCAAAATAATGAGATATATCCTCCTCCACCTTTACATCCCCTAAACCCAATTTTTAATTCCTGCAAGAATTTTTCTGAAAATGATCAGTATCGTTTGAAACAAACAAAGTTGGACGGATTTTTTTGTTTTTGGCCTTTTTCTCTGCCATTACTGGACTGATTTTCAAAATCTACAGGGTTTTTGCGTCCTAGACATAGTAACAACAATGTGTGAAAATTTCATCGAAATCCGAGCTTACTTCTCATGTTATAAGCGGTAAGATTTGCGGACAGAAAGAAGACCAATGGAAATGAGTGACATCGTTTTTCGTGATGTACATGTCACATAATATACAAAGAGAAAAGAAGCAAGAAAGAAAGAAGAACTGATATGCTCTCAAATCAGCTTTGAATTTTAGCATGACAAAACTTACCATTCAGCCTTTCAACGGCATGGTAGGTGATACCCTGTGTTCCTCTGCCCAATTCATCACCAATGTCGTACAAGTCTGTATACAGCCGCCTTCTGGCCTTCAACGGCGATAGGTTGTGATAGTTCCTCATGTTGTAGTCATGTTCGCTCTCTTCAACGTACAGCATGGCACTTGCTGATGTTGATCCAGCAACGTTTCGAGCACTTACTGAGTAAAGCCCTTCGTCTTTCAGTATCAGGTCGCTGATGGTGAGGATTGTTGTGTCAGGTTCCAGGAATGCTATCTAGAAACATTATTTAATTACAATCTTAGGCCAGCTCCAATATCTATATCTAATTCGCGGAGATAAAGCTAGCAGTACTCTTGCTAGATGCAGCACGTGACGCCTCGCTTGACGTCTCCCTGACCGAGATGTTAATTATTCAAAAATTGACGTTTAGTGATTTATGCTCTTTGAAAGAAGTTCGTAACATGGAAAGTTAAGATTTCCTCTTGGAACCTCTGTACCCCTATAACAATTTCCTATTTGCTTATGTTATATTCAAGGTGTTCCAGAGTTCGACGTCAATCCAGAAACGGGGATAGACCAAATTCTAATAGTTATCAGAAAAATATAGAAAAATCGTCGCGTAGTTTTCATATTATAGACTTAAAAAAAAAATCGGAAAAACCTACAGCCTGTTATGATCTGTTAGCTTCCAATAAGTAGTTATGAGATCTCGCCGATACTACAAATTTAATTTTTTTTCTCTCGATATTCCTAATATTTGACAACACTGCAAAATTCAACTATTTGCTGATGACACATTAATATATGTATATATCAAATAAAGACATTGAAGCTGCAATAGAGCTGTTAAACAATGATATGAAAAACGTAATCAATTGGTTAAATGTAAATAAACTTAAGCTAAATACAAACAAAAAAAATATATGCTAATAGGAAAATCTTTAGATCAAAATACGATAAATCTTACACTTAATCACCAAAAAATTGTGTCAAACGAATCATTTAAATATTTGGGCATATACGTAGACAGTAAAGTAAAATTTGAAGGGCACTATGAATATATTATTTCAAAAATATCCAAGAAAATAAATTACTTTTACTTTTCGCATAGCCTAAGCGTTTATTCTAAAAAACTTGTGTACAACACTATCATTCTTCCTCATTTGTTATATTGTTCGACTATTTGCAAATGAAACTGTATTATCAAAATTAGAAATACTACAAAACAAAGCTATGAGAACCATCTTAAGTAAAAATAAGTATACTAGAATACATTTTATGCTGAAAGAACTACAATGGTTGAATATCAAAAATTTGATAGCTTACTTGGTTTTCATTATCATATTCAAGTTATAAAATCATCTCCTACCAAATCACTTAGAAAATTTTATTGTATTGAATAATGAGTGCCACAACTATTCTACTAGAGGAAGTATAGAGTGTCATTTGCAAAACTGCAGTAGAAATATAACGAGCAAGTCAGTATTTCAAAAAGGATTGTAGGAATTTAATAAATTAAGTAATGATATCAAGATGTGTGTCAGTTTGAAAATGTTCAAAGGAAAATTGAAAAAATATCTCATGGAAAACCACAACTCATGGTATTGATTTTGTATAAAAATATGTAGTCCCGAAGACATAATATATTTTGTGATATACTGTGTAATATGGATATTATGGATATTGTAGCATTAATGCTAAATAAATCTGAAACAAACAAATTTATTGCATTTACAGATACATGTGGTACCAGCAACACGCGTGCTCGGCACACTATGCCCGTTCAGTTAGAGAATATCTTGATATGGAATACTCGAGCAGATAGATAGGGCGGTCTGATACAATTTCGTGGCCAGCCCGTTCACCTAACTCAAGTCCACTCGATTTTTTCACTGGGTAACGATGAAAGAAAAGGTTTGTTCAAAGCCAATCGAAAATTTAGCTGAGCTACGTGGTAGAATAACGGAAGCAGTTGGATTTGTTAATAACGGAGGATCCGTTCGTCTGATAAACCGATCATTTTCAAGAAGATGTTAAGCTTGCAATGCTGCCAAAGGAAGGCAGTTTGAACATTTGTTGTGAATTTAATAAACGAATTCACGAATTTATTAATATATGTGGCATTACTATATTCCTGTCACTACATAGAGCGACACTGTCCGTCACTCCGTCTAAAAAAAAAATTGAAATTTGTAGTTATGGAACTAAAAGGTCATCACAGGGTGTAGATCTTTCCGATTTTTTAAGTCTCTAATTTGACATTTTAGATTTTTTTATATTTTTCTGATAACTATTTTGACTTGACTATCCCCTGTTTCCGGCTTGACGACGATTTCTGGGACACTTTGTATAATTTAAGAAGTAGAACAAAAGAATCCAACAGCACAAAGTTCTCGCATGTAATTTATTTTATCCATACACTGCAGTTTTCGAATCTGAAATATAGACATAGAAACATGTACAGGGTTAACAAGGTATTCATTTTGCGTTATGTAGCCTGTGTAAATGATTTAAAAAAATATAAAATTGCCATGGTCATGGCCACAAGAATTTATAACAGATAACCCTCTGATTGTAGTATCAACCTTCAATCATTTAGGTTTAGACTCCCATTTAGGTTTTAGTCCTAGTTGTGTTTTGTCCACTTCAAATCACTGTACCTTTATCCTCGATGATGGTGCCAAAGGCTTCCAGTCCTTATACCACTTGATTTCCGGATACGGAACTCCAGTGATCCTAGCCTCTAGCCTCCCCTTACCCCTGAGCACGGAGTACGTGATTTCTGGTCGTCTGATGATATGTGGCAACTCCGCAATCTCCAGCCTTACCCTCTGTCGAGCTTCACCATGTTCGTTTCTGGCTACTGCTTCGTACCACCCAACATCACGCTCCAACATCCTACAGAAAAAAGGCGTTGCATTTTTGAGGCGATTTGGAGTGACTTGGCAATATTGTAAGCTTTTCTGCACCAGCTGATAAAGTGCGAAAGCAAGCGTTATTTGATTCATCTGTTTACAATTTGCGTTGAAGCTGCTAAAACCTGGCTTTCATACAATTATTTGGAGTCTTACTGTCTATATCTTACATACATCATGTCTCAAAAGATGTATTGAGCTGAATAGATATCTATCTGGCGTACTTCTCGGTATTTCAGTTACTTCACTTTTTACTTCACTACATTGCATACAGTGTTTCCCCCGAAAAGGGCATCCTTCCCAAAGCTGTTCCACATGACTCCCTTTATAGGGCTGAAGATAAATTGTACACGCCTTTTTGGGACATACCCTATACATTTTTCGTTGGTATTGATTCCGTATCACTAACCAATATAATCTAGTCAGGTATCGAACAATTGGTGGCGCTTTAATTAAATCAAAACATTTACTATTCAAAGGGCCAGAAAGAACGTTGATTCATAATTAAAAAAGTACTTACTACATAAGTCCTCTTTTAAGACAAGCAATAAAAAAAACGGAGGAAGCCATTAATTAACGTACAAACATCAAAAATGAGCTGACCACAAAACAAAATATTGATCAATAAAAATAATTTGAGAACAAAACGTTTAAAATCATGTAATTTCCATACTACAGGGTGTTATTAAAGTATGTACACAAACTTTAACCATCGAATCCTTGGTCAATTTGAAGACTAAATGTTCATATGAACACGGGTCTGTAACGGCTTTAGTTTCGAGCTAGAGCACTATCACTAAAGAAATACGAGTAATGTTCCAAATATTTCTATGAATAATGAAACGTATTTATTGAACAGTTCGTGTAACCTATGATAAATTTTACATGTTTTACAAGTTGCTGAGGCTCAATATGAACGTGGATGAAAATAGTATTATCCTGTATTTTAGGAAACAATAGTTAAATATTAAAAATATTGCGATCAAAATAAATCAATGACATGCTATTTTTTCAAAAAATACTGGATCTTATTATCCATGTTTTACAAGTTGCTGAGGCTCAATATGAACGTTGATGAAAATAGTATTATCCTGTATTTTTGGAAAAAATTTTTTTTAGAAGGTCAATAGTTTTGAACCGTAACATTCGAATAGAAAGTATCGTATAGTTTTTATTACAATAAATGTTCAGTGTGGCCACGAATTATTTCAATTGTTTTCGGGTACGTCATAGGTATCTAGATAAGGTCAATGCCTGAATATTAAAAGTATTGCGATCAAAACAAATAAGGTCATGCTATTTTTAAAAAAATACTGGATAACATTATACGTATCTACGTACATGGACGGTCTGAGAACAACTGTAAATCATGCGATATTCACCACAGGGCATACTTAATTAAAATAAAATACGTTTCAATCTTTTATAATTTTTTAGATCATCATTTCTTTTAGTGCTAATACACTCTAGCTTGAAAACAAAGCCATTGCGGACCCATGTTCATATAGAAATTTCGTCTCCAAATTGGCCGAGGATTCGATGGTTAAAGTTTATATACATACTTTATTATAGGTTCATGAGATTGACACCAGTTTGATAATAGCAGCCAACAAGTTGAATTTTAATTAAAGAAGTAATGAGAAAACGTAATTGCGTATGAACAATTTACTAAGCTGCTCAAATCGGGACGAAAACGCCAATCGCTATATATACATTTAGACGAAGGGAGGAGGTACATTCATGAGCAGTTTTATAATATATACTAAGTGACATATAAATCCGAACACCCAGTTGGACATTCCGGTTTTTATACTACTTTTTTTTAATTCACTAACGCTCTAAAAATGAATATTTCAGCCGCAGTAAAGAATCAACGTTGGCGGATTTTGGTTCTTGACATCCTTTACGATGGGTTACGATGCCTAGAGTACGGAGACCTGTACGATTTCGTCAACTTAGTGAGTTTGATAGGGGCCGTATAGTGGGACTTCGGGAAGCTGGACTTTCTTTTCGGGCAATTGTAGTTAGAGTGCAAAGAAGTGTAGACACTGTGGTTAGGTGTTGTCAGGCATGGCTTCGAGAAGGCCGTACGCAAAGAGCAAGGGGCACTGGACGCCGCCGTAGAACAACAGACCGTGAAGATCGCCGCCTAAGATTATTGTCCTTAAGGGACCGTTTTTCCACTACCAGGTCCATTGCAAATGAATGGTTTGCAGAACACGGAAGACCTATTGGCATGCGAAGTGTTTACCAACGAATGAGAAGTTTTGGCTTGTTTGCATACCGGCCACACTGGGTCCTCCCTTTAACTCGAGAACACCGACGTAATCGCCTTGAGTGGTGCAGACAACGGTCACTCTGGGATCAGGAATGGAACAGTATTGTCTTTAGTGACGAGTCTCGATTTTGTTTGGGCATGCACGATGGTCGTGCCAGAATTAGAAGGCGACGTGGTGAAAGGGGGAATCCACAGTTTTTTGTTGAAAGACATGTTCATCACACTGTTGGAGTTATGGTTTGGAGTGCTATAGCTTATGGTTCCAGGTCACCTTTAATCTTCATCAGAGGTAACATGAACGCGCAGCGTTATATCCACGAAGCTCTAGAACCCCATCTTTTACCCTATCTTGACACCCTGGCAGATCCGACTTTCCAACAAGATAATGCCCGACCACATGTTGCAAGAGTCACAGTAGACTTCTATCAACATAATGATGTCACATTGTTACCATGGCCACCAAGACCTTCCGACTTATCCCCAATTAAGCACGTGTGGGATATGATGGGTAGGAGATTGCTCAATTTGCAACGTCCTCCTCAGACTCTAGGAGCACTTCGAGAGGAGTTGGTGGTTGCCTGGAATGAGATACCACAGGAGGACATTGACCACCTGATCAGAAGCATGCCTAGGCGCGTTGGAGAATGCGTAGCACATCAGGGTGCATCCACACATTATTAAAGGTCAAAGGGCTTTAAAGCAGTGCAATCATTTTGAAATTTTTATCATTTACTTATTATGCTTCATTAAGTACTTATACAAAATTTTATTAAAATAAAACCATTTAAACTGGGTGTTCGGATTTATATGTCACTTAGTATATGTACACTATAAACTGCTGTCCTTTGCATTCCGATTTTAATTATTACCAGAATTGAAATTTTAGTTGAAAAGTAATAACTCAAGGGAGACTGTGGAAACAAATTGCTCGTGAGTGAGAATTATTAAGTGGTCAAGGATCACGTTCTTTCTGGCCTGACTTCAGTTTGAATTTGGATAGAGTGTGGCCGGATTGTGAGATTATTGTAGGGAATTGCTATTTTTCTAGAACTATACAGACTGATAAATCTAGTAAGACCAGTTCAATACTATGTAGAATTACTATGTGCTAAATTTGCTTTAATAGGTTCCTTCAAGCAATTAACGCATCACCAAAGTGTAAGTGTACAATTTTTTGCAAATATAGTGGTGTCTTTCCGAGATACTTTCCAGAGAAAGATAATTGACATAAGCAGTTCGAAACCCTATAGTTTTATTTTTTCATATTTGGAACAATTTGTTTGATAACAGGTGGAAATGAAACCTCATTATAGTTTTATCATTTCTAGGACATTTTACTATTTAATCGAACCAGTGGTTATTTCCGTTATACAAGAGAAGTACAATTTTATAATCATATTAGGATTTTTTGTTCCGCGTCGTTCGCGTGATTCATTAGATTGTCTCTACGAGTTCATTTGGAGGAAAGGTGACCTTCAGTCTCTTCAATCTATTGTTAATCCTTTGATACCGTGTTAATTTTTCTAGCAGAACCCGAAGCATTATATCGCGTGTGACGTTTTTGATCTCGGGTACTTGGCTCCAAACAATAGTATGATCTAGCACATGCGTAAGCGAAAAATATCCTAACAGCATTGCCGTCTGAACATTCAGCATCACAATTTTCGTGATCAACAACAACACCACAACCTACTTATTGATAAACAACGTCGCTTGACCATTCCTAGTATAACTGGAATCAAATCTACCACCGGGCTCAATAAGTTCATCATTGAAGTAATAAGACATTTTCGGTTTCGGGTAGCCATACACGAACCAAAACAGACTGGCGTTTTGATCCTTCACACCATATTGAGTGTCATGCTCTTGTCGTAAAAACCTTGGTGCTTGAGCCATTCCGTCGTGCGGTGGTCTTTCGATATCAAAGTCTTTAGGGAAATACGGTGAAGTTTCTGGCCTGAAATCTATTTCAGGAGGAAGGTACGGCATAAATTTGGGTAAGTCTGGTTCCAATTTCTCCCTGAAAATACAGATTAACCAACACGTTATAAGACTTGGTCTTCGGATTCCGAGGCTACGCAAATTGACTGAAAGTTGTATTCTGAAGAGCAGCAGTCAGGATCAACGGTTTGAACTTTTGCGCAGACTCAGAAATCTGAAGATTATCACAAGACCTTCCACGATAACTTTGAAAATAAAGGCGTTATCGACCTTGAAAATAAATTTTACCTAAAATCATCTCATTCTTGTTACACTTAAATGATTAATAAGCCTGCCAATAGTGCATATACAGGGTAAGTTTGTAGCGTACAATTGATTGATAGCTCTGTTACCATAAAATATATCTAAAAAAGTCATTTACAGAAATAATAGCTACCGATTAGATCCTCAGAGACATGCCTTTTTTGATTGGATTACGCTATACAGGGTGTTTATTATTGCATAACTTCAAGATTCGATAGAACTTTTAAAATTAATGGATAAAGTCTATATAAACATAGGTCGAAAAATGCGTGGCTTCCGAAATACAGGGTGTTTAAATTTACTTTCTAAAATAGTTTTTTTAAATATTTCGAACAATATTTGATGTATAACAGTGAAAATTGGTATACCCCTACTAGGGTTTTTTGGTACGACAAAACGAACCATGGGCATAGTTTTACTGTAGCCGCTAGAGGGTGCTCTATACTGTATCTGTAGTATATTAAAATGACAGAAAATTTTTTCTTAGTGCAATTTTTTGCTTTTGGAATAAAAAAACTGATTCTTCGCAGTTTTCAACATAAAAAAGCTCTCTTGTGAATTTTCGTTATAGTTAGCCGTTTCTAAGATATTTCGATTTTCAAGGTTCGATGCATTTTTAATTATTTAAGGCAAAATAACGTTAAAAAGTCAGTATCTCGATAATTTTTAGAAGTAGGCTGTGCCTGCAAATATTTTTGAAATTGAAGGCAGAATAGGGTTAAACGTCAATTAGTTGACAGTTGGTTTTGTTGTTTGCTGAAACCTGAAACGTTTTTTTGCAATTGTGAATGGACGAAATTTAGTTTCTTTTGCCTGTTTTTTTTGTAAGTTTTATAAAAATGCCATTTTTATTCTCCAATCAAGAGTTAGCGGATATTCATTTTGTGTATGGCTTTGTAAATGGAAACGCAGCAGAAGCAGCCAGAGAATACGCACGAAGATTTCCAAACAGACGACATCCAACTCGCTCAGTATTTGTAAGAGTGCATCGTCAAATAATTGAACATGGTTTTGGAAATCTCCAAAGGGATCAAAACATAAATGTTCGTCAGCGCAGATTTACCCATATGACTCTGCGTGAGTCTGATAGAGATCCGACCACAAGTGTTAGGAGAGTTTCTGGTGTCTTGAGAATTTCAGCAAGCCATGTTCACCGTGTTCTTAGAAATGGCCATAGACCATTTGCAACCTGTGCAAGGACTACAGCCAGGGGACGGAGAATGAAGAATCACATTTTGTTAGTGGATTCTTGATAGAACTGATAATAATAGGGAGTTTTTAAGTAACGTTTTATGGACCGATGAGTCATGCTTCACTAAACGTGGAGTGGTAAATTTTCATAATCAACATATTTGGTCGCATGAAAATCCGCATGCAGTTCGGGAAAGAAATTTTCAGCATGAATTTAGTGTGAACGTGTGGATTGGTATCTACCGTAATCGACTATTTGGACCCTACCTTTTGCCTGCAAGGTTAAATGCTGCGTCCTTCTTGGAATTTTTAAAGGCCGAACATGCAAATATGTGGGATGATGTTATGTTAGATTTAAGAAGATTGGTCTGGTTTCAGCTTGATGGTTGTCCAGCTCATTATTCGAGAATAGTTAGAAACTGGCCGGACGAAAATTATCCAGATGGATCGGCCGTGCAGGACCAGCCGCCTGGCCTCCACGATCCATTAGATTTTTTTGTGTGGGGATTTCTAAAAGAAAAAGTCTACGAGACTCCCGTAACCACAAGAGATATGCTAATAGACAGAATCAGGAATGCATGTGATGAAATAAGGCCTTATTTGAATAATGCTATACCACGTTCGATTATTCGTAGATGTGAATTGTGTATTGAACAATTGGGTTTACATTTCGAGCAACTACTTTAGATTTTGTATGTTTGTCCTAACTATCCAATAGCATTTTAGTTGTAAATAATTAATTTAATTTGTTAAAAATAAAATTGGAAAATTAAACAAATTAATATTCTGTTTTTTGTGTTTATTTGGAGTTAGGAATTATTGCTGTGTTTAAAAACACAATTTAAACGATCATCTTAATTACTTGTAATGCCGAAATCCAAAATGTAAAAAAAATATTATTTTCCCATAAATAATTAAAAATGCATCGAACCTTAAAAATCGAAATATCTCAAAAACGGCGAACTATAACGAAAACTCACAGGAGAGCTTTTTTATGTTGAAAAATGCGAAGAATCAGTTTTTTTATTCAAAAAGCAAAATATTGCACTAAGAAAAATTTTTCTGTCATTTCAATACACTGCAGGTACAGTAGATAGCGCCCTCTAACGGCTACAGTAAAACTATGCCCATGGTTCGTTTTGTCGTACCAAGAAACCCTTGTATACCAATTTTCACTGTTAAACATCAAATATTGTTCAAAATATTTAAAAAAAACTTTTTAGAAAGTAAATTTAAGCTGAAAATGCTTGTGATTTAATTCGCGGAGACTAGGATTTTATTTTCGAAGCGTGTAAAGAGTCGTGGATTTGTCTAGCAGGAATTTGCATCAATCGAACAAATGGGGACAATTTTGTAAAAATGGTATCCGTTTAACTTGATAATGATTTCTTTCAAATAATTTTGAATAATGTAATCTAACTGTCTTTTTATGCAACTTTTATGTAGGTGATTTTTGGTATAAATCAACTTTTTTTTGACGAGTTATAGAAGCTGTTAAAATTACTCAACTTTGAAAACACCCTATACATTTTTACTGTTTCGGGTTATGCTTTCTATACGTAAAAAAAATAATAAGTTTTTGAGTTATTTGCAGTTTCCCATAGACTGATCTGTCACAAATTTTTTTATTTCGTTTAGTTATTAATCACTTTTATCTGGATCTTTGTGGTAATTTTTTGTTTGAATAAATTATAAGGCAAAACTGTACAAAACAGAACCACTTGAGTAACAATTATTACAAACTTTGTGATTATACTCGTTACTCCTTGGATATTTGTGGATGAATTGTAGGTCCATCATCAAGAAATCAATTCTACATAAGATATTCATAATGCATGAGATGATCCTAGGCGAAATTGCATCATAAGTAACCAATACTATAGAAGCAAGAAAATAGACCAACCTGTGTGTAATAGCATACGGCGAAGGCTCGCTAACGCCATACTTGTTCTCCACTCTAACTCTAAATTTATAGTCTCTGAACGGTTCCAAGTTCCTTACGCCACAAGTACAGCTCCTAATGCCTGTCCTGACTGTGAACCAGTCACCGCTGGGCAGTTCGCACATTTCCAAAAGGTAAGTAACTGGTGCTCTAGGTCCCGATGGAATGGAAGGTTTCCAGGACAGGGTGCAATGTCTGTCTGTCATCTGGGATACTATTGGTGGATCGGCGAGCGGTACTGGTGCACCGCTCTTCTTATGTTTGTCGTACTCTGTGTACTGGTCGGAAATGGGTTTCTTTGGCTTAGCTTCCAAACCTGAAAATGGATAGAATCAGGATTAAAGCTTTTGATAACCATGTACATGCATATACAGACTGTCACAAAAGTTTGGAATGTATCACATATCTGACGAAGATTCGAAACCACGGCGGATCCGTTGATGATGTCCGCGATATTGCCAGATCTACAGTCTTTCAGAAACTGATAGCACCTTTCGTTTTTCTTATGGAATGCTATACATTTTATTCCAAATTTGTATTCTGCCAGAAATTCTTTTTATTAAACATACTTTGACCTCATAGTTTTTTCACCTAAGAATGACCGATGTTTTAGATCCTCCAAATCAAATGGTTTGGTTTTGCATACTGCATTGGTTAAGTGCCTTCACAAAAAATAATCGAGGGGTGTGATGTCAGGAGACCGAGGTGGCCATTCAATCGTCGTCTTCTACCTACCCATCTTCCAAAAAATGTATGATCCAAACATTTTGAGCGTAATGCGGGGGTACACCATCTTGTTGAAGCCATATTGTCACAAGGTCAGAAATGACAGGAAATTAATTTCGATACCAGTCATTGCTTAGGTGAAAAAAATACTTTTTATTGTTTAAATATTGATGTCTGACTGCGAATATTTCGAAAATTATGGGGTCTACGTCAAAGTATGCTTAATAAAAAGTATTCAGAATTTCTGGCAGAATACAATTATCGAATAAAATGTACAGCATTCCATAAGAAAAACAAAAGTTGTTGAAAAACTGTAGACTTGACATCAACGTATCCGCCTAAGCCTACCAATTAAAAAAAAAATAGGTCAGATATTCAATGTTTTGTTACAGTCTGTATGCGAGCGAGCATTTTGTTGATAGCATTTGATAGTGTTATTATTGCACCGAAATTATAAATATATCTGAATATCGTTTCTAGTTTTGTTGTATAGTATAATAATAGTACCAAGATGGAAGCGAGTAACCTAGCTTATGGTACGTCACTGCTAATGCATACGAGGTCTGTAAATTAAGTGATGGGACTGTTTTTTATATTTTTTATTCAAATCCTGGTAGCATACCGTTGTTTGAAATCGATGTAACTCACTTTTAGAACATAATAGAATAACTGTGTCGCAAAAAAAATCTGTACTGACAACCAAATAACTCGAGCGAGTTCAAACTTATACTGAAGACGGATGACATACTACCATGTCTCCCCTCCAAGCCAGGCGCCTCCATTGTTGCCATATCGAACGCTACGTTGCCAGCCTCATTATTTAATACACTGACCTCGTATGTTTTTGTATAAGTGTGCGTGAATTTCCCCATACCGAAAAGTACACTTCATCACCAGTGGCGTACAATGCGATAGGCTAGTCTTCCACTAGAATACTTGAATCCACATATTATGCCAATATGGCATGAAGGACATATGAACGTTCTGGGACATATGCTCCTTCGATAATTACTATCTTACCTTCATCAAACTTGAGAGTAGCATGACAGATATCACTTCCGTGTTCATTGCTAATTTTGCACGAATATTTTCCTAGATCATCTTCGTCAACACCAGATATAGTCAATCGCAGTAGGCCGTTGGAGTCCTTATCCATTTTAATTCGGTTTGATGGGAAGATCTTTTTGTCATTATGGAACCATTCCACTGTTGGTTCGGGTATGCCTGAAGCACAGGCTGTGAATTTGGCTGTCATTGATTTGAACAACTCGGTATCTCCAATGCGCTTCAGGAATACTGGCGGCTCGATCTTCTTGGTTGTTTTGCTGGAAAAGAACAACAAATGTTTTAGAATTAATTTTTATTGAAAATTGTATTGGTGATTTGAAAAGCACTGGATAAGGTTGTACGACAAGATTACTCTGAGTAGCTAAAGCTACAAAGTTCCCAGTCAACTATGGTGAAAAATTGTAATGTACTACAGCATAGCTGGTTGATTTTCTTAAGTCTGACCACTTTCCGCGTGGGAGGTATGTTCGTTTCTTATGTTATGAGTTATCCTTATAAGGAGTCGCCGTTTTCGCATTCTCTAAATAATGTTGGCACCATACGACACTCACATTTCTTTGACCACTTCCAGAGTGGCTGAGCATTCGTCTTTTCCTTCCTTGTTACTGGCTTTGGCCTTGTATACCCCAGCATCTTCGGGTTGACAATCAGTTACGTACAAACAACATACGTCGCCATCCCTTTTGATGTGGTACTTTTCACCTTCTGTAATCGGTTCGCCATCTTTTGTCCACGTGACCTCTGGGTAGGGAATACCACTGACTCTGCATGGGAACTTGGCGTCTCGGTTTGGAAGCTGGAATTGAACACAAAATAATTTATTGATAATAGGTCTCAGGTTTTTTATGCCGCAGTTGTTTGAATGCTCGGATTTTTCAAATGATAATGGAGGGATAAAGAATAAAATGCGCGGAGTAAAATTCCAAACCACCTGGATGCTTCACCTTCTTTAATTTAAATCTGCGATAAGAAAATATACGACAAACTGAGTGCAAAATGTATTTGTTGGTTTTCTGAATAATTAACATCAAACCTTTTGTTGCTATATTCCGTTACCATATTCATGGAGATAGAGCTATTCAGGGTATTTTAAAAGTTAAGGCTTTCTCTTATACAGCGTATAGTTCTTGTGGAAACAGGCACATTCTCCTACCAACAACACCAAAAACTTAAGATTATCAGGTGTTTCCAGCAAAGGATCAGATGAAAAATGTTACATTTATCAGAATCCAGCTCAGAAGTCGTTGCCCTATGTAGGTAAGCCAAACTGCTTGTTTATACACCTAAATCAGATTTGAAAAACTAAAAACAGCGTATTCCTGTGTTTATGGTCAGTGTCTTTAAGATGGGTGGCAGGCAGTTGGCACCCCTTTTTGCAGCACTCTTGATTATTTTCAGAGTTTTGAACTACTTTTGAATAGTTCTACAGTTCTTAGGGGGGTGCGACAATAGTTCTGCAGTTTTTTTCCGGAATTTTTAAAAAAGTTTTGGTGGTGCTAACTTCACGCCGCACCCCTTTTACGTAAAACGTGAGTTCTGAGCTACGGATTCTCAAGGTAGTGCATAGTTCTACAGTTCTCAATAGTTTTTAGCAAGAGTTCTGCAAAATTTACAAAACTAAAAAAAAAATCAGCATCAACCATCCCCGAAACAAACTAGTATGTCACGTCTATCGCCAGAAAATTTGAAAAGTACACGGTACTCCTGCACAGTAAGCGTCACACATCTATGCGTCCAATGATGTTCACTAATTTTCAAACATCGAAATCGGGGATTCTGTGAGAAATATCTACCCTTGGTAAAATTCCCACAAAAGTGTTAAATTGCAGAGCTCTAGCACATCACCCCCTTTAGATACCTCCAGCATAATACTCAATACATTTCCAAAAGCAGAATTCGGGGGCGCCATTAGAAAAAACTACCCTTGGTTGGGAAAAACGACGAGAAATACAGGGTGCTGCAGAGAGGACGGACGTTTTTGGGATGGGTAGTACTCTCCGCCTCCGTCTACGAGAGAGGTGGGGAGGGTGCCGTTTGACTCGTGAGATCCTAGCATTATTTTACCAGTTGTCGTTATGGAGCCTTGGACGGTGGAGCACCGCGTTTTCGCCTATGATTGTTTCGTCCGAAATAATGAGTCAGCCATCGTCGTACAGCGTGAGTTTCATCGTCACTTCAACAATCATCGGAATAGAGCTGTTCCCTCTCGAAACACCATCCTTCGTTGGGTTGAATCACTTCGCAGGCGTGATCAACAAGAAGACCAAGAGGAGCGCCGCGAACAGTTCGAACTCCTGAAAATGAGAACCTCATTTTGTTTATGAGTGACGAAGCCCACTTTCACCTAAACAGCATGGTTAACCAGCAGAATTGTCGTTATTGGGCTAATGAAAATCCGCAACAGTTACACGATAGACCGCTGCACAGCCCAAAAGTAACAGTTTGGTGCGCTGTATCGCAAACTTGCATCATTGGCCCTTACTTCTTCGAAGACGGTAATGGTCATGATGTTACCGTGAACTCAGAGCGCTACGTCGACATGATCACCAACTTCTTTCTCCCTGAATCACGACGGCGACGTGTTCCAATCCGACGTGTGTGGTTCCAGTAGGATGGGGCGACCGCCCACACAGCGCGAGCATCCATGGACGTTATTCGCCCTTTCTTCCCTGGTCGCCTTATTTCCAGGTTTGGCGACGTTCATTGGCCTCCTCGGTCCCCAGATTTATCCATATGCGATTTTTTCTTATGCGGACACCTCAAGGCTAGAGTATACGTGAACAAGCCCCGAACTCTGGACGAATTGAGGTTGGAGAGAGTTTACGCGAACTTCCAAGAACGCCTCCAGTACTGCATCAACGATTTCGGCCACCACATGCCTGATGTGATTTTCCACACTTGACTGTCTCAAATGCTATTTCCTTGTGAACCTGATTCCATCAATAAATTTGTTTTCGAGTAAAAATTAACTATTTTATGATTTTTTTAAAACCGTCCATCCTCTCTGCCGCACCCTGTATCTTGGAAACCTCAAAAATTCGCATAAAAGTGAACAAATGCAGCACCCCCCTTCAAATATCTTTAGCATAATATTCTGTACAACTCCAAAGGAGAACTCGGGCGTGCCATTAGAAAAAAACTACTATTGATTGGGAAAAACGACGAGAAATACCTTGGAAACTTCAGAAATTCCGCAAAAAAAAACTGCTGAACTATCCTCGTACCCCCCTGAGAACTCTAGAACTAGTCAAAAGTAGTTCAGTACCCTGAAAATAATCAAAGGTGCTGCAAAAGTGGGAGCCAACTTCCAGCGGATTTCAAGATACTGCTAATGAAGTTTGTTTCTCATTGGACTGTTTTGTACAAAGGACGAGGTGGATAAAGTAGAAAAGTTATATAGCGCCGATTGCTGTACATTGAGAAAGAGATGAACAAACATGTGTTATTAGTTCTAACGGCGATAACGTCGAACAGCATTTGCAACCTGTAACAGGGCGCTACTTGGAATCTCCTATCGAATGCTTCACCTCATTTTTTTATTTTTTTGCTGCTGTTTTGCCACACATTAGCTTTGTTGTCTCAAACGTTGTTTTTTTTGAAAAGGAATATCACACTTTCAGGAGCATCACATATATTATTACTATATGCATATTCAACATGTCCCAAACTCTAAAAGCTACTACACACAAGCCGGCGGCAATGCCGCCAGGTTTATGCCGAGCGGCTATGCCGTCGGCAATACAAGCCGCCAAGCATCATTCCGGTTGTGACAGTCACATAGAACACTAGTGAAGAGCATATTTTATGGTTGGTTGGTTAAAATGAATAAGGAAATCATCAGCACAGCCGCCGCAGTTGTAATTTTTATTTTAATAAGAAAAAAATACAAAAGGACGAGAAGGTTTTGGTTGCACCCAAGTTTACAAAATAGAAAATGGCGAAACGGTACTGCAATGATTGAAGAGTATAAAAAAGATGATGTGGGGTGTCAGCGTTTGCGCATTAGCATGTTTTTTGGGTTTCTGTACATCGTCTATGCCTGCACCAGATTTGTGCAACTGTTCGAACTTCTTTTTTTCCAGAAAATAATGAGAGGTTACCTTCTATAACTTTCTCTCTACTTCGCCTTTATCAATGTCAAATACACTTGCAATTATGTTCAATGCGTCGATTATTCCTATTCTTATAGTCTGCATTTCTGGGATTCCATAATATATCATTTTCGTGAAATTTTTCAATTAAGAGCAGCACAGCTTCGTCGTCCTAATTAAACGACATTTTAATTTGTTTAAACACACAAACCGCACAACACTACCGCTCGAATGCCAGGAACGAAGTGACGCCGGCAAGCCGCGTAACCCGCCGGCACACCCCGGCGGCAATGCCGGCGGCAATGCCGGCGGCTTTGTATGCCGCCGGGACAGTGTAGCAGCCTTAAGACGGTTCGGAAATAATATATTGGTATGGTTTATTTTTGGTACATTATCAGAGTGTTAATAGTGAAATTCCTTCGATCACACCTACCTGTTGAAGATCCGTGAATTTCTGTGTGAAGGTAGGAGGCATGAACACCTTTCTGATGCTACCCTTGCCTTCTGTGGTATCTTCACCCAACGGATTTGATATGGTTACGCTGTATATGCCCGCATCTGATGGCCTTGCGTTATCAATACGTAATCCAACCTAAAAGAGATGTGTTCATAGTATTCATGAAGAATAGTGCCTACTTATTAACATTACATATTATCATCGAGGGGCATATATGTGGAAGACTAAACAGTTTTAGCTCTTGGTTTTGGTAGTATACTGAGACTTTTCTGCCACACAGTAGGGTGTCTAGATTTATTCGTATTTTGATATTGTGAGGATAAACTGTGATGATTAGAACAAATTTCGAAAATTCACAGATGTGGACAATGATATGAACACTTGATTCTACGTTTTTACGTACCTTTCTGCCATCACATGTCATCACAATCCTATCATTCGGTACAATCTTCTCGTCATCCTTCTTCCACTCAGCACTGGGAATGGGATTTCCAGTAAAAGGTGCTTCAAGAACCAATGTTTCTCCTTCGTTGGCTACTGCATCTCTGAGAGGATGTATGAACAGCGGTTTTTCTTCGGGTTCATTGTCATTTGTAGCTGTTTTGACGGTCAATTCAGCTGACGTCTCTGTCTCACCGGCATCATTGCTAGCTACGGCCCTGTAAATCCAAGGCATTGTACACTATACTGGGATCTCAGATAAGGTTCATATCCCGTAACATGCCATGAATGTTGCCTAATGGTGAGAATATTTTGCTGATGTTTAAGTGCTGGCGTATGATGGGATCTATGGCTATTGGGGAAGGATGTAAGCTATCAGAGTATGGCACAGTCAAAGGATGCTCATGCATGTGAAACTCAAGTATTTTGAAGAGTAATGGGTGGATAAGTTATAAGGTGAACTACAACATGGCAAAATTGACGTAATTATTATACTCTTTTATAACATAAGGATAACTAAACTTAAAAGCCAAAATGGCCTGGTAAAGTTGAAGTTAATGTACAACCAAATGTTTGGAATATAATCATAGAAAATCAGACAAGTAGATAAATTATTTACAAGTTCCATAATGTTCAGAGTTCATCAGTGTGGGTTTCAGATATACAGAGCATTCCAGAAATAACACGCCATAGTGACACGGAAAGTAGATTAGCTGCAGATCAAATCAGCGTAACCTTAGTAAAAGTTTTCTACGAGTAGTTTCCGAGATATCGCCAATTTTAAGCTTTTCCAAAAAAATCCCTACTTTATGCTACTTTTTTGCCTGTTATGGCTATAAACAACTTCAAGCTTATGTTTTTCTTTCCTGGGCTACCGTTAAGAGTTGGTTGAAACCACCGAGTATTCATTTCATTGAAAACTAGCACGGTATGCTAAAAAAAGAAGGATGGTGGTTGCAGAATGAACCCCCTGAATTTTTTTTACCGGAGATCTTTAAAAGGTAAGGTCTATGGAAAACCAGATCGATCAGCCGATGAACTGCATCATGGAGTCCGTCAAACAGCACGCAAAATCTCCGATTTACGTTTGAGATGTTTAAAAGGGCAATTTTTAAGAAGATTCAGGTTGTGTATAAAAGTCACAGATATTTTGAAAACATGTTGCGAAAATAATAACAACAATGAAAATAATCACATATTTCAGGCAATATTTACATTACAAGGTATTAATTTAATTTTCATTTAGTTAATTTAAGATGTTAATAATGATTAAAAATTTTTTATTTGATTTGAATGTTGTGAAAATCAATGGAAATAAAAAAATACAACCTAATGTTCTGTACATTATTTTGATACCCACATACAACAATGAATAAAAAAGGATAATGGCAGCTACACTTACTATTTTTCATTTGCAGTATTCCGCAAGTATTACGACTTCAATGACAAAAGTTGGAATTATTCAGTTTTTATTAAAAAGAACCTAAACATGTTATACTAATTTTGAAAGAGTATTAAATAGCTAGCTTTCAATTCACTTGCTGATTCAGTCTGGTACATTTTTTTCACAGTAACTAGTCAAACTTTAGTAAAGGTTTTCGCATTGAAATCAAATGTAAATTAACATTTAATTTTTTAGCGTTATGTGCTTGCCCAAAATGAAATGAATAATCGGTTGTCTTAACCAAGCCCAGGAAAAGTAGGAATTTTTGTAAAAAACTTAAAAGTGGCAATATCTCGAAAACTAGAAAAATTTTACTGAGCTGTATATTCTGATTGTGCTATAACGATACCGACTCACTGGTATGACTGTGGAGATTTCCCAAATAGTGAAACAGTCAAGCATTGTTTCTATTTAAAGCTGTTCAGTCGTCTGTGACTTGATATACTTGTAAGTTGATAGCAAATTGAAAGTTCTGTGATGGTAGAATATTTTGAAAGATTCTTAATTAGAATCATTTTTACTGGGGCAAGACACTATTAATCTCTAAGGGTGTTTCGTGAAGTGCTGAAGACAAGTACACAAAACCATTTTTTCAATATCCAATAACCAGCGTAGCACAAAAACGCATATTTCGCGACGGTAGAATAGTTTCTCGGATTCTGATTAAAAGATAATTAGACTTGAACGCTATTAATCTTTATGGGTCATTCATGGAGTGTAGGTCTTTTCACGGCTTTTGGGGGATCACAGTAAAACTGTCGCAATTACTTGATGGGCAATACGCTATCTGTTTTTGTCTCACTGTTTTTAAAGTTTGATCGTTAACGTCTTCTACACTTATGTTTGTTATTGTCATTATTACAACTTGCTTGTCATGGGAGTGCGATTTGAGTTTATATTTGTTGATCTGCGATATAAAGCATAGCTTATGTTTGAAGATATATGTACAATACTGACAGTCTAAATTAAATGCATATAAGTATTTTTAGAAAGAGAATGAAAACAAAGGAACGCTGTCAGCCAATTCATGTCGGTTGGTAAGAGCGAGTTGCTGCGTTGAGGATCGGCTTACGCAGTGTGTAATTTCTTTTAATCATGGTCCATATATGGGACTGTTAGTCAATCTATTTACTTATTTCGTATGACATTGTGACGTAACCGCCAATAACCATGAGAAGAAGTATAGATATTGTGAGAGATGCATACACATAACATGATTTTTTTTATTTTCCAGTGAACAATTTGTTGGTTACAGCAAAAAATTTCAAAAACTATGTGGTACGATTTCAACACTTTTACAGATGTATAGATGCAGATTTTCGGTGTTGCAGCAAAATATATGATGTTATTGAACAAATCAACTTTGCCATTGTAGCAATAGAATCTGTAACGGAAGAAGAATCGGTGGGTTTGGACCGTTGATTCCTTGCTAGCTACTTGTCACCTTCATCTCCTAATTTATAACTGTCCAATTATGGGTACTTATAACCAGACTGGAACTTAGCGACCTTAATATGCATGCTCACCTGTATGTCAAAGCATCGCGGAGGACATCAGCAGAGTCTATCAGCAGACAGCTAGTACCTTCTTCTGGATTGTGAATGATCTTCACATGTTTATTGTCTGAGATAATTTCGGCGCCATTTCTCTGCCATATGATGGTTGGCTTAGGGAAGCCTTCTGCTTTCACTTCAAATTTGACAGGGAATCCTTCTACAACTGTCTGGGGTTGTAACCTTTTTATGAACTCTGGTTTTGTAGGCCTCTTGTCAACACCTACCTATAGTAAAGTACAACCATATTGTTCAAATGCAGTTTTTTCAGACTTAGACTTTTAGATGCAGGAGGTGTCTGACGTTAAGATAATTTAGAACATTAACATACCTTGGCTTCGCCCATAGCTTCTCCTAATTTATTCGAAACAACTATTTGGTAATTTCCGGCATTTTCTGGTCTCATGCTGTCTACGACTAGAGCCACCCTTCCATCAGGATGATGCTCAAAGTGAAAATTGGATGATTGACGGATTGGAACTCCATCCTTCAGCCATTTCACTTCAGGTACTGGGAAGCCTTCAACTTGAGCCTCAAGTCGCAACGTTTCTCCAACGGGTACTTTGCAGTCTTTGAAACACTTCAGGAACTTGGGTCTAGAGGGCTTTGCTAGAATATGAATAAACTTGTAGTACTATCACTCGCATTGGTCCAAAATAAAGGTTTATTATGTGTTCAATGTAAAAAAAGTTTCGGAAACCCAAGCCGGCTGATTTCACGCAGAATTTCTATGCAAGTGCATCGAGCGATTCAACACCCAATTCTCAGCTAATAAATTCCGAGAATTTCAAAATAACTGAGTTTTTGTATAATTTCTTTGCAAGTGCTTCAGCCGTTATGTAAACCCTGCTTATGCGGCCAACTGTGAAATGGAAGGAAATCGCGAACATCACTATTACTTACGATTAACGGCAACAGCACATAGGCATGCTGTCTCCCCATTAGCATTCTTGACTACCAGTTTGTAAGCACCGCTGTCAGATGGCTTGCATTTATCAATATTCAATTTTACTGTTCCATCAGGCAACAGAGTGGTCTTGACGCGATCATCGTCTGGCAATATTGGTTCTCCATCCTTGAACCAGGCCACTTTTGGTTTGGGACTACCATGGATCTTTGCCTTCAATTCCATTTTTTCTCCCTCGTTGAAGTCTTCGTTTCTCTCTAACTTCTTGCCGAATGATGGTGGGGTTTGTAGCATGCATGCCTCACAAGTGGTTTCCGCCTCTCCTACTACATTTATGGCAACAGCTTTGTACTAGAAAAGAATTTCAGATGATACAGAAATGTACACAAAATGCGATTGATAAGATTTAGGATAGTCTCACAATTAGGTTATACATTTTTAGATTCTAGATAAAAGACGAGCCTTTCATGAAGTGTCGCATTAGGATCTATACTCAAAACGTCAAATATTGAAGACACAAAGCAATTAGGGTATGTCGGAAAGCAGTTGAGTACAGAACTACGTAGAAGAATTTCCGACATATACGTTACATTTTTGTCTACAAATATTGGAAGTACGTAGGTTTAGGATTGGTCCGGTAAGAGTAATATTGAACTCATCCAAAGAATTTGAAGCTAAGTATTCAATGAATGCTCCATGTGAATTATACAGCAAAAATTATGGGTTTTTAGGAAAATTGGAAACGGAACTATATTTTTGCAGGAAATTAGAATATCAGAGCTCTGCTTCAAGACCATTTCTTCTAGTTGTTAATAATTATTTCTGATATTATGCTTTACTTACAGCTCCAGAGTTCGCCAAATCGAAGTTCTTGATGGTCAATTCGCTAGTAACTTGAGCCTCACCAGCAGTTTTTATTGTGCACTGATCATTTTCTTCAACAGGCTTGTCATTACAATACCAACGAATTTCTGGCTTGGGAAGACCGTCTGCTCTAACCTTCAGAGATACTTCACCATATTGTTCAACTTGTTCATCGTTAAGTCCAGTGATAAACCTTGGCCGTTCAGCTAAAAGCAGTGCATTTAACAAGTTTAGTTTCGCTTCGTATAGCCACCGATTTACATACATGGATCAGTAAGCCTTGGTTATTGTCAGTGGACTGAGCGTTAGTGTTACTGATATCTACTAAAGTGCCTCTACTCTATAGCAACTGGTATGATAAACACGCTGCGTGTATGTGCAACAAAGTGTTTATATCCAAGCATGAATCGCTAGATGACATTAGTTCATCCTAAGAGGATTTGTCGATACGATGCAAGTTTTGATGAAGCAAACAAAAACAACTATTTTGGTTGAACGACACAGTCCGAATATCGGGTAAAGTGTATTTTGCGTTTATATTAAGTTTTATGGTAACCAAGTGATTGCGTTTTCAAAAGCTCATAATATTTTGCAAAACTGATATGAAGCCATATTTGCGCGCGTAAAGCGTTTTTTTGACTTACAAGTAGGTTCTGCTTCCTCTGTAAAAATAAAGTTTTGTGTGAAGAAGTGTTTTCTGTTATCTATCTTACTGTGCTTTGGGCTGCTACACTTCTGCCTTGTCATTTACCTCTGTTTTACATATGCTTTCTCTTTGCATGTTACGAAGTAATAACAAATGTAAATTGAAGCTCAAAACACATTAAGAAAACTGTTAGAAGTCAGAAATTTTGTGAATATACTAGAAGAATATTAGGATTAATATAGTATTAATATTTCATAGAAGTACTACTTCACTATATACCGAAAGTTCAACTGGTAAAATATGTTGTAAGATTACACGTCAACTTCAATTATGAAGTTCAGTAAACAAGAAAGAATATCATCTACACAGTTAAACTACTTAGATAGAAATTAACTACCGCACAAACTAAAAACAACTGAGCATGGCAGAGAAATATGTCCAAGCTGAATAGATTTTTATCACGTGTTTACTATAACAAATTGTCTACTTTGCAGACTGAGAGAGTTTTCACAAATTAATTATCCTAATCAAAAGTCATATCTTTTTGCGTCAACATTTTTGGACATTTTCTTATAGTTTTCTACAATACTCACTTATTGTTCTCAACTTAGCTTCCGCAGTTGCTTCACCCAGGTCGTTCTTAACAACAACTTTGTAGTATCCCTCATCTGCTAACTTGACATCATGAAACACCAGCTTGTAAGCCTTGTTAGCTTTGTCTTCAACGAGTTTGATGCAATCGGAGGCTTGAACAACTTGGTCATCTTTATACCACAAAACTTGTGCTTCTGGATTTGCTTGAACAACTACTGTGAGTTCTGCCACTTCTCCTGGCATGGCCTGAAAGAAAAGTTGCAAATGCAAACGCTCTATTGGGGAACTAATGGAGAAAGGCTCTACGGATGAACCACATATTAAATAAAAACCAAGACATAATGGTATGATCATTGAGCGCACTTTTGAAATCGATGATCAAAACTCGTATACAAGAAGTAACACCATGTTTGGAATATGAGTGGCCAATATATAACTGACTGATTTAAATTGCGCGCCAATTTTGATACACGCATTTCAGTAGGTGGCGCCGTAGTAGTTGTTTAAAGCACTTGTGCCCAATTCATCATGGAGCTCTACACGATCCCACAACGCGTCCGTATTGTTAAAACGTTTTACTTAAATAATGAGTCGATTGTTGCAATGATTCGGAAGCTACGACAAGATTTTGGTCGAAATAATGTGTCCAGTGGAAACACCATTCGACAGTTGGTGCGGAAAGGTGAAGCTAAAGACTTGCCAAGGTCAGGCCGTGTTCGAACTGTTCGTATCAAGAGAGTTCGTTCTGAAGTACTGGGTATTCGTCGTACATCATTATGTACTATTTTGAATAAAAAACCTGCATTTGCGGCCATATATAATTCACTTAACCCAAGAACTACAGCCTAGTGACCGTGAAAGTCGCCGACAATACAGTCATGCAATAGTGCAGCTTAATACCCAAAATAATGATTTTTGCTGACAACTGATAACGAGCGATGAAACCCACTTCGACATGAACCGATTTGTTAATAAGCAAAATTGTCGTATCTGGACATTAGAGAACCCTCGTGTCATCCATCAGTGACCACTACATCCTCGTCGGTTCACAGTTTGTTGCGGTATGGAGGTGTCATTGGACCTTACTTCTTTGAAGACTGTTACTGGCGAGCGCTACCGTGCTATGGTGCAAAACTTTCTGTCTCTTCAAATCCACCAATTTAACCTGCAAAACACGTGGTTCCAGCAGGGCGGAATAACTTGTCACACAGCTAGGGAACGTTTAATTTCTCGATTAGGTGATGTCAACTGGCCACCAACGTCACTGGATTTAATGGCTCCTGACTTTTTTATGGGAATTTTTGAAAAATAGCAAACCAAATACTACACAGCAGTTGCAGAAACCTACCTAAAAGTGATGGAAAATGTAATCAAGAGGGCTCAGGCTTGCGTGGCTTCTAGAGGCGGACATTTGTCCGATATCATTTTTCATACATAATTTCAGTTTCAATAAAAGAATAAGATGAAAAAATGGACGTATTTTTATATCATTTCACATATATTCAAGGTACAAACTAGTCAGTTACATATCGGCCACCCTGTACATGTAGGGTTTTTACTAAATATGGAGCAAAACTTGGAGGGGTTGATACGTACAGCATTTTAAGAGTATTTCGATTTCTTGAAAGTAATTTTGTCATTTATTGCTACTGCCGCTACTTAAATCGCCTTAAAACATACCTTTGCATCACGCGGTCCTTCTATTTCTGGTTTCATTACAATAGTAAGGACAGCACTGCTTTCTGCTTCACCCCACTTGTTCTTAGCTTTCAAAGTATATTTGCCCCCTGTAGCAACATCGCCTGAAAATAATAAATTTATAAAAAACTTTGAAAACTTTGAAAGCAGAACAGTTTGTAGCCTACTTACACCTTGGAATGGTGATCTTATATGTACATTCATTCAATCCATCTTCGATCTCATGATCCTCTGAGTCTAGGACCATTTTATTCTTTTCCAACTCGGCGTCAGTGAATTCTTTGCCATCTTTACACCTAGAAAGTAGCACGTTCACATTTTGTTTTCACTTATTATTATACGACAAGAGGGTAAATGTGAATGTACTTTACCATGCAACTTCTGGTACAGGGTCCCCAGTGACAACAGCCTTAAAGACAACAGTATTTCTTTTAATGATTGACTGATCCTGTAAACCTTCTTTGAACCTTGGTTTTCTCAAATCTTTTTCAGCTGTAAGTGAAAATAACATTGATCATACATTATGAACAGCAACTGAGATAACCTTATTCATTTGGCCAATGGCACTGGTAAATTGACAATATCTTTCAAACGACTTATCACAACTCTGTATTTCGTATATGAGAATTTTAGTGCTGCTGGACTCACCTAAGGGCATAAAATATTTTTAATCGATGTACTATTATTTTCGAATCTAAAATTGATATACTTCGAGACTCTTCATAGATATGGCAATGAAAATTTATTCTTCAACTGTTCCACACTGTCAATAAATTGATTTGGGAATTTTTTTTAGACAGTCTTTGATTGTTTGTATCTTGAAGAATGGGAAGTATAACGTTTAAGTAAATAGTTTAAAGACTTAGTTCGATTCAATATACCCTTGGTTAACAGTAGTCGATGAAGCTTTAACTACTTTGACGGCAAATCAGGTGTAGCAATAACGAGTTTCACATTTTTTCACTTATGAGGAACTTTTGAAATCAAATATTTTACTGCAAGAACAAAGGGTACTCACGGGTAACGTGCAGAACAGCTTGCAATTTAGTCTCGCCTGCAGGGTTAGTCAGAACACATTCATATGTTCCAGCATCCTCCATCTTTAGTTTCTTAATCTCTAGCTGAAACTCTTCGCCATTCTGACTAGCTATCATCCTCAGATGTCCATCAGGTTTGATCTCTTTGCCGTTCAAAGTCCATGTGGCTGTAGGAGGAGGATTGGCGAATCCTCTTACTATGTAAGTGATGTCCAAGGACTCAGGTCGAGATCCGTCCTTCATGTTTGTGTCCATGATCATGGGTTTAGCTAAGTAAATTTGTGACAGGTCAAGATATCGTATTTCAACACGGTGGTGCTTGGACAATGTATTTACAAGAGGCTAAACGTGGTTGTCCAGAATATCTGTCAGTGAAAATTCTTAAAAAGGTGCAGGAGCTTTTTCAAGAACTTGGGAAATTAACAGCTAGCCGAAAAAACGGTAGAGTGCGTTAGAGAATACAGGTATGTCAATGCAAAATTTTACAGTAGCCTTTCTATAAGCTAAATGCTATTGGACCCAAAAGATCTTTAAAGAAAGCATTTTTAAAATTAGCCCAAGTCGTCGAAGTTTCTAAATTTTTCGAGGATTGGAACGAGGGATACTATCGAACTTTTTGAAAGTCGATGTTTCAGTTCAATCTGATTAAAGAAAAGATACATCTGTATCACTTTTTAAAAACCTACTCATGTACAGATGAGAAGAGCCTTCAAACACAAACTATTTGATGATTTACTTCTGTATGACTTGAAGAAAGTATCTTTCTATGAGTAGCAATAGTAAGACAAGTTTCACTAGATATATTGGACAGTTACTTGAGCATTAAGTATAAAAATATGTACAATATATTTATAATCAATTGTAGCAAGTTATCTGCTTCCGTTATGCATATACCTACCGTGTTTCTTGCTGATTTAGTGCTTAGCAGCCGTTTGTTTATAGAGTGATTCATAGGGCAAAAACATGTTCTAGATGTTATTGGCGAAGAAGGTTAAACACTTAAAAGAGTGTAAGCTCATTCGTGCAAATATGTGGTGTGGCATGCTAATGCATTTGAGTCAACGAGATTTTTCATCCAACTTAAAGTAGGTAGTGCTCATTACTTTAGATTCCGTATTATAACTAAATTTGTACTGAATAAGTAATTGGAAATTCAAACGTAGAAAGACAAAACGTTAAAATTTTCTCAGAAATATTGTGAATGTATATGTAAATATCATTTGAGACTGAAGAGTGGGTTCTTTTAGACCTTGACTATAACTGCTTGGGAAATACTCCATGTAGTTATAATTTGACCAATAGGATTCGACTTCCTTCCACATTTTGTCTCTGTTTACACGAATCTGTTTGCTACATGTGTGGAGTTAACACACTCGTTATGTACAATTGAATTCAAGGTCAATTCTGGTGTCATCTTAGACTGTTTCATATCTATCCTAAATCCTATATTAACTCAGAAGTATTTCTGGTCGATCGACTGATCAAGCAATACTTTGTGAAGTTTAGTATGTCCTATAACTTTTTCTACATCCATCTTTATTTATATTACCCATTTTAACCTCAAAAATAATCTTCTTGTTGGATCACCTGCTTCCTAAGACTAACCAGAATTCTCCTTAAGTTCGAGAGTGTGCCAAATTCACCCATGTGCTCTTAGTCAATAATAATTTGCGTCTACCTTCTGGACCTTTAGGTTTCGGAATTTCATCTTCGTTAAATGCAGAACCTTTACTGCTCAAATCTTCAAACAAACTTCTTTGCTTCTGAGCTCTTTTCAGTAGTGCCTCTGTTTCTTCGTCTAGCTCTTCATCGTACTCTTTCTTCGCTTTTTGGCTCTTTCTATCAATTTCTTTTTGTTTTGCTTCTTTGCTACTTCTTGTATCTTTGTCTGGCTCTACGTAATCGGCGTCTTCTATGGTAGCCTTTTTACCTTTCTTTTGTGTAGGTTTATCGCTATCATCTCGATTATTTCCTACAGGCTTCTCACCCTTTTGGGTAGCTTCATCTTGTTCTATCAGATCAGCTTCTTCAATGGTAGCCTCTTTACCTCTTTTCGGGACAGCTTCGTCACTATCAACATCTTTTTCTTGAGGCTTCTTGCCCTTCGTCTTACCTTCATCAAGTTCAACATGATCGGCTTCTTCTATAGTAGCTCTTCTACCTTTTCTCGGCGAAGCTTTTTCGTTATCACCAGGTTCGTCATAAACAGGTTTCTTTGATTCACTTTCCTGTTCAACTTCTTCGATTTCTTCGATATGTACACTCTTACCGCGTTTCGATTTTCTTCGTTCCAAGATCGTTTCTTCGATTTTCTTTTCGGATTGTAGTTCCTCTCCAGCTTCAACAAATTCAGCTTCTTCAATAATAGCTGAGCTTGCTTTCCTGAACACTTGAGGTGAATCTGGCTCCTCAACTATGGGCTCGGGTGTTTCTTGGTTCACCTGGATGACCTTCACATCTTCTTTTTTGTATAGGGAACCTATTTGTGTGAATGTTCGACATGTGAGTGTAGGGGAAGGCTATACTACTTCTTTGAACAAGAAGTGCGATACAAATTGTGTTAGAAAATGGGAACAAATCGTTTTTGTAAGCCTTGGAACCATATAAGGATACGAAAAAGTGATCAGTCTGAAAATTTATTATATTAATAAAAATACAACTATCATTGCTGCACCTTAGACCCAGAAATATGCAATAAAGCAATTTATAAACAGGTATAGGTGATGCAGCTTCTATAAATTGTGTAATTGGCTAACGTTAGAACAAACCTTTGCTGTCCGTATGACATGTCACTTATGTAGATTAGCAATGACTTATGAATTTTGCCTCAAAGTTCTAGAATGACAAAGGCACAACCAGTTCAGGATCGCTTTACGGAAGAACAAAACATTAACCATTGTGATCCAAATTAATAAAATAAATGTTGATTATCATATCGATGGCTTTTAATAAAGTTAAGCATAATTCGTTGTGTAGATGAAAGCAGGCAACCCATTATTCACAATTTGTTACCACTTTCTAAGCATTTCATTGACTAGGTGAAATTGATCTTTCACATGAAAAATGTGGTGGCTGTATGAAATACCTTTCTCTGCTTTCTTTTCATCAACCAATGCCCCTTCCTCAACTTTTTGTGGTTTCTCTGACTCTTCTTCTACTTTTTCTACCTTCTTAATTTCCTCGACCGTTTCTAATTTAGGAGCTTTCTCAGCAGTTATTGGTTCGTCTTCGATCACTTCGACTTTCAGTTTTTTTGGTGGTTCTCCTGTTTCTTCGATGGCGTCTGTATGTGTCACTTCTGTAATGTGTTTGGGGTTGAAGGGAAAGACGAACACAAAATACAGTACAATGACATGATCTGAGTATGACGGACTGTATTGTAAAAATAGTCCATTCAATCTAACTATTGGACAGTGGCTTCATGCTAGGTTTGAGAACTGTTCTGTGGTTCTTTAGAGTGTGAGATAGTTATGTGAGTCGGATAGATAAGGTATGTATATTTTATGACAAATAAGAACAAACGACAGGCACAGTAAACCAGAAAAATGACAACCTTCACAAATCTGATAAGTCAACTTACCACTTTGGCAAATTCGCGACCGGCAGATTAAAAATAGAAAGTCATATGATATTAAATAATATTAGAATATTTAAATTATAGGATGTATTAGTGGACAATATCTAAGGATCACAGAGGACATGTAATAAAGAATCTGACAAGTATGTATAAATAAGTAAAAGCTTTCAATGTAGATACACGCATCAGGGGACTGCAAAAGTTGATTGATTCCAAATTTTGAACCACGCTACGAAACATTTTTCAGTGCAATATATACTAATAACGCTAATAATATGAAGTTGTAGAATATTCTGAACGCTTTTCTTTGGTTTTATAGGCTCCTAAATATCGAAACTAGAAATATCATTTTTTTGTAAATGACACTGAAAAGAACCTGTAAGCTCGATGACGACAAACACAACAACTTGCATGACACTTACTTGCACGCAAGACGTACAATTGGCATGGGTATCTATGCTAGCCTTTAACTAGAAAACCAATCGTTAAAATTCACGATTTATCCCGATTATGTTTCTTAAGATGAAATTTGCACAATGTTGGCAGAAGAAATTTTTCTCAGTAGGGACGAAATAACAGCGAACTACTAGACTCTTCTGAGGAAATATTTAGTTTTCATTATGTTGAAGAATTAACAAATTCCACTATCTACTCCGTGCCTTATAAATTGGTTTTAAACTCTTGTCTTGTGTCCCTAATTGCTTTTTCATCAACTTCGAACATTTTCAGGACATGGTACCAATGTCGTAACTTCTTATTATACAGCGTGTTTCTTAATCATAGGCTGTAGTTACAAGGACGCACTAGCGAACTAATTTAAGTAGAAAAGTTCATATAAACAGGTGGCAGCTAATTTTTTTTCAGTAATGCTCCCTAGTTATGAACTGTTAAGTAACACCATATATGCACCGTTATTATTGAACTTCTTCATTTTCATGAATCTGAGATATCATCCACCCTAAATGAAATCTTAACTGGTTTTCGATTCCCATCAAAACTTACTGTGAACGGTGACAAAACTCTTGCTGCTGACCGTGCCAAGGGAATTCGTCACCACGACCTCGTACTCTCCCTGTTCTTCGTACTTGATCAAATTTACCGCCAAATTGAAAGTCTCGTGCCTCTTGGTATCTCTGCTTATCTTGATCCTTGCGTCCGCCGATACTTCCCTGCCATTTCGTAACCATTTTACTGTTGGTGCAGGGCAAGCTTCCACTTCTACTTCTAAGTGGAGAGTAGCGCCCTCTTCTACTGTCGTGTCTTTGAGTTGCTTCAGAATGCGAGGCGCACCTGGAATGAAAAAAATGCGTTTGAATGGGGTTAAGCCGAGTAGCCTGCGGCTAGACTTCGCCACCAGTCTACTTGATTTTCTATTTGTTTGTTATTTTACTGAAATAAAACTTTTCTCCATACACAAATGCTGTATGAGTATCATATTGTAGATGCACAATCAAAACGGTTTTTCAAGTTTTGGAGCCTGCTAGGAATTCTGTTGACTACTCCTCAGAGTGATTAGGAAGTTGAAAAATGACGGAGAAAATATAGGATAGGTATATTTCAAAATTTTGTGTCATTCAGATTTTTTTTGAGTACACCCACAAATCATCAAAAAGGTGTCTATTAAATGCCCGAACACCCCAAATATTCGACAACCACGCTTTTTTCGACACAAGATGTTTCAGAACATCAAGAAAGCAATTTATCGAAGAATTCAGATATAATCTAAATAATGATCGTAGGAGTAATTTGGAAGTTAGAATTCAAACAGAAACCACAATTTTTGATAGTAGATTCGTGTAAAGCTTGAAATTCTACATCCGATTACATTTTCATATACGAAATCAAGTAGTTGTGGTTCGATGTGTATGACCGATAGTGGCAATTTTTTTGTGTTCGTGTTAATGTAATATTGTAGCTTAGAAATAAATGAACGCCTAAACAACTGAAAACTGCAACATGAATACACCGAAAATCTGGCAACCACGCAATTTTATGAAAAAAGATCTTGAGATGTTCCATATGAAAGAAGCAATTTATCTTTTTCGTCAAATATGACCTATGAAGTATCTCAGCGGGGTTAAATCTGCAAGCCCAAATGGCACTCCTGAGGCCATTATGTAGGTCAGATTTGATGTCCAGAAATTGCACCTTTGATAACCTGAAACGTTTGTGAGGACCATTTTTCAGAAAAATGCATAGTTGCCAAGTTTTGGTGAGTGTTCTAATACTTTTCAGACGTTACAGTAGCCTATTCCGATAGATAATTGTACTGTAAATCTTAGGTTATACATAGTTCTACTACCAAGAAAGGCGGTTTTATTTAAATTAACAAGATTGACTCCCAAATGATCTCCGAAGACACTATCTAGATTATATTTGTAGTAATCGATAAATTGCTCTTTTGACACCTTGAAACTTTTATCAAAACTGTTTTTCAAACATAATAGTAGTTGCCGAGTATTCGGGAGTTCAGGTATGTATATGAGAGACTTGCAGTATATGTCATTTACACATATACATATGTGTATGCATAGTGTATGAATTTTATCTGTTTTTGTAATTGATTTTTTTTTGATTGTCTCAAATCCTCAACAAAAATGCCATGTTCTGTAGTATGCTAACGATTTGTCCGACTTTATATCTGAAGGTGGTCCAGAATATAAGGTTGTGGCATATGCAGATGACACCAATATCTTGGTTACCAGTCCAAACATCACCGAGCTGCTGGAAACGACTGAGAGAGCATACAACAGAATCATTAAATGGTCTGAAAAAAACTTCCTCCGAGTAAACACAGAGAAGACCAGCATTGTGAAATTCGCATTAAAAGATGAACAAGATTTCAACATTTTTGATCATACTAATAAAGCTATTCCATCATCTAATTCAGTTAACATGCTGAGGATGATACTTGATTATCGAATGTCGTGGGGGTTCTACGTTGAGTATTTGTGCAATAGATTGCGAAGGAGTTATTATGGCTTGAAATTCTTAGCAAAGCAGTGCAGTAAACGAATTTTAAAAACTTTATACTATGCCACTGCCAACTACCGTATCCGTTATGGTATTCTCAATTGGGGAAGTAGTTCACTAACTGTAGTTCTCCTGCTGCAAAAATATGCCATTAGAATTATTGATAACCTTGGTTGGCGCCAATCCTGTAGCTGTAGAGAATCCTTTAGAACACTAAAGATGTTGACTGTTTTAGGTATTTACATTTATGAGTTGGCTTTGTTTGTTTTCAAAAATAAGCGCGAATATTTGAAGTCATCAAACACCAGCAAGAATATCCAACTATGTCTAAGATGTGTTTAACCCCGCCGAGACATCGAACTAGGGCATACCAAAAAACATGCAGGTATATGGGATGTAAGATTTTTAATAAGCTCAATGATGATATTAGGAATGAATCAAATATAGCTGTTTTCAAAAGAAAACTAAAACTTTTTTTGATAGACAAATGTTTCTACACCTTGGAGGAGTTTTTTGTTTAGATATATGTTTTTATACTTTTTCAACTCGTCACCACTATTTTTATGACCTTGTCATTTGTTATAGAATTTTTTGTTCTATTCAACAATGAAATACATTATTATTATTATGTACATTCTCTGGCTCAATAAATATCTAACTATACTAAGTGACATATAAATCCGAACACCCAGTTTAAATGGTTTTATTTTAATAAAAGTTGGTGAATGTATTTATCTTACTGTAAATAACAAGTGAAAAAATTTTCAGCCTTATCAGTTGGACATTCCGGTTTTTATACTGCTTTTTTTTAATTCACTAACGCTCTAAAAATGAATATTTCAGCCGCAGTAAAGAATCAACGTTGGCGGATTTTGGTTCTTGACATCCTTTACGATCGGTTACGATGCCTAGAGTACGGAGACCTGTACGATTTCGTCAACTTAGTGAGTTTGATAGGGGCCGTATAGTGGGACTTCGGGAAGCTGGACTTTCTTTTCAGGCAATTGCAGTTAGAGTGCAAAGAAGTGTAGACACTGTGGTTAGGTGTTGTCAGGCATGGCTTCGAGAAGGCCGTACGCAAAGAGCAAGGGGCACTGGACGCCGCCGTAGAACAACAGACCGTGAAGATCGCCGCCTAAGATTATTGGCCTTAAGGGACCGTTTCTCCACTACCAGGTCCATTGCAAATGAATGGTTTGCAGAACACGGAAGACCTATTGGCATGCGAAGTGTTTACCGACGAATGAGAAGTTTTGGCTTGTTTTCATACCGGCCACACTGGGTCCTCCCTTTAACTCGAGAACACCGACGTAATCGCCTTGAGTGGTGCAGACAACGGTCACTCTGGGATCAGGAATAGAACAGCATTGTGTTTAGTGACGAGTCTCGATTTTGTTTAGGCATGCACGATGGTCGTGCCAGGGTTAGAAGGCGACGTGGTGAAAGGAGGAATCCACAGTTTTTTGTTGAAAGACATGTTCATCACACTGTTGGAGTTATGGTTTGGGGTGCTATAGCTTATGGTTCCAGGTTACCTTTAATCTTCATCAGAGGTAACATGAACGCGCAGCGTTATATCCACGAAGTTCTAGAACCCCATCTTTTACCCTATCTTGACACCCTGGCAGATCCAACTTTCCAACAAGATAATGCCCGACCACATGTTGCAAGAGTCACAATAGACTTCTTTCAACATAATGAGGTCACATTGTTACCATGGCCACCAAGATCTCCCGACTTATCCCCACTTGAGCACGTGTGGGATATGATGGGTAGGAGATTGCTCAATTTACAACGTACGTCCTCCTCAGACTCTAGAAGCACTTCGAGAGGAGTTGGTGGTTGCCTGGAATGAGATACCACAGGAGGACATTGACCACCTGATCAGAAGCATGCCTAGGCGCGTTGGAGAATGCGTAGCACATCAGGGTGCATCCACACATTATTAAAGGTCAAAGGGCTTTAAAACAGTGCAATCATTTTGAAATTTTTATCATTTACTTATTATGCTTCATTAAGTAGATACTTATACAAAATTTTATTAAAATAAAACCATTTAAACTGGGTGTTCGGATTTATATGTCACTTAGTATATATATACGAAAATAAAGTTTAAGGCCGATCCGAAACCCACTTTGTTAACTCTGTCATCAAATAACCCATTCTCAAAAATGAACTACCGTTACCTTCACATACCCTTCCCCTCATCAAAACTGGTGGAGCTGTTTCTAAAAGCTTCTACACACTAACGCGAGACATGTGAATGTGGAACTGATTTTCATAATCTTCGTAGGTTCTCGGCTTGTTCTCCGATTTTTGTCAGTTTTTTTGCGCGAGGCAAAAGAGCTGACTACGCGAGAACAGGCGAGAACTTCTATAGACTCCACACTCGCATTTTTCTCAGTGGCAGGTGTATCGCCCATTAGAACAGTTGTGCGTAGGATTTACTAGTGAGCATCAATATGAGCCGGATTTGGACGAACGAACTAGAATTGGCATTCCTGGAATATTTTCAAGCAGAACCGATTTTGTGAAATACAAATTTAAAAGAATATAAAAATAAACTAATAGCCCACGATGCTTGGAATCGTATTAGTACCTTGATGAAATTACCCAGGGAAGAATTAAAAAGCAACAAAAAAAATCGTTATTAGCCAGCTACAGAGGGTATAAAAATAAAGTCAAGAAATCGGAAAAATTTGGTGATGGTATCCACGACATTTATCAGCCAATATGGTTCGCATTTAATATAGGCGTAAGTAATGGGTGATTTTTTTGCTAGTATCTTTTTGGTAACACTGTTTTTGACAGATGACGCGTGAATCGTGTCTTGTGTCATTGTCAAACTTGTTCAGTTTGGTCTATAATTTAACCATGAATCGACTTACGAACGAACAACGCTTGCAAATTATTGAATTTTACTATCGAAATTCATACTCGGTTAAGAGAGTGCATCGAGCACTGCTTCCAATTTATGGGCAATTTGGTCGGCCTACCGAGCGAGCTATTCGGAAGCTTGTGACTAAATTTCGAACCCAGTTTACATTATTGGACATTAAACCACCAACACGCAGACGTAGAGTGAGGACTGAAGAAAATATTGCGGCTGTATCCGCCAGTGTTAGTGATGACCTTGAAATGGCGATTCGCCGCCGTTCGCAGCAATTGGGCCTCTGTTACTCCTCTACGTGGAAAATTTTGCGACAGGATTTGGGTGTAAAACCTTATAAGATACAGCTGGTGCAAGAATTGAGGCCACACGACCTCCCACAACGTTTGCCATTTGGTGAATGGGCGCTGGCAAAGTTGGAGGAAGATCCACATTTTTATCGAAAAATTGTGTTCAGCGACGAAGCTCATTTCTGGTTGACTGGGTACGTTAACTAGCAAAATTGCCGCATCTGGAGTGAAGACCATCCAGAAGCATTGCTAGAGCTACAATGCATCCCGAAAAAATCACTGTTTGGTGTGGATTATGGGCCGGTGGCATCATCGGGCTGTACTTCTTCAAAGACGACAATGGCCGGAACGTAACTGTGAATGGCGAGCACTACCGTGCGATGATAACAAACTTTTTTTTGCCCAAAATGGAAGAACTAGACTTGGCTGACATGTGGTTTCAACAAGACGCTGCCACATGCCACACCGCACACGAAACAATGGCCCTATTGAGAGGCGAGTTCGGTGAACAGTTTATCTCACGTTTGGGGACCGTCAATTGGCCGCCTAGATCGTGTGATTTAACGCCGTTGGACACATGTCTACAGGGATAAACCAGCAACGATTGACGCACTGGAAGCCAATATTGAAGCATTTATTCGTGAGATACCGGCCGATATGTTGGAGAGAGTGTGCCAAAGTTGGACCTTGCGCATGTGCCATCTAAAGCGGAGCCGCGGCCAACATTTACATAAAATAATCTTTAAACATTAAATTATATCGACCGTTCTATCGACACAAATAAAGATTTAATCGTTTTTTCAAATTTTTTGTGTTTTTTTTTAAATAAAATCCTATACCTCTTAAAAAATCACTCGTTATAATACGCCAATGTGAAGAGCAATAAGGTTGTCGCGACATTTAGTTCTGCGTTCATCGTCATCGAGTACGAGAACTGTATTGAGAACCTTGTGAGTGTGGGCCCAAAGAAGTTCTCGCCGAGATTTTGGCTGAGATTCTTGCCGAGATTATCGGCGATATTCTGCTTTGAGTGTGGAGCAGTTTTAAGATTACGCTTATGTATGGAGAGTGAAAAATATTATTGAGTCATATACCAGTCTTTCGATTCAATTCAGTTACAAATTAATTTCTCTACTGGTACTTACAGTTTACTGTTAATTTTGCACTGGTTTCAGCATTTCCGCATTCGTTGCTTAATCTACAGGTGTATTGTCCAGACAGCTCACTTGAAACCTCCTTGATTATAAGTTTAACTCCATCGTCAGATTCTAGTCTTGTAAACTCACTCCTCGTTTCAGTGATTTCTACCTCATCCAAATACCTAGAATAAAATAAAAAATGAGCATCAACCCATAATGTATAAAGACAGAACTGTCACAGGTTTTCCCGAAACAAAATATAATTACAGATCTAAATGCTATTTCCATATAAGGTAAAGTGAGTAAAATGTCATCCTGTTGACGATGAAACTGTATTTGATAGCAGTTGAAGATGTTGAAAACAACCGAAATAAAGAATTTTCTTTTGCCCGATGAAGTTTGAACTAAATTAGCTTCTACCCACGAGTCAGACGACGCAGTGGCATAGTGATAGTTGCTACATGTCTACTAATCAATCGCCGCTAGATGCTTTAATTCAAATCACGTCCCAAGAGAAATATTCTCTTAACTATGGATCTTGTGTCCGTAGGTGGTAGACTGTCTCAGATCGTCGAACCTGGGGGTACCACCCCGCGGATCTCCAAGGTGGAACCAGAATGTGTTCTTTCCCCTGTATTTCCCTATAGCCCGACGGTACCCTCGGGTATTCAGGCTTTAGGCCTATATGGTGGCTCAATTATAAAAACAAAAAATTGGATGCCCCGTATAATCGTGGACAAAACCCTGACACTTGACACAAATCCGGTACAGATTTCCATTCTCAAAAGAAGAAATCCTCAAAAGCAAGACTGATCAAAATTCATTTATCTTTAACTTTATGAATGGAGCTATTTTCAGGAATGCCTGATTGGGCGCCAGCAAATAAATGTTTTTCTTTTTAGACACTGAATTGGACCACAAAAAGTGGTATATCGGCATACGTACCATTTGACAGTGGGTTTCGGGAATGCTTCCAATTTTACATCAAATGTAACATTCTTATCGTGCTCAGTCACTGTCATGTTCTCCAAAGGTTTGATAATCTTTGGTGGCTTCTTCACCCATACAGTGCACTCATCTTCCACTGATCCGTGGATGTTCACTGCCTTGCATTTGTATTTGGCAGCATCCGTGGTTACAGCTCCAGATATCCTGGAAGACAAAGAAATGGAGATTACGTCATTAGATTAAAATATTCAATTATATTACAGTTATCATTATACCTCAGTTCCATGTTTTGTGAGTCTAATTTATATTTATTTTTCTCAAATTGACAAATAGAAAAGCTGCTAGTTTAGATTCTACGTATATCAAAATTCTAGTAAGAGTATACTGGAATCAAAGTGAGACTCAGTGAAAACCTCTAATTCAACTGAAGAACTGTAACAATTCCTGATGATAACATAATGAATATGGGAAACCGAACGATATGCTCTTATGTGCTAATACCTCATATTGTTTTAGAATTTGGTTCGCTGATTTTGCGACTCACTACTCACCTCAAAATGTAGCAATCACCATCCTCCTTTACTCTGAAATGATCGGTTGAAGTGATTTCCTCATCACCCTTGTACCATTTAACTTCCGGCTTGGGTTCTGCCTCAAACCTCACCTTGAGCTCTACGTCTTCTCCTTGTGATACCCTTTTCTCCTCACCCATTTTCTGTATCACCTTTGGTTTACTGAATACATCCATATTCCACATTTCAGTGACTTGACTTATCTCGTTGGTAGCAATTACAGAGTAGGAGCCTTTATCATTCAGAGAAACCTTCTTGAATACCAGTGCATGTTTATTACCAGACTTCTCTATCTTGATGTTTTCAGTTTCCTTGATTACTTTACCGTCTTTCCAGAATTGAACTTTAGGCTCTGGAATGCCTTCAATTTCGATTTCTTGTTTCAGTAGAAGGTCGGCATGAACATTCACGTCTTCCATTTTCGTCTTGATCTTTGGTGGCGCTGAAATATTGAAAACTTAAGAATCCACAATAGTGGAGTGACCTTAGATTTAAACCAATACTAGGTTGTGAGGCTACAAAGTCCACTTCAGTCACAGTCGTATGTTGGAGAAAAACAAATGTAAATAAATAACTCAACTAAAGTTAACGAAACCAAGATGTGGCATCCGAAATATCCGAACGAAAGGGATATGAAAAATAAGCAACACGCTATGACGAACATAGAAGCTGAACGAGTTTTTTCTGTTACGGGGTCCGTTCGTCATCAAAGTCCCTGGTGCCACTGCAGCCTCTAGGTCTAATTGTGCCTTCTTCCCCAATCCAGCTGTGTAGTTTTCTGAACAAGTTGGTGCAGTGTTTGCCTACTACTGCTGTAAACTCCATCGGTTCAAGTTTTGGTTTCCCGAAGAGTTGATGTCTTTTATGATCCAGACATGTAGGGCTGATTATGTTCCTCTTCTGCATTGTCTGCAGCTAAGGTCTCCATCGTACAATCTGATTTTGCTCAGATGTTCTTTCAGGCCATTGTGTCCTGTCAGAAGCTTCACGAAGTTGGTTTCGACTCATTGAGAGCAGTTCCGCAGTGTTGTTTGGACATGGTCTCAAAATGAGTTTTTTCCCATGCCTACATCCAGTCACAAGTGCCAATGTTCCTTGTGCTGGTTTCTTACCCATTCTTTGACTTGGTTCCTTATTGTGATTTTTGGACCCTCCAAGGCAAGTTCTGGGATTGTATAGGCTGTGAATGATCCTTTCCTTGCGAGTTCATCCGCAGTTTCATTTCTCGCGTTACATGAATGTCTTGACACTCACATCAGTGTTGTGTTGCGTCAGAGTGTTCAGTTCTTGTTGGCATTCCCAGATCAGTGCAGATGTCATTCTAGGCTTCATAATGCTATGAGTGACGCCTGGCTAGTATATATGGCGATTATTTTACTGTTATATGCTCGCTCATGATTTACTCTTGAATAGAGCAAGATTGCATACACTTCTGCCTGAAATACAGAGGTGTGTCTTCCAAGCGGCATGCTATGCCCAGGATTGCACCTGTTCCCATATATACCTGCAGCTATCCCAGCTCAGTTTTTGGCCAGGTAATTTCCCCTTGCAGGTTGTGCCTTTGCTGTTTCGCTCAGTCTCCTACTTTGGTCCTCATATAGGTCCTTTGGCTGTAACTGCAGCCTAGAGTAGCCCATTTTCGCCTTCCCTATTATTACATATTATAGGTGGGAGGTCCAACATGATTTCAAGTGCTGCAGTTGCAGCGCCCTTCTTTGCACCTGTCAACATTAAAGTCGACTCCGCTCTGCTTTTAATGACAGAAATATTGGGAATGTGAAATCGAAATGTACTGGAATTGGAATATATGAAACATTGAGGACTATAACGGATAGAAAGATATGCGGAGAACAAATTATCTTTATTTATTTTCATTAATGAAATAAACAATTGTAGTTTTATGGCTTACCTTTCACAGTGAGGTTCATTTCAGCACTGTCAGTACCCAATTCATTTTCAGCATGGACAGTATACTTTCCTGCGTCTGAAGATTCCACGTCTTTGATGATCAGAGACATAGTTTCCTCATCTTCATACAAGATCCTAGAAAAAAAATAACTTCATAACTAACTGAACTAGAAAATATAATAGTTTTGATATCCTATGGCTTTGCAAATCAAGGCTCCTGCGTTGGAAACTGTATATTGTAGAACTATGGTATCTTTTGCTTACTTGTGTTTTTGGCTAGACTCGATCACTTTTCCTTCATGCTTCCAAATGACATTAGGCTTGGGATATCCCTTGACTTGAAGTTCCAACATAGCTGATCCACCAACATTTACACATGGATCTTTCTTGACAAACTCAAGCTTTGGCTTCTCAGGTTCCCTGAACAACTGGTTTACAGTACCATGCACCGTAAGCTGAGCACTGCAGCTGATGTGACCTCTACAGAACATTAAGGTTACCAGATAATTTGTTTGAATTTATACTAAGTTTTGACAAAAATTTCCAACATTATGTAAGATAAGGGAGAAATAATATTTCGAAATCTGTTGATTTACCTGGAGGTTTGGGCTACGCATGTGTATAGACCCACATCTTCTGGTCGCACTTTTTGGAAAACTAATGCCAAGGAGTCTTCATCGTCTCCCATTAGGACTTTGAATCTTTCTTCTGGCTCGAAGGATTGGCCATCTTTCTTCCAATGGAATACAGGCTTTTCGCCAGGAGGTAGTATTTCACCTTCTGGCATATCTTCGAATATCTTCTTATTGTCTGCAATGGATAAAGTACTATTGCAATATTTTGGAAATGACACATTCAACTAATTTCAGGTCTTATGTGTACAAAATCGAACTTTAATCTCTCATTGGAGTGGTATCACGTAGGCTGACTGTATTCCCCACGCATTCGTAAAAAATGTCTATATTCCATATTCCCTATATATATCAATACCGTAAACATATTTGATTTTATATTAAAGTGATTACAAACTTGAACAACGCAAAAAGTGTGTACCCTCTTTAACCTTTCTTCCTCTTGCTGAGCCCAAAAATGATCAAGAAATTGTCAAACATACAAAAACGAAATTTTATGTTCGTATCTTTGGCGCAACTGAACCAATGTTGCTGAGTAACATTAAAAAATAATATCGTCCCAAAGATCGACGTTAGATAGACCGACAACTAAATTTGTCAGATGAATTAAATGGGCAAACCATCAAAAAAGCTCCTTATCTAAAAATCTCGCTTATGCGTTTTAAATAATATTGTTACTGATAAATACTAAAGTCGTTTTTTGTTACCTGTTACAGTTAGTGTCGCTTCAGAGGTTGCTTCACCAAATTTATTTGTTGCAACACACTTGTAATGGCCAGCATCTGCCTTTTTCACGACTGGTAGAATGAGCTCGTAGAATCCTTTATCTGACTGCTCTCTGATTACCTGGTATCGTTCACTTTTCTCTGGGATTTTGGTGTTGTCTTTGTAACTGAAACGGACAAAATAATATTTTTCTCTGGAGGTTCAGTATAGTCGCCTGATTTGTTATGTCAAAATACATTGCGTGGCTGGTCGCCAGGGATACCGCAGATTCCTTAAAAAATATTTAAACAAAGGTCAAAGAGCAGTTTGCTTTCCATAAATAGATGTGTGATAATTTAATATGAGGAAACATAATGCGAGGAAACACCAATTGATGGTTAACAGCAATTCCAGGTAATTCAAGCGCCGATTCCATTATGTGACAGTCTGGCGGTCCCTTTGACCAATAAGATTAGCAGAAAATGCCATGGAATGATTTATTATATTTGTAAAAGCCCTGAGAGTCACTGACTACTCTGTTCCAGCCCTTATCAAAATGGACGTGTTTCGTATGAGCGGCACCTTCTGAACCACATATCATGCATCCTTGTTTCAATAATCAGCCTCAATTTTGTAGAATTAGATGAATTACTATTACAGTCAACAACTAAAATTAAATAGTAGCGTAACTTATCGTACGCCACTGTTAACGTGAGATATCACCCTCCTCAAAGGGTTCACAGTTGGTATGATTTACGCCACGCTTTCGAAGTCTGGTGATGGTCATTGTCTAATTCTACCAAATTTCTTAACAGCTTAGCGTGATAGTAATTCTAGAATTTACTAGTTCCATATCAGGGTTCATTATCAATTAATTAAAGTACCATGAGGCCTGGCTTAGAATGTGCACTTCTTCTCAAACATATTGTTCTCACAACTTATAAGAGTTTTAACATATGTTTCCAATTAATGGCTTTCAGATTTTTTTGAAAAAATTTAGTATGCTGTAGCTCTCAACATGTAAAACAAGCATCACTGGGCACAAATTATTCTGACGTGAGGCTTCCGACATCCGAGATACTCCACCCACGCAAGTTGAGGGAGTGAGCCGTCCTGTTTATCTAATAGAATTGCAATGGTATAACAGCCAGTCAGGGCAAAGGCAGGCAAAAGAATCCATTGAAGATTGAAAGCCTGCATTTATACAGTGTGATTCAGAACTATGGGATCAAACTTGTAGTGTAACAGTAGAAAACATTTGAGTATAGGGACCCATATCCGGAAAAGTGTCAATTCGGCACTACGGCCTTAAGACGCGTTAAAATTTAGAAAGACAATGCATTGTTGATGATTATTTGATTGGGCCATACCTTCTACCGGAACGGTTAACACGACCTATTTAGAACTTCTTGAAAATGTTCCATTGAACGTTCGACAGCAAATGTGGTTTCAGCATGATGGAGCGCCGGCTCACTTTGCTGTACAAGTACTCGAGTATTTGGCTCAGCGGTTTGGGCACGGTTCGATTGCCAGAGGTGGAGCAGTTTCTTGGCCACCTAGGTCACCCGATTTAACGTCGCTAGATTTTTTCCTGTGTGGACATGCAAAGTTTTTGGTTTACGAAACTCCAGTAGAAACAGAGCAAGACTTAATTGGACGAACTACAGCAGCATTTGAAATCATTCAAAACTAGTATCAAATTTTTAGTCAAGTCCGCCGAAATCATGTGCGACATTTAAATCGGTGTACTCAGGTTGGAGGAAGACATTTTGAACAATTGTTGTGATGATATCATGTACAAAAGGCAGGGTCGTAGTGACACTTTTCCGGATATAGGCCCCTATACTCAAATGTTTTCTACTGTTACACTGAATAACCCGTACAAGTTTGATCCCATAGTTCTGTAACACCCTGTAGAGGACCAATTGGGATCTAATGGGAAGGTCATAAGCAACAAAACGGGTCTCCTAACAGGGCACTGTTGTCAGACCGTTTCTGCAGAGAGCTTGCGGAAGCCCTAGTGCATCTCTTTGTGTCACTGCAAAGCCCTGGCAAAGTTTAAGCTTGAGATATTAGGAACCATAAATCCATCAGCGGAAAGCTACATGCAGTTCTTTGGGGTCTGATTGAAGGATCAAGGTAGGACACAGTGCTTTAGACACTGTATATGGGAGCTCACAGTTGATTGATATGGGGCGCAGTGGCGTTAAGGCTATCAAGTTAAATTCTTTTCTGTAATCTGTAATATAATTGCAATGTTGGTAGACCGGCTAGCAGGGATGATTAAACGGTGTGATAGGGGATCACCCATCTTGGATGACCTGTATCTCAGACACTACTCTTGGAAATAGTTTGGGCCCATGAAGAGTTATGTTCTGCGATTTGAGATCTACAACATAATAAATAAATATCCAAGCACAAAGCAAAAACATACCTGCAATATTACAGCTTATACAAGAAAAAAATTATTTACTTACAAGGCTACTTCAGGATTGGGTTCTCCGACAACTTTAACCATGAAGCGCAGATAAGTATCCTCCAAAAGCTCAGCATCTTTCATGGACACCAAAAATTCTGGTTTATCTGTTTTAGCTCTTTCTGCTCTTTCTTCGGACGAGACTGGAATAGCAGTGATGCATAATCAGTATATGTTTAGCTGAATAGAGAGTGAAAAATTGTGGTATAGCTGATATTATTTTTTTTTTTTCGTAATGCGCAGGGTTAAACATTTTAACAATATCATTCACATCACAATAGTCAAACAGTGTGTATAATACTTCGTATAATTATAAAAAATGCCACACAACACTCGTATATAGTCGAGGATTTTTCTTGGAAGTTAATGTATAAAACGATGTGAGCCCTTGTCAGTCATATTTCACAGCTCGGGGTATGTATGTACTCTGTACAGTATGAATTAATACAAATTGAAAATACAAAAATCAAGTAAATAATATCAAAACAGTTAATACGTATATCCAAGTTAGTAATTTTTAATGTTGGTAATGGATGAGTTGTTGCGGAAGGAAAGGAAATGAAAATGCAGAATGAAAGTTGAGCAAGCCAGATTGATACCAAGAGCTTATAAATGGTTTTACAGCTTCATTTTAGAAAAAAAACTTATTGGAAAATAAGACGCAATATTCAATTGGTTAAGAGGATTACTGTGAGAGTGGCGTTGTATGTACCTTAAATAAAGTCAAGAATCAAATAAAAGATGACAGGCAAACATAGAGGTATTCTGGTAACCGACCGAACAGCTGTTGAAGGCTATCACCATCAGAAGGAGCTTTGAATCTAGGATGTGAAATACATTATAATTTTTTGATTCCGCAATTTTATTCGCTATCCGCTTAAACAAAAAACAAAGTCTTTTTATTAATCATTTGAATGTGGTATAGATTTTCGGAAGTACGACGATTCTCACGAACTGAGTACCATTGATTGATCAATTCATGATTGGAGATTGATCGACTGTCTGGGAATATTTCGCCAAAGTTACTAATTAAACTCGAAGGTGCCACTTGTGACCTATGCAAAAAAACAGATTTCTTCATGGTAAAATAGCGAACGTATTAAATGTGTAGTATCATCCTACTAAATCTTAGCAAATTTTTACGAAAAAATTGTAAGTCTGGATTTATTGGTGCAAGTTGTTCAAGCGGGTATTTAACACACGGACGCATGAAATGGGTAAACCAAGTTTTACTGGAAAACTTTTTATTTGACAACAAAAAATGAGAAAACGTGTTTTTTGGGGTTCAATCGTGAGTGCTGGCAGGAACGAGACAACTCTTCAAATAAGATTTTTAGGTATTTATGAAACCTACAGAATGAGACCACATGTAAAAAGATCCGACTAATAGCAAAAATGTTATGGCAAAATGCAGGTTTTGGCACTTGTTGGTAATCTGACGATCATTTCCCGCAAGGACTTGAAATTCTTCAAATCCGTAGGATTCATACTTCTCAATAACAACAACAAAATTGGATTATATTGGTTAAGTAGTTTTTTGTAAATTTCTAATTGTTTATCCCAAAACACCTGTTTTCCGGCCATCACTACTAGTTTATTGAGCAATATACAGGGTTTGCTCAAAGAGCATTTAATAGCAGAATACATGTGTTTACCTTGCCGATATGAATCGCAAACCATTCCGAAAGATAAATGTTATTTTTTGCGAAAAACAAAGGTTACGTTTTCTTCTTCTAAACAAACTCACACATTATTTGTGAGCAATTGAACAAATGCGCTACAATATTTGAATAACATAGATTACTGCGAATTATTCACAAAAACGAAATGTTTGAATTTATTTGGAAGAAAAGACGTAACCCTTCCTTTTTTGCATAAAAATGACATTCATCTTCCGGAATGGTTTGCGATTCATATCGGCAAGGTAAACTAGTGTATGTATTTTGCTATAAAATGTTTTTTGAACTAACCCTGTATATTGCTCAATAAAGTAGTAGTGATGGCCGGAAAACAGGTGTTTTGGGGATAAACAATCGGAAATTCTCAAAAACAACTTGACCAAGCTACTTCAATTTTGTTGTGGTTATTTAGAAGTACGAATCCTACGAATATGAAGAATTTAAAATATCTGCGAGAAACCATCGTCGCATTACCAACAAGTACCAAAACCTGCAGTTGGCCTCGGTTTTCGGCCATAACTGTTTTGCTATTAGTCGGATCTTTTTACGTGTGGTCTCATTTTGTAGGTCACGTAAATACCTAAAAATCTTATATGAAGAGTTTTTTCGTTCCTGCCAACACTTTAGGTTGAATCCCAAAAAAACGCGTTTTCTCATTATTTGTTGTCGAACAAAAGGTTTTACCACAAAAATTGGTGTACCCATTTTATGCGTCCATGTTTTGAATACCTCCTTAAACAACTTGCAGCAATAAAATCAGACTTTACAATTATTTTGCAAACCAACCGTCTAATATGTTTAGACTAAAAATGCAATCATTCACGTAAAATCAAACACTGAAAATCGATATTATTTTTTGTAACTTATATCGGTTGGACTGTTGCAGTCATATCGGCCGACTCATCTATAGGTTAGCTGGACAGATATTTCCGATATACACATCAGTATCGGTCTGTCCCTATTAAAATGCAGTTTTTATCCTCCTACGGTTTTTCAGTAGAAACTATTTGTTAGCCAAAAGAACAAAAGCTCCGCCTTCCCCACGCTCTTATTTTCCATCAAGCTTTTAAGGCTTAAGCATACTAACGCTTATGAACGACCAGCTGAGCCGAGCAGGTGATCTGTTGTCCTTTTTCATCGTGCGCCACCGCCGTGTACGTTCCCGCGTCCTCCTGCGTTACGTCCTTGACAACCAATCGGAACTCGCGGCCGTCTTTGTCCTTGGTGACTTCCAACCGCCCACTTGCCAGCGCGCCATTCAGGGCCTTGTTGTCCTTGAGCCATTGAAGCGACTTGGGCGGCGTCAGTAGGCTTACCTCGAAATGGGCGGATTCACCGGCTGTTGAAGGATGAAGAAAGCGGAAGAACGCGAGGTTAGTGCGAGGAAGATATAGAAGAAAGGTGTAATTTGGTTTGGTGTCGGTGTGTTGATCTGAGTTTATATGTCTTGCTGTGTATAGGCTCGGTCTGAGTAAGCAGGATGTCCCAAAATGAGTTCCGTATAGAATACAATGAATGTCAAAGGTTTCTACGAAACAAATTCATGGGGCTCTCCTACAGAGATTCAGGTTCCTAAGTCTCGATTTGACTATTGACCCTTGGGGAACAAAATTGGCGCCTATCGCACAAATTCGACCAGTGAGAAGTAATGAATCCTTTCATTTGACCGGGACACAATTCGGCCAATCAAAAAGAAGGATGTGCCATATAGTCGCAAATTCGACCAATCAAAAAAGAGAAATTTGGGTCTTACTTGAAGCATGGACTAAATCTGATGCAATATCTAGGCATGACAGCAATTTCTAAGCAAGTTATTAGCATAATAGTGTCACTATTTACCCGAGAGTGATAACTGATCCATAGCTACAAATATCTATCTTTTATCTTTATTGGTTTGTATCAGGAAAGTTGAACTAAATCATTAAATTTTCTCCTTGCTGTGAAAATTCTGCTTAATAAATTCTTTAGAGAAATACGTAGAATTACAGAATGCTTATTATTTAACAAATATCGAGAAAATACTCAATTTACTTGACTACCATGTGAAAAATCCTGTTTCTTTTTAACTACTTTTATGGTCAGCGCCTGCCCAGAACTAATTTTCCTGGCTTAACAGTCAGTGATACCGTGGTGCCATCTCCTGGACCAACTTCACGACCTATAACGCGTTATCTTGCCACCGTCACCGTTCCATAGTCCAGTAGATGGCGCCAGCGATATCAATGGGTGGGCTGTTAGACCAGGAAAATGAGCTCCAAATACGTGTTGACCATGAAAGTAGTTAGGAAGAAAGAGTTTTTCGCACGGCAGTGAGATAAGCTGAATATTTGCTCAATGTTTGATGAGGTATAAGCATTCTCTAATTTTATTTGTGCCTTCAAGGTTGTTATTAAGCAGACTTTTGTACAGCAAGGACCAGTATCAATGATCTAGCTTGACTGACTTGAAACAAACCTATAAGGATATTGGATTGTTAAAAATAAATCCTTTTTTATTATCACTCAGGTAAGTAGTGACACTGTTATTTTCAATAAAATGCCTAGTAGTTGCTGTCACATCAGTCCAGATATTGCATCAAATTTCATCGACGCTTCGAGTAGGTCCCAAATCCTTCTTTCTGATTGGAGGAGTCTTGATTTAATATAGGAACTGGGGGCTCATCCTACACAAATCGTATGATTTTTCTTTAGTTTGAGAGATATTTTACAAGAAATCGACTATATTCATTAGATCCATTACCTGAAAAACGCCTTTTCATTGGTCAAGCGACATTTTGGTGAATCTTCGTGAGGGAGCCCCTTAGGATATTTTGTATATGTACTTGTGGCATTATTGTTCATGTTTTGTAAAAGCCTCTGAGAGATTGCCATTTTATTGTATGATACTAGGTATCTTACAGAATGTGTAACGATTTCCTTGGTCACATGTAGATAGCTTAAAATACTTGTAATATCGAAAGCAATCTCAATTATGTTCTTCTATATTCAAAATTACACATGTTTTAAGCATAATAGTATGAAATTAGTGACAGGATAAGGTAAACTTATCAGATAATCGAATCAAAGATAACTGTTTAGCAATAGCAAAATTCTGAAATATACTCCTTGACTTCAGTTAGTATACACTTTTCTCAAATAAATATGACAACCGGTACCGTAAAGCATTCAGGAAGCCTATGAAGTATGTAAAGCTTATGTCTGTACGTAAGTACTCGTATATGTAATAGGTGAACTTGTAGTATGTATGTCGATGAAGTGTATTGAATAGGTAGTAAGTACTCAAAGCTTGCTAGATAGTAGAATATAGGTAGTTGATTCGATATAATAAAGTGTTAATAAATTACTGAGAACTGCTTAAGAAAAGCTTTGAATGATTTAACAATGAATTCTACCACGTTAATCTACTGAAATATAGTATATGACATATAAGCTACAACGTCTTTATGAAGAAGTAGCTAAAATGTCTTAGGATAAGAAATTTTTGCATTTTGGATATTTTATAAGCAAAAGATTATTATAAATAATTTCGGTTCAAATGTAAGGTATGCTTTTTTGGTACAGATAATACGACCACTAGTACGACTTATTTGCATTAGGTAGCTGAGGCTTATGTAGCCCGGAATTCCATGTACCACGGAATGTCTACCATTTTTACAAATGCAAATTCTGCAGGTTTTATTCACGGAGATAGCAAATCGGAAGTGCGACACATACCAGTTCAATTTTGGTTCAGGAATCTGAGATTGCATTGGTATCTGAGTCTGGCAAAGTTTTGATTTATTTAGAGCATCTTTTCACTGTTGCGTACATGTCCATAAAGTTGTTTATAGTGTCCGATCGAAATTTCGGTTTCCGTTTTCTAAAGGAAAATGTTGAAAAATTGTTATCCATGACATATGATATCAGATCAATCAATTATGATTATTAGATTACATTCTAATGGCCTGTTGTACCAACGGGGAATTTAAGTTTTGTAAGAGATCTAGGGACTTTTTTATGTAATTCAAGATGGTAGATAACTCACAAATTATCGGAGAATTCCAGTTCAGGCTCAATTTCAGGCAGAGTATTCAAAACTGTACAAGCTAAATTGCTTAAAAAATGCCATAGTTACTAATCTCTTGGAAATAGTTTTTCCTTTTAATCTTTGAAGAATTCTTCTAGAAAACCATTATTTATGAGTTTTAGGATCGCCAAATCATCGTTTGAAACACTATGATAGCTAATAAAATCCATTTTTGAAGTCTAAAAATGAATTAGACGATCTTTACAAAAATTGATCGTTTGCGCTAAACAGCCTACAAAATTTTTAACGGGGTTTAAGTACTTGCTCAATAGAAATCTTCAAATTAAACTAAGTATAACCCTAGAATAAAAAATCACAATCTCTCAAAATGACAAACTGGCACACTGTCAAAGTTGAGCGTGCTTGTTGAGTCTATAACTCAACGTTCAATCATCCATGCTGTACAATATGATATATCAATCTTTTTCCCTGGATGATTCTATCCGAATATGTAATAGAATAAGAGCTTCAAAATGACTCCCTTTTATTTGAAAAATATGGTCTTGAAATTTCCAACTATTATTTTTATGTTAAAATCTAGTATGCGACAATTTTACCGCTCCGAGTTTTAGTTTTTAATTACCCGCTTAAGAAATTCTGTAGGCGAAACCTTTTTGAAAAGCAGGTATGGTCGGAGTTCCGTGGCATATGGCAATTTTCAGCTCCTAATCTCTAAACATTACGATATATTGGCAATCTAAAATTTTGGAAAAGATACTTACGTTCTATGCTAGTTCCTCGGATAGTCTTGATGAAATGAGGCCTTCCATCAAGTTCATCCAGCTTTTGCTCTGCAGTTTTTTCCCTAACTGTCTTCATGGTTGCACTTTCTAATGAATCCATCGTGCTTGATGTAGCGGTTTTTTCAAAAGACGACTCTTCGACTTTGTGTGATGACCTTTCTTCGGTTTTTTCGGATCTCTGTTCAACCTTTTTAGAAGATCTTTCTTCGACCTTCTCTGCGTGTTGGCTTTCGCTGCGGTACTCCTCTTTGGTTGCGTTTGATATTTTCACTGTTTCTGAAGAAGAGATAAAAAATCAGACGTCAGAATACTTAGGTTATGCTCGATGACTTTTCAGTAAAAAATTACATTTCGTTGATTACTCATCTTTGTTCGAATACTCTGTTGTCGAAGAGTAACCTATCTTACCAGTTACCGCACCATAAGAGGTGAAGTGCCTATTACAGAATGTCCTACTAATGAGCTAAGAGCTTCCGAAGGCGTAGAACGTTGATGAGCTATCATGCTTTCAAAGAATGTGGGTTGGATATTTCGTCAAATTTATTGATCTTTCAGACTACTGTTGACTATTCCAATGCTAATGAAACGTGATTTCAAATCACCTTGAAGATTTTTTGTCACTTGACATTTGTTGAGCAGTCGACCAAATGGTATATGGTTTCTGAAAAAGTCAAGTCTGACATCTCAGAGGATTATGTGAAGAAGATTAGCCTGTGTGAAGTGCAAAGCTGTTCACGAAGAATCTGCCAGTTTGTGATTTGGTGTTGGAGAAATGATTGTAAGGAGTTATGAAGGATAATGGCAAAGAGCTAGGACAAATAGATATACATGTAGTCACGAGTCTTAACGGATCAAAGTAAGGCTACCAGTATCCCTTTAAACATATATCTCCATCTCCCTCATACATACACATATAACCTCCCCCTGTGTGTGAAAGTTTGTTCGGTAAGCTCAAAGACATACGTTTTTTAGTGATGTGTCTCCGTCTCAAACAATTTGTCGTAACGTATGAGTGCCCTTCAATCATATTTGTCAGAGTGAAAACTTACTTGATATCGGCGAGCAATTCGAGATGTCCTGTTATCAATCTTCAATAATGCGCGGAAATACGATCAATGGAGGAGGCCGGTAGCTCGTGCTAAATTTGTTAGAGTATTTCTAGGAGTAGACTGAAAACAGCGCTCCCCTGTTACCTACTTCATGCGTCCTGAAGAGAGTAGCAGATGCGCTGAAGATTAGTCCGCGCAGTGTTCCCCTCATCGTACGGAGACTCGATCTGTTTACGCATTTCATATGGCGTTGATGACGTAACCGCCAAGAACGGCGACTACAACTATAGTGTAGTTAATAACATAGTATGCGTGATGTGGAAAATGAAGTTGTACAAACAAAAAATCATACATTTCTTCATTTTCAAGGATTTTCTACTGAAACTAAATTATTTAGGAGATGCAGTTCAAACGCAAATAAATATCTCTACTATGATGAAGGTTAATTGAATAGTATCCCGCGGTGGAACTGAATCTGAATATCCTTTAGATTTCCATCCGCGGCTTTTAGGTGAATGTTCCAAGATGGCAGCTCTGTGCCAGCTTGGCTTTTTTTTTTTGGGGAGTGGAAGATGTAATACATCATTTTGAAGCTTCTTATGAGGTCTTTACAATACTAGAATATCAATTTCAGTCAATTTAAATAGCGAACGGGCGAGCTGGTCAATATTATGCTTTTTTGTATATCGACTCACTTAACATTCAACTTAGCGTCAAAACTCTATATTATGTACATCAATGTTCTTCTTTTGGAACGGTATATCGGAATATGGAATGACACTCGGAAGTGCCATTAAATACATTTTTTTAGTTTGATGTTTTGAGATTTAAGGACTTTACATTCTGGGGTAATAAACTGCTAAAAACACTGATCAACAGCCAAAAAATATCCTAAATAAAATCAACAAAATATTACTATTTTTAATGTGCTAAAACCGGAATGAAACTTATTTTTTCAATATTAGTTCAAGTTTTAGAGATACGGTAATTATATGTGTTCCTGCTGTGACAGTGTTAATATACTGTAATTCACAAGAATGCACGTGCTACATTTTTATATTCGGCAAGGAAAGATGATGTAATCGGCATGATTGTGTTACGTTATACATACGTGTACATTGTATTGTTTTATATTAGCCATTTTTTCCTCAGTTGGCTGACAGCGTTCATGCAAGATGTCTCGAAAGTGTGTAAACAATCCAGATCAGTTTTGTTACGTGTGTGGTGATGTGACTTTTGCGTCTCAGAGACGGTCTATTACTCCACTAATAACAAAGGCATATCAGCTTTATTTCGGTTGTAAACTAGGTGATCAAGACAAACAGTGGGCACCCCACATCTGCTGTAATACATGTGCTTCAAGTCTGAGGAGCTGGTTAAATGGCAAAAAACGATCTATGCGCTTTGCTGTCCCAATGGTTTGGAGAGAGCCTACAAATCATATTAATGATTGTTACTTTTGCATGGTACCTTGTGTTGGACAAGCCACAGGTATGTCCAAGAAAAAAAAATTATTATTAACTACCCAAACATACCATGTGCGATGAGACCTGTGCCTCACAGTGACGAAAATCCTATTCCAAAACCCCCAGAATCCTACACTTGCGAATCAGAAAACGAATCAGATCATGGCGATCGAGTGATTCGTCAGGAAGAAGATATGCCATCAACGTCAAGAGATCCTGATTTTATACCGAGCACGTCATGCCACCAGCCGCACAAGATAACACAGTCAGAATAAAATGATCTTGTGAGAGATTTAGAACTTCCAAAATGTAAGGCAGAGTTACTTGGATCAAGACTGCAGCAGTGGAACTTGTTAGAAGACGATGTTTCGGTATGTGTTTTTCGTAAACGCCACAAAGACTTAGAACCATTTTTCAATATGGAGAATAACTTGGTTTTCTGCAGTAACATTAGCGGCTTACTGGCGGCGTTAAATATAAACTATAACCCAGAAGAATGGAGATTGTTTATAGACAGTTCAACATTGAGTTTAAAGGCAGTGTTATTGCATATTGGAAATATTTTACCATCTCTTCCTGTAGGGTTTGCAGTTCACATGAAATAATCATATGACAATATGAAGTACCATTGACTTGCATAAAATACGATGAGCACCAATGGCATATTTGTGGCGATTTGAAAGTTGTTGCACTTTTACTTGGGCTGCAGCTAGGCTACACAAAGTTTTGCTGTTTTTTGTGTGAATGGGACAGTCGGGCAAATGCACTTCATTACACCAGACAGAACTGGCCTGTTCATCAATTCCTAGAGCCAGGTCAAAAAAATGTACAGCATATGCCATTAGTAGATTCGAAAAAAATTTTATTACCACCACTGCATATCAAGTTGGGCCTAATGAAAAACTTTGTCAAGGCATTAAATAGAGATGGGTCAGCTTTTCAATACCTGCGTCGGAAATTTCCAAGACTAAGTGAGGCAAAGGTTAAAGAAGGTATTTTTGTTGGGCCACAGATTTGAAATATTTTGAAAGATACACAGTTTGAAAACACTTTAACAGGTATTGAAAAAACTGCTTGGAATGATTTCCGTCTGGTGGTCACTAATTTCTTGGGAAATAGAAAAGCTGACAACTATAAAACCCTTGTCAAAAATATGCTGTCATCGTATCAAAAGATGGGCTGTAATATGTCTCTTAAGATACATTTCCTACACTCACACCTGGACTTTTTTCCTGACAATTGCGGAGCCGTAAGTGATGAGCACGGCGAACGTTTTCATCAGGATATTTCAACAATGGAAAAAAAGTACCAGGGAAAGTGGAATCCTTCCATGCTTGCAGACTACTGTTGGACTCTTGGTAGAGATGCTCCAGAAACGATCCATAAAAGAACAGCAAAAAGACAGCGCATATAGTGATTCTTATAAGTATATGAATCTTGTTACTTTTTTTAATATATCCTTAAAAATAAAAAGTTTTTTTTCTGAACCGCAACTAATTGTTTTATTTCATTGTCATTTTTGGATTCAGCGCCCCAAAATTAACAAAAAAGTGCACTTTTCCCACAAGATACAATTAAAAAACTAAAATTTGTTGTCCATTGAAATCAGCTGCAAACTGATATATCCGCCCTGCCTGCATCTCTAAATACTCAACCGTTATGTTAAAATGCCTGCATCAATTGTAAAGAGGGTATTTAACGCGACATAGACATCCATTGACATGCCGATGTCATAGTGACGTGTCTTAAAAATTCCCCGTCCTCGCAAAAATGAAGTACTGGCACGGAATTAAGGAAACATTATTGAGAGACAAAAGCAAGCCTGCGGGGGATGAAGATGCAGGCCAAAAAGGGGCCAAGGTGGAGGATAACATGATTCCCAGACCAACAGGCACGGGAGACTTTGACTACGAAAGTTATTGCGTTAAAGATTCTGAAGATGACTACGGTGGCAGGTGAGTAGAGTCTGTGCTGGGATATTGTCCATCTTTTAGGCCCTGTTAATCACGGTATAATATGCTGACTGTCGAACAAAATAAGAATTCCGTCGACACCCTTCACAGCTCAGAGTGACAAGCCGATCCCTGCCCCTTCGGTTGGCCTGTGCTTTTCATTTTTATTCATAAAGTTTGTATTATGTGTACTGCGAAAAAAGTCAAGCGAACGGGGACTTGTCTGTTGAGAATACTGTGCAAAATCCCAGTCTCGAACTCCTCCTTGTTCACTGCCCCTATAGCGGCCAAATCAAGAAGTTCTTGTACATCCATTTCGTCAAAGACACCTTTACAGCTAAAATATCGAGGTTGTAGCGTTGTAGGGTACAGCTTTAAGGTCACAAATTTAAGGTTATGTCCACATTATTTCTCATGCTGTTTCGAAATGTATCCACCACCGATTAACATAACGTATACGTATACGGCAACTTCGGTTGACATTGCGACTGGAAGCTAACGAAACATCTCTTCAATGTACGAGGTCTGTAAATTAAGTGATGAAGCTGGCCACGTAGCGTTCGATCTGGCAACACTGGGGGCGCCGGGTCTGGAGGAAATGCACTGGAATACCTATGTGATCCGCCTTCAGTACAAGTTTGAACTCGCTCAAGTCCGTAGCTTTTTTTTAACAGTTTTTCCCATTGTGTTCTAAAAATGCATGACATCAATTACGAGCAACGGTGTTTTGCTTCAGACTTAGGCACAGTGCTAAGGAAAGTCTTGCTAAACTTTGCAGGCATACGAAAATAGTGCTTTGCGAAGAGCCCAGGTTTTTTGGCGGTTTAAGGCATTTTTGGAAGGGAGAGAGTCGATTGAAGATGAACCACGAAGCGGAAGGCCTTCATCTTCAAGAATCGATGAAAATATCGACAGAATCCGGGATCTTGACATTGACTCACACCACCGTTCATCAGATCAAGGACGACTGGGTGTTATATCACGATAATGCTCCTTGTCAAAACAAGTTTTTGTAGGGGATGTGAACAGTAAATGGATCCATTCTGTAGAAACGATCTGTGAATATTGTAATGGAAACTCCGCTGTGTATATCACCACCTTTTCAATTAGTTTGTGGTGGCTGATGATCCAGCCCAGCGGAGGACATACAAGGGGCCCAATAGGGTCCAACTGTTGTGATTTTGGCGATCGTCCTTGTTTTATTCTCTTTCAACGCAGAGCTGTCTTTAATGAAAAATGTTTTACATTATTTTTCCTAGGTTGACTGAGGAGAACGAAACCTTCGATCAACGTTTTCATAACGACGTCGAGAAGCATGATGCCCTTCTTCAACGACTTGGAGATGACATCGATGAAACTAAGAAAGAATACTTCTGTTGTGCCGGTCGCTTGGAGGAAATGGAGAAGGAAGTGCAGAAACGGATGGAGTTGAAAAATCTATGCTCGCACATGTTCAAAGAGCAACTGCCTAAGATTGAAAGATCTTTAGAATTGATACAAAATTTCGGTGACTCGCTTACCTACCAAAATGAAGTGTTGGACTCGTGGCATTGTTTCATTGAGGAATTCAGAAAAATACCAGAAGAGCGTATATTGCATGGAGAGCGTAGTACGTGTCATAGAGAATAAAAAAGGCAAAATCAAATTGTATTTGATCTTACAGAACGTCCGGTATCAGGTATTGAGCATGAATGCTGTTTCGGACTTCAACTGTGTGTAGAATTCATACTTCACATTTCGATTCCAGTCGCCGCCTAAGCTGTTTTCCAGTGGCGCAGTCGAGTTGTCTGTGTTAAATCTGTAGTGCTTTGCGATATCGCTGACTACCTTATCGCCACCCTAACCTTCTTATTCCATCAGAAATCCCTCATCTGACAGAAACAACGACACCTGAAACTCTTATTTATTTGCTTTCCTGTTGAAATTTCTCTGCACTGGTTTATTTGTGTTTCATGTGTCCAGGCTTTTCTTCTAGGTGGGACACTGAATTTTTTGGGTGGACACTATCAACCATTAACTTCATGATCATTCAAAATTCAATTACAATCTAAAATTGTAAAGCGCAAATTCTATAGACGATGGAAGCCCAAAGCATTGATGTTTTTGTATATTATACTATACCATACTAGGGTAGGGTGTGACAACATTCTTTGCATCATGAGGCAATATGGGAGAAAGTGAGTAGTTCATATTATGTGAAAAACTTTAGAATGAAAAAAAAACGACGAAATGCAGACTTGGTAGTTCTTAGTGTGCATTTCACGTTTGCTCGCTGACGTTTAAGCAATACGTACAGCCACAAAACAAGTTATCAACAAGTGTATAACAACTTGTACGAACGTCAAATAAACAGCTACATACTAAGTACTCATCCTGCTGGTAGTTTTGAAATTATATCGACTTTTTGGCATTATATATATGGTTTGGCTCTGAGTGATGTAACATCTGTGCCAGGGTTGGCACTAGCGGAGGCTACTCGTAGCTTCTATGGCTTAAGCTGTAAATTCTATATTATAGGTCGTTGTATTTTACCACCTACTTTACAAGTTGACATTAAACCGATTTTTACCGATACTCATAGGTGGAAGTGTCGTCGCCTCTTCACGCACACTACAATAATGAGTTTCTCAGTAGACTTATATCCGCTTTGATTGCTGTTGTCTGTCTCCGATGACTAGAGCTATACCACACTGTCGATTGCTTAAAAGCAGGGAACAAGATTGTATATCGTGGGTTATGGTCACCGAGAGGGAGAGCATATAAGCCATACGAGACAATACGACTACATTTAGCGTATCAAGAACGTATAGTAATAATAATAATCGTCTTTATTATTATTAGTAACTTTCCTCAGGAGTAGTTTTTGTCAATACTTGATAGCCTTTTTGAATATATACCTAAGAAAATATTTTTTTTCAACCTTGACGCTTGATTAAAAAGTTTTTGTAGTTCTAGATAAAGGACCATTTACCTCGAAGGACACATTATACACACATACATTTATTTCTGGTACACCAGCGCGAGGCGTTCAAATTCGCGCACTTCTATTAGTGAGTAAATGAATAGACCATAGTATGATACGGTAGGATGAATTGCTACAGTGACGAATCTAGGAAAATAAGGAGGTTTGCTCCACATGTAGCTTCTTGCGTTGTATATGAAAACAGCTGCTCATAGCCCCACAACATATAACTCTGTTATTGACAACCAGCCAGACCTAATTTTTCTAGACCTATTTCTAATAGTGAACTACTTACCAGCTTCAGAAGAACTTTTCTCGCCGGTACTTTTAGATTTTGCCTTCCTGGCAATAACGACAGGTGCCTCATCACCGTCTTCCTCAACTATAGTAGTAGATTCTTCAGAGTACTCTTTTCTGCTATATTCTATAACAGTCGGAGAGTCCTCACTGATAGCCTTGATAGTCTTGTCGCTATCAGAAGAGCTTTTATCCCCACTTTTACTTTCGGTTACTTCAGTCTTTGAGTACTTCGACAAGATTGGCGCTTCTCCCTCTATTCCTTCTCCGTACTCTCTAGTTTCAGAAACCTCTCTCTTGGAGTATTTCGATACAACTACACTATCGTCTTCACTTTTTCCCGATTCTTTGCGAAGGTACTTTTTTGCGTATTTTTCGTAAGGATCCTCTTCGGGTTCTTTTTCTTTTCTGGATTCGCTTCTGAGGTACGACTTTGAATATTTGTCTTCGTCTTTAACTTCTTCTATAACCTCACCTCTTGAATATTTTTTGGTATATTTAGCGTATTTATCTTCTTCGTCTAACTCGGAAGGTCTTCTTGAGTATTTAACTGAATACTTTGAAAGAACATCATCGTCATCATTGCTGCTTGCTTCAATTCTACCATACTTTGATTCGCTCATTTCAGAGGAAACTGACCTCCTGGAGTATTTGGAACCCAGCGATGATCCTATACTTCTCTTTGGGCTGTAAGTATTTACACTATCTTCATCACCAAGTTCGGTGCCTGTTTTCAAAGACTTTCTGGAGGTATAGTTGTCATCGTCGTCGTCTAATCTAGATTTTCTTCTGTAACTGTAACCGTCTTCATTTCCTGTTAAGGATCGAGGAGTTCTAGAACTGTAGTTGTCGTCATCACCAGACCGGGTTACAGATCTGGTGGATTTTCTATCATAAGAACTATACATTTCCTCTCCAGGTTTCTTGTATCCAGCAACCAAGCTTCCTGAGTAGCTGTAACCTCCATCGTCATTAACAGATGATCTTGTGGACATCCTAGAGTAACTGTCATTATCGTTAAGTGAGGAAAGCGGCTTTCTGGAACCGTAACTGTCAAGTTCTGAAGACAGTGGTTTTCTAGATGAATAACTATCTAGTTCTGTCGATAGAGGCTTCCTAGCACTGTAACCTGTTTCCAAATCCGAAGATAACCTTCCGTATTTCGAAGTATAATCATCGTATTTGCCTGTAGAGTCTGTGTCGTATTTTGTAGAGTATCTGGAGGAAGAGAGGTCTGAACGTCTGGAGTACGAAGGTTCGTAGCTACCTTCTGTGAAGAAAGAATATGGTCTGATGAGTGACAGGAATGTAGGCAGCGCTATTGAAGCTGCGGTAAGCTAGCATTGGCAGGTCTGCGATAGTTGTTCTTCTAGGCGGAGTTAGTGAAGCGAGCAGTGAAACATGAAGCGATTAGAAGCTATGATAGCAATGCGATATTGCATGAATATTTACTAGTTCAATATTGTTAGGCTACTTCCGTGCAGTTCATTGAGAAAAAATGTTTCTGTGGCAGAATATTAAAGCTGCACATGGTTGTAACCATCAGATTTATATCCTAAGGGATTTCCTATGATAATGCCTTCATACCTGTACGATATTGACCGGAACAACTAGTATGTATGCAAAATATTTACGTGATACTCTCTAGATTAAAGCTTGGTGTTGTAGCTTCCGGAAGACTCTTAGGTTATTCTAAATTTGAATGCGTGACAAAAACAGTCAATTATCCATTTCATCTCAATCAAAAATCAAAAAGGAGCAGTACTTATTCCTGTAGCACTGAAGCCCAAAATTTACGGACCACACAAAGGCAGTTCAGTCTTATTCTAGATTACTGTCTATTAGCTATACTCAGGCAAAATCTCCCTACAATTTTCAGTCTTCGATACATAAGCGATCTGCTTACGACAGGCCACGCGCACCGCCGTTTACAGCGTCAAGTGGCGGTTAATCGACGCGTACCCCGTACAGATTTAGACTCGTCATCGATCAGTCGGACAGCCCTCCTCTGGACGCTAGGACGCTTTTTGTTCGTTTGTAAACTGATGCGTCCCAAGCAGTGATCACCTCCAGTTCTCTCGTCAGAGAGGAAGTTGCTGCTAGTCTTTTTTCCAGCTCACCGGCAGAGATCGGCCTGTTGCTCTGAATTCCTGCATGTAGACCTGTCATCAGCAAAGCTGTGCATTGGATTGTTGGTACATGAAAGGAAGTCCTTGATGTATAAGAGAAACACTGTCGCAGCCAAGACCGATCGCTGGGAAACACCCATTAAGAGGAGAACCCGTCAATTACGACGGATATCTTGCGGCCATAAAGAAGGTCAGCCATCCATCTGCAAAGATTCTCTGAGAGGCCATAGGATAGAAGTTTGTATAAGAGGGCACCGTGCCACAGCTGATCGTATTCTATCGTGATATCAAGAGCAACGACATAAACCACATCATAAGACTGGATGAGTTTACCCCAGAATTGCGTAAAGTAAGCTAGGAGGTACCCCGTGGATCGGTGGTTCCGGAAACCATACTGCCTGTTGCTAATCGAGCTACACAGAAATTCTAAGCGTTGTTAGCGATATAAGCAAACATAGAAGGCATGCCATGCCGGGTTTCAAAATTCTCGGACAATCTATATTTCAACTTTGGCTCGCATTAATCAGAAAGTATAAATATGGCAGATAAACTTTCACATTTTTTAGGTGATGACCTCCATGAACTTTTGTACTACGTCAAGAATAATCATATTTTGATTTGTGGTGTTCTATCAGTGACATAGCAGTAGCTTTATGTCAAAATTGTACTATAAGCCGAGCAGTAACTACCGAATTCAGAAATAGAGGTTAGGTTAGGTTTCTTGTGAGTGCATCAATAACGATCCGCCACTGCGACTCTTTAGTCTATTGTGGCTCACACCTATTTATAGTTCCCTCTGTAGCTCCGACCTCCTGAGGAAGTCGATCAACTTGTTTGGATTAATAGCCTATAGGCAGTGGCGGCTCGTGAGGTAGTGCCACGGTGCCATGGCACTACCTTGTCTTCTTCAAAAAGAATATTTTTTTCAATCTTCAATGTTTTACTTTATTTTTTGCTTTTTCATTTTTTTTTTGGTATAAATTATATGAAGTGACAACACTGACAACGTGACAACACCGCAAGCACCCGAACACGCGACGAGATATAAAGCATGCCTTGACCTTGACGTCATCAACTTGTGCCAATGTCGGGCCGGCCCAAATAAAAAGAGAGAAATTTTACCAGCATCGCATACGAGCGACAGAGATAACGCTACAATACACATTTTTATATGAGGTGAATAGCGAAAGACAAGTATAATTTGTGCCAGGCACATCATCAGTCGTAATTCGTTATCAAATGATATCGGCGGTGTTTTTGTTCGGTCGGTCGTTTCGTTATGATTACGTCTAGTGCTGATTTCGGTCTTTTTTTACCTGAAAAGTGAGAAATAACGTTTTTGTTTTAGTACGTCTAGTGTTAATGAACTGCTCTGTTTTGTGATCATATTTTTTACTGTTTTATTAAAACTAGTGAAAATGAATAAAATCGGGATATTAAAAAACTCATTTAGTGGTTTTTCGCTGGATCAAAAACTGCAAATTAAAGAATTAGGACGGCCAATACCCGATTTAAAAATTGAGAAACAAAGTGGTAGCGGACAAAAATCGCGCTGTCGCAAATTTAATAAAAATGTGTACGATAAAAACAGCTGGATATGTGGTTGTGAAGAAACGAATAAACTATTTTGTTTTGTATGTGTTCTATTTGGAGGTGACGAGACTTGGTCAAAAAAAGGTACAGATGATCTTATACATATATGGGATAAAATGAAGACCCACGAAAAATCTAAAGTCCATATGAATAATGTTTTTAGCTTTTCTATTCTTGGTAAATTAAATATAAGGACTCAACTCAATTCGGCTTATCGCAATGATCTAATTAAACATAATAATCAAGTGGATAAGAATCGATATGTATTGAATAAAATTATTAATTGTATAAGGTTTTGTGGAGTATTTGAGTTAGCCTTAAGGGGTCACGATGAAAAGGAAAATTCGGAAAACAGAGGCATATTTAAGGAGCTGGTGAATTTTAGCGCCGAATTAGACAACGAATTGAAAGTCCATATTCAAAGTGCCAAACTTTTCAAGGGTACCTCAAAAACAACTCAAAACGAGCTTCTTGAGTGCATGCTAGATGTTTATCATGAAGAAGTTAAGAAGGAGATTGCAAATTCTCCTTTTGTTGCAGTAATTGCCGATGAAACGACTGACGTAGCCTGTGAATTTCAGTTAGTTATTATTTTCAGATATTTGTGTAAAGGACAACCAGTTGAGAGATTTTGGAGATTTTACGTCCCCGGCGGACACGATGCCAAATCAATCGCTGCATGCGTTTTAAATGTTGTAAATCCATTAATAGATCAAAATCCAAACAAATTAATAGCTCAAAGCTATGATGGTGCGTCTGTTATGAGTGGTGAATTGAATGGCGTTCAAAAGATTATTAAGGAAACTTATCCACTTGCAAATTATGTTCATTGCTATGCACACCAGTTAAATCTAATTATGACAAGCGCATGCTCTGTCAATAAGCAGGCTAGAATATTTTTCCATAATTTATCTGGATTGTGCTCTTTTTTTTCGACGTCTCCTCAAAGAACAAAAATTTTGGATGAAATAGTTAATCGCAGATTGCCAAGATCTTCCCAAACACGTTGGAATTTTCAGTCACGAGGTGTTCATACAGTTTATGAAAATAGGAAAGACCTGATTGAAGTTATGGACAATATAGAAAGTACTTCACGCGATTCTTCGTCGATTAATCAAGCCAGTGGGTACAAATTAAAGCTGCAAGATACAAATTTTGTATTTTGGCTAAGTATATTCCATAAAATAATGCCACATGTTGAAATTGTCTTTAACCAATTACAAAAAGTATGCACCGATTCTGTTAAGGTCAAAAATGATTTAGAGAATTTTGAAGCAGCAATTCAAACTATACGAGAACAAATGGATAGCATTATTGACGAGATTGAACGAGTGCAGAGAGAAACTGATGAACCGGCAAGAAAAAAAAGGCAAGTTGAAGAAGGCAGCAAAAAACGGGAAGCGTTAGAAATATGCGATGCAGTATTATCGCAAATAAGAACAAGATTTAACTTTTCTGGGCATTTAGTTGCTTCTAATTTATTTGTGTCTGAAAAGTTTTCTGTTTATAAACATCAGTTTCCTGAAGCACATTTAAATGACACATGCACACAATTTTCATTTTTAGACAAAAACAGGCTTAAAACTGAGTTACAAGTATTATATCAGAGAGAAGAATTGAGTACTACTTCTGGAGCTGTTCCACTATCCATTTTATTGAACGAGGAAGGATTAAATTGTACGTTTCAAGAAACTCTTAAGCTCTTAAGTATTTTAATCACTATACCGATGTCAACATCTGAAGCAGAACGCTCTTTTTCAATGCTGAAACGGATTAAAACTTTCCTCAGAAACACAATGAAGGAAGAAAGGCTTAGTGCTTTAGGAATGCTGTCTGCAGAAAAACATTTTGTTAGTGGCATTGAAAATTTTAATAATAAGGTAATCGAAAACTTTGCTACCAAAAAAGAAAGAAGAATGGACTTCATGTATAGAAAACTTTGAAGTTATAGGTACTTCTCCACACTTGTTTTATAATTTGGTGCGCGTGTGTAAATAGTTTTATTTTTGATTTTTTTTTGGACATATAGATTTATTGAACCTCAAGAACTTTGACCACTAACTATCAGGGGTAAGTTATAAGTTATTCTTTACAATTTTGAATCGATTCAAAATTATGGCTTCCATTCTGGCACTACCTCACTGAATTGGCACGAGCCGCCACTGCCTATAGGTCTTCTGCTTGGAGTACTACGTCTCCTAGTATATAGTACCTGAGTCTAGCAATTGCAGGACATCTGCACAATACGTGCCTGACCGTTACATCTCCCTCCTTGCACAGTCCTCAGCGTCTTCCTCCATGCCCAGCCTGCTTATGTGGTGACGCAATTCGCAATCACTAGTGTACAGTCTTACTAGAGCTTTTTTTGTAGCAGAGTCTGTTACCTTCTTTGTCAAGATTGGTATAGTTGCCTTAACATGGGTTAACCCTGCTAATTCCTTCCAGTATTGATGGATGTTTCTACCAATCAATGCAGAGATTATTTGTTTAGTCGTATTGTTGTATCCCAATCGCTGGCTCAGGCCCTATGAAGGGTGTGCTAGCCCCACTCTTTGCCAGAGTGTCAACTGTCTCGTTTTCCTCTAGACCTGTGTGGCTTGACTATCAGAAAAAAGTAATTAGAGTTCTGGTCTTCAGTTGTCATTCTCCTATCATTATGGCACGCAGTTCTATAGCATATAGCTCTGCCTGGAAGATCTATGCCCAGGTTCCTAGGCTAACAGATTTAGCTACGCAATGAAGATACCTGCTCCAACACCTACCGCGGTCTTGGAGCCATCTGTGTATCCACAGATATTTTCCTTATCAGGTTAACTTGATGTTCCACTCATTCCTGCGTGGAATTGTCACTGAGTAGGGTTTAGCATATCTTTGGCATTATATCAGAAGGCATTGCTAGACTGTGGTAATTTTGTAAGTTCACCAGCATGCCCGCCTTCTCCTTACTGATATTGTCCATTATACCATTTTCCACATGATGTACTTCTTGCCTCGCCTTCCAGGTATATGTGCAAAGGGTTAAATTAAGGAGAACCTCCATAGCTGCAGTTGGTGGGTTGTTGACAAGAAATAGAGAAATTAATAGCTTTCCAGCTGAAGTTATTTCGAAGACCTTCGTTCTAACTCAAAACAATCTCATAACCTGTTTGACCTATAACGTAATTAAGCACTTTAATGCTGAACATTGCAGATGACAACGCTGAAAACGCTGTCCAACCCTGTGCGGGTGTGTCCACCGCGGCTTCTGGCTGAAGAGCGCGCGTCGACAGCTCCGATTATATTGATACTCTATGTGCTGAGAACATGCCCGTAAAATCCACACGTCTGACAAATATTGATTTTACTGGCCCTATATCATGCCGTCACAGTTATATTCGTAGAGCGTCAAGTATAATTGTATTTTGTAGGTGTTCCTAATATCCTGTTGATATTTCGGGATGCTCCGCTTCGCTTTCCAAATCATTTTTGCGCGATTATGTGGGTTATGGGAGTGTGAGCTATTTAAAAATACGGACTGTTAGGATAAACATCAATAAAAATAACATTAGCTTTCGCCTGCAAATAATAAGATGTGAATTTAAACAAGAGGGCTTAGATTTACTCGACGTTTATGTAACTTAACGAGATTTGTTCGGTAATGTGTCTATATTTGATTCAGGAAGATAAAATAAATTATATACATTCAGTTCCAAATAGTATCATTATTTTCGTTACATCACGAATAATTTTGTGTCTTGGCATTTTTCTTTAGCTTTTCCGTTTTTCAATAGAGAGGCGAAATACAAGCTTAAACGAAACTTTGCGTGTATTAGAACGTTTGGGCTTGTAAAGTTTTTTTGCTATTAACATAACAAATATTTCGAAAAACGTAATCTCAAAAATCTAATACGTTTGCATTAACAATGCTTCTTTTGTATATGGCCAAAGATCTGTTTGAAGCCTGGCAGATCCTGAAAAGCCGGAACTTTTTAAAACTTGCAACTCCTCAAAGCCGACTAAGGACATTTAAATATATTGTCATGTTCAAACTATACTCGGTGACAAAGAAATTAGAACACCTTATAACAATGATTTGATTTGAAGAAATTTTATATACTACTAGCTTTTCGCTCCATGGTTTTATCTGCGGTACGTAAAGGTCGCGCCATTAAAGTAACCAAATTTCCCAAGCATGCAAATTGGCGTTCAATTTACTAATGCCATTAAAGTACTAAACGTGATAGAACATATGTAGCATTACTTAAAAACAATGTTTTGTTTCAGCAACAGTTTCAGGCGTAAGAAGCTTGCAACTAGTGGAAAATAATATGTTTGTATCGCTTGACCTTGATGGTGGAAATTTTGGTACTTTCGCTACAATTCTTTGGTATTAATTAGTATATGTGAACATTTTTATGTCTCTCTGAATTGTGGTTCAGACGTGATGCTTTAGACATTCACATTTATACAGGGTGGCCAATATACAGGGTGTCCCCAATATTCTACCAGCGGTTTCTAGAGCTTAAAATAGGAAGAAAAGTTTATATAAACATAGGTCGACAAACGTCCCCTAAGGGCGCTACGATCTTTTAAAGGGGCTACCCTGAAGATGGTTTTTCCTTAATATTTCCGAAACCTGTTGAGTTAAAGTCATAAAATTTGGTATTCTAGCTTAGTTTTTTATGCTGGATTTAAAAATACTAACAATTTTAGACAGTTTTGTTTGGAAGCGTATGTAACAGTGACGGACTCAGGTTATTTTAGCCTCAAATTTTTTGTGTGATTCTGTTTTTGAAATTCAATTTTAGAATTTGAAAATTTAGGGTTCTCTACATAAAAAAGGTACTCTTATTGAATATCGATAAATTGTGCCATTTTTGAATAAAATCAAACTAAAAAATTTGTCACATGATAGGAAATGTACTGCGAATTTAAATGAATTGTTGATTATGCATAGTTAGCCATGACTGCAAACAAAAGTTGTTTTGATTTGTTATGACTTATTTTGACGTTAAGCTGACATTATTAGCAGTGTAAAATTACTAGATTGAAATCAAAATTTTTATTAAATCGATTTAAAATGCCAAGATTTACAGACAGAGAACTGACTGACATACATTTTGTGTACGGGTTTTGCAATGGCAGTTCATTGGCAGCTGTAAGAGAATATCAAAGATTTCCCAATCGCATAGTACCTGGACGTCGAATGTTTACTGATATTCACCGGAATTTGTCAAACCATGGAAGTTTTCAGCACATGCAGGGCTCAGGAAGGCCACTGGGAAATCATCGTATGGATATTGCTTTAAATATGTTTGAAAATAATCCGCAAATAATCATACGAAATGTTTCAGAAAATATGGATATACCTCTATCAATAGTAAGAAAAATTTATGAATACCTATTTGATAGTTATCCTAAAAATAATAACTTCAGATAGGAAGAATGACAAGAATGCAAGGATAACATCCTTATCATTTTAAACGGGTGCAGCATTTAACGGAGGCAGATTTTTTACCACGAATCGAGTTTTGCCAGTGGATATTAGCAAATGAAAACACTATTCCTAGAATATTATGGTCGGATGAGTCAATATTTATTAGGAATGGTGCTTTTAATTTCCATAACATGCATCACTGGCCAGATGAAAATCCAGAAGTTGTTCGCCGTACAAATTTCCAACATAGATTTTCATTGAACTTATGGGCAGGAGTAATTGGGGATCAAGTAACTGGGCCTATTGTACTTCCGAATCGTCTTAATTCAGAGGTGTATCTGAACTTTCTTCAGAATGAGCTCATGGATATAATACCATTGGATGTGCGCCAGCAGTTTCAAGAAAATGTGTTTTTTCAACATGATAGCGCCCCTGCACATTTTAGATGCAATGTTCGAAATTGGTTGAATGTCAATTTTCCAGACAGGTGGTTAGGCCGACGAGGTCCTATAGCGTGGCCTGACCTAAATCCATTGGATTTCTATTTTTGGGGGTCATTAAAAGACCTAGTTTACTCGACTGAAGTAAATACTCAAGAATATTTACTTTAAAGAATCCATCAGGCTGCAAATGAAATAAGAAGAAAAAGGTTTTCCACTTTTCGGGCTACGCAATCATTAGTTCATCGAGCGAGACTCTGTATCCAACAAAATGGGAATTTATTTGAACACTTATTGTAAAGCTAGTTTTAAGTATATCCAACTGTATGTCTTCTTTTTTAAACAAATTTCAATTTCGTTCGTAGAAAAAATTTATTTCTTTTGTTTTTGCCTAAATGTTAGCTACAGGTATGTTGCAATAGAAATATGTATTTATGTAATATTTATCAATTATTAAATTAGTTTTTTCGTTGCCATGGCTAATTATTCAACAATTCATTTAAGTTCGCAGTACATTTCCTATCATGTGACAAATTTTTTAGTTTGATTTTATTAAAAAATGGCACAATTTATCGATATTCAATAAGAGTACCTTTTTTACTGTCTAGAATTGTTAATATTTTTAAATCCAGCATAAAAAACTAGGCTAGAATAGCAAATTTTATGTCTTTATCTCAACACGTTTCGGAAATATTAAGGAAAAACCATCTTCAGGGGAGCCCCTTTAGAAGACCGTAAGGCCTTTAGGGGACGTTTGTCGACCTATGTTTATATAAACTGTTCTTCCTATTTTAAGCTCTAGAAACCGCTGGTAGAATGTTGCACACTTTTTTCGGGACACCCTGTATAACTGGCTGACTGATTTAAATTGCGCGCCATTTTCGATACACGGATTTCAGTAGGTGGCGCCATGGTAGTTGTTTAAAGCACTTGAGTCCAACTCATTATGGAGCGCTACACGATCTCACAACGCTTCCGTATTGTTAAAACGTTTTACTTAAGTAATGAGTCGATTGTTGCAACGATTCGGAAGCTACGACAAGATTTTGGTCCCAGTGTCAACACCATTCGTCAATTGGTGCGGAAATTTTAACAAACAGGTGAAGCTGAAGATTTGCCAAGGTTGGGCCGCGTTCGAACTGTTAGTACTCCGGAAAATATCGAGAGAGATCGTGAAAGTGTAGTGGAGCGCCCTGAGACGTCTACCAAACATCGTTCTCAAGAACTGGGTATTCGTCACACGTCATTATGCGCCAACTGATAATGAGCGATATAGCCCACTTCAATATGAACGCATTTGTTAATAAGTTGAACTGTCGTATATGGGCATTAGAGAACCCTCTTGTCCTCCAGGTTCATAGCTGGCTCCGAAGAATGCGCTTGCTACCAGACTGAACAGATACTCATTCCTTTTAAGGGAGAGGAGATCCAGCCTACCTCATGTTGCAGTCTAAGGGCCGAGATATTTGGGACCATGGAGTTTGATGGTGAAGTTGCTTACTCATTGGAATGGTCGGACTTCCTGACCTTTATTAAGAGATCAGGAGGGTCTGAGAGATCAGTGAACACTCGGGGTTGACAAAAAAGGCCAAAGGTGGCCTAATTGCCAGGCTCAATGTTTTGTGTGTTCACAAAATTAATAATGATAAAACTTGTGTTGCAAAAAAGCAGTAACTGCCTAATCACATACTTTTAGTTTATTGTTTTGTCTATCGTAAACAGATTACCTAGACCTAGCAGCCATCTCTACGTTAAACACAATAATATGTAAAACAGGTCAGTGTCTCCTATAAACACACCTAAGTTCTGGAGCGATTAGTCCTTGCCGCTCTTTCAGCAGTGCATTTAATTTTATCGCAGCTGCTGCATATTCGTTACCGGTGTGAGATTCGTGTTGCACTAGATCTTGAAAGTTTCACGATGATATTTATTCCAAGTAAAAGGGGAATTATCGTGTATATTTAATAATCGGAACCCGCGTCTACTTAATGGATTTTTGAGATTACTAGTGAAATGCGTTTAAAATACTGTAAATTAAAAGATATTATGCGTTTTTGATTTTTATTGCGTAAGCGGTTATTTAGGCTTATAATATACCGGCTGATACGAGTATATGTCATTAAACAGAACAAAATTGTATGCCGTATGTATTTTACGGCTTTCTTACTGAAAACGGGGTATTGCAGTTCATATATCTAATATTGATGATTTTAATTTGTCTTTAGTTTCTTGAGCGATTGGTTAGATGAAGCTTTGTGAATCAATGGGATACATTAAGGTTATGCTGGCTGTGTCCAACTGAATTACCCCTGGTTTCCCCTTCAGTCCATTAAAAAAATCCAATTTGGCGCTCTGCTTCCATTTTCGAGTTTTCAAGCTAAAATACAGTACTAATGGCAAAGTATGACTTCTGAACCTAATAAAAAATACCAGAGGGGGCGGTAGATTTCAGAACAGGTTATGATATGGGACTGGTTGATTTTTTTGCTGATGTAGTTGTTTCATACTAGCCCACAATGAAGTAATAAGGGGTAAAAATTATTGCTTATTCTGACACATATTTTCTAGTCGTTATTAGGGTTGATTTGTTAACATTTGTTCTTCCTGAGAGAAAAAAAAAAACCTTCTAACACTTAGAATCTGACAAAGTATTTCTGTTATTCATAAAGTAAACAGGTTTTCTGCTAAAATGGAACATGAATAGCTAGGCTTGATGATGCATGATAGAGTTATTTTGAATTTGCGTGGTATTTATTTAAGCTCTGGCGAGTATTTTTGGTTGGATGACAAACGTCTCATGATATAGTGATACGAAAATTCGGGAATGCGATCTTCAAGATTTTATATAGGTGTTATATGTATCATAACGTGTCATATGTGTATATGTTTGTTATATTCTTGGCTAATTCAAATAAATTCAATTAATTTTTAGTTCCGTTGCATGAGCCTAGGAATATCAATGAAGTTATTGAGGAACTAGTATAGAATAACCGCTATGCTCACTTATCTATAATTTGTGGTAATCAATATATAACAAGGTTCATACTACTATTCAAGAACCAACAGGTCAAGTGGAGTATCTATTCTAAGGTTTTTACCGATCAACGATCTGTTTTTCATCTCCAATCTTCAGTTGCGTCAACTGGCAAAGGCAAATGTATTTTGAAATCAAATATCTAGATCTGGCTACTTTTCAAGTATAAGGGTTGATCCAGAAATAAGTTTCCCAGCCACACTGGGAGATTCAAGGCCAAATACGGCAACACCGCTGCGCGCGGCTGATCCCCTACTCTTGATTCACCCTAGCAGCGCGTCGCTGCGCCACTCATTCTTGGGTCAGCAGCCGTCCGATATGGAGGTTCCTACTGATGACGTGAGATTCATGAGATCCGTTCGATAATTCGTTTTCTGCACGCCAAACTCCACACGCGGATGGCGATAAAGTGTATGTCCATTCACATTTATTCATAAATATATATAACCTATCATTTCGGTGGAATGAGCATACGGTTTTTCTTTTTACCATAACGTTGGTACAAGTTTGGATTGCACCTCGATCCAGAATAAAAAAATTCATTTTAATATGTTTTTGGCCAAAAATAACTTTACAAGCTTGGCAATATACTTAGTAGTGGTGAAATACTAGTAACTCGAGCTCACTATGTATGTCTGTTTATGTAATTATTATTTATGTAAGTGTAGGGTGCAGTTGTGTGCAAAGAAAAAAAATAAGTAACCGTCATTTGTACAAACCTATCACTGTTGTAAAGATGTTCAAAAATTGAAAAGATCCTGCATTAAAAAAAAACTCCAAACTATGTACCATTCCAATATAAGCATCACCTTATGCGAGCAGTAGGCTCCATAGAAGCTAGAGCTGAAGACAGTTTTCTGTATGACAGCATTCAAGGATGCGGGAGTTGCAATGTTAGTATATATTTTCACACATCAAGCCTAAAAATCTCAGTTGCTTTTTCCACACTTTATTAATATTTGTCGAATATGCCTAGTTCATGCAGCCTACATGCATTACAAAACATTTAGAAAACTTGGTGAAAAAAGGCTTGTGACAAATATTCTCAATGATCGCGATCAAAAATAAAATATATTGTTTAAACATATTTATTAAAGATTTTGTATTTTCTGATAGGTTTAAGGTACTAGGATTCAATTTATTCGATTGAATGTTTGTTTAACAACATAACAAATAATACCGCTGTCATCCGACCGCTCAACAGCTGTTTCATCCTTATTGGAAATCATCAGCATGGCCGAGGTCTCTAGGTAGGGGAACAAACCAAAGTATCATATATCGGGTATAAAGTCTATCGGATCTATCCATTATCAGATACCAGAATCGACCACTACGAGAGTGGTCTTTTGGTTAGTCAGACGGATGAATGCAGTATTATTTATTCATTATGCTCAAATCGAATCAAGATTAAGATATGGTTTTTGATTCTGGGGCCTGTCAACTAAAGGTCAGCAGGTATTTTTGAGCAAACAAAAGTATTGTGGGTGTCAATAGCTTATAAACGTCTAACAATTTTAACGCTACCCACATTGTTTCTATACGAACTATCTGTGTATGTTTTTGATAATATTTAGCAAGCTACCAGAACGATATTAAGGAATGCCCCAATATTATTAAGTTTAAAACAAATTTTACAGAATTCCGGGCATCTAAATCTGTTTATGCCATCTCAGAATTTGTTTATTTATTATTTATTAATTAGTTCTAGTAATGCAAGTTGACGAATCCTTTGCATGTATTTCATTTCCTAAAGGATAATAAATAATTTGAATTTAAATTTTAATTATATATTTTCAATGGCGAACAGACAATTTATTCACTGTTAACTCACGCAGTGGCCGATTCTGATATTTAGTATCTGGATAGACCTTACCTCCGATAGAGAATACTTTGCTCTGCCTGACTGGGCTGATGACTGCCAAAAAGCATGAAACACGGTTGGCCATCTGTTGTCCGAAGTATTATAAGTTTCCAATGACGACTAGACCATTATATATTGTATTGTTAAAATCGATGGCATCAAGCTGTTGTAGACACGAGCTGAGATAACCTTAGAGTTCAAATAGATAGCTGCTTTCCATTCTAGTAGTAGTCGATTCTGGTATCTGGTAAGAATATCGATCTCAACTGTGCAATGCTTGATAGCAGAATCTCTACTGATGATTTCTAATTTCAACGTTTTTCGCTCTATTCCGGGAAGCAGCTGACCTATTGGTAAAATCATTTCCAAAGCATTCCGCTTGTTCAGAGACAGCTCTCGTATCAATCACCTAAGATTGGGATTGGGGTAATACATTTTTCACCATAGTTTTCCAAAAACTAATAAACCGAAGAACAACATACCCGTAGTCCGACTTGAGGAGTACTTTCTGCTCATCTCGTCTTCGACCTGTACATTAACTTCTACTCCAACTTTGAAGTCGGTGAGAATAATATCACTCACTCCACTCTTCTCCACCGATAGAACCTTATCGATGGCACTACCCGGGTATAGTTCAGGAGGAGGTTTGATGACGTACGGTATGACCTCTTCGGTGACCCTTGGTTTATTGATCTGCACCAAAGGTTCTACTCTTTGCAACGGTTTGAAATGTGGGTCTTCGACAACCTCAGACGTGAGAGTCTCCGAGACTGTGGTGCGGTCTGTTGTTACAGGTTTGATTGAGGTTGTGGTTGAGGTACTCGCAAATTCCTCGGTTTTTGTTAAAGTTTTTTCTGTCTTAACAGATTTTTCAACTGTTTTACTAAGAGTTTTCGCTTTGTTCTCTGTTTCAACTTTTACCTGTTTTCCAGGCTCATTTTTAGCTTGCTTCTCTGTCCCAACCTTTGGGTCTTTTGGCTTTACCTGCTTTACGGGTTCAACTTTAACCTGTCTATCTAATTGTGCCCCTTTGTTTTCTTTAGGCTGGGGTTTTTGTGGCTTAGGCTTTTCTTTACCAGCTTCAGATGGTTTTGTGTCGGATGCGGATGGTACGATTAATTCGGATTTGTTCTTTTCTGCCCTTCCTGTAAAAAAGATGTGTATTAATGGAGTATGTCTGACATGGTTTTTTAAAAGTTGGTCTGTTAATATTGAAAAGCAGTTCCGAGAACTTTATTTGGGGCGTTTTCCGATCGCACGTCCCGCGCAACAACCTTATGGAAGGTGTTTCAGCTACTTTAAAGGAAGATCATGATCTAGATCTCAGCATGTACCACCAATGTACCAATAGGCTCATAGTGCATTTATTTTTGGAATGTTTGGCTTCTGATTTGCAATTACCATCTACGAATACGATCTTTAGTAGATATAGCTTGAATAAGCAGCGTTGAAAGTTATTGCAAAAAATCCTCATGTTTTCACGTTTTCCATTGAATTTGAGATCGTTATGTGGCGGGGCAGAAAATATCGAAAGTATTCTGTCACACATGCTACCCGAAATTATGAAACCCGCTGCTTGTACTCCATATTGACAATACAGCAGCATCTCTAGGGTTTGACGATTCAGACTTTCAAGTAAAACATGTACGAGTTTTATAGCTACTTTGTTTATATCACCATCAAAGAAAATCATTGAAAAGGGTTTGGCCTAGAAATCAATGAAGAGAAATTCAAATTACGGATAAGTGATAAATAGTAAAAAAAGGTTACGTGATTTTGGCACGTGACAATAGACTGTGTGATTCCAAATATAAACGTGGCTGTGATATTATTTTAATGTTATTGAATATGAGCCATATCAATATTCCGTTGTTATTCAATTTAGCCACCCTGTGCTTTCAATATAAAACATTATACTGAACGGTTATAACCTAGAACGCATGAGTGTATCAATACGGTGTAATTTGGTAGGTAGTGTCTAACTTGCAACTTTTATGCATCGAAGGCTTAATTCATACAAGGACTTCGGACTCATAGACAGATGTTTTATGGCGTGAAACCAGATTCCATATTGATTGTGCGGGGTTTTAATGACGTGCTCGAGCATTGACAAATCTCCAATATACGTAAAATTCGCTTATGACTAAACTTTTAAAAAGTGCAATTTATTCCCGAAATGATAGAAGCTCTGAAACTGTGGAGGATTTCGAGGATGATACAATCGACAACTTTGTTGGCATATTTCTAAATACGCCTTTGTATAACCGAGTATTAGGTGCTCATAACTTTTGTGGAGAAAAGTTTACTTGTCAAAGCTTATTGCTTAATTGCTCCTACTAATATTTTAGATTGTACAGGGTGCGGCAGAGAGGACGGACGTTTTTGGGATGGGTAGTACTCACCTCCTTCGTCTACGAGAGAGGTGGGGAGGGTGCCGTTTGACTCGTGAGATCCTAGCATTATTTTACCAGTTGTCGTTATGGAGCCTTGGACGGTGGAGTACCGCGTTTTCCCCTATGATTGTTTCGTCCGAAATAATGAGTCAGTCATCGTCGTACAGCGTGAGTTTCGTCGCCACTTCAACATTCATCGGAATAGAGCTGTTCCCTCTCGAAACACCATCCTTCGTTGGGTTGAATCACTTCGCAGGCGTGGTGAGCTGATCAACAGAAGACCAAGAGGAGCGCCGCGAACAGTTCGAACTCCTGAAAATGTTGAACGCGTTCCACAGGTCTTTCTTCGCAGTCCGACTCGATCTGCTCGGAAACATGCTGCTGCACTTCGCCTTAGTGATCGTTCGGTCAGGCGAATTTTGCATATGGATCTCCACTTTCACCCCTACAAATTGGCCATTGTGCAACAGTTACAGCCCGGAGATTATGCACAAGCAATGAACTTCGCACGTGAGATGGAAGCACTGATCGATCAAAATGAGAACCTCATTTTGTTTATGAGTGACACTTTCACCTAAACAGCATGGTTAACCAGCAGAATTGTCGTTATTGGGCTAATGAAAATCCGCAACAGTTACACGAAAGACCGCTGCACAGCCCAAAAGTAACAGTTTGGTGCGCTGTATCGCAAACTTGTATCATTGGCCCTTACTTCTTCGATGACGGTAATGGTTGTGATGTTACCGTGAACTCAGAGCGCTACGTCGACATAGTTACCAACTTCTTTCTACCTGAATTACGACTGCGACGTGTTCCAGTCCGACGTGTGTGGTTCCAGCAGGATGGGGAAACCGCCCACACAGCCCGAGCATCCATGGACGTTATTCGCCCTCTCTTCCCTGGTCGCCTTATTTCCAGGTTTGGCGATGTTCATTGGCCTCCTCGGTCCCCAGATTTATCCATATGCGATTTTTTCTTATGGGGACACCTCAAGGCTAGAGTATACGCGAACAAGCCCCGAACTCTGAACGAATTGACGGGCGAAATTCGCGTGGAAGTCGCCCAAGTTGAGAGAGCGATGTTGGAGAGAGTCTACGCAAACTTCCAAGAACGCCTCCAGCACTGCATCAACGATTTCGGCCACCACATGCCTGATGTGATTTTCCACACTTTACTGTCTCAAATGCTATTTCCTTTTGAACCTGATCCCATAAATAAATTTGTTTTCGAGTAAAAATTAACTATTATATGATTTTTTTAAAACCATCCATCCTCTCTGCCGCACCCTGTATTATCACGGCAACATACCTTTATGTATTATTGAGATACCTTTACTTACCACTTCCTAGTGCGAATTCCTTTATATTTTTAACCCAAGTATTCTTAATGTCTCTATATGCTTTTAATCGTAAAAACTGTCCTCCTACAGTATCAACAAGTTCAAAACCGAAATTGTCATCTGGATTGTCTCTTATTTCTGTCTGCGCAAGCTAAAATGTATTTCGGGAACAGTAGTTTGAGCTATAACAAGTTATCTACATACTTGTTTATATTTCAAGTTACATGTTCGGTTACATATTCAACTCCACAGGTTCGGAAGTACCATAATATATTGTTAGTTTATTTTGTATCTTAATAAAAATAAAGCAATAAATTCGTTAGAATCTGTAATCAATATATTTATTTGATGTTGCAATAATGAAAAGTTTATATCAAAAGAAATACTAAGTATATACAAAAGTTGGTTTTTGGCAGTGGCGTATATAAGGGAGGGAGAGACTGGGCTCTCCCCGAATGGTACGAAATTCACGCTGTGAGCAAATTTTCTAATTTTTTGTCGTGGCGGACTATCATCTTTGTAACGGGGGAGTACAAAAAGTGGGGTTCTAGGTCCAAAACGTTGATTCCAGCTGCGGACTCAGAACAGTGTATCATCTTTATATATTTTCCTTGTTTTGCGATTAGATATCGATATGTAATAGTTTTTTTATATGATTTTTGGACCTCATAGATGGTAGCCTCAAACACTTTAAACCTGTCTTAAAGATATAACAGTCATTCCATATCGCATAATGGTATGTACATAAATGCTTATTTTTTGATTAGACGTAAAATATATGGAAAGAAACGTTACTTTTCTTAGCATCGGAGAAACAAGTTCTAGTGAGATCCTTGTTTGTGTTTTAAAATGTTTGAAAAAGGGTTTTTTACGCTGCAAAAGTGAAATAGTCTGTAATTCCTTCAGAAAAACACAGTTATGTTAATCTTAAGCTCTTTAAAGGGTAGATAAGATTTTTGCGCTATTTTTTCAATCTACTGTTTCAAGAAGTCTAAGAATATCAATAAAACGTGTATTGTTTCCACTCAACAAGTTTAAAATAAATATAAAACTGCAATCCTTTGTGTCCCCTCCAGAGGCGAGTCCTATGAGCCCTACTCGAACTCATATACGATACACGTCACTGGTTTTAGGTTACCCTATATTCCCTATATTATTTTGGGAAAGTTTGGTATCATCTACCCAGTTGAAGAGATCCGTGACATCAGAGAGAAGAAACCGTTATCTACTGCGATAGTCAAAAGGAGATCCAAGTCAGTGCCACCAAGGTGTCTCCGGGCCTTGCTTCATAATATAGGATTATTTTACATAGTATCCCAAGGAGAATCTGGATTCACTTATCAAGCAGAATGGACAAAAATAATGATTTCTGATATACGAGTCTGAAAGATTTTTTCATGGATAAGAGAAATGCCGCGGTGGCTTGTCCAATTCGTATTTTTAGGATTCATTCGCCCTTGCATAGTACGTAAATAATACCGTCAGAGGGTGCAAGTGAATCTTAAACCCTGACATCTTTGCTTATTTGACATAGTATGGTACCTCCAAGTCTGTGGAAAAATTTTTAAGTGTACGAATTACTTATTTATCCCTTGTTACCTTCACTGTGTCTTTTAACTGGAATATTGATCTGTCTTCAGATATTCTTCTCACTTTACATATAAGTATGTGCGATTTGAACAAAAATAAATATCTTTCTTTTGTAATGTCACCAAAAGATACAGAAAATCTGTCGTGTGCTAATAGTCTACCAAGTTTGCGGATATTTCCTTTGAATCCCTCAATGCTAGAGATGAATTTGTCATCTACAGCGCGATGGGGTACACTCAACATCAAATCCAATGCCCTTTGGAGATTGGTGACATCTTCACCAAGGCAAGTTGTGTACCTTACCAATTCCTTGAAACATAAATTTTGTTTTTTATATCGGAAGAATGGGAGTACGCTTAACATAAGAACATAGCATAAGTTTGTCAATTATCATTAGAAAGCGAAATTGAATAAAGAGCTTGGATCTTTTTAGCTTTTGTTCAGTAAGTTTTTTAAACTGGATTGCGCACCGTTTTGCATGCATGACTAAGGATGTTTCAAGTGAAAGAACAAATCGAAATAAAAATTATTGGAGGGCAGAGCTCAGAAGTATCTCAGAAAAATATACGGGGTTAGAGTTACAATGCCAGTTAAGTGAGTAACGTGACTGACAATGTGGTTTATTATATTTTGAAGTTGTTTTAATAAATATAAGAATTAAAAACATATCTATAACCACTTTGTGTACGTCCACATATTTACTATGGCGTTTCCATTCCTACTTATTTTTTAAATACGGTTATTTTATTTTTGTTATAAAATCCAATGTCAAATTAAAAACTGATTTAGTTTTTAGTTTATTTTGAACATAGAGGAAAACCATTAACGACAGAATTATTTTTTTTTTCAAATAACTACTTCCATGTATGACTGCTTAACATTTTCCTCATTGCCGTCCCCCTTTCTCTTGTATCCCCCTATAGCCCCAGGGTACCCAGTGGGTATTAGACCGTATGCCTTCGTGGCGTTTAAAGTATATAAAGGCTTTCCTACTCAGGTCCTTGGTCACCTGGTCCCCCTGCATACCTAATCGGGTTCACTTGTGACGTGATTGCATTTTTATTTTCAATCTGATTCGAAAAACATAGAAGCTTTAACACTCATTATTAACAGTAAATTACCTACCCGCGTTCTTTTTATTTTACAAAAGAAAATGGAATATAAATAGCTCACGGTTTTGGTAAGGTGTATATCGCAATATCCAATGAAGTTTTTATGGTTTTTGGATTAGTAGCATGAGATTATTTTTAGGAAACAATATTGCAATATTTTAAGATTAACCCATGAAGAATTGAGTACGATATTAAAAATAGCACGTTCAGCATTTATAACCAATAAAAGAAGAAGTGGGTGGGTTTCATATGAGATAATAAATTTCGTCTATGATTCATCTAACATTCGATGTTCCAAGTATTTTGTCTAATGTAAAGAAACGAGTCTTACCTTAAGAAGAAGCTGGTAGTCGTTTATGCGTTGTATCGGAAGTTTCAAATATTCGAAAAGAGATTTATCGTCACCCAGTCGATGGGACACTTCCTGGAACAAAGAAACAAACATGGTTCATCGAAAAACATCGAATTTAAGAAAAGTTATTCTGAAACTAACTTCGTGCCGATAATTGTCGGAGAATGTTTTTTGAAAAAATGAAAAATCTCTAATTTCTCAAGGTCTTTCAAACTTCCCAATGTCGTATATTTTCAATTGTGCAAAATTCATATATTTATTGCCTATTCAGATTTGGTACATCAAAAAGTGAGGTCAATTAGTTTAACTATCACTATAATATGAATTTCTCAAAAAGTGACATATACATCCGAACACCCAGTTGAAATGGTTTTATTTTAATAAAATTTTGTATAAGTACTTAATGAAGCATAATAAGTAAATGATAAAAATTTCAAAATGATTGCACTGCTTTAAAGCCCTTTGACCTTTAATAATGTGTGGATGCACACTGATGTGCTACGCATTCTCCAACGCGCCTAGGCATGCTTCTGATCAGGTGGTCAATGTCCTCCTGTAGTATCTCATTCCAGGCAACCACCAACTCCTCTCGAAGTGCTTCTAGAGTCTGAGGAGGACGTTGCAAATTGAGCAATCTCCTACCCATCATATGCCTCACGTGCTCAATTGGGGATAAGTCGGGAGATCTTGGTGGTCATGGTAACAATGTGACATCATTATGTTAAAAACAGTCTATTGTGACTCTTGCAACATGTGGTCGGGCATTACCTTATTGGAAAGTTGGATCTGCCAGGGTGTCAAGATAGGGTAAAAGATGGGGTTCTAGAACTTCGTGGATATAACGCTGCGCGTTCATGTTACCTCTGATGAAGATTAAAGGTGACCTGGAACCATAAGCTATAGCACCCCAAACCATAACTCCAACAGTGTGATGAACATGTCTTTCATCAAAAAACTGTGGATTCCTCCTTTCACCACGTCGCCTTCTAACCCTGGCACGACCAACCATCGTGCATGCCTAAACAAAATCGAGACTCGTCACTAAAGACAATACTGTTCCATTCCTGATCCAAGAGTGACCGCTGTCTGCACCACTCAAGGCGATTACGTCGGTGTTCTCGAGTTAAAGAGAGGACCCAGTGTGGCCGGTATGAAAACAAGCCAAAACTTCTCATTCGTCGGTAAACACTTCGCATGCCAATAGGTCTTCCGTGTTTTGCAAACCATTCATTTGAAATGGACCTGGTAGTGGAGAAACGGTCCCTTAAGGCCAATAATCTTAGGCGGCGATCTTCACGGTCTGTTGTTCTACGGCGGCGTCCAGTGCCCCTTACTCTTTGCGTACGGCCTTCTCGAAGCCATGCCTGACAACTCCTAACCACAGTGTCTACACTTCTTTGCACTCTAACTGCAATTGCCCGAAAAGAAAGTCCAGCTTCCCGAAGTCCCACCATACGGCCCCTATCAAACTCACTAAGTTGACGAAATCGTACAGGTCTCCGTACTCTAGGCGTCGTAACCGATCGTAAAGGATGTCAAGAACCAAAATCCGCCAACGTTGATTCTTTACTGCGGCTGAAATATTCATTTTTAGAGCGTTAGTGAATTAAAAAAAAACCAGTATGAAAACCGACTGATAAGGCTGAACATTTTTTCACTTGTTATTTACAGTAAGATAAATACATTCACCAGCTTTTATTAAAATAAAACCATTTAAACTGGGTGTTCGGATTTATATGTCACTTAGTATATAAGGTACACGAAAATAAGTGGAAGGTGACAAATCCGTGAATGCAAATTATTTGAAGTTCCCAATTTTGTGACTCTTCCTTGCTATGGAAAACCATGAGGTCTCTCCAAAGAAAAGTAAAATCGAAACAATGCTTCCGAGATATTGGAAGGTCAAGGATTATCGGTTAAATGATACACGTCAGACAGGCAGATTGATGGAAATAATTGTGATGTGAATGTTGTTTACTATTCAAAAAAACTACTCTCTCGATTCCCATTGCTTGGCGATTACAATACTTATCTGGCAAGTAGCGTGGGAAGTACGATTGAGAAATGCGAAATGATTTTATAATTATGCGTGCCAAGTACTGCGTCAGTCTACTTTCTATCTCTTTACACATCTATGATTGTATCATTGGTCGTCATCTATAAGAACAGTCGCACGAAGCACATTTTAACGCATATTCAGTTACCAGAGTAAATATTTTTAAATGTAGGTTCAAATAGTTTTCAGGCTTATCGCAACAGATCTAATATAGTGACTTTCTATTTGTAATTTGGCATTCTACCAATAATTTATTCATTTCAGTCACTCTAGCAAAATATTTTTTGATGTAAACTTCGATTGCCGTGGATAACACCGAGATTCCTGATGTTTTGACGCACGTTAAAGTAGATGTTATCTAAATGTAACGGATCCCATATTCCTGTCAGACACTAATCTACGTAGCATGGTCATGAACGCATATTTTCTTTGTTACAACATATTCAACACGGTGTAACCACGGATAAGTAATATAAACCTTTTCACCGTTTTTGGCGGTTACGTCATCAATACCATACGAAATAACTAGCAAATGTTTAGTCGGATTCATTTGTTTATCACCTTGTGTTTTACTAGAATATACGTATATAATATGAATAATAAGGAAAATTAATGTTATTCGCCCTATTTTTCGGTAATTTTTTTATATAGTCAATTTGACAATTGGTAGGGTATGTACAACAACATATGCTTAAAAGGGAAGCGGCATTTAATACACAATTTATAAAATTTTACGTTCCAGACCAACTTGAAATTAAGTTATCAATTGCACAAAGACGTTGTATGCAGATCTAGACACGACATTTAATTGTGTGATACCACGCGTAACTATGCTGAACATTTTGAGTCCAGACCTGTATATTAGATTTATATACATTTTCATCATGATATTTAGTTGGTTTGGAGAGTCAAATTCAGTGCATTTGCATACTCAATGCCGTTTTCCTTTGAAGCAGGACCCATGCTATTGTATAACATCAGTTGTTGAAATTAAATCGTAAAAAATAGTGAAAAAACTAATTAGGGTCCATTGGCCTTTTTTTCTGGGAAATAATAAATTCAGGATAAAACAAGTTTAGTTCAATTTTAAGCATTAGTCTGTAAAATGTTGATGAAACCAAGTTGATAACTCTTAAGATCCCGAGTTTTGTGTCACATTAATGACGTATTTGAATAATAATAACTAAAAAACAATAAGGAACGCGATAGATCTATCTTAGTAATTAATGAACATCACTCATTTGCTGCTTTTGTACATAGTGAAACGTTTCAATATTCAGCTCAAGAGTTGTTGATTTTGATAAAAAACAAAAATGTAAAAAAATGAGTCCAGCCTGGATTATTTATTTAACCATCGTCTAAATTTACGTGACTCTTAGGTAACTCGGTTCAATAATGCCTTGTAATATTGAAAATTTGACGTGTTTTGTGTCACATAAGACACTTGTCCATTAAAATGTGGAACACCCTGCATAGGTAGGTGGTACAGCAGAGCATAAGAATTGCTTGTCATGGTTTAACATAAGTTGTCCAACTGTATCATGGAGATGACTGTATCAACCACGTGAAATTGGAATGAGTATGAGGAAAGATCCACTATACTCGTCTAGAATGTTAATTCGTTAAGAAAGTGGAGGCACAGCCAACAAAAAGAAAATACACTGAAGGGGTACATGGTCCATACGTTTGTTAATAGTCAAACAGCCAAATAATATTCTGTAGTAAAGTAAAGTAAAGTAAAGTAAAGTAGCAAAAGCAGTATACAGAAGAACCTAACAAAACAAACCTGCCGCTAAGAGACTAACTGACTGATGCTAGCGATTTACTGCACTGGGACGTTTGAAATTTTGAACGGTGTACATAATTTGTTTTTTATTAACATAATCTACCTGGCCAAACTTTATTGATGATTGTAAAAGGTTTATATGATTATATCCCAAAGGAATATATTTCGCAGATTTAAATCCGTAATGACAATTTGTAGTTTTAATAAGCGGATTTTCTCAGAAGACTTTAGTTACATTATCAACCATACCTAGTAATATTGACAAAAATTTAACAAAAGCAGCTGAGAATTCAAAAAAGGTTAATATCTCGTATATTGGAAACGGAGCTTTACCGGACCTATGTTTACATGAACTCGGTTCAGATACTAATACCTTGTATCCTTTGCGTATTTGAATTATATCTACATATAAATAAATTAAGAACGTTATTTTAATTAGAGTAGTCAAATACACATCTTTTGTTATTTTTGGCTTTAAAGATTTATGAATCGTAGTTTTGGCGAAAACACATCAGTTATGCTGTATCATTTTTAGAATTCAATTATTTTCAGCTTCAACGAGTACTAGGCTGCCAAAGCCGATTTGCATATTTCTGCATCACTTCACGTACTGACATTAATTTAAGACTGGTAGGTGAATGGCGACCTTTGGGGCAATTATCTGATTATACAGTTTTCTTGTATATTACTCTCCTTATTCATCTAGTTTTTTCTCCTGTCTTTGCACAAGGAGACAATTATTATTGCATATGACATCGGATTTAGAGCTGAATTTTTGACAAATACATATATTCCTCTTTTACAAATCAGACATTGAAATGTGAAGTAGACTGCAAAAATAAAGTAGGACAAGTTGCTCATTCCAAGTTCTACAAACAAATCTGGAAATCTATTTTTGGCGTACGAAAATACCCCGGCAGTGACACTTATGCCTTTCAAATGAAAATATCGCGCCGTATATTTAACGAAATATTGAGTTATTTCGGTAACATCATCACTGAACTTTCAAATTTACAACACCTGTCAGCGACTGATATAATGCTGGTGATGCGGGCGGCAACGTGGATTACAAATTCGTATTTTCCGTAAGAGCCAGATGCAGATTTGAGGAATACAGGTACACAGCGCTTGGTACTATGACTACGATGAAGAACGCGAGACAGATAGATAGATAGTCTTTATTGTCTTTTTGGTCATAAATAGCTATGACATAAGACTTGTCAACATTACATATACAATACATAAGTATGCGATATGCAAAAGAGAACAGGTAGTTAATTAAAACAGTAATTGAGATAATAAATAATAAAATAGGAGTCATTACAAACACAAACAAATTCTTAATGACATCTAACGAACATGAAAAAAAATCAATTTTAAAATAAATAAAAACAATTGAGCACTTAAAATGTCTAGAAGTGGAGCAATAAATAGACTGTTCCTTTTCCGTTAAGCTTAGTAAATAAATAAAAAGAATAAATAAATAAAATTAAGCAGTTAGGTATTCGTCGACGGTGTAGTAACACTTTTCTGATAGATATCTTTTCAGACGTTTCATTAATGTCAACATATTAGTGCTTCTGCGGAACTCAATCGGTAGTTTATTGTAAATTTTTGTACAGGCATAGAGTGGTGATTTCTGAAACTGGGCTGTTGCGTGGACTGGTATACTTAAGTCAAAACCTATTCTGGTGTTGTAGTACCTGTTAACTGTGTTGTTTTGAATAAAACTGGTCCTATGTTTAAATGCGAAGGGAGCGCATTTGTATATATAGATGGATATTAATGTTAGCAGATTATATGTTTTGAAAATATCTTTACAAGAGTCTCTTTTGTTGATATTGAAAATCAGCCTGAGTACTCTTTTCTGCAAGATGAAGACTCTGTTGTTCATGACTGCTTGTCCCCATAGTGTTATATTATTGCTAAGATGCGGGTAAGCCAAGGCGTAGTAGATATCTATAACAGCTGTTTGGGAGATGTTTTGTTTGAGTTTCAAGATTGCAAAGTATGCACTATTGAGTTTGACATGATTCACATGTCACTGCCAGCCCAACTTCCCATCAATATGAGTTCCTAAGAATTCGGTTCCGTCTGAGAAGATATTGTTGTGCAACCGTGGTTTGCTATTGTAGAAATGCACATTGTTTTATCAGGGTTTAGTATAAGGCGGTTTGATATACACCAGTCGTTCGTTTCTGTTTCAACTCGCTCAATTGCTTGGAGCAGGTCAACTGGTGTTGCGGCACTAACTACTACTGACGTATCATCAGCGTAGTTGACCATATGGCCAGATAGTTTTAGGTCGTTCATAAACAAAATTAACAGGAGTGGCGCTAGTACCGAGCCCTTGGCTGCACTAATGCTTATGTCATACACCCCCGACGAAGAACCATTCACTCTTGTTTTAAGCTGTCTGTTTGATAGAAAAGAAACAAGCCAGCGTAAAACAAAGTCCCTAATACCGAGGTTATACAGCTTCTGCTCGACAATTAATTCAATCAAATACTGTACACCTTAACAAACTCTGAGTGGGAAAGCAACGTCCATCGGTTCTACCTTGCAGACATAGAATAGTATAGTATCATAGAGGGATAGAGGAAACATGCTGGACATCGCTCTCTCATCAGAAAGCACCTTAGGGGGAAGTGATTAATCCGGAAGTTGAACTCTTCTCTAAACCTTGGTCATGTGTCTGGAGTGAAAACAGTAGTTTGTCAATTACTCTAAAGCTCTCAGGGTGCAGAAGAACATATCCTGTTGCACCGGAGAATGCGGCTAGCTCTTCTCTAGACTTATTTTTTATACCGAAGTAGGAGCTTAAAGAAACTTTGTTAATCGATTTTTGATCTGCCTAAGGTTAGTACAAGCGGAAAAAGCTTCAGGCAGATTGTTCCAAAGTCTCGATAGGTCAGGGACAAAGGAGCGGTCGTATCGATCAGTTCTGGTGTACGGAAGTTAGAGACGGTTAGGATTCGAGGCCGAAGCCAGGCGGGTCTGTCTGGCAGGCACATCGTGCAGCGGCATCATCGAGGAGAGCTCTGGGGAGCAAGGTCCTTTGCTGAAGCGGCAGAGCTAGATCGCCGACGGCATGACGGTGCGAAAGGGATCCGTTAGATGAGATTCATCGATAAGTTTGGGATTTTTATATGGTTTGTTTAATAGAAATTGGAAATAACTGGATGTCATATACGCCCCAGAGGATTTTCTCACGAGTAATCATGTCTCCAGCAGTCTCAATTCTCGCAAATAAGATATATGACTTGATTAAGCCGAACCATGGATGCCATTTATTAATGAAAGTAAGATTACAAGATCAGGGTTTTGGAGGTGTTTAAGTGAATCGTCATCTTACATTTGCAGGCAGCATCTTTGAGACATTTTTGTTTAAAAAGCTGCAGGAGGGTACTTATTATTGCCTGGAAAGCTGTGAGTTGGATTTTTAGTCCCACTACTAAGGAATAGGATTGAAATTGAAATTGACTTAGTGGATGGATGGTCTACTCAAGTCTTTAGCTTTGTAAATTAGAAAGTAGAGAGAATATTAAAGGCCCGACCGAAATATATATAGCAATAACGCTATACTAGTTTACGCAGAACACAGGGAAGAAATAATTATCTTGGTTAGTTTTTTTTAGACAGGGGAGAGCTTTTATATCCACCCCTAGGCAGGAAGGCTTGACAGATTCCTTCCCGTCCGAAGTGATAGATTCTCCAAAAACGGCATACTCACTAAAATCCTTCAGTCATTCAGAATGCATTCCACCATTGAAGCTCATTGCAGTATTTCGCCATGGTGGGTTGAGACGCACAAAAATTCTTAAAAATCAATTTCAATCCGTTATCTTTCTCCGTACATACGTTTGTATACAGGGTGTCGAATAGGTACCACGACAAACTTAAGGAGAAGGTAGGCTTTTTACTGATCTCCCAAATATCAAAAACTTATCTGTATAAAAATATCACAGTTTTTGAGATCCTGAATGTTTTCTTAAATTTAAAAAAATCGAACTTTTTCATCTGTGATCTTTAGCTGCATGTACATATAAGGTTATACTTTATACCTTTTTTCTGTAAAATACTTCTAGATAGTTGCTTTATCATATACAAATGCAATGTAGTTAAAAGATATTAAGGAACCATGATCAAATAAGAACTATTTTGTTATTTATACCCTTCTGATATTTTTTGTACAATTCCATAGCCCAGCTCTCAGCATCGGTCTCACGATCGAGTTGCAATGATACATAGAAGCCTGAAGAATCCATTTGGCTGCCTTAGAATATAGGCTACCATAAAAAATAGGTAAAAACTGGTTTGGAATATCTGTAGAAAAGGATTGTATATGTGAAAGAGTCTGAGTCTTCAGACTGCTGCGGAAAATAATGTCCGATATCACCAATGGATCAAATTGTCCACATCAAGGCCTCGTGAGAAAGGTCAGTGTAATGAGAGCAGCATCTGCTAAGACAAAAAAGTAGTAGATCGATTAAAGTGAGATCTAGGTTTTGTATAGATGTTAGGTGTAAAAAGAACTGCTTGACTCTGAATAGATAACTCAAATCCATTCGAGCAGTTACTATACAGGGTATTAATGAAGTAAGTAGACAAACTTTAACCATCCAATCCTTGGTCAATTTGAAGACGAAACTTACTTATATGAACATAGGTCCGCAACGGCTTTATTATCAAGCTAGAGGATATTAGCACTAAAAGAAATGGTGATGTTCTAAAAAATTATAAAAAAATGGAGCGTATTCTATTTTAATTAAGTATGCCCTGTGGTGAATATCACATGATTTACAGTTGTTTTCAGACCTTCCATGTACGTAGATATGGATAATGTTATCCAGTATTTTTTGAAAAAATAGCATGACATTGATTTGTTTTGATCGCAATACTTTTAATATGTAACTATTGACCTTCTAAATAATTCTTTTTCAAAAAATCACGTTCATATTGAGCATCAGGAACTTGTAAAACATGCAAAATTTATCATAGGTTACACCAACTTTTCAATAAATACGTTTCATTATTCATAGAAATATTTGGAACATTACTCGTATTTCTTTAGTGATAGTGCTCTAGCTCTAAAAGAAAGCCGTTACGGACCCATGTTTATAAGAGCATTTAGTCTCCAAATTGACCTAGGATTCGATGGTTGAAGTTTGTCTACATACTTTATCAACACCCTGTACAATTGAGACTTTATAACGTTTTTAGCAATGTTGACACTCGGGAGATTGCATTAATGGCTTTTTGATAGAGCTCAGTTATTTGTTGTGTACCTCTAAAGTCCTAAGGTACAATTCGTAGAGATCATCGGTGATGTCACTTCTTGGACGTGCATCATACCGCCCACCTAATTCGCATAGACGTTAAACAATGGCGACATCATTCTGATGATACACATCACCCAGCGCCCCATCAATAACATATTTTCGCGCGTGGGAGCAAAGCAGAACCGGCTTAAAAATAGCATGGACCGCGAATAAAAATCGTATCGCGTTTCCATCTAAGTTCATAGCGCCCTTGCCCCCTCCACCTGCCCAGCCACCTGCGCGTCCAGCGCACCTGCTGCGTCCGACTTCTTGCAAGCCTACCTGTGGATGCTGATTGGCGGAGACGTCTTCAGCTCAAGTACAGGGAGGTACGAGATCGTGCTGCTGTTCCACACTGTGGATGCGGACGCGACGTTTCGAGCTCTCTCAACACGTAGCACGGCGTACTTACGCGGATCGACTGGCGAAAAACGGCGCTCGGCGTCGCGGCGCTCACAGGAGGCTATAGATAGACCCCGTAGGAAGACTGCTCGGATGTCACAGGTAGTGATGGGCGGAGAGGTATTAATGCACGAATTTTTACAAAAAACGCTTCTCAAACACTTATTTGAATACTTTACACCTACAGCACCATAGGGAGTATAAATAACAAAATACAATCGTGGGCATGTCAGCAATAAAGGAACAGGAGCAGAAATGGAAGGATTGGTAACCCGAGCGACGTACGTTTCTGCTTAGCGGCTTATTCAGACCCAACTGAATGTGTATCGGAAACTCCGAAGTGCAAACATATGTTCATCAAATCGGGATACAGGTGTAACCCAAAGGTAAACAAGGATGGAAAGGGAAATACAACTAGTAGCCACCAACAAGAGCCACCAGGCAGATTTGTGGCTTCGGTCGGACGACCTCGTGTTTGGCCAGTTATACCTACTCGTCGTGGTACTTTAAGCCCATGAGTAAATACAAAGGAAGACAAATAGATATGCGGACATGCCCACGATATTCTTTTGTTTTCCATCTGTTTTCGCAAAACTATATGTCCTTCTTTCTATTTAATCATGGGTTTGAAATTCCAAGACGTGTAGCTATAGCTAGTTAATGCCTTGTAAACACGAAGTCTTCTGACTGTAGCCAAAAGTATGCCTGGTGTCTCTTGTTGGTGGCTTCTAGTTGTATTTACACTTACATCCTTGTTTTCTTTCAGGTTACACCAGCATCTAGATATGATGGGCGTATGTTTTCACTTCAGTGTCTTCGATGCACATCTGTTTGGGTCTGATGAAGCCAATAAGTAGAAGCGTAGGTCGCTCGAGCTACCAACCCTTTAATTCCTGCTCTCATTTCTTTATAGCGGACTTGCCCATGATTGCCCTTGGTTGTTCATGTGAGTTGTCTACTAGATGCCACATCTTTTTATCAAAGCAAACAGTGCGATGCGGATAGCGCCGAGCCAGTGTTGCCATTGACAGTCCGTATGGTGTTTAAATTATATAGTAGCTTTGTTTCTGCACACGTATGGAACACTTTTGGAACTGAACGCGCATGAGCATTTTAAAATATTCGTTCAAGCTAAGGCATCCGTAGCTGAAAGTCGGGTCAACCATTCGAGAGAACATTCTGGATGTCTTGTTTCCTTGTTAGTGTTTATGTCTTGGTTTGCATCACTGTTTAGTGGTTTACATTTGAAATCAAAACTTTTGGGTTATAAAGTAAAGATAATTGTATTTCTTGTGCATTTTTAATGTGCAGGTAGTTTTCCATTTTATTATCGTGCCATCAAGAAGTTCGTAATCTTCTGTTTGGCAAAAGCCCAATGAAATTCGCATCAGAAAACCGTGTGCCAAAACTAGCGTATCTTAGGTTACGTTCTTGTTCTCACCATGTCACTGGATGCTTCGAGAAAGAAATATATGTTCTGAGCATTAGTTGAAAATTTTGCTGGAACAAACCTAGTAAATGTGCTAATATTATTATTAGAGGCGCCCACTCGCCGCAAAGCATTGATATAGGTATTGCACAGGGATCAGTTTTTGGTGGTCAAACATTGTTTCTGCAAAACATGAGTGAACAATAAATCTAGTACACAGTTTTGCAGAAGGTAGCACTGCAGACCTGACACAAATTTCTGCCGCAGTTGATTGCTTCCTCAGAGCAAACGATACTTTTTCTATAAAAAGGAATGAGAGGCGCTATCATTCCCTTTCTGGTAAACTGTTGATCAGACGGGAAATTTTAATTTAATTCTTTTGACGCTAGATTGATAGTTTGCAAGAAAATTGACTATATGCGCTTATTAACCTGAAATCTAAACCTTCGGCCCTATAGGCAGGCCAATTAGAATGTATTATTACAACTCAATGTTTTTACAATACCAATAAGAAACCTTTCGCTGCGCTCGAGTAGATTACTTAGACCTATTCTATATGTTTTCCTTGCCCTGTGAGTGGAGATTAAGGTTATTATTATTATCATCGTTGTGGATGATTATATTTTACTGCCCTACCATATTGCAAACTTTTCGAGCCACTATGACTAATGCAGACGTGTTTGATTACCGATTTTATATGACTTTCATCATAAATTCCATTTGACAAAAACGATAAATTATTTGAATTATATTTCGCATTATCCAATTATCCGTTTATACAACTGTGAGGCTATAACTGCATTATTTGTTTATATAAGCCGCTGTGTTCCATTTGGCTGAGTGTCAAACAAGCTACGAAATTATTTCATGTTCATGATCCAGAATGTTTTGACTGATGTTTATACGTGGTAAACAATGAGTAAAATCCAGCGATATTTGTAGTACTTAAGGTTGTAAGGTTATATCGAGTTTTTATGCACATTTACCTAGAAACAGCCAAGTCTTCGCAAGTCGACAATACCAGAGATATCCCTAGCAGGTCGTGTATCCCTATAACTTTTTTATTTTTAGAGATACATAAACGTAATTAAGATATAAGATATATCACATCACTTCCGGTTTAGCCAGAAATGACTATTAGTTTAAATATATACCGGGTGTTCCTTAATGATATGCGAATATTTAAGGGTGTGTATCTACCTGAAAAATTGATTTTAGTTTGCTTTATAAACTAGGGTCCAAAAATAGTTCCTTACAAAAACTCGGGATGTTGAAGTTTTAGGAAAGAAAAAGGAAATTAATATTTTCAGAACCGCTTCAGATATTTCCCTTATGTTTAGTATGTAGTAAAAGTTGATAAAGTTGCATATTTTTCAATGCAAAATTAATTTTTAATTTTAACAGTGGCGTGCGTACGGGTATTGACTTCGATATTTTTTAAGACAAAAATGGTACGCAAATAAAAATTATTTTTGAATTCCCCGTTCAATTTCTTTGTTGCGCCATTTTTGAGTGAAAAAATAAGAACCGTTCTAATGTCTAACTTGCAAAATTATTATTAATTTAATTGGAAAAATTAAACACATCACGGGTAACGAACAACAACAACTGCCAACATAAACATAACATTAAAACCAACGAAATGATTACAAAAATTGTAAGAAGGCCCCCTCCACTTAGTATGCATGCTTCCGCCCTCCTTCTCATGGAATTGCGCACTCGTTGAAATATCCCTGGAGTGTTTTTTATTCTATCACAAGCTGCAACTATTCTTTCTTTTAATTCCTCTACAGTATTAATGGGACTTGTGTACACTAGTGACTTAAGATAGCCCCACAAAAATTAATCTAAACTGTTGAGGTCTGGGAATCTTGGTGGCCATTCTTGGGGCCCACCGCGGCCAATCCAACGATTTGGATACACAACTTGTAAATAATTACGAATCGCTACACTGAAATGAGCTGGTGCACCATCATGCATGTACCACATATTGTTTCTTATTACTAACGGAACATTATCAAGCAGCAAAGGCAACTGTTGTTGAAGAAAATTGAGGTAAGTCTGTCCGTCAAGTCGTCCCGGCAAGAAGAATGGGCCAATAAAGTGGTTGCCAATAATTCCTGCTCATACGTTAAGCGAAAATTGGTGTTGGAAATGGGTTGCGGTTACGGCATAGGGATTTTCTTCTGCCCACAAATGATATTGTGGAAATTCTGAATGGTATAGTATTTCGAAAAATTAGCTTCGTCCGTGAACAGAATCTTTGATTTATATTGCGGATTTTGTGAAACTTTTTGAAGATACCACTGACAAAAGGTCACACGCCTTGAAAAACCAATTGGAATTAATACCTGTACTCTTAAAATATGGTAAGGGTATAACAAAAAATATACTAAAATTCTCCAAACAATTTGATGGCAAATATTTAACTGTCTAGCGATCTTCCTCGTACTCGTTTCAGGATGTTCTTCGACTTCGTGTAGCACTGCTTCAATTTCAGGTGTTCTCACACTTATAGGTCTACCTTCAGATGTTCCTTTTCGGACAGAACCAGTTTCAACAAGACGACGATGAATATTAGAAAAGGTTCGACTATCTGGCAAAGCACGATCGGGATATCTCTGGTGATAAATCCGTCTGGCTTGCCCACCATTACCGTAGGCAAGGCCATATACGTAATGTATTTCCGCCATTTCTGCATTTGAATAATTCACCATTATTAACAAGATTGTAAAAACTAAATAATGCAAAAGATGTCACAGCGAACAGACTTGGATAAGAGAGACTTGTTACATGTCAAAAGCCAGTGACATATTCCAGAGCAACTAGACACTTATTGCTAAATTGCATTCTTCAATTATTACATTAATTTTCTCGGAAAATAGGACGGTTTTTATTTTTTTACTCAAAAATGGCGCATCGAAGAGAAACAACTCAAGAGAGATCATTTGTTTTAAATTGAACTGAGAATTAAGAAATTTTTATTTGGCAAAAAACCATTGGCGTACCATTATTTCTTGAAAAATATCGAAGTCAATACCCGTAAGCACGCCACTGTTAAAGCTGAAAATTATTTTTGCATGGAAAAATATGCAACTTCATTAACTTTCATTACGTACTAAATATCAGTAAAATATCTGAAGCGGTTCTGAAAATATTAATTACTTTCCACTTTTTTCCTAAAACTTCAACACCCCGAGTTTTTGTAAGGAAACATTTTTGGACCATAGTTTATAAAGCAAACTAACATTAATTTTTCATGTAGATTCACACCCTTAAATATTCGCATATCATTAAGGAACACCTTGGATAACAAAAACAATTGAACTGATCAGTAGATTTTATTATAACATACAAGTACGTAAATATCGAAACTGGACAGCTCCCAATACAGAGCGAATTTCAGCTGGATAAGAAACGAAAAATAGCTGGCAAACCTCATACTGCAGAATTTCATATTCCTATCTATGGGTTAAAACTAAAACTCCACGACCTCATAAAGGAAGTATATATAAACTTTTACTCATTTGAATAGAAAATTACATTCCGACCATACTGACGCTGCATTTGCTACCTTTTGACGTCGAAGTTACAAATTGTAAGTGCCATGAATATGATAAAATGGTAAATTTTGGTCACAGAAAAATAGATTTTGTCTTTTGTTGTTTATAGCCTCTTGAGACTTGTTCAAAGTTAGTAAAATTGTATTTATGGTCGTAAGTCAACTTCTTCAATTAGACCAAGTGTGGCTCACTAGCACAGCTAAGAAGGGTAGTTTCTTACCCACAATTTGATACCACACAAAAAAGGATAGTTTAGTTAAAAATATTTATAAAAATTCACATTGATTACCTTATTATTCATTTTGCACATAAAAGCATCAACCGGTATATCCGGTATAATACATATACAGGGTGTCCCAAAATTGAATTGAAATCCAGATGGATCACGACATGCAATATTAGATGGTATTTTTTTTCAAAACTGTTTTTATTAAGTTAATCCCATGCCAATTCTACAAATATCAACTTTTTTGAGCCACGTTTGTTTTAAAGCACTCATAATTGAGCATTCTATCTCGTTCAGCATTATTTTTCTTTCAAATGGCGAAAAAACCACATAAAAGTCATGAAAACTGATTACTTCATTGTAAAAAGGAGAATAATATTAAATCAGAATATTGCTTTTTGAAGAGCATCCACCATATTTAACAAACATATCGGGAAAAGCATTTACCATTTTTAACGTTTTTTTATCGACAGTTGACACTAATGTGTGATCCATCTTTGTACCTAAGTAAACTTACTTACCGAAAAATAATCATAAGCTTCATCACATGTATCAAGGAACTCTTGCGCAATAGGTTCATTTTGGAAATATAAAACATGTTTGTCAAAGTCTCTTTCAAGTCTTAAAAATGTCTTTCCTAATAATACTGGATCGTTTGCGTGATATTTAATACCTTCCATAAGCACCCTGCAACAGAAAAAGATGAAGCCAAGAGAATACTTAATTCAGTTTAGGTCTACAGACTAGGTTAGATGGTAAGCCCTAGTAATGTTATGGTACGATTCCACCAAAATAGTGTTCAGCACATATGTTTACAAACATTTTGTGTGAAACTCCAGCATTGAATGTGCTCACTGCTATCGAATTTATCTTCTGTGTCCACCGGCAAAGCAGTGCATAACTTTTGTAAGCGTACAGTGTAGCACACTTGTGCACGAACATGTTTACCAAGCAAAGTTCTCACTAACTTCAGGTCTTAATATGGATGGGCGGGAATATGTAGTGTTTTGTGCCGCAGCTTGTGTTTTAATAGGTAGCTTAAAAAGAAACGAAGAAGAATACCACGATGTTGGGTGAGACCTTTTCTGCAGCGATGGAATGAAGAAACGAATAGATTTGTAGAAGAAATAAAAGTAGATCCCTTAAGTGGATTTAAAAATTTTACTCGTGTGAAGATTTTGAGTTGCTGGTCAATGCACTTAGTCCTCATATTGCAAAGCAAGACACCAACTACAGAAAATGTGTCCCTGTTTCAATAAGGCTTATTTATAGCTTTTATTGCCCAACAGATAATATTCCATTTATAGGCCAAAATCTTAAATTAGAAATATTACAAAAGCCTAACTTATAAAACTATCTAAGGCGCTCCCGCAGAACACAATTTAGCTCCGAAATAGAACATAAAAATATGTCACAAAACTTACAAATACTATTATAATTCAAACACATAACCCTTCCAGGTGATTTCAAAATCAAATTTGTGTTAGCACGACTGCAAAAGAAAGTAACATTACATCTTGAAACAAAAGAAAATAACAAATAATATATCTGAAAACCCCGAACCTGAAGATTTTGAATCCGCTATTTTCTTCTTTTCTCTTCGGTACTGAGCCAAAATAATTTTCCATTTTCTCATTACCTCAGTCGAGTCACAATTGAAACTTTGAGCCAACTCTTGAGTGGCGTCGTGTTTTTATAATCATGCTGACTGGAATCCCATAGAAGAGGATAAGTTTCAATTGCTTGAATAAATTTTATAATTCTATCATTCGTCCAGTCCATTTTAAATTTCGTAAAAGAAGTGCGCGTACAAACAAATATTTTCAGTCCAGGAGCGGAAGCAATACTGAGTTCGCGAACAACAAGTATGTACTCGAAAACGCGAGTCCACTGCTTGCATTTGTGAGCGCACAAAAGTAACTGATGTTCGCGAACGTTTCCGAAATGTTTGCGCACAATTTGCTATTGTTTGCGTGAGTGAGTCGACCAGAAGAAACATTTGTGCTGTACACTGTGCATTAGAGTGCCGCACAGTTCAGCACACTGGTGGAATCGCATCTTAACGTTAACTATATGCCAGTGGATGCGTCCAGGTAACTGCAGTGCCGATCCATTTGACATCGAATCAAAATATTTGTCAAGTGGACATTGGAATGTCAAATTCGGTGTGAAAATTATACTTTGGCAACCTCTGGGACGCTTTCGTTTCCTGAACGCGTCCATTGTATATACTCATAAACAGTTATTCATTATTTTCCAAGATCTCTCTAGTTGCGGAAATATTGTAGATATGAGAATAGACAAAGACACAATACATGAAATAACAGTTATGATACCTTTCTAGTTTGACCCTAAAATGTTGAAAGGGTGAGGTAAAAATTACATAAAATTAATTTTTTCCATTGAAACAATAAAATTCATCCAATATTAGATGTGTGTTGTGGTAAGAGTATTGTCATAGCAGAATACTGTCATATAAATATAACCGTTGTCTTACAAAATGTAGATGCTCTTACTTGGTGAAATTCATTCACAGAATTGTGCCAATTTAGTCAGTCATACACAAAGGCAGCGGTGGCCGCAGTAGTAGACTCTTCGGTCTCCTGATCAGTCGCCGTGCGCTGTGCGGGTTCGAATCCCGTCCCAGGAGAAATTTTTCTCTTGGCTATGGATGTTGTGATTGTCCGTAGGTGGTAGATAGTCTCTGACTGTCGAACGCGGAGGTACCACCCGGCGGATCTCGTAGGCGGAGCCAGAATTTGTGCATGTTGCATACACACGTGTTCCCTCGCCAGAGTCCGTGTGGCGTTCCCCCTTTCCCCTGTATCCCCTATAGCCCCACGGTACCCAATGGGTGTTTAGGCCTTAGGCCTTCGTGGTAGTTGGAGTATAAAAAAAAAACTTGAGTAAAGGTGGTGAAACAGCATCAGGCAAGACTGTGTGAAATTAAAAAGATATTCTTATTTCGTGCATGGAAAAATTGTGAGCAAAGAGGGAGAGATTCTCATCTCTAGTTTGAAAAAGTCACCGTGGTGGCCGGAACGTAAGTAGTTGGGTTTCATTTGGTCAGAGAAATATGAAACCGAATACAAATCTATATATTTTACTGACAGCAAATTAAATTTTAAAACTAGGATATTTGTCCAGGGAGTAATATTTTATTTTCGAATTTTGAGAACATTTTTTTGCCGCTTTTTCTAAGATCAAAACATTTCCCTTGCTTTGGGGATTGTAGAATAACTGCAATGTTCAAAATTCAGAAGTAATTGGAAGCAATAAGAGGTGGTGGATAATACATCGTGCTGCTAAAAGGTTGAATAGTGCTATTTCCTATAAAGAAATTTATCGCTTATGGTGAGTTAGTTAGGATCGCATTCATCAGATAGCGCTGCCACAGATCGTGCTAAAATGTATACAAGATTATATTATCTGAAGTGAGGGGTACACATTATCTTAGATAATCACATTTTGGATAGACACATCGATATACTCGAGACTAGACGGCTACACTAACATTTTTGCTGGAACTGCACTAGATTGCTTGGTAACTTTTTTTTTATTTGTTTCAGGGTGAGTTATTGTCAACAAACTTTTGCATCTATGTGGTGAGAGGCGTTTTATTTTTGTAGTAATGCTGTGTAGCTTAGATACACTAGTATTTTAATATAATTGGCGTATGCTTATAAAAAAGCTCTTAGTGAACTAAGGTTATCACATACCGACCAACCAACAAAAGGCGTGATTTCATAAAATATGTAGCAAATTCGTTATGTTTAATTAAAATGTACACACCTTAGATCAGTAACCTTTGTGTCAATTTTTGCTATCTTTCTTTATGACCGAAAAAATTGGAATGTGTAGCAGTATGTCAAGAAACTCCGATAAAATTGACAAATTTATTTGAAAATCACATTCCTACTTTCAAAATATATTTGTCGTCAATTTCTACAATATATTCTTGCTTCTTAAGAAATAAGTTACAAACCGTGTAATTCCATATACCTACTGGTCTTGCAGTTGTATCGCTATATCTAAGAGAAGTCATTCGAGATCACAAGAAACCGTCATATAGATAGTTATTTCCACAGAAGAAGGGCTTTTTTTAAAACGGCGACTTTTTTCGCTAAAATTAGAAAATTGCATGCCCTGTTTGCTATGTCTTTCTGACAGCCATAATATATCATTGGCTTTGAGGTCAAAGTGTCTTTTCTAAATTCTTCAAGCAAGGAAATATGTTGAATTCAAAGACAATTATATTCTACCAGCACAAACAACGTACGTTAGGAATCAATACATAAATAAAACAGTATATGCAGACATGTATAGAGTGCAGAATTAAGGCCTCGTATATGCAACTGGATATTAGTAAATTCGGTATGACGATAGGATTTGCTATGTATGTAAGTACGTAAATTAACATTTCCTGCTGGTCAATAGGTGATAACGTTAGCTTATTATTAGATGTATCTGTATTTTATAACAGGTACAGAAAATTAAAAACTGACTATGAATTAACGCTTTAATCATGGGCGCAGTCAGAAGCTTATTTAGGAAGTTTACATATAACATAGGTCAGCTGCTATTCACAGTAGAGTACCGAGTAATAATATAATGTTGCTTTTCAATTAAATCATATTATTCGTACATTAAAACGCCATACATTTTTGGTAATTTACTTGACATTAACACTTTTTTACCGCAAGAAACACAAATTTCACCAAGTAGGAGCATCCGTTTTGACCGTTTGCCTCATTTAAAGTGTGAACTGTGAATAAGCGGAGGTGTCAATGTGTACTTTATATATAGATGCTTCATAGAGGAATAGAAAAATTATTATACGATGAAGCTCATAAGTAGATGAGAAGGGAGATACACGTTGCCCAAAGATGGCTTAGAGTTAAAAAGTTGGCCGCATAAACAATTGCTTAATTCAAATGCCTTCCACATGAAGCTTGCAAAATTGTGGCAGTTTATTCCCATTTTGCCAACAAACGGTTAGCTAGCCGTTTTCGATATCGTACTCATAGCGCTACCTCATCTTTATATTTCTCCCGATCCATTTCTAGCCTCTGTTGTATGTTTTTTGTCCACGATTATGAATTATTCCTCTTTGAAGCTTATTTCTATTCCAGACAGTAAAATTATAAGCCCAAGATGAACAAGCTGAATATTGCTTGGGAACATACTCTTTTTAGCAGCTTGTTACAATACTATCATATTACACGGTGATATTGAATTTGAATTATCATATATACTAATAGCCCTCAACGAATTCGAAGAGATTAGAACGAGCCACGCCTATATGTTTAATGTACGTTTGTCGCCAAAATTGCGTAGTTTTAGTGCATACTTTCGATTCAATTGACTACTATTGCCTACCAAAGTAACAACGTTGTGTCTACCTTCATAAGTCTTGTGCCCACAACTATTTGTAAACTTTAAAAAACACTAAAATGAGAATAGTATCCACTTTCATTCTGACTACAGACTGAGTTTTTGAAGACAAACAAAGCGTAGGCTTGCTCCTTCTACCTAGTCTGAATTCGTTAAAATAATGTATTAGCTACACTTAAGATTTGACACTGAAAATTGAGTCTTTCGTATATTGTGATGCAATTTCAGCTTCCTTCTATATTCCACGAATATTAATATAATTCTAAATAAAAAATCAAAATGGTAGAGCTTTGCTACGATTAGGTATTACGTTCGGTGAAACTCTGCAATTTCCTTGAAGTTTCCGTATAAGAGATCTGCATTATCCTTGATTACTTTTGGCACTTTTCCAGGTTCTTCCGGAAATGTGAAATATTTCTGAATAACTGAGTCCATATCTCTCACGAATTCTTGCTCGGTTTCGATCAGTTCTTTCACCACAGCCCTGAAAAATATTGGATAACTTCAGTTTCATTTCTAGAGTAACATTTTTCACAAAATTATAATACCTAACGATGATACGTCTACTGCTTGTACTGTATAAACCTTCATCGATTGAATATGCACGTTATAATGCTTTGGAGTCGAACTTTCACACTCAATCGCTCTGATTTAGTATTGTGTGGACTCTCACATTGAGCTCTAATGTTTGAACAGTCACTAGTGGTAGGATCACTTTGCCTTTAAGTCAGTCTTTTCTTACGTTTGTATCGCCTCCCAGTGATACTACCACTCTGATGTCTGTATACCTTGGTTCCCCAGGTTTATTATGATCTGTTTGCTTTCCGTCTCGGTGACCATAACTAACGGTATACAATGTTTCGCGCTAGTTGGCAACCATCGGTATGGTACAAGTCTAGTCATTGGAGAGAGACAACGAAAAGCAAACAAACGAAAGAAGGACTGCACAAGATCTCAGTATAGTAGTGGGCGAAGAGGTGATACTGCTATATATACTATATATATATACTATATATATATACTATATATACTATACAGGGTGTCCGCAAAGTTGGGGTTTTCCTTTTCAGAAACAACTACCCTTGAAATAACAAAGGTAATGTGTAGTGAAACGAGGGCGACCAAGTAAAAAAATAATAAAGGAAAAAGTACTCACTCTCCAGTTGACGAGAAGGGCTAAGTACGTCTCTGCCCGAAATCATACCGCTCCAACAGAAAATGAAATCAGCTGAAGCGCTACCGAGCAGACGCATAAACCACATTGATTGTCTTACACTTAATGGCACATCTTCTAACAAGGAAGGCAAAATGTTGCGTGAAAGGTCTAGGTATTGCATCCCGTCCAATCGATTTGGGAGAATAAATGGTCCAATGAGCATACCGTTCACCATGCCAGCCCAAACATTCACCGAAAATGTTTGTTGAAAATGACCAAATATGACTGTTGCGAAAGTTATTCACCCCATTACGCGTGAACGTAGATTCGTCTGTCACCAATATGCACTTCAAAAAGTCCGGATTATTGTCATGTTGATGCAACAACCACTCACAAAACCGCACTCTTGCTGGAAAATCGTCAGGTTGAAGGGCTTGTACACGTTGGACGTGAAACGGATACAGCCCCTCTTCACGCAGCGTTTGCCACACTTTAGTTTTTGATACTTGCACTTCTCTAGCCACCTCTCTAGTGCTTGTTGTTTTTTGAAACGCAATCGATTATACGAGTTCGTTTACCTCTAAACGCGTGACCGTAACCGTCGGTTGAAGGTTGCATACTAACCTGACACACTGACCCCGACCCAGTTCTGAAGTCGGGTTGAGACCTTGTATCAGTTGGGGATATCTCGGCGGGTCGCGGCTACAGGACGGTATTCAGATATTTTTGATGTTGCAGAGCCCTTTATCTCGGTTCCCTTAAGACATTGGTGTATAGGGTACTAAGAAAAATTGCTTATGTTTTCAAGATCTACACGTCGTGTAAAGGAAAACACCAACTTTGCGGACACCCTGTATATACCTATGAGTAGTTCGCAAAACGCCGACCCTATGTCGGTAAAAGGAAACTCAATAGTTAACGACATCTCTGAATGACAGTCCGGACAAATCTCCACATAGGCGTCTCGTCTCTCAGGTAGTACTCACTGACAGCTCATTTCTTACTACGTTGTATAGGGTTGGTTATGCAAAAAGATTACATTCAGCCTATTTTTATGCAGCTTCTACAAAGCTGTTAGCGTGGTGCGTACCTACTTCGTAGTCATCTTTAAGACGAGAAGCCTATAAGCGACAGTTCTTTATTTCATTGAAGCGGACTGTCAATTCCGCGGTGTCGGTAATGTCACCTCTTCGCATCTCTGATGCTCTAGATAGAGCATAAATTGTGTAATATTAATGTATTCTACCTCAAGATAGTCAACTTGATGGTACATTCGCGTGTCTCACAAAATTACCCAGCGTCATCTATGAGAATTTGTCACAGCTGTTTTTCTATTTATTGTATATACTTTGAAAAGGTTTGTGCCTCATAGATGCGCTGTAGTCACCTATATGCTTGTATATGCTGATACAGACAGCGCCCCATTCATGAGTCACAAACCCTCCCAAGGTGTATATAGCAAATAGAGGAACAGCGGTGATAAATTATCATAGATAATGTTACGCTATCTCATTTTATCTCATAAATTTTTTTGTGCACGCGAATACAGCACTAGGTTGGTTACCTACAGGTAGAATACGTTAATCAATGCGTCAGGGGCACAACTACAGGGCAAGATTCAAACGTTACATAGAGAATCAATATGTTTCAGTATCATGTATTGATATGACACAGTATACGGTAAAGGTCAAAGTGAATAAAGTAGTAAATTGTAAAATGATGTAACAGTGATAGACAGAACAAGTACTTCACTTTTATACGTATACGTGCTAGTGTACGACAAACATGTGGAAGATGTGTTATGAGCAGGATGAATCTTCTTTATATAAATAATTTTTAAATCTTCCGCCAATTGATCAGGAAAAATAATTCATCCTGCCAAAAAATAGTATAAGACGTACACGCACGAGAAAGACTTACTGACGCCTGAAGACGGCATCACCTGGATCCCCATTTTTACTTATAGCAGGATCATCTAGCGTTTGAAGAACTTTACCTGGCACCCAGCCCTGTTTTTTGTCACCGCTCACTTTTTTTACAAGATATCTATGAAACAAGTTAGTTATTGTGACTTAAACTTTAAACTGGTTTTGGGGTAAATTCAAACATTTCTATACTCTGCAGAATCTTATAGCATATCGCTAAATTATTGCCTTGTACCAGTCTGGAAACATCGAGATATCTATAATTCAGTTAATTCATTTTTAAATGATAAAGCTTTAGATCTATCAGTTACATTAATTCAACCAATATTCATATTTCGGATAGACGATGTTTCCAGTGTCTTGTATACATAAACTCGTGTTGCTTTTCCTGTATTTATACTGTCCGTCCTAAAAATATTCCTACCATTTTTTAAACTACCTTGCATTTCGGTAAACTGAAATTGATTTTTGATACTTTCGGTAGAATTGTAGCACATATGACTAAACATTGCTAACATCCATTGTACCTTCTAGTAAGCATGGGTACATTTTTACATTAGCATTATGTTTCTACGCAAGGGTATCTAGATTGCAACACGATTTATATTTTTGTTTAACGGAATTCACTACATTCAAGTGTTTTTAATATTCATGTTAATAACCATTTCTATGGAATGAACGCGAATGTGTACTGTATACTCACTTAGCAGCTCCTGAAGGATCGTGCGTATCAAGTAGTTCGACTACGTCCCCATCTTCAAGAGTGAGCTCCTCAGGGCTTGTGGAGTCGTATTTTTGGGTGGCGATGAGGAGCAGCCCGTTGACCTGAGAATAGAAAAAATTCGTCAAGTATGTTAACTCTGTACTACCCACGCAATTCTGGACCAATGGACTTTGTATATGCACTATGTAAGGTATTTGAGAAAACTTTTGTCCGCTCTGGTATCTTTATCGTTCGACGTCTATGAAAGCTGTTGTATCCTGATATAAGGTCGTAGAAGAGAATGAATATCAGTGAAAAATTTATTGTGGATTTAATTTTTTGAAATTAATTTTTTTTATATAATCGAGAATATCGTTCGTACGTTGTGGTATTATTTATTCCACGAAATATTTTCATATTTGTAGAAGAGTAGTGAACGTGTACCTATTATTTTACATCTGAATAACTACAGTTCTAATATTGTCACCGTACCTGATAAATTATATTGCTACACCATCCGTCAGCCCGCTACAACCCCCCACCCCCTAATTTTTTACCCCTCAAAAATTAAAAAAAATGGTCTGCAGCCTCTGAAAGGTTAAATAACGAAATTAGATCGATTTTTATGAGACTTAGTTTTTGGCCTTCAGCTCCGCCGCCACTGCACCGATTTTCAAAAACTACAAAGCTTTTTCGTCCTTGGTATAGTGGTGACCCTGTATGAAAATTGTTTTGTTATAAATTTTATTATTTTTGGACATTCGTGATGCATATATCATATAACATCCAAAAAACATATTATTAAAATTTGTCAAAATAGATTGATTAGTAAAGTAAGGCTCATAATATCGGATATAGTTCAAACGCTCCCTTCCCTTCTTTCTCCCTCACTTCTTTCCCTTACATCTTGTTTAGTTTCTGGGCCGCCAGACCTGATAGACTAATGACAGACTCAGACATTACAGTTACTACGGCCTAAAGGCAAGCAACGATGAGTAGTATAGGTCAAAGGCCTTAACAACTTCAACAATATATCGAAAGTAGCAATCTAGCAATTTATAGAGATCGCAAGCTTGCTCAATACTAAAGGTCACTTCAAATAAAGTCCGCGCTTCTACAAGAGCCATTTAGCTACTATTGGCACAGAACTGATGTTACTTTTGGCTATGCTTTTTTTGTTGAAGCAAAATCAAAATCATTATGTAGCTGTAATAGATATCTGGCAGGTCCAACAGTTAACTTTTTATTTTATGAGTTCTATTCTGATATCTTTTTTGCTCGACATAACTTCCAATTACTCTCATAAGAACACAAAGTAGTCATATCTTGATCTTGATGCGAAGCTCCAACATCATTCATATTCTAGACTGAAATTCCTACGGAATTACGAGTATATATTCAGCTAGAACTACGACTACAAGTTCGCTGTCACATGATAAAACTGTCGTTGTTCAAACCAGCTATAAAATTACGAATACTGCTGCTAATCTTAAGCCGCGTACAGACCGAAAATCCAACGCCGAGCAAACGAATTCAAGCACATGTGACGTTGGCGTTTGTTGTTGGGAGGTATTGGAATGCGCTCGTCTACACGTCGTCTACATTTAAAATTTAGTTTTGAATTGGACCGCGTTGGGTTAACTTCCGTGCTAATGTCGAGCGACGAGTTTCCTCTCATCGGATGTGGACAACGACGAAATACTAGAAGCGCATCAAATCCTGTTAGAGCAAATCAAACCTCCATTTGATGTACCGTTCAAGGAGCGAACGCTTATGTTGGCTCGCGCCGTACAGACCGATTCGAATGCCTCCAAATCTGTAACCACATGTGCCCTGGCTTGCGCTGGAATCTCGGTCTGTACGCGGCTTTATCTAACTTCAATTTGAAATATGATGTATCTATATATATATAATCTTTCCATAACATGTTCCCTTCTAGTTTCTGTTTTTTTTAAATACTCGTCATTTTATCTTAATACGCAAAATCGCCTTCAGTATATGCAGTGTCTAGAAGGTTAGCGTGACTTGTCTTTGAGTACGGTGAGATTCCTGCACTCGTACTCAAATATATTCCGCGGAAGCAGTGGCGTACGGCTACCTCTGTGACCCTCTAAAATTTTATTTCCACTTTGGTGACTGACTGCAGAACCGTCTACCACCACTTTACATCATTGTTTAACAAAGTCTCTTTAATTTTTTGTTAGTATTTTTGCGATAGATCACGGCGAGTTCCAAGCATATCAGGCAAATAGTAGCACGTGAACAAATAGCTTCGAACCCGTTTTAAGAATTTTATTTGTCACTATGCTATTTTTGCACCCACTATCAGCGTAAATAGAATGTATTCCTTGCATCAATTTAATTTATTGAGACATAGGCGTCAGTAAGGGGGAGTAGGATGGAGCTACTTGTTCTGCTACGCCTTCTATGGTATACATATGTCGCCTGCAGAAATACTTCTCCAAAGTTAAACCATCAGTTACAAAAGCTACTTGAAACAATAGGATCCTAAAAATTTCTTTTGGTCTCAGTAATACAAGCTGTCCCAAAAGTCATGGATCAAACAAAATGGGGTGACAGGGGAGTCATTTTCAATCAGAAAAAACATACGTGTCTTTATCTGATTTTTAAGCCGTCTCCATTTTGAAGAGTTTAGAGAAAATCGCTACTTTTGAGACGTTAGTATGTTATTCGCAAGTTATATTTTGTTATATGTTATCAAATAATGTAGAAAAGATCTCTTAAAAATGAGCACTGTAAGGGATGGCAGCATTTTATAATATAAATAGGATGCTAAAACATGCCTGGGATGGTGAACTAACGCCTATGCTATAAAGGAGTTGCAGAAACAATGGCGTACTCATAACACGAGTGATTCTGTTATTGCAATTTGACTGCAAGACACCGTAGTCACTACAAGAATATGTAGAGTTGCACTTTATTTAAGAATTGCGTAATGACTTGCTGCTGAAGAATATCGAAAGATATATCCCAGAAGAGCAAATATTCCAGACAATCGTACGGGAAAAATGTATGGGAGACTAGTGATAATAGAAGACCGAGCATCGATGTAAATGTATGTACGTATGTAATGTAAGTTCTATAATATACTAAGTGACATATAAATCCGAACATCCAGTTTGAATGGTTTTATTCTAATAAAATTTTCTATAAGTACTTAATGAAGCATAATAAGTAAATGATAAAAATTTCAAAATGATTGCACTGCTTTAAAGCCGTTTGACCTTTAATAATGTGTGGATGCACCCTGATGTGCTACGCATTCTCCAACGCGCCTAGGCATGCTTCTGATCAGGTGGTCAATGTCCTCCTGTGGTATCTCATTCCAGGCAACCTCCAACTCCTCTCGAAGTGCTTCTAGAGTCTGAGGAGTACGTTGCAAATTGAGCAATCTCCTACCCATCATATCCCACACGTGCTCAATTGGGGATAAGTCGGGAGATCTTGGTGGCCATGGTAACAATGTGACATCATTATGTTGAAAGAAGTCTATTGTGACTCTTGCAACATGTGGTCGGGCATTATCTTGTTGGAAAGTTGGATCTGCCAGGGTGTCAAGATAGGGTAAAAGATGGGGTTCTAGAACTTCGTGGATATAACGCTGCGCGTTCATGTTACCTCTGATGAAGATTAAAGGTGACCTGGAACCATAAGCTATAGCACCCCAAACCATAACTCCAACAGTGTGATGAACATGTCTTTCAACAAAAAACTGTGGATTCATCCTTTCACCACGACGCCTTCTAACCCTGGCACGACCATCGTGCTTGCCTAAACAAAATCGAGACTCGTCACTAAAAACAATACTGTTCCATTCCTGATCCCAGAGTGACCGTTGTCTGCACCACTCTCAAGGCGATTACGTCGGCGTTCTCGAGTTAAAGGGCCGTATGAAAACAAGCCAAAACTTCTCATTCGTCGGTAAACACTTCGCATGCCAATAGGTCTTCCGTGTTCTGCAAACCATTCATTTGCAATGGACCTGGTAGTGGAGAAACGGTCCCTTAAGGCCAATAATCTTAGGCGGCGATCTTCACGGTCTGTTGTTCTACGGCGGCGTCCAGTGCCCCTTGCTCTTTGCGTACGGCTTTCTCGAAGCCATGCCTGACAACACCTAACCACAGTGTCTACACTTCTTTGCACTCTAACTGCATTTGCCCGAAAAGAAGGTCCAGCTTCCCGAAGTGCCACTATGCGGCCCCTATCAAACTCACTAAGTTGACGAAATCGTACAGGTCTCCGTACTATAGGCATCGTAACGGATCGTAAGGATGTCAGGAACCAAAATCCGGCAACGTCGATTCTTTACTGCGGCTGAAATATTCATTTTTAGAGCGTTAGTGAATTAAAAAAAGCAGTATAAAAACCGGAATTTCCAACTGATAAGGCTGAAATTTTTTTTACTTGTTATTACAGTAAGATAAATACATTCACCAACTTCTATTAAAATAAAACCATTTAAACTGGGTGTTCGGATTTATATGTCACTTAGTATATATCTCGTTGAATTCAAAAGCCATGCAAATTCTTACCTTACGGAACTTGGGCATACATGCTATGTTAAACATACGCACAGAAAGACGAAGCATCCGTTTTCATCCTCGATATAACATTCACAAAATAACGTTCGTTTTCCGATCCACAACTAAGAGCCGTATTGTCATTGCTACAATTGTAGGACGCCTTTATGACCTACTTGATTGCCATAGCAGTTTCTCTCCTTCAGAAAGGCTGGAGTATTTCTAGATTTCACCTGTTCCGTGTCAGCGTCAACGCTCTCCTAATGTTAAGTTATGTGTTCTTTCCAAATTGTAGGAAATTTCAGAAAAAAAGGTCACAGAGATCAAAAGCGTGGACAATTTGATGCAAACAGCTATTTGTGACATAACCTAGACACGGAAAAGTAGAAAACTATGGAGGCCATAAAGGCGTCCTACAATAAATTGTAGGAACGACTGACGATACTGCTCTAAGGCCCGTATCGTCAGTCGTCCCTACAATTGTAGGGCGCGTTTATGGCCTCCTTGATTGTCATACTCCTTTCTGTCCTTCAAAAATTTCTAGATTACACTTGTCCCGTGTCAGCGTCAGCGCTCTCCTATTGTGAAGATATGTTTTCTTTTTAAATTTTAGGAAATTTCAGGCTGATAAAACATGATATAACTCAAAAGCAAGCACAATTTGATGCAAATAGATGTTTGCGACATAACCTCAAAATAGAGCGCTGACACGGAGAAGTAGAAAACTATGACAATCAAGGAGGCCATAAAAGCGCCCTACAATTGTAGGGACGACTGACGATACAGGCCTAAGACAAGCATGGTGACATAACAAAAAGCTGTGAAAAGAAAAGAGCCAGGCGACAGGAACATGCAAGTACCTGCCAATCCTTCTTTGCTTTTGTGTGGCTTGGATGTCGATTACTTATCATTTTTAGTTATCTCTGAACCAGAGCGCGCTTACAATCCCGCGGCTCTCCACGATTCAAACCCGTATTTCCAAGAAACATTTTTTGGTAGTGTACGCTATATTTGATCGAATCTTGGTGAAGCAAGGTCGACAGTACATCGAATTATACGTAGAGAGCTAATGCACCTATTCCACATTCAATGTATGCAGCTACTTTTTTCAGAAGACTACCCAAAGAGTCGAATTTTGCAGAAGGATACTCCAACAATTCGGTCCTGACCCGCAGTTTTTTAAAATAATATTATGGATGGATGAAGATAGTTTTCGAAAAGTACGCATTTAGAACAATCATAATATACAGCATGGGCTCTATAAAATCAACACCGATTTGGAGTCAGCTTATGGGATAGACTAGCGAATAGTAAATTCATTGGCCGATTTGAATAATGAGAAAGAATGTGTCAGAAACTTATTTAAATTTTCCTCGAAACATTCTACCATATTAGACGACATGCGCTTAGAACAACAATGGGGTTGCATCATGATCGGGCTCCTCCCTCAATTCAGGCCAGTTTAAGGTTTTTGAAATGCACCCATTCTGGACGATGGGTACCTAGGATCGATTTACATCCTAAAATTGACTGTCCGTCTGTTCACTGTTACTTCATTCTATTCGGAATGAAGAAGGTTGAAAATCGCAGTTTTAGTAAAAGCGGAATTTTTGAGATTGATGAATTTTGCACCATTTTGTCTCGCTTGCGCAAAAACCATTTAGGGTACTTCATGAGCTAAAAGATATTTTTCTAAGGTGATAATATTTGGAAGTTTTCCCAATTATGGACACTTTATCCGCCTACTATTTTTTCTACAGTCTTACCTGAATATGCTCTGATATTTTTGAAACAGACAATTTTACGGTTTAGCCGATTGTTATGCCTACATTAACTGGACTAATTCTTCATTTATGACATATTGCAATGGTACATTATTTGGGGACATATCCTGTGAAGCTGATTGAAGAATAACAAAACATAATTTCGAAAAAAAAGAGTAGCCTCAAAAGTAGCGATTCTCCACAAACTCCTCAAAATGCCCAGTCAAAAATCTTGCATAATCGAAAGACATACGGTTTTTCTAATTGCAAATGATCCCTTCCCAATCATCTCCTTTCGTTTGATTAATGCGTGTAATGAGAACAAGATGCCATCAAAGCCTTATTCGAGTAACCACCATGAGGAAAAGTGAATTTATTTTGCGCTCCAATACCATAATAAAATGTAAAAAATTAGAAATGGCAGCCATGCAAACGTTGTTAATACACGACGGACTAAATTTGTAACAATACCCATCTTATTTCAGATCTTTTTGTTACGTTTCTATTACTTAAAACAAGATTCACGAAGATTAAAGTTTTCGAAAAAGCTTTTGTTTGATAAATGTCATAAACTAAAAGAAAAATTTAAGCGATCACGGCATTTTCCACGCTTATCAATGAGATACATAATATAACTTCCAAGAAGAAAAAATAACACCATCGCAGTTTAGTGTCGTTCTGACAGAAGTGCCAAAATGATTCCCGGTAGCGTGTTTTAAAAATAGGGCTTAAGCACTGGTATCCATTTATTAGAGGTTAATTAATACATATGTTTGATACACATAGTTGGAGAACTGATTTATGTGTATTATCAATTAATGCTCACGTGGGATGCACCAAAATAATACCAGATGATACTTCCAAAAGCATTTAATTTATTTCTAATATTATACATGGTAATATAAAATAAGTAGATTATATACGCCGATCGCTTTGAGAATTACACCATTTTTTTATTTATACGGTTGGTTGTCGGAAAAAAGTTTGAATATATGTAGTTGCAGTGCTGTCAAATTTCTATAGAGAGATAAGTTAAATAATAGCGTAACTCATTATTGAGACATTATTCTGAAACTTGAAGTATCAACTCAATCATAAATAAAGTGGAAAAACACTTACGACTTGCGATAAATTTAATAGTTTATTACATACGGTTGAGAAGGCTTTTATTATCCTCGCTCATTGTATGTATATATATGATAATATTGGAACACTTCTTCACCCAGGTATGTATAGAATTTCTGGCACTACTAATGATGATATACTCGTATTACCTCATTTAATTTAATTAGACTTTGAAATATATCAGATCTGAGAAATGTATGAACATCCGGCAACACTGTCCGATTAAAGCACACAAAATGTTTGTATCTTAGAACGGTTTGTAGAAGAGGGATGCTCCTTCTAATTGATTTGAGTCCGACAAAGATAGAACGACACATCATTCCTTTCCCACTGATTTTCAAATACTCCAATTTGTTGAATAGCTTCATTTATAAAATAGACCCTGTATTGATTTGTAGAAAACAATAGTTATTAAAAAATTTCAGAAATGGTTAAAGTATTCAATAGAGTTCATTATTTACCTAGGGATTTTTTCATTTCACTATCATCCCTAGAAGGGAGAAGTGTAACTTCTCCGTAGATAAATGCAGAAAAACGTTTTTTCTTTGGATTTGCAAGCTACGTAAATGAAAATATTTGAAAAGGTGATTTCGAGGAAGAGTCACTTATTCTGAAAAGTCTTACTTTAAAATTACTGCGTCCATTATTCGATTATAGGTTTTTGGTTTTTGACACAGTTTTTGCACCAACATATTTTATTTGCTAAGGCAAAAAAATAAAACATTATTACTCAAACCTCCAAACATATAATTTACTTAATCATTCATTTCTTTTTTTTCCGTCTTTGATTCAGGTTAATAATTTTTACTTTTACTTGGTTTTGGAAAGTATGCCTTTTTCTTGTTTTAATTTTTACTTTCGACGTAATGAACCAAATCTGTTTGTGGATAATAGTGTATACTTTTGAACATCTGCTAGCGACTATATGGTTAAGTGTAAGAGTAGCAGCATGCTAAACTACGCCATGTAAGTCTGACATTTGGCTATACTACAATGTAATTGTGGATAAATAAAGACGTCTATTATTATTATTATCTTTTAACGTTATATGACATTTCTGTTGACTGGTGGTCGATCTGTCAACCGTTTCTTTTGATATTGTTTTATATTATGCGAAGGAAATTTATTAACGAAAAAATAAAATCGCATAATGTTCCCAATTTTTGTTTCTCTACGTTTTACGAGTTTTGAATGAATTTTGAACGTGGCAAAAAAATCGTTCGGAGGGGTCATTATTGAGAAAAAAAAAATTAACAATCTAATCCGTCATTTATTTTGGTGAAGCTGAACATCTGAAATTTGTTATTTGTACAAATATGTTTGGAAATCTTAAATTGAGTATTGTATACAAGCAAGACAAGAACAAGGAGTAAGTACCTGTAAGTTTTGCACTTGCTTTTCGTCCAAAACATAAGCTCTCTATTCATCGCTCGTAGAATTAGCTACTTGTATGTGCGTAATTTGAGAATATATGACGGTGAAATTTTTATTGCGATGAAGTTCACAGGGCCAAAAATTCTTTAATTAGGTATTAACGGAAATTACTGTCACCAGTCTCTAAAAATAATAAACGGAAAACTCTGAACTGAACCTTCCGAACGACATGTTTTCACGTAACCCTGTAATAACGCCTATAGCATAGAAATAATTTAGAGATTTTTTGACGGTGTGATATGAAACTATTAGTGCTACTGGATACATGTTCCAATATTATTGATGTTAAAATCTCGTAGAAAAATAGATTGCTTAGGTAAACAACTATTAAGACATGGTTTTTACTCAGTTTTGGTTAAATAAGCTTAAAACTACGCTGCTATAGTTGAACCAAACGTCAATTCATAATAAGCAATTCATTGGATAGGTCACCTGAAAAATTATCGTTACATGCTTTTATTCAAGCTCATTAGCAATACACAGTTATCTATAGCATAGGAACAGTTTGGTTATTCAAATGACAACGGTGTTACGGATCTTAAGTCAATTACAATTCTACTTACAGCATGAAGCATCTTTAAATAAAATTTACGCAACAGTAACTTGATGAAGTATCTATATGAGTTTAATGAGCACACTATATTGGCTATCCGCAAAATCTGGATCAATATCCGCTTGACAAGATCCTATCGATAATATTAATAAGTCGCCGCATTTGATCAAATTTAATTATAGATAGGATATTATTAAACTGCATACTTTGAACGTTTTGCGCATTCAGCATTTGAAGAGCAATTTTATTTTGAATAAGCATTTTGTTAGTCACGTCTTGTTTACTATCATATGCAAGTTTTATATTAATTTTTGAATAATAACAAAGCGCCCTCTGTGTTGCGGAATCTCTATTTATCAGGAATTCAAACCCGAGAGAATGTCACAAAAATACAAACATAAACAATTACCGCGAAAGTGATTCATTCACGTAGTTTTCAATTTATGAGTAATCCGTTTTCCGTCCAAATGCAATTTGTAATGTCATAAGTAATTTATGCGTTAGTTTTTCGGAAAAGCACCACAATTCATGCAGAGTAAAACACAAAACATCCAATCTATTTATAAACAATCTCATCGCTCAAAATTACAGAATACATACCATATTTCTAGCGCGAGTGTAAATTTAACGCTAGCAGTCAGCGAGCCATAGGAACTACTAGGAGCATGATGTTCAATTGAATTGGTCTATATACAGACTGGGTCAGTCAATCCAACTAAATATCATACTGTTGGTATACTGCCAAAGCGAAATATATGCTAGGGGTGCCAATTCTTTTTCGCAGCGTTGTTGATTTAAGATCGTGCCGGGGTTTCTCAGCGTTAATCAATGCAGCTTTTTTATTAATAACTCCAGCTTCCGTGAGAGCGTCGTCGAACATACTGGCGGATGTACGGAAATTGTTTGTGTGTACAGAGCCGACTCAGTGTACGAGAAAGCGTTATATTGCCCACAAACCGTTGTTACGATCCATTTTACTTACCACGCCTCTGGCACGGAAGTATTATGATCGCGGAAATGAGATATACGTGCTAATGCTATATGACATGTAAATCACGAGAAACAGCACTTCTATACAGGGTGTAAACGTTATGATAGTCATTATTTAAATGGGTAATAAAGGGGGTTAAAAGAAGCTAAAAGTTTCATATTATTATTATTATTATTATTATGTCTTTATTGAGCATTGTTATATACAATGCAGAAATCTGCAACAGGGCGAAGTCTAGCCTAAGCTACTCTACTTAACCCTAAATAAAAGCTAACAATGAAGAAAGCCACAGATAATACATAAAATGCAATCATCAGAAGTGATAAAATACAAAATAGCATAGAAAATATGAGATAATTTGAATGAAAATAAACAAAAGCCTAAGACACAAAACCGCAAAGCGAAGAGTATATAATCAAAAACTATTGAACTATCCATTACATTGACTATTGTAATAAAATTGCCTAACCAGGACTTTAAACATCGGTACAGAACTAAACTTAAGCGCGTCATCGATACTATTGTATATAGTAACAGCATTATATGAAAAAGATTTTCTAAATAAAGATAAACGAAACTTAGGAAGAGAAAGTTTATTAGTGAACCTCGTATTTAAATCATGCAAATCACGCCTAAAGACTAATTTTCTTTTCAGGTAAGCAGGGCTCTGTGATGATAAAATACGGTGAACTAAAATAGAAGTACAATATTTATGAGTATATTCCAGTTTTAACCATTTTAACTCATTTATTTTAGCTGAGATTCGATCAAACTTTTTGAGCCTAAAAACAAATCTACAACAGCAATTTTGTACCTTTTGAAGTCTGTATTTCAAAATAGAAGGGATAATAAAGCGTGATTGCATGATTTAAAATAGGTAATACTAGGCTCTCTGAGAGCTTTTTACGTAATTTAAAATTTAAAATACCACCATTTCGATACAGTAGCCTTAAAACTAGGTAAGTCTTTTTCACTAATAGTGAGACGTACTCTTCAAATCTGAGCTTACAGTCGAAAATAACACCAAGATTCTTTGCACTATTAACTACTGAGACTGATTTTCCATTTAATGTTAAGTCGATATGCTGCATAAAAATTTCATAACATGGCGGAGAGAAGATAACAACTTGACATTTATCTGGATTGAGGTTTAAGTTGTGATTAAATGAATATTTTTGAATATTTTCTAAATCTTGATTAATATAACCAGATGCGGTATTTATAAATCTAGGATCGAACGACAGGTATAATTGTGTGTCATCAGCATAACCTTGTATCTTGCAATAAGTGATAGTTTTAAAAATATCAGACGTATATATAATAAATAGCAAAGGTCCTAATATGGAGCCTTGAGGGACTCCAGAAGTCACAGGCTGGAAGTCAGAATACGAGCTATTATCAACCACAACACATTGGTAACGGCCCTGAAGGTAAGATTTGAAAAGTCGGCAGCCCAATTGATTTATACCATAATATCGTAACTTTGCAAGAAGTAGAAGTAACATGGGGGTCAAAACCGCATTTTTTTAGAGAAACGCGACTTTAAAGTAAAATAAAATCTGACAACGCCGCAATGCCAGACGCAAATTACGACGGAACGCAGTGTAAATAAAGGTGGAGTTTGTTATTTTTGCTCTTAGATATTATTTCATTATGTGATAATGTACTCGTAAAATGCAAACAATTAAAGAAAACGGACTTACCACTAACTGTCTCAGCGCTTTACCTGGTGTGTGAAAGTTTATTGAACACGTATTAAAAAAAAAACACTTCTAAATAGGGAACACAATTTTGATACATACATTGTTTTTCTTTTTAAAACGCTCACTGCACTTTTTTTTGTAATTAAAGAAGGTGTTCAGAATGTCGCCCTCCACTTTCCACACAAGCTTCATTACGACGAACCCAGTTTCTTCTTACTCTAGGTCCTCGAAGTTCTCCATTTATTATTTCAGCTGCATTAGCATTTTTTTCCCGAAGTTGTGCGTCAGTTGTTATTGGGCCAGCCCCATAAACCATCCCTTTAAGTTCAGGAGATCTTGCTGGCTATTTTCGAGGTTCAAGAACATTTCGACCGATCCAGCGATTTGGATAATGTTCATTCAAATACTGAACGACGTGGTTCCCCGTCATGAAGAAACCACAAATTCTGTCTCCGTTGTAATGGCATATTGTCTAAGGTCTGTTCCAAAAGTTCTGGTAGGTTATTGGCTAGAAAGCTAAGGTATGCTTCACCTAACAACTGATCGTCAAGAATACCCGCCCAAATATTTATTTTAAAACGTTGTTGGAAATGACCTTCACGATTGGTATGAGGATTTTCTTGAACCCACTTGTGAGTATTATGGAAATTTGATATCCCGTCACGCGTTAAAGTACATTCGTCCGTCGCTAGAATGTTTTTAAAAAAATTTGGATTTTCAATGTTGTTGTGCAGAAACCACTGACAGAATTTTAGTCTGCGAGGATAGTCTTCTGGTGACATGGCCTACAACCTTTAATGTTTGTATGTTTAGCCTAAACAGCGAATCTGATACCTTCTTCGCGAAAAGCCATTAACAACGAATTGTTTTATGAATCAAACTCAGTTCTATGTTACTTCTGAAACCTCCACTACAGTTGTCTCTTTCATTATCTCACCGATGACAATACTGGAAACAAAATACTAAACTCCTCTATATTTTTACTTGAAGTATTAACTGTCAAAAGATAAAAATGCTGCTAATATCCTTATCGGATCATGATGAAGAGAGGTCCACAAGCAAATCTTATTTTTCGTAGTGATGAACCGAGCTCTTGGCTTGAATATTTACTGATGCAAAAAGAGAAAGATAAGAGGAGGTAAGATCACGTCCATTAATTATCATTAATCCTTGATCGATGTTAACGGGTCTATTTAAAATTTGTTCCTCCTGCTCTACGGTAACCTGTCTTTCACGATTGCGAATATTAGTGGGTTGAACACTTCCTGTTGAAAAAGTATCGAAAAAATTAAAGTCTTTGGTACACTTGCACAAATGACGAGCTTCACCGTAAACTAACAACATGTCGGCGAACTCTTGATTCGAGAACATTGTAAATAAACACGACGACGTAAGCGAACAAAAACAAAACAACATACTAACCACCATTACCGTTTGCAATCGATTGCCGGTTCGATAAGAGTGATGAATGACCGACGCGCTGTTATCATGTGTTTTAAATACTTAATTTAATGAAACTTACTTAGTTACTGACTACAAATTTTGGCTTGACTTAAAAAAACTTAATGCCATTTATTTGTTAATTACCCAATATAAAAACGTTTTAGATTAGATTATAAAAATTAGTAGGATTGTGGCGATTGTGGTCGATATAAAGCACGTAAAGTTGTAAACTATAAAGCCATTTACACAAAAATCTATTGACTTTTGGAACATGGGTCATATGAACTTTTTGACTTGTTTTGACACTCCCTATTACCCATATCAATAATGACTACCATAACGTTCACACCCTGTATACCTAAAAGTAGCCCTCGGATTACAACGGAATTTCAGCACAAGGTTACCACTATGCAAAGTTCGAAATAGGTCCAGTGGCTATGGATAAAAAGACGCACAAACTGCGTTTTTTGACGGTTTAGTGACTTCTGTGCGGGGAAGATATACTTATCTATTTTTATCTACTGGTAACGATATCAGTATATACAGTATATACAGGGTAAGAATGCGAGATACCTACCTACTGTATCTGGTAGCCAATCCATCGTAGAGACTTGCGGCAAAAAAAGTATTATTAAAACGGCCAACAGAAAAACTGCATTCTTGAAATTAAGAAAGCGATGTTTCAGTGAATTCCGCCAGATCAATTAACCTAACAAAAAATACCTGATCTTTAAAGTCAAATATAATTTGAACTTTTTTGTTACATAATTTTTGCTGCATCTCTAAAAATAAGGTGGGTGGTATTTAAAGGTTTCCATAAGAAACACCCTGTATCCTTGAAACGACTGAACCAATTTTAACAAACTTGGGCTAGTCGAAAAGAGCTATTTTTAGGCTCCAAATGTTATAATTTATAAGTTTTGTTAGTCTCACATGTGGCCGCTAGAGGGCTTTCTTCGACATTCCGACAGAAAGTTTTCTCCGAAAAATTAAATGCATTGGTATGTTTTTTTACGAGAACGTAGCTAGATGATGTCTAAACAAGCTCGCTAAAACTGCATCTCGATATCTTGTTTCTAACCTAATATTTAGGTCAAAGAAAATTTTATACGAAAATCACTTAAATTTTTATTTCTTAAACGATTTTTTCTGGAATTTCTTTTTATTCAAGTTTCCATTCATGACAGCGTCGGATAAAAAGAAGTTGAATAAAACAGAGAGAAAACTCAAGATATGTATTACTGATCATATTTACAAATAATTAGATCCTATAACGAGAAAATGTAAATATTTAACAATGTATTGCAAGAAGTAAATATACAGAGTGATTCTCGAAGGGTGAATCCTAAGAGTATCGATTTTGCTGACGAAAAGTAATGCTCGCAGTATATCTTCGAGAAAATCAGAGAGATAACGACTTTTTTCAATAAAAATCACATTCTAATTTACAAATTGTATGTTATCCTAATTTTTTTGTAGATCCCTGGTCATATAATAACCTTGAATGTCTTTTGAGCTTTGACATATTTTAAACGTACGTTTCGACAAATACTATCAAGCAAGAGTTTTAATATTAATAAGCGTTTTCCATCGAAATTTGTACTAAATAAATTTAATGCCATAAAATTGGCTTATAATGATGTATAGGGTGCATTCTGTTTCGTGTAAAAAAGTATCTATGACAGTGTACATTTTTGCTTGTCCTGCTTGCAAGCATTCTCGTTTGATAGAGGCCGGTAGCTGATTTATCATGGTATTACACCTATATTGGTAAGAAGCTTCTTGAAAGTGGATTATTCATAAAATCTGTATAAAGACAAGAAACGTGGCTAAGTCAAAATGGGATATAACATCTGCTTTAAGCAAATAATGTACGAAAATACAAAAAAAAAACATTTAATTATTTTGCAACGCGCAAGTCCCAAGCAATTTCAAGTATTTGGCATAGTAATGATATTAATTGTACATCCCTTGCGTTGTACTGGTTACAAAGTACACCCTGTACATTCTATATTATTTGTTACACATGACCAGGGAATTCACTATTTTTTATTAGTATATGCCTTATTTTCCTCTTTTACTCATAATATCAGTTTCTTGGACATCCTAAGTACTATAACACTTTTTAAATAAATAGTATCCAATATTAGAGTTACAGATTCACTAAAATAGCATAATAAACGATGAAAAGTTTTTAATAATTTGGAAAGCAATAAAGATCTATTCATCTAATATAATCATCTATTTTTTCATTTTACTGTAGTATAAGCTAGACTATTCAAGAACAGCATTTCTTCGTCTTTGGAGAGGTTACAGAAAAATCAAGGGATGTCTCAGCATTATTTAAAATTAATATTTTCGTTACTAACAAATTACAGTCTATAACAACAGTACAAAAAATCAGCCTTATATGTCTAAATTAATTTTAATAATTTAAACGAAAACTTTCGTCTATTTTTGGCATTATTTGACAATATATGCTATAAAATTTATTACCTAAAAAAGAAACAATATCTCAGCTTCGTTCGTTCTCAAGGGTCCATTTAAGGTATAATTTATCTAATACTCCCTACTTTGAGTGATCCTGAATCAAAAAAGAATATATGGTATTGGGCCTTACTAAGATTTGGGTCAATCAAATGCAGAGTACCTTATGTGAATCGGAAAATTAGATAATTTCTCCTTCAGAACAGTTGCTTCAATCATCGACTATTTATTTGGAACATATCAAATACTAATCTAGACTCTCTGTTGGAGCTTTGTGATACCAACTAGCTTGTGTCTAAGTTATTAAGTGATTGAACCTATATATTTTCTCTTCATCTCATATGTTCACAGTATAGTTCAGCTACAACCTTTGATGTTTGCATGTTCAGCCTTAACAGCGAATCTGAAACCTTCTTCGTTAGATCTAGCGATAAGCCATTAACAACGAATTGTTTTATGAATCTCACTCAGTTCTATGTTACTTCTGAAACCTCCACTACAATTGTCTCTTTCATTATCTCACCGATAACAATACTTTAAACAAAATACTAAACTTCTCTATATTTTTACTTGAAGTATTAACTGTTAAAAGATAAAAATGCCGCTAATATCCTTATCAGATCATGATGAAGAAAGGTCCACAAGCAAATCTTATTTTGCGTAGTGATAAACCGAGCTATTGGCTTGAGTATTTACTGATTCAAAAAGAGAAAGATAAGAGGAGGTAAGATCAAGTCCATTAATTATCATTAAACCTTGATCGATGTTAACGGGTCTTCAAAATGTCGATACTCCTAACTAATCACTCAAAGTAGTTTGTCATTGACGGGATGTGCAAACTGGGATCTATATTATTCGAATCACAAACAAATTTAACGTGGTTGCAACAATATCTAAGGTTGTCCTATATTTTTATAAACCAGATTTTTGCTTTCTAGCACAAATGATGGCACTGATTTTCTTTGGAAATAACTGTTGGGTAAAAAATGTTTGGATGAGTTCAAATTATCTTTGTATCATCATAACACCACCAATATAAGATCTTTAATTTTATAATCTTTTCGTAGCCACACAAGCCGTCCTACTCACACTTGGATGAGTTTGAACGGGGCCATGTTTGAAAATCTCCAAACATATTTTTCTCACGTTAAAACAGTATAGGACTATTAGACATACCCTGCTAATACTCAAGGATCTGTCTGAGCTTTTCATAGGAGTTCATACCCCAAAAAATAATTTTTAGCTAGCCTGAGGTAGCGAAACGTTTTTTAAAACTTTCAGTTTTCATAACTTTTGTTTCATATTGCACAAAATGGTTTGGAATTCAATTAAAAGAGGCATTGAGTTTAGCAAAACGAATTAGTATACACACCAGCTAAAATATAGCAGCAAACAATTTTTTAATATTTTTGGATCTAACTTTCTTTTGTAAGAGTTTGCCTTAACCTATCCTCATCGGTACTCGGGTACTAGTTTTCTCGGCTAGTTTACTTTAAGACAAGTTAAAGATACCTATTCTAAAGTAAATTCTGAATAAAATGCCCAGACAGCGTTTGTTCAGCAGTAGTTGGGACAACAGTTTGTCAAGCATTTTATAGCTAAATAGTCTTGTACCATTTTATTAATGCAGCTCCTCTTGAGATAAGTCTACGAAGTTTGCATGTTCCAAAAACAACCATCCCTTTATCCTATTTATAGTTTATTATGCGTATCATTGTTTGCTTGTATAAAGGAAAAGTCGTTTTGACTGTATGTTGCAGAATATTAGTATAGTTTCACAGCAATATTCAATTATCAATAAAATGTAATGTACAAAACACCCAATCAAGAAGAAATATATCATGTAAAGTTATTTCTAAATCAGCATCAAGGTCATAGTATATTGTAGTAATTTATTATGTCATACAATCATTATCAGAGTTAATTGAATGAGCAAATTTAGAAATAAGATTACAAATATCATTGCTTTGAGTGACCTTACGTATGAAACCATTTCCAAAAACATTTTCGATTGTCTCTGTTGAGTGAATGCAACAAAAGTTTAGATGTCATTCTAGTTACTGATAAATGCTCTTACTAGCATTTGTAGAAGTTTTTCTGGAATCAGAACCAAATTTACCTCATGAACTTTCCATTTTGGGGATATCAATAGTTTTGATGACATTTTATTCTATACGTTGTCACTTTAAGAAATAATTGCATGTACCAGCGGCAGTTCAAAGTAGATAGCGGCTGTAATTTGTGTCTGAAGGTCAGTAATACAATGTCAAACACAAAATCAATCGATATGTTTATCATTTAAAAACATAATTGCTTTTTACGCTAGTAAACCAGATAGTAGGCATTTTCTTAATAACACCAGCAACAAGCTCTTGTCAAATCATATCAATTTCATACATAACCTCAACCAAAACTTAGTGGAATCTATTTTTGAGACAGCCTTGGGCTTACGGATATTAGTAACAAATAATGATATGTTTTTACAATTTTATGTATAAACTTACCCATAACAAAACGCGTAAAAGTAACATATTTTCTATACAATAGAATAAACGCTTTGATCGACCAATTTGATCAGATATGCAGGATAAAAGAACCTCACAAAAGCTTCGTGTAGAACAGCTTTCCCAGATTTTTCCGAGCATTATTAACTGAAACTACTGCTATATAACAAACTATTGATCCACATCCAAATATATCCATATATTTCTCAATATATGAAATTTGCACTGATTTGATGACATTTAGTTTATCTACGAGTTGTTGATGCATTTTTTCTCTTACTTTCAGTAATATTGTTTTTTAGATGTTATTCCCCCAGGTCGGAAACTTGACACCCATTTTTTACCGAGTCTGGCCGTGAGTCAATTTTGTCTTTAGGGATGAGCTATAGTCAGTTAAAATTCATAAGCCAATACGATCTTCGTAATGTAAACTAAAACTAAATCTGATATAATTTAGGTTGTTTATTTGTATGTGTATTCTTCCTGAATAAAATACCGCTGATACGCTGACATTTATTTTATCTCTGAGTTGTCGATGCATTTTCTCTCTTACTATTGGTAATATTGTTTATTTTGATGTTATTCCTCCTGGTTAAAAAATTAACAGTAATTTTTTACTGAGTCTTGTCTTGAGTCAAGTTTGTCTTTGGGGATGAGAGTCAGTTATAGAATTCATAAGCACATTCGTGTCAAGTGAAACTAAATCTGATATACTTTAGGTTTTTTCTGTATATACTTCCTGAATGAAATACCGCTGATTATAGCTAGTTGCACCAAAAGCTTTACCCACGAACATTCTTAAAATCACTACAGCTACAGGATGATTCAGTTTGATCAACAGCAGCTTCAGTAGACAGTTACTCAGAAAATCGCGCACAATACACTGTTTCATAGCTTCTACAAGGTTCTTTCTTGAATAGAATACAGGGTGGGACAAAAATCTTGCAACAGTTGATACCTCACTTCGTCATTTTCGCTTGAAACAAAACATTTTCAAAACGGGGGTGTATTCAATAAACAATCAAACAAAAACACCTGTTAGGGGACTTTTGCCTTCCTCTGTACTTAAGTTTTACATTTATAATCTGGTACTAAGTATAACATACGCCTGTTCAAATATGTACATGTATTTTATACCAGATAACTTTGTTATATTATATCAGCATTTAATAACAATCATAAAATTATTACGATACAGTGGAAACATAGCACCTTCCCTTCTCACACGTTGCGATTATCTTGGCTAGTGCTGGAAATACTTCATCCATTTAGAAAAGGCAGATTATATTTATACGAATTAGCACAATATTAGGTGAGGAAATGGGCCACTTTCAATAGTGATAAATTTAAAAACACCACTGTAACCATGTGATCCTGGATTAAAGCCTAGATTGAACTTTTGAAGATTCCTTGTCTTCTCAGCTAAGCCATCTTTTTGACAGCTTTTTGAAATTTTGTGAGCTGGAATGCTCTAATTTAAAAAAGTAGCTGATTTTTTTCAAGCATGACAGGAATAAGGAGTCTTTAGGTCTAAAAAGACTGTCTTCTTCTAGTATAGTCATATTACACGAAAATACCCCTGTTTTGCGAAATAATCGTGAAGTCTGGTTTTATTACTGCAAGTGGTTCAAGGGGGTATTCAAAACATGGACGCATAAAATGGGTACATCAATTTTTGTGGAAAAACGTGTCTTTGGGATTCAATTGAAAGAGTTGATAGGAATGAAAAAAATCCTTATATAAGATTTTTAGGTATTTCTGAGACCTACAAAATGAGACCACGCGTGAAAAGATCCGACTAATAGCAAAAAAGTTATTTATAGGTTTTGGCATTTGAAATTCTTCTCATTCATAAGATTCGTACTTCTAAATGGACACAACAAGATTGGAGTCAATTGGTGAAGTAGCTTTTGATAATTTTCTAATTGTTTATCTGTTTTCCGGCCGTCACTACTAGTTTATTGAGCAATATACAGGGTTAGTTCAAAGGGCATTTTATAGCAAAATACACTAGCTTACCTTGCCGATATGAATCTGCAGACCATTCCGGAAGATAAAGGTTATTTTTATGCAAAAAAGATGGGTTGCGTTTTTTCATCTAAACAAATTCAAACATTTCGTATTTGTGAGTAATTTGCAACAAAAGATGATGTGTTTCGCATAAAAATAACACTTATCTTTCGGAATGGTTTGTGATTCACATCGGTAAGGTAAACACGAGTATTTTGCTGTTAAATGCTCTTCGAACGAACTCTGTATATTGCTCAGTAAAGTAGTAGTGATGACCAGAAAAAAGGTGTTTTGGGATAAACGATTAGAAATTATCAAAAAACTACTTGACCAATTTAATCGAATTTTGTTGTTATTTAGAAGTACGAATCCTACGCATTTGAAAAATTTCAAGTAGTTGCGAGAAATTATCGTCGCATTACCTACAAGTGCCAAAACCCGCATTGTGCCTCGATTTTCGGCCATAACTTTCTTGCTATTAGTCGGATCTTTTTACGTGTGGTCTCATTTTGTAGGTCTCATATAAATACCTAAAAATCTTATATGAAAAGTTTTTGCGTTTCTGTCAACACTTTCGATTAAATCCCAAAAAACACGTTTTCTGAGATTCTTTGTTGTCAAATAAAAAGTTTACCCACAAACATTGGTGTACCCATTTTATACGTCCATGTTTTAAATACCCCCTTGAACAACTTGCATCAATAAAATCAGACTAAAATTATTCGGGGAAATTTGCTTTAGAAGCAGCAATTATGCATTAAAAGTATTCTAGCATTTAAGAGTCTAATCAATATAAATATACTGATCGATTTTGTGTACAGTAAAATATGAATTCAAGCAGGCTACTTTTTTGGCTGAATATCGTTACACTCACTGTCTGACCCATTTTCTCACTTATACATTGTATTTTTACGAATCTATTTTACCTGGAACTATGGATATTTTACTAGCCGGTTATTTTATTACGTTTAAAGCTTCGCTATGAAAACTAGAATGACATATTGGCTTACTACTTGTCGATGAAATGGAAGTACAAAAATTTTGATTTCAATCCGCGACATCTTTCATTCGATTCTATTTTTGTCTACCTAAACATTAATTAACAACATGATCCGATATATATTTTCATTACAACGAAATATATTTCTAACAACCAAGATATGTTTTTAGAACAGAAAGGGCCGCGGTTAACTACGGCTTAAATCCACCTTGTTTTATATTTTCGTTACTATCCAAGATATCATTCTTAAGTGAGCTACGTACAGCACTTTTACGTTCTTCTTCTTTTTGTCATCCATTTTTGCTCAAATCAATTATAGATGGGCTCTAGTAGTTCCTCATTTGGGTTTTAACTCCTAATAGGTATTAAATCGTTTAACTACAAATTTATTAATTATTCTCGTTTGCACCTAACTATTGACATCGGTGCAATCGAGTTCAAGCTACTGACAGGCGTATTTATAGGCGACTCTAGAAAATGGTTAAAATTCAAGCTATCGAATGCTGGGAACAATTCTTTTAAAAACATTCTCAATCTAATTCAAGCTAGTAGGTTGACATTCATATATTCGGACATTCGGCATGGGTAGATATTTGACCTTCTAGAGCCCAAAACCGAATCAGTGATACATTAGTTACTAGTTTCCAGTGTCTAAATGTGGTATTGAAGAAGAGTAAACTGCATCTACAGTCAAATAACAAACTGAAGTTTGGCGAAGGAAAAAGCTCGAGAACTCCATACAGCAACTGCAGCTTCTTAATCAAGTTTTATTTATCATGCCCAGTGAATGAGGTCATAGATACAGGGTAATTCACAAGTCGTGACCAAAAATGACACATCATACAGAGAACCGCATCTTAAGGGGGATCTTCTGTGTAAAATTTGCACCAGTGGCGAAAATACAAGGGATTAGTGGAACTATTTTTCCAAATAAAAATAGTACGCTACTGTTTTTTCTTTCAAAACGCGCAATTTTTCGAATTTTCCCTTCAATTTGATACAAATCATTTTTTTGTGTTTTTTTCCTAGAGTAAACTGTTTTCGTAAAAATAAAAATAAAACAAATTAGAAGAGCCGAGGTACAATTAGTTTCAAAATAAAATAGGTGGAATTGACACCAACTTGAGGTGTCTTGGGAGAGTATGTGTTATACGGTTGTTATCGCTACTACTATAATGTTTTTTTTGTAAGTCAAGTCAAAAGCTTCTTTTCTCTATTTTTGAGTGATGTGAAATGAAATTTAGCAATAGTGCGCCGATATTAATTTTGTGTACGGGTTCTGTAATGGAAATGCTTCAGCTGCTTCTCGCGAGTATCAACGTAGATTTCCTTACAGACGTCAACCTACCCCAACGGTTTTTACGCGTTCATTTCTAAGACTTCGGCAATAGCTGGACGATTCCAGTACAAGTTCAAGGTGGATTGCAGCCCATTAACCATATTCCCAAAGTCTTGCGTGGATAATTTTAAATCGCTTTTTACGAGGAGTGGAACCTTTAATTCTCATAATGAACATAGGAATTTGGTCGTTAGAAGATCCCCGTTCTGTAAGAATCCACTCGTTTGAACACAGATTGTCTGAAATATCTGGTGCGGCGTTTTCAATGGCAAACTGTTTATGCACGAACTGCCACAACGCTTAAATGTAAAGTCATACTCTAGATAATTACATAGAAAATGTGTTAGATGATATTTCGTTAGCAACGAGAGTACGAATGTGGTATCAGCACGACGGTGTCCCACCACATTAGCCTGCAAGCTCTACTGATTTGAAACCCCTGGACTTCTTTTTGTGGGGTGTTTTCTGAACAACTAGTGTATGCTGAACAAATTAATACTGTTGATCAGTTACAAGAAAGAATAGATAATGCGTTTCATCAAATTCAGGCCACAACAAATTTTGCGGAAATATGTTTTACTTTACTAAAAGATGCAGCACTTGTATCCGTCAGAATGATGGTCTGTTTCAACATTTATTGAAACAAAGCTTTGATTATATAATTGTATTTTTTTATTTTTATGAAAACAATGCACTCTAGGAAAAACACGATTGTGATTATTTGTAGCAAATTGAAGGTGAAATTCGAAAATTTGCGTATTTCGAAAAAAAAAGCAGTGGCGAACTAGTTTTATTTGGAAGAACAATGCCACTAGTCCCCTCTGTATCTCCGCCACTGGTACACGTTAGTTGTGTGTAAATACTTTTAAATGTGGACAATACTTAGATCACTTGTGAATCACCCTGTAACGATACTCCAGCATTTGATATAAAACTATATAATTTCTTATATTTTATTCTTATAATTGAAAAATAGATTCGTATTGAACCACCTCATTCTTAGCGGATTTTCTCATTATCCAGACGCTCAAATCCGGATACAAAACAAAATGTTACCTATCAGTTTGACAGACCATCAAGAACACACAATCACGCAGTATTGTATGACCACTATTGGTAAGTACGTAGTCATGCCATAAGTTCTGTCCCTCGTTTTCAAACAAGTGTAGACCTGTTAATACTTGTCCGATTGTTTACATTGTGGTGTCAGTTGATTAAGCGCTTTTCGGGTAATTACACATACCTCAGTTTGTATTGATCTCTCGAAGCATAACGATGGAGTGGGGCAAGGCAGAGAACCGTATTGCAGTGATAGCTTTACATAAGTGTAATCACAGTGCTAGTCAGATTTTTGAACTCTGACGCGGCCTTCAAATATCGCGTAAATTTGTGTCTAGGACCATTCAGCGGTACAATGAGACGTCCTCTGTTGATGACAGGCCAAGAAGCGGAAGACCTCGTCAAGTAAGGACTCCAGCAGCCATCAAAGCCGTAAAAGCCAGGATTCAAAGGAATCCACTCCGGAAGCAGAAGATCCTATCCAGGGAAATGAAGATTCCTGTCCGGACGATGTCGCGCATCATTAAACAAGACCTAGGGCTAGGGGCTTACCGGAGACGTACGGGCCAGCGACTTACGGCCACCTTGCGACACATCAGGGCGACAAGATCCAAGAAGCTCTTGGAGAGGTACGCAGCTGGGGGATTCCGAAAGATTTTGTTCACGGATGAGAAAATCTTCACCATAGAAGAAAAATTCAACCGACAAAATGACAAAGTGTATGCAAGAAGTTCACAGGAAGCTTCGGAGATCATTCCGAGAGTTGAGAGAGGCCACCACCCTGCGTCAGTCATGGTTTGGTGGGGGGTGTCCTACGAAGGGGTCACTCAGCTCCATTTCTGTAAACAGGGCGTGAAAACAAAAGCGGCAAACTATCAGAGCGACATACTGGATCCTATCGTCAAGCCTTTAAGTGGTACATTGCTTGCCAACCAACACTGGGTCTACCAGCAGGATTCCGCCCCCGCTCACAAGGCTAAGAGTACGCAGCGCTGGCTGGAAAGCAATGTGCCAGAGTTCATTGCTGCGGAAGATTGGCCCTCAGGGAGTCCGGACCTCAATCCTTTAGACTACAAGTTGTGGGACCTGCTAGAGCAGTTGGCCTGCTCCAAAGCCCATCGTAATATCGAGTCCCTGAAAGCGGATTTGATCCGATCAGCGGCAGCTATTCCTTTGGAAGCTGTGCGTGCAGTGATAGATGAGTGGCCCGCGAGATTGAAGCAGTGTGTGAAGGCCAAGGGGGGACATTTTGAATAAAACTGTTTGATTATGAATTCTAAAAATGTTGTCGAATAAATAATATCTTTCATATAAATATATCTTATCTTGTTTCATTTTTATCATGAGATTATCATGGGACAGAACTTATGGCACGACTACGTAATTTAGGTATACAGGCACATACACCTTATAAATATTTTTCATTTCAAACTACAGGTAGCTTAGATACTCTGCTTCTCAAGAATAGTGACACTATCAAAAAAAAAACCATAAAAATTAATTAAAGCTTCAGATTCACTCCAAATGTTGACTATTTTATCAGGAATAATGTCATTTTAAATTGCAACAAAGTCTTCTCCAGAAATAACGCTAGTGTCGTTGTTCGTTAATATCGAATGTTTTAGGCATGACTAATGTCATATTGCAGTTGCGGCTTGACTTTCAAAGCGTATACTTACACTTTTCCCAAGAATAACGTCATATTAGAGCAAAGTATGCAAACAAACGATCACGTTAATCAAGAATAGTGACAAAGTGCATTGTGACTGTTTGCCTAGAACATAAAAATTCGGAAAATGAGTCAAACTATCCGATGCTAAAAAATGTATAATGGGTAGAATCTCAACATTCTGGAACATTCTTCTACAAAAACTCATACAGTAAGACTGATTTTCGTAAAACAAATCTAATAGAAGGTCTAAGAAAAACGAAGCAAGAGAAAGAGGTCCTAGAGTTACTCTGAATAGAGCATACAAACGTAACATTTTGATTTTTCAGTTTCACGTAGCCTTTGAAATGTTGTAGTGGGTAGTAATACTAAAATAAATTTTTCCTCTCTGTTGTGTGATCACGACTTATTTGTCATATGTTTTTTAGAAATGCATTATTTTTTAGGAATAATGCCACGTTCCTCTAAAGTTGCAAAAAAGTTATAAAATTGGATATTTTTGAAAACATACTCATCTTTTATTCAATGAATCGGAAAGTTCTATGAACCTTATTAAATTGATAATTTTTCTAAATCCAAGTTATAGACTTTATCTTCAGTTATCCGAAATATTAAAAATGCATCTCCTGAAAAAAAAAAACGTTTTTTTGAATAGTGTAGCTATCCTTAAGAAATAGCGATTATCTGTATATACACTGCAGTACCTAACACGTTAAGGAATGACAAAGTATTACTAATTTATTGAACGTATGACAGCACGCTGATTTTATATTGTATGAAGAGTTGATATCATTTCTCTCTTTCTTATATGGATACTGACAGCTTTATATATTTTTACACTTGGAGGTCTCGCGACATAGGCTTTTATTTGAAAAAATCTAGCTATAATTGAGTATTAAAGCTTCTGAAATACCACATGTCTTCATAAGCAAGCATTTCGAATTCATTGCATCTCTTCTGAAATAATCACTGATCCAGTTTAATATAAAGAAGACCTCATGGTTTAAAGATATTTCTTAACTACTAGGTTTGGTTATGATTTTGGCGAAGATAGCGATCTACCTATGATTAAACGCCTACGTTATTCTTATAAAATACTGGATGGATTGCAGCAGTTTAAGTCTCAGTTTGATTTGAGCAAATAATGTTTTTATTGGACAACATAAGCTTTCAGTCTTGAAGGTGATGAATCTTATAGTTTCGGGATAATAGAAGTTGCTTATAAGTATTTGTAAAATTAAGTTAGCCACACGTAGGCGATTTTTTCTATAACTCCAAACTATCATACTGTGCATCCCCAACTTTGGATGGAGACTTTACCCTGTATTGCATGTAGCATGGAAAAATAATCATATCTCAATTAATTATATACAATATCCGCGAATTTCATTATTGAAGATGTTACAGTTATTTATGAAACAGGTGTTTTTATCCCAAAATTATATGCTCACACTCCTTTGCCGATCTAAAATACTAAGAAACGTAAAAATGCACATATCTCCATTCTAAATATGTTGTTCTAAGTATGACGTATCACCTCGTAGTGGAATATGTGCACAATATCCACAGCATACTGCTAGATAGCAAAAAATATGTCTATAAATAACCACGAAACTTTCTCGTAGCTCAAATAAAAAACTAAGTAAGCAAGGCGAAACTTACTATATTATGAACATATCGGAAGAGCAGTTTTTAAGTGCTTTCGCTTTGCCATGTTAGTTTCATTGCATATAGTCTAGAACAAGCCATTAAGGTGACGTGTGCCCTTATATTAACTATGAGCTTAAATGCAGGCCATTATTGAGCAGCTACAGCAGAACATAATGACCAAGTTACGGAATCCAAACCGTGGTCGTTTGGTCATCATGTTCAAAAATGCAAAGTTGCAAAACGATTACCAAACGTACCTTCGTCACCACACGATTACAAAAAATTCAAAATTCATTTTGTAGGTTGATTTGCAACTTAAGGAAGCATGATCATATTAGTTCATGTTTCGAACAGCTGATCTGGTTGAATGTTGAAAAATTGTATAAGCCTCATTGATTATGCTATGTTCACAAACTCCTACGTACTTCGATTCCTTCATTTTTGATAAATAAATTAATATCTCGTGAATATATCCATTCAAGAAATATTCGATTCATTGACACTTTAACTATGCCTCTTCTCAAAACTTCTTTATTTTATAAATGCTTTACCTATAATGCCATCAATCTAATGGGTGATTTTTTTGCTAGTATCTTTTTGGCAACACCGTTTTTGACAGATGACGCGTGAATCGTGTCTTATGTCATTGTCAAACTTGTTCAGTTTGGTCTATAATTTAACCATGAATCGACTTACGAACGAACAACGCTTGCAACTTATTGAATTTTACTATCAAAATTCATGCTCGATTAAGAGAGTGTATCGAGCACTGCTTTAAATTTATGGGCAATTTAGTCGGCTATTCGGAAGCTTATGACTAAATTTCGAACCCAGTTTACATTATTGGACATTAAACCACCAACACGCAGACGTAGAGTGAGGACTGAAGAAAATATTGCGGCTGTATCCGCCAGTGTTTGTGATGACCGTGAAGTGTCGATTCGCCGCCGTTCGCAGCAATTGGGCCTCTGTTACTCCACTACGTGGAAAATTTTGCGACAGGATTTGGGTATAAAACCTTATAAGATACAGCTGGTGCAAGAATTGAAGCCACACGCCCTCCCACAACGTTTCCAATTTGGTGAATGGGCGCTGGCAAAGTTGGAGGAAGATCCACATTTTTATCGAAAAATTGTGTTCAGCGACGAAGCTCATTTCTGGTTGAATGGGTACGTTAACAAGCAAAATTGCCGCATCTGGAGTGAATACCAGCCAGAAGCATTGCAAGAGGCTACCAATGCATCCCGAAAAAATCACTGTTTGGTGTGGATTATGGGCCGGTGGCATCATCGGGCCGTACTTCTTCCAAGACGACAATACCTCTTGAAAAATCACCCGTTATATAATGCTTCACCATCGACTGCTAAACATCTTGATTTCAATAATTTCAAAAAGTAAATTAAACGAATTATCTTTGGCGCTCAATTCTGAAACCTCCACTATATAATTCAGCCATATTTCTGCATATTATATAAATCGTTTATAGTTTTTTCTTTCTTTTTGAATACCTATTCAATATGCAATTTTTCTTTAAATTTTGGAATAATATTTTGTTAAAATTGTTTTCAATATTCTAGTGCTAGTTATTTTCAAGGGTCAAGTGTAGCTTGTAGCTAAACTTCGACTGAATAAAAGTAGTTTTTTATTATTATTATTTTAGCTTTCTAGAGCTCATTTTATTCCTTTGTTCAGATTTTTAAGATATATTTTCAATGTTTATCAATTTGTATAAATATTGAAATAACACTACTCTGAATGGGAAACTGCTTCATTTTTGATAGACTAAAAGTCAGTTTAGAACAGTTCAAAGTATTGAATTCACAGAAACCAAAGGTCATTTGGCTGCTATATTTAAACATGGTTGCCAAGCTATACAATGGTTAATAAGAGTATCTTAATTTTTTGATTTTGTATTTTTTGCCGAATAATCCGATAATTATTGCGATAAGCGCTCAAAGAAATGTTTTGTGATGCAATAATAATAATAATTTTATGGTCATAAGGTTTACAACAGTAAACATAGACCACGTCAACATGAGAAGAAATAAACACTTTGATGGCAAAATTTCACATCTAAAAGTGTCATAGCCGAAGACAATGCATCAGAAAAAACATGGACAGTTAAAATATTCAGGCTAAAAGGCCTTTTCTATTAAATAAGCTATTAAACTTTTTTGAAAAATGAAATTTTGTGCAAATTTTCATATGTACTGGCAAAGCATTAAATATTTTTATACCGTTATAGTATGGGCTTTGCTCATACAATATAACCTGGTTTTATGATGGGGCTCACCTAGATTGTTACAGTTTCTAGTGATCATATTATTGTAACAATAATTGTTTTCCTGTATTTATCGAGGTTTTATTTTGTATCGATACATATACTCAATATGTATACAGGGTGTTCATTTGAAAGCTTCCCACGACAGACTTATAGAAAACCACTGATTAAAAGAAAAAACGCCGAGGCACGTCAAAATATTTGTCAAGGGGGACAACCTTTTAACCAAAAACTACTTCACCCCCTTTCACCCTCTGCTCCCCAGGGTCATCCCCTTAAAAATTTTATATGACAAGCTTGTTTGAAAGGTCTTTTGAAGTCCTTTATTTTGACGTTTAATTTTTAAAAATCAGTTAATTCGTTTTCGAGAAAGTTAGAAAAATCTTTATTTCTCTTAATTTGATTTGGTTTTCCTAATTTTCTTGAAAATGGTATTGAACGATTTTAATAAAGGACGTCGAAATACCTTTCAAACAAGCTATTACTCGATACGTCTTGCCATTTAAAATTTTAAATGGTATGACCCTGGGGGGCAGAAAATGAAAGGGGGTGAAGTAGTTTTTGGTTAAAAAGTTGTCCCCCTTGACAAATCTTTTGACGTGTCTTGCCGTTTTTTCTTTTAATCAGCGGTTTTCTATAAATCCATGGTGGAAAGTTTTCAAATGAACACCCTGTATACATATTGAGTATATATATATATATATCGATACATAACAAAACCTTGATAAATACAGGAAAACAGTTATTTTTGCAATAATATGATCACTAGAAACTGTAACAATCTAAGTGTGCCCCATCATAAAACCAGATTATATTGTATGAGCGAAGCCCATACTATAACGGTACAAAAATCTTGAAAGCTTTGCCAGTACATATGAAAATTTGCACAAATACATATGGCTTCAAAAAAAGTTTTAAAGCTTATTTAATAGAAAATGCATTTTAGTCTGAATATTTTAACTGTCCATAGTTTTTCTTTGGCTATGACACTTTTAGATGTGAAATTTTGCCATCAAAGTGTTTATTTCTTCTCATGTTGATGTTGTCTAAGTTTACTGTTGTAAACCTTATGACAATAAAATTATTAATATTATTACATCACAAAATATTTATTTGAGCGCTTATCTCAATAATTACCGGATTATTCGACAAAAATATAAAATCAAAAACTTAAGATACGTTGAATAACCATTGTATATCTTGGCAACCATTTTTAAATATAGCGGTCAAATGACCTTTGGTTTTTGTGAATACAATACTTTATATACTGTCAATATTTTTAACTTTTTGAAGTACTCTCTCCAAGGTGTCATCCGGGGTAATTTTAATGCTGCTCTCAAAATTCTGGCTTATAAAAACATCGGCAGATTTCGGAAGTACTATTCTGTATTGTATTGCAGATTGCACATAAGCAAAGTAAACCACTTTTGTGGTCGACTTTTTTTAATTCGGCGGCCTTGCGACCACGTCCTGAGATCTTTTTTCAAATACTGCTCCATTTTATCAACTTCCGGAATGTATTTCAAAGCACGCGTTTCCATCTTTGAATAACCTGGAATGCTAAGTTCGATTTTGTGGTAGAGCCAAAACTGTCTTCAGGATTGGCAGACGCAAAGTTTCAAAATTGTTAACTAATTTACATCATTGGAAATTGGATTATTTATAAAACGTATAATCACCTATGATGTTTGCTTTCAAAAAAGGAATAAAACGAGTTCTGAAAAAATATATCCGGTCCACTGGTTACGCAGATAAGTTAAATAACAGTTATAGAAGCTTTGACGCCATTTTTTAATGTTAGCCAAACGACGACGATTCGCTTGATCTCATCTTATATATATTTCAATATCTCCCAGCATACTATTCGTCATTTGTTTGCCTGGGCGGTCCGCAGGACCTTTGTCCTTTAGTCACTGTATAGTGTACGTTAGTCGAATCTGTCAGTCCCGGTTGCCCAGAAACCAGACATTGTCAAGGAAAAAAAATAACGGAAGAGAAGAAAAGATGAGAAGTGCAAAGAAAAAAAGGGAAAAAAATCCCAGTATTAATACGAAGGGCACACGTGATCTTAGTGGCTGCTGTCAGCTATTAGATTATCACATCTATCGATCCTCAACTGAATAGGAACATTTAAGCAATCTGGCAGGTGCTGCAGGTTGCTTGTGGCTAGTTTGCAGTACTATTCCAGAGAAGAGGTGTGTACGTATAGGCTACGAAATATCATCGTTTTAGGAACCTGATCCCTATTTATGATCCTTTCGGCACAGCTAGAGCTTTAAAAGTCTTGATTTTCTTATGCTTCTCTTGCTAGGTAACAGTATCCGCCTTATCAAAATATCGCATAACACATTTGCATCAAAACAGCTTTTTGCCTAATGCTTGTTCAAGCAGACATCGTTATCGACATCGGTTAATAAGCTATATGTTTCACTTGATATATTTTATTGAAACTGCCTAAGGTCTGGCACGTATATAGCATAGATTTTATCATCAGTTTCGAATAGCTAATACATATCGCTTTTCTAGGTGAGGACTTAGTTATAGATGTTCGTTGTAGTAAAAATTCATTAATCCTAGAGATCAGGTTCCCTCCCCCCTATATGCCGTTTTCCTTCATGAGACCACTCCTACGATGGATATTTCGTTGCGTGCCGATACGGTTTAGTCGTTCTACGTTTGTTCTTAGGCAGCTGCTCCTGCAAACAGCGCCAATATGGCGGCTGCTACTGCAGGATGGCAGTGCAGCAGCCCAGGTGCTTCATCATCTTCTTCTTCTGAGTCCACATCCACCTCACCTTTGAACATTGAGAATACACAATCAGATAAGCATACATTCACCCCGAGTAATTTGCATTGTACGGAATTGGGTGCCCTACCACTAGGTTCTTTATTGTTGGTTGAAAAAAGTTGGCCTTGGAATAATTTGAAATCAAGCAGCTACGCCACATCTGAGATTTTTTAACTTACTTCACACAGTGGCATTCATTAAAGTATCATTTATTGTGTACTGAAGTGTATTGGACGAAATTCTGTTAACGCATGAGTTGGGAATCCAAAACCTATACACTGACTCCTTTGTTGTATAGTTTGAGTTCTAGTTGTGGAGTGGAACTTACTTTCTCCTTCCCGGTCCTTTTCTTCATTCCTGTTTGGGGTGCCCCAGCTGTCATACGGCGGCGGGGCGTTCGACATACCTCATTGTCATACGTCAGTTTCGAAGCTGATCACGTTGATGTTATTATTGTGACGCGGATTACAATTGTGTTTTTGGGTGAGCTGGTCACGGGATATGATGAGACCTGAACAAAGAAAACATCATTTTAGATTAGACTCCACGCTTTGATTTATACAAGCTTTTTGGACGCTCAAAGGAGGAATTCACACACGACCACAAATATGGCCTAAATGAGCAGTCACAGTTTTCTTACTATATACAGGGTGCGGCAGAGAGGATGGACGGTTTTAAAAAAATCATAAAATAGTTAATTTTTACTCTAAAACAAATTTATTGATGGAATCAGGTTCACAAGGAGATAGCATTTGAGACAGTCAAGTGTGGAAAATCACATCAGGCATGTGGTGGGCGAAATCGTTGATGCAGTGCTGGAGGCGTTCTTGGAAGTTCGCGTAGACTCTCTCCAATATCGCTCTCTCAACTAGGGCGACTTCCACGCGAAGTTCGCCCTTCAATTCATCCAGAGTTCGGGGCTTATGGCTTGTGAAAGTGGGCTTCGTCACTCATAAATAAAATGAGGTTCTCATTTTGATCGATCAGTGCTTCCATCTCACGTGCGAAGTTCATTCGTTGTGCATAATTTCCGGGATGTAACTATTGCCCAATGGCCAATTTGTAGGGGTGAAAGCGAAGATCCATATGCAAAATTCGCATTACCGAACGATCACTAAGGCGAAGTGCACCAGCATGTCACCGGGCAGATCGAGTCGGACTGCGAAGAAAGACCTGTCGAACGCGTTCATCATTTTCAGGAGTTCGAACTGTTCGCGGCGCTCCTCTTGGTCTTCTGTTGATCAGTTCACCACGCCTGTGAAGTGATTTAACCCAACGAAGGATGGTATTTCGAGAGGGAACAGCTCTATTCCGATGAATGTTGAAGTGGCGACGAAACTCACGCTGTACGACGATGACTGACTCATTATTTCGGACGAAACAATCATAGGCGAAAACGCGGTACTCCACCGTCCAAGGCTCCATAACGACAACTGGTAAAATAATGCTAGGATCTCACGAGTCAAACGGCACCCTCCCCACCTCTCTCGTAGACGGAGGCGGAGAGTACTACCCATCCCAAATCGTCCGTCCTCTCTGCCGCACCCTGTATTTGTTAAGAGCTTTAGTGTTGTCACATGCTACTTATGTAGATGTGCTGTTTATGTCATGCTTACGTAAACGCGATGAAGAAAGATTGCAAAAACTTCAAAATTCATTCGTGCGTTTTATCACGAGAGCTAGGAGGCGAGATCATGTTCCTCAACACTACTCCAGCCTACAACTGTTACGAATGAAAAACCGAGGGATCCTGCGTTCCATTTGTATGTTTCATAAGATCATCACCAAACAAACCCCTGATTAGATAATCATATGTATAAAAAAATTCGTTACAGAACAGACGTCCACACACTCAGCCTGCGTTACAGACATTTAGTTTCTACTCCTAGATTCTGTAAATCGTTTTCCGAATGTTCTTTTTTTTACAATGTCGCACGGCTGTATAATAAGGTACCGATTTCATACAGGAGTTTGTCTATGAATTTATTTAAAAAAACAGTGAAGCGTTTTCTATTGGCTGATGACTGCACAATATGAAGCATACAAAATTTAACTCGTTTTTCTGTGTACACAACAGTTTTTCATTTCTGTTTTCCTTTAACTCTTTTTGTATCAAGTTTCTTGTATCAGGGTAAGGTCTAGGTGAACAATTATTGTATTTTTTTTCAGTTGAATGGAAGAGCGGATCTTTCTATACGGTAGTAAGAGCTGAATTCTGCCGTTTGTCAGGAAAGCAGCTAGAATTTGTTGAAGCTCTATGTATTTCTTTTGTGTGCTTATCTTGGCAATAAAAACCATTCATTATTATTATTATTATTTACGAAGTCATAATATGTGAAAATTATTTGAACACCATACAGTTTTGAAAAATACGTATAACATAGGAATCTGTCTAGATGATGATTGTGTACAATAGAACTTTCTTAATCTCATCGCATGAGTGACCCACAAGTTACTTCTAGATGAAATAAAAACAAACTGATCGCCATCCAGTTTAGTAACAGAGCCACAATCGCTTGCCCTGAAGTAACACTGAAGTTTGATTTTATATGTACCCGAAAACCTTCTTTTCTATGAGCGTTTCCTACCTTATTCAAGCGAATGGAAGTGTGAAGCGAAATTCAATTTTTATAACGATAATTTTTTAACAAAAAGGACAAAATAAGTTTTCGTGGTAGGATCTCGTTTAGAAGAGCTGACATCATTATTATTTTTGTTGTTAACATAGCAGTGATGTACGATGTGTTATATCAACCTGTAGTGGCAATATGCCGCGTCACTGCACCACATCATCTGCATGTTAAGCAAACTGTCAAACACTAAAGTTATAAGCTAGGTTATTGCTTGACACGTTGCCAACAATGTAATAAAACATAATTATGACGTCACCAAAATGAACAGTGCTACGGAGTTTGAAAACGGAAGTAAATATATCTGTTATGGTAACAGTGCAAGCCGTATTCTTCTAAAGTAATAAATAGGTACTTAAAGTATATCTGAAAAGCATTTCTGTAAAAATAACCTTTTTGAACACGCTTGTTAACCAAAGCATTGCACTTGAAGCGAAATGTCTGACCTGAAACCTGATTCTCAATGAGTGTCGATCATTGCAATTGATTACGATGTCTCCTTGTGAATTGTAAATTTTGACACTGCCGTGATAATTTTAATATACGAGCCCCTTCCCACTTCAGTTGGCCAAACTATTGAAACCTTTTTTTTTATCAAACACAAATAATAAAAATGTAGCAGGGTGTTATAGGTTTAAAATATTAACAATGAATATTTTCATAATATATAGTAGAAAACACCAACTTTATCACTCCCTCATCAAATTTGCAGCATAAAAATAACACATGTTGCAATTACAGTATATCAACCTATTTTCATTTCAATCCAAAATAAGTCTATAACGCATAGGTGGCTGTGAAAAATAAAAGCCATGACTATTGTTTTTATTAATCAGAGCTGTCAGAATACGTTTAAAATAGTTTTGGGTAGTTAAGGTTTTCAAAATGGGTAGAGGAAAGGTTATTAGTGAGAAAATTCGGTTACTGATAATTAATTTTTTCAATCCAGGGAAATCAAACTCAGAAATTGCAACTTTGTTAGACGTATCGCGGTACAGTGTGAGAAATATTGTTAGAAGATATAACGTAACTGGTTCAGTTAGTATTAAGCCACGATATGTGAAAAACTGTAATATCACAAATGCCGACCGAAGAGCATTAAGAAGAATAATCGTGAAAAACAGGCGTGCCAACTATTTACAATTAAGTGCTCTGTGGAGTAACGCTGTTGGAAGGAGAATTTCGAGGTCCACAACTCATAGAGAGGCCCACAAACTAAGATTTAGCACTTGCAAGGTAAGTTTTCTTATACAAAAAGTGAAGTAAAAAAAGTTGCACAACTTGTTTATAGGCCAAAGAAAAGCCACTATTAACTCCACCGCAAAAGAAAAATGGGCTAAAGAACATAGACAATGGACAACTCAATAATGGTGTGCAATACAATGGAGTGGTGACGCCCGATTCGAGGTTTGTGTTGGTGACAGTCGCAGTAGAGTTATTCGCAAAAAAAATTAAGAAATGAAGAGAAAAGTGAAATTTCCAGCATCCATTATGGTCCGGGGCAGTATGTCATCAAAATGAGTAGGAAAACTTCATTTTATTGATGGAAATACAAACAAATATTTGGCAATTTTAGAAGAATCGCTTTTACCAGTGATGGAAGAATGTTTAACATCCGGCCAAGATTTTGTGTTTCAGCAAGATGGTGCAGCGTGCCATACCTCAAAAAGGCTATAAAATGGATGGAAGAAAATAATGTACCACTTTTGAAATAAGTTTCTAGCAGTCCAGTTCTGTCACCTATCATCCTGCTCGTGCAATCACCGAACTGAGACAAAAGCTTCAAGAAATATGGGATTGTTTTACACGAAATGTTTGCTAATACTTGGTTAACACTATGCCCCAAAGAATTTCAGCCGTAATAAAAAATAAAGGTGATGTTATCAATGGTAATCTTTCAATTATTGCTTTGTTAACTTCGCGCATTTAATCGCACATTTATTTGTTCAGGTGTTCTATTAGTTATAGGTCTAAGTGATTTCAAATATACTAAGTGACATATAAATCCGGACACCCAGTTTAAATGGTTTTATTTTAATAAAAGTTGATGAATGTATTTATCTTACTGTAAATAACAAGTAAAAAAATTTTCAGCCTTATCAGTTGGACATTCCGGTTTTTATACTGCTTTTTTTTAATACACTAACGCTCTAAAAATGAATATTTCAGCCGCAGTAAAGAATCAACGTTGGCGGCTTTTGGTTCTTGACATCCTTTACGATCGGTTACGATGCCTAGAGTACGGAGACCTGTACGATTTCGTCAACTTAGTGAGTTTGATAGGGCCGTATAGTGGGACTTCGGGAAGCTGGACGTTCTTTTCGGGCAATTGCAGTTAGAGTGCAAAGAAGTGTAGACACTGTGGTTAGGTGTTGTCAGGCATGGCTTCGAGAAGGCCGTACGCAAAGAGCAAGGGGCACTGGACGCCGCCGTAGAACAACAGACCGTGAAGATCGCCGCCTAAGATTATTGGCCTTAAGGGACCGTTTCTCCATTGCAAATGAATGGTTTGCAGAACACGGAAGACCTATTGGCATGCGAAGTGTTTACCGACGAATGAGTTTTGGCTTGTTTTCATACCGGCCACACTGGGTCCTCCCTTTAACTCGAGAACGCCGACGTAATCGCCTTGAGTGGTGCAGACAACGGTCACTCTGGGATCAGGAATGGAACAGTATTGTCTTTAGTGACGAGTCTCGATTTTGTTTAGGCATGCACGATGGTCGTGCAAGGGTTAGAAGGCGACGTGGTGAAAGGAGGAATCGACAGTTTTTTGTTGAAAGACATGTTCATCACACTGTTGGAGTTATGGTTTGGGGTGCTATAGCTTATGGTTCCAGGTCACCTTTAATCTTCATCAGAGGTAACATTACCCTGGCAGATCAAGATAATAATAATAATGCCCGACCACATGTTGCAAGAGTCACAAATAGACTTCTTTCAACATAATGATGTCACATTGCTACCATGGCCACCAACATCTCCCGACTTATCCCCAATTATAATAATAATAATAATAATAATAATAATATACGCCTTTATTACAAAAAAAATATGTACATGGTACATACTGAAAGTGGGACTCAACTGGCGAAGTTTAGCAATGCTACTCTTACACTTAACCAGCTGAATCAATAAATACAGTGATGTTAATTAAATTCAAAACATATATACGTTACATATATATATATATACATACATGTACATACATATACATACACATACATACATACACACATATATACACATATACACACACATACACATACCTATATATACATATATATCATGCGCCTAATAATAATATTAGCTTCTCAACGTAATAAATATAAAGTCTGATTGGATGATGAATGTGGAAAGGATAGTATCAGTCAAGCAGCCTGATCCTTACATGCTTACGAAAACTTGCTAAGCTCATACATTTAAAGGAATATTCCAACGAATTATATAGAACTGCCGAATTATAAGAAAAACTGCGGGTGAATAAGACTGTAGAGTGAGGTGGAATTCTGATACTCAACCTATCTCTAAGCAACCGATCATGAACAACAAAGTTAAATAGAATTTTTTCTCTCAAGTAGGCAGGCTTTGAAGTGGTTATTACTTTGTGAATAAATACTAGATGGTGATATTCGACCAATTTATCAAATTTGAGCCATTTCAGCGTACTGTATTTCTGTGATACATGGTCAAATTTTCTCAATCCACATATAAAACGGACACAATTATTCTGTATAATTTGAATTCTATTTTTCGTTATTTTGTCAAGGCATGGGAAATAAAGGATGTTACAGTAGTTCAAACAAGACATCACTAGCGTTTCACAGAGTTTTTTCCTGAGCTTATAGTTCAGTAAGTACCTACAAGAGTACAAAGTGCGTAGGCGGAGGTAGGTTTTTTGAGCAAGACAGTTGATTTGAGCACGTGTGGGATATGATGGATAGGAGATTGCTCAATTTGCAACGTCCTCCTCAGACTCTAGAAGCCCTTCGAGAGGAGTTGGTGGTTGCCTGGAATGAGATACCACAGGAGGACATTGACCACCTGATCAGAAGCATGCCTAGGCGCGTTGGAGAATCAGGGTGCATCCACACATTATTAAAGGTCAAAGGGCTTTAAAGCAGTGCAATCATTTTGAAATTTTTATCATTTACTTATTATGCTTCATCAAGTACTTATACAAAATGTCATTAAAATAAAACCATTTATACTGGGTGTTCGTATTTATATGTCACTTAGTATATGTATTTTTTACGACTAGAGTGTATCTAAAATGTTTTTGAGAAAATAAATTGTTTTAGAAGTAAATAGTTTCGTCATGTTTAGTTTATAAAGGCATATTTTGGTACAAATCTTGAAATGGGCCGACTGAAGTGGGAAGGGGCTCGTAGAAGATCGACATAATAAGACGCCAAAAATTATCATAGCGAATCAAGTATGTTTACATTACATTGCGTAGTTTAAGTGCATATTTTTGACTTATTCGTCCACCAAAGCCTACCAAAGTAAGATCGTTGTACCAACATAATAATACTATTTACAGGTGAAAAAATCAACCTTTATTAGGCTTCTGCCGACGCTTTGCAAATCTAATACTACAATATCTACAAACACTCGCATCAAAAAAAAAATAACACTAAAAATAGGAATTTAAAGATACAACAAAAATCGACATATGTCAAGCGGACTTTGATCCTCACTACAGGCTGTGAGAATAAAGGGACAAACAAATCATTGACTGGTTCTTTCTACCTAGTCTGAATTCGTTGTTTCGTGAAACAGTCACAGAAGTTAGCTTCAGATTGAAATTACAGTCGACCAGTTCAATAGTTAGCTCAAATCGGCAAATGCTAGAAAACTGCTATTTCCTGCTCCTAGAGGTTGTTTTATGTTACTTATTATCAAATAAGGCTTTTGAACAAACTATTCTAGATATTATCCCAAAATTCGATATTACCAGCGGTGGAGTGAACGGGAAAACGAGAACAGGCACTAGTGTGCCATCTTAAGAGGCAAACTACCAAAAATTATTTCTTACATGACTCTGATACTGTTATTAGATCTAATTGTACTACTGCTCTAAATACTTCACAGCTGTTAAACTAAATTAGGGTTATACAGGGTGATTTCTACATACGACACGTTTGTGTTGAGAGTTGTTATAAAACTGAAAAAATCGTAGTACCCAGGCAAAGAATTGTGCCACCATACAAACTCATATATGTTGTAGAGACCCAAAAAGCGTCGACTCCTCAAAACAGAAAAAACCTCGTAGATTCCAAACGAATAATTGTGCCACCAACAAACTCATACAGATTGTAGAGGTTTCATAGGAGTACATCTTTAGGGCATAGCTTTGCGAAAGCTCAAAGGACTACAGGGTGATTCTGCGCATATAAAACAGAAAAAAATCGCAGAACTCAAACGAACAATTGTACCACAAACAGACTCATATATGTCGTACAGATCTCATAGGGGTACACCGTTATGGAATAGCTTTGCGAAAAATCAGGGTGATTCTGCGCATGCAAGGGTTGACTCCTCAAAGCAGAAAAAAAAAACCGCAAAACCCAAATGTAGGCAAAGCTATGCCATAAAGTTGAACTCCTGTGAGATATCTAAACATATATGAGTCTGTGGTTGGCAGAATTCTTTCCTCTGGGCTCTGCGACTTTTTTCTGTTTTAAGAATCACCCTGTAGTCCTCTGATTTTTCTTGAGGCTATGCCTTAAAGATGTACTTCTATGAGGCCTCTACAACCTATATGAGTTTGTTGGTGGCACAATTCTCCGTTTGGAATCTGCAATTTTTTTTCTGTTTTGGAGAGTCAACCCTTGTATGCGCAGAATCCCCTGATCTTTCTCACAAAGCTTTGCCATAAAGTTGTACTCCTATGAGGTATCTACAACATCTATGAGTCTGTCGGTGGCATATTTCTTCGTTTGGGTTCTGCGAATGTTTTTCTGTTATTACGAGTTAACCCTTGTATGCGCAGAATCACCCTGTAGTCCCCTGATTTAGTCGCAAGGCTATGCCATTAGGATGTACTGGGTCTCAACAACATATATGAGTTTGTTGGTGGCACAATTCTTCGTTTGGGTTGTGCGACTTTTTTAGTTTTATATGTAGGTACTCGCGACACAACCGTGTCGTTTCTCTGAATCACCCTGTATAATCCTAATTTAGTTCAACAGGTATGCGGTATTTACAGCAGTAGTTCAATTAGGTCTAATAACAGTAGGAGCGTCATGTAAGAAATCAATTTTGGTATTTTGAATATTGCATGTCCTAGTTTTCCCGTACACTCCACCGCAGGTAATATCGAATTTTGGGATACTATCCAGAATAGTTTGCTTCAAAGCGTTATTCAATAATAAGCAACATAAAACAACCCAAAGGAGCTGAAAATACCAGTTTTCTAGCATATCGGCGATTTGAGCTCACCAAATCGACTGTAATTTCACATCATATCTGAACCAGCAGCTAGCTCCATGTGCAGAAAGATGCTTATTGTCTACAGGAGAAGAACGCTGTTTTTCTTCAAATTTATCAAAAAAGTTGTATGTCCTCACCTTCCTCAAGTTCGACGAGATCACTGGAAGACTCACTGAGCGAAATTTTCTTCATGTGCTGACCGAGAGTGCCTGGCAGGTAGGGGCAGCTGGTGACGTGGTTGAAGTTCTGCGACTGCATCTCCTCCTGATCAGTCTCTCGGTGGTAGAAGTAGTTGAAGTTGGACACGATCACAGGTACCGGAAGTGCGATCGTCAGTACGCCGGCGATTGCACAGAGTGAACCCACTATCTTGCCCCAAACACCGACTGGCCTATACACATAATAGGAATATTCGTTAAAATGTCTCTTGCAAAAGACGTTATCTATAATTTTATGAATACAGGTATCACTATCAATTGGTTCATCATACTTCATTCCATTTGGGGCCAACGTCAATCATCAAAGGACGAAAATCGAAAGTTCTTTGTGCTTGAATATTGTTAATCCAACGGTAACAAACTCTAGATCGAGACTATAGGCTTGCTAGCTTATCATATTTGGCAAGCCATCTTTCTTAATAATAATGTACAAAAAATAACACGAGTAAACAAATATAAAATAAAAGCAGGTCCACAGGAAGCATTACTGTACATGTTGTAACTGTAGAATACAAATAAAGAAATAAAGGAAGGAAAAATTATATCAGGTTATGAATTTAATTAAGGTTCACATTGCACTTGGTATAGAATTCAAATTCAAATTTCTGTTGAAGTAATTTCCACAAGGTAAATTTTTCAAGCCCTCAGATTATGTTGCATCATAGATTTCTACCGCTTAGGAACTACGGTAACACGTATTTCGTGTCTTATTTAAAGATTATTTTTAATTTTCTGATCGGTGTTGATAAATTTATGATAGTGAAAGTGTGTAAGGAAGAAAGCTGTCTTGTGTCATATCATTGTAAATCTGCGTATAATTTGTTAGTAGGATAAAGTTTCATTCTTTTGAACATCATTTTTCGAACAGTTTTATCAACAATCTCTAAATTGTAAAAATGTGATTAACATGGAGCTCCCAAAGCTAATATAAAAATCTTAATTTATTTAAATATAATTGACAGTGTTCAAACGTGAGGATCTCAAAACCTTCTAACATAGTTTCTGTTGAGCACTCTATTAATTTACAGATTTTGATTCTTGTGAAGGTGCAATACCTATACTTCAAAATTGGACTGACTCTTAGATGTGACGTCCTCGATATTATTTTTGGGGTAAACGGAAATTATAGTTTTGGCATGGATGAATAAAATATGTATATACTTACGTCATATCTCCATAACCGACGGTGGTCATGGTGACTACAGCCCACCAAAAGGCATCAGGGATGGATTTGAAGAAGGAATTCTCTGAGCCGGCTTCCGCGAAGTAAACCGCGCTAGAGAACAGAACCACACCTGAAAAAAGAATTGTATGGTCAGTAATAGATTTGATCTAAGGATTGAAAGAATCAATGCCGTGGTACCTAGATGAAAATATTAATAATTGCGTGAGATTATATTCTATACTGGTAGATAGTATAACTTTCTATACCAAATCTTCCTCGTCAATACTAGAGATAGAGGACTCCGCTGCACTGCAGTAATAATAATAATAATAAATCGTCTTTATTTAGAACGAAGTTTAGCTAGTAGCTATTCTTCCAATTCACCCTTAACAAACAAACAAAATATATAAATACGATAAAATGTGTAAATTGTAGTATAATACTAGATAGTAGTAATATATAAATTTTACATAAATCCACCTATGTTATCAAAATTTTTGTTTTAAAATAGTCGTGCATAGTTCGTGTTTACAAGGAGGTGTGATTGTCTTTAAATTTGTTGTTCAAAAAGGATTTTCTTAATTTGTTTATTGAAATCGCTAAAGTTCAGACGCTTCGTCGGCGGTAGTAATGCATTGTATAGTATAGTAGCATTATAAGTGAATCACTTTTACGCCAGAATCATGACTTGTTAAGACGCATGGTTAGCGTATTCACAAAACGAATATTGACTGTGTTCACCACGAAATATTAGCTTGTCTTTTAAAAATGGAGGAAATGATCTGGTTAATGTAACTTCTGGTATAAGGCAGCGCTAAGCGCCATCTACCACGAGAATCGACCACTGCGAACAGTAAATAGCTGCTGCCGGTTGGAGGCCCAGTTACCACGTGGCCGCTAGATGGCGACGATTTTAACTGTGTGGTAGATGTAATCTACTTTTTTTTAATAATAATAGTAATATTTATTCACTCAATGTACAAAGAAAACAACATGAGTAAATGAATATAAAATAAAAACAGGTCCAATAGGAGGTATTGTCTGGGCTCATGAATTTACTTGATGTTCATATTTATAAATTTGTAAACTTCAGTACTTGATATAGAGTGCAACTACGTTTTCAAATTTCCGAAATGTGTATCTTTTGAATATTTAAGTAAGATTCCATAAAATCAAATAGAGATATGATAGCTGCACTATAGATTTATGCAGTTGACGTACCATGAATTTTGTACCTTGTAGTTTTCAGTAGTTTTTTGGTCGGTGTTGACAAATTTATGGCAGTGAGTGATAATGTGTAAGAAATAAGGTTGTCTTGTGTCATAGGTCCGTATATAATTCGTCAGTGGGATAAAATTTCGGTTTCTTGAACATCGTTTTTAGAATACTTTTTTTGTCAAAGATCTAAATTATAGATATGTGATGAACATGCAGCTTATCATGCTAATATACCATATGTGAGATTAAAGGTGGCTACCTAGATATTATATTGAATGATAAAAACGGTTGTGGAAGCCATGCCGTATTACCTAACCCGACAACGGCCTTTTGTAATAAGAATAGGATGATAAAACATGTATGGAATAATAAACCAGCGTCCGTAGTATAAAAGGGGCGCAGAAATAAAGCCGTTCTTATTCCACTTATATGATTTTATTTTTGGGATTTCAATGCAAGATGTTCACAATAATATGCAAAAGCGTTCTCCATTTGTGGATTGTGCAGTGGAGATGTATTCGTAGAGCAAATTTTCCAGAATATGGTTCAGAGCAGTGCCTGGGACATCAGAAATGATAGGAATGCCGAGAATTGACGAAGATGCTGAAGACGAAGCGCTACAGTTAATATACATATTTCACAGATTGTTGGTGTAGCTATGTAGCTAAGTCGACAGTACATTCTACATAGAGAGCTGCTGCACCCATTCTACAGGATGTTCCTTAATGATATGCAAATATTTAAGGGTGTGAATCTACATGAAAAGTTATCGTTAGTTTGTTTTATAAACTATTGTCCAAAAATGTTTCCTTACAAAAACTCGGGGTGTTGAAGTTTTAGGAAAAAAATTAAAATCAATTAATATTTTCAGAACCGCTTTAGATATTTCACTGATATTTAATTCGTACTGAAAGTTAATACAGTTGCATATTTTAGAATGCAAAAATAATTTTTATCTTTAACAGTGGCGTGCGTACGGGTATTGACTTCGACATTTTTTGAAAAAAAAAATAATACACCAATGGTTTTTTGCCAAGTAAAAACTATTTTTGAATTCCCCGTTCCATTTAAAACAAATGATCTCTCTTGAATTGTTTTCCTTCGGTGCGCCATTTTTGAGTCAAAAATAAAAACCGTTCTATTGTCCGAGAAAATTAATGTAATAATTGAAGAATGCAATTTAGCAGTAAATATCTAGTTGCTCTGGAATATGTCACTCGCTTCTGACATCTGAAAAGTCTCTGTTTTTGAAATCTGTTCGCTGTGACATCTTTTTCATTATTTAGTTTTTACAATCTTGTTAATAATGGTGAATTAATCAAATGCAGAAATGGCGGAAATGCATTACGTATATGGCCTTGCCAACGGTAATGGTGAGCAAGCCAGACGGATTTATCACCAGAGATATCCCGATCGTGCTCTGCCAGATAGTCGAACCTTTTCTAATACTCATCGTCGTCTTGTTGAAACTGGGTCTGCCCGGAAAGGAACATCTGAAGGTAGACCTCTAGGTAAGTGTGAGAGCACCTGAAATTGAGGAAGCAGTGCTGCGCAAAGTCGAAGAACATCCTGAAACGAGTACGATCGCTACACACTTAATAGTTGACATCAAATTGTTTGGAGAATTTCAGTTGGGTTTTTTGTTATATCCTTACCATATTTTAATAGTACAGGCATTACTTCCCATTGATTTTCCAAGGCGTGTGACCTTTTGTCAGTGGTATCTTCAAAAAGTTACACAAAACCCGCAATATGAATCATTGATTCTGTCACGGACGAAGCTAATTTTTCATTCATTCAGAATTTCCACAATAATCATTTGTGGGCAGAAGAAAACCCCTATGCCGTAACCGAAACCTATTTCCAACACCAATTTTCGGTTAACGTACGGGCAGGAAGTATCGGCAACCACTTTATTGGTCCATTCTTCTTGCCGGGATGACTTGACATACAGACTTACCTCAATTTTCTTCAACAACAGTTGCCCTTGCTGCTTGATGATGTTCCGTTAGTAATAAGAAACAATATTTGGTACATCCGTGATGATGCACTAGCGCATGTCAGTGTAGCGGTTCGTAATCATTTACAAACTGTTTATCCAAATCGTTGGATTCGCTGCGGTGGGCCCCAAGAATGGCCACCAAGGTCCCCAGACCTCAACAGTTTAGATTCCTTTTTGTGGGGCTGTCTTAAGACACCAGTGTACACAAGTCCCATTAATACTGTAGAGGAATTAAGAGAAAGAATAGTTGCAGCTTGTGATAGAATAAAAAACACTCCAGGGATATTTCAAAGAGTGCGCAATTCCATGAGAAGGAGGGCGGAAGCATGCATACTAAGTGAAGGGGCCATTTTCAACAACTTTTTTAATCATTTCGTTGGTTTAGATGTTATGTTTATGTTGTCAGTTGTTGTTGTTCATTACCCCTAATGAGTTTAATTTTTCCAATTAAATTAATAATAATTTTGCAAGTTAGACAATAGAACGGTTTTTATTTTTTTACTAAAAAATGACACATCAAATGAAAGTAATTCAAGAGAGATCATTTGTTTCAAATTGAACGGGGAATTCAAAAATAATTTTTATATGGTAAAAAACTATTCGCATACCAGTTTTTTGTTAAAAGATATCGAGGTCAATAAAAACGCCACTGTTAAAGCTAAAAACTATTTTTGCATTGAAAAATATGCAACTTTATTAACTCTCACTACGTACTAAATATCAGTGTAATATCTGAAGCGGTTATGAAAATATTAATTAATTTCCATTTCTTTCCTAAAACTTCAACACCCCGAGTTTTTGTAGGGAAACACTTTTGGACCATAGTTTATAAAACTAACATTAATTTTTCATGTAGATTCACACCCTGTAATATTCGCATATCATTAAGGAACACCATGTATATTCAAAGGGTGCAGGCACTCTTTCCGGAGTCCAATTTTGCAGAAGGATGCTCCAACAATTCAGCAAATCAGTTTTACATGGACCAAGATAAATTTCGAAGAGGCATTTATAAAATTCACATTTTACACCACTGGACTCTAGAGAATCTACAAATCGTGAGGTGAGACCGCTTTCAACACCGATTTGGAGAGAGCTAAATGAGCTAGACTAATGAGTAGTGAATTCCTTGCTTCATTTTAATTAACTGGAATATTATGTTGTACAAATCTTCTTCGAAATAATCGACCAAAACTGTTAGATGTGATATTAGACCGTATGCCTCTAGCAAGCTAGCTACAAAACAATGTGATTCCAGTATGATCGAGCTCCTCAATACAGTGCATCGCCAGTTGCGTAAGTAAAAGCAGAAGTAAGGAGGCTGGTTCGAAAAGGTGCGGCAAATGGCCCTGTAGATCGTGAGCCTTTCTGTGGCATGACGAGAACACGCTTCAAGAGTCGTCCATGTAAAAGTCCCTGGAATGACATGGGACAAAGGCAGACAAAAGAGTTGGTCAAAATATGAAAGCTTGCATCTAAAGCCGGTCTGCTCTGATTTGATAGGAAGGCCATAGGGGCCATAGTGGGTCTCATTACAGGATACTATCATCACAGCTTCATTAGTGACATGCAGTATGGTTTCCGGAACCAGCGATGGACAGGGGACCTCCTAGTTTACGTTACGCAACTGTGGAGTAAACTCATCCAGCCTTATGGTGATGCTCATGTCGTTGCTCTAGATATCACGAAAGCGTCCGATCAGCTATGACATGCTGCCCTCTTATGCAAACTTTCATCCTATGGCCTCCCCGGGAAGCTTTGTAGATGGATGCCTGACTTCCTCTCTAGCAGCAAGATATCCTTCGTAATTGACGAGATCTTCATCCCATAACGTCAACGCGGGTGTTCCCCATGGATCGGTATTGGCTCCGATATTGTTCCTCTAACATATGCACGACCTTCTTTCCTGTATGGTCAGTCCAACCCACACTTTTGCTGATGACAGCACGATACGTGCAGGAATTTAGAGTCACAAGCTGATCTCTGAGCTGGAAAAATGAAGACTGGCAGCGTCTTCCCCTCTCAAAAAACCTGGATGTTATCCCTGCTTGGAGACGCAACAATCTGGAACAGTTCAATGTATAAAAAACATAGTATTGCACCTTGGCGAACAAGAAGCGTTCTAGCACTCATCCTGTTTCGCTGCATGGCCGAGTTCTACCAAAGAACCCTTCCTTTCAGCTGGTCGGAGTCCGATCGTTGAGGAATTGCTCTGACACGAACACATCTCCTCAATAGCGGTAGGCTATTTGTTTAGGGCTAATAAGTACTCTTCTCCACAAGGCCTCCTCACTCACTCCTCACTCCTGAATTTAGCACAAAGGGACATGTACCAGTTCTGCAGAGAGCATAAGAATTTCTAGTGCATCCTTTGCGCCACCGCGAAGGCCTGACAAGGCTAAGGTTTCAGATATTTGGAACCATTGAATCCAACGTACAAAGCTTTGTGTCAAGACTATGGAATTTGAGTAAAGGATTAAGACTGGACAACGATACTTTTAGACAGTGTATATGGGCCACAATAGATCCATATGAGTCGCAGTGATACTTAGGCATGCATGCCCCTAACTGTAATCTGTGTTATTGCTATAGATTTGTGGAAAGTGAACGGTAATACGAACTTTCTTCGGAATTAATATGAAGAAAAATATGTTAACAGTAAACGATGTAAATAACAATGTAAAAATAAACAAAAGTCTTCGTATATAGTGTTTCGTGATGACAGGGCTCATGTCGAGGTGTGAACTACTTGAAAGTTGGTTCTGCCCACGTGCACTGGTAAAATGCAAGGGAACCTACTCTGAGACTAGAAGAAACTGAAATCTCTAATAATCTGTGATACTAAGAAGCAGAGGGAGGGTAATACACAACCTTGTCGTGCTCCCTTATAGGTATTTGTCCCTCAAAGTAGCTTCTATTTGAGACTCATTTTGTGCCCTTTATCGGCATCGGATCGGCAGACGATCCGACCCGTTTGTCGCATTGCGCCTCTCCGCCGTGGCTCTGCCAGCGCCGGCACGGCATCGGCACATACACAGAAGAGTCCCGGTGCCAAAAACAAAATAGCGTCGGGCGGGCGGGCCGACACCACCGACGCCTGCTGAGATCGATACGAAAATGCAGCGGGCGTGATGAGTCCGCCGCCCCCCAGGCCACCACTGGGGGTATAGGGGCAGAGGCGGATATTTATTGTAGCTGGAAGTAATGAGAGGTGCCAAATTCGGATTGCATGGCGCGTGGCGATAAGAATGTTATCCGCAGAATGCAGTCTTACATTTCGGGGCGAATTTTATGAAATTCACACTCCTCAAAAAATAGTCCACGTAAATGCAACTATACGGATCAAACCAAACAATGTAGTGTGATGAGGCAATACTGCCTGTTGGTAAATGAAAATTTTGACAGAAAAATATTCCATCATACACACATAAACATATTGATGAGTAATATCAGCGCTTGTCTCCCGAACCAAATCGAGTTACTACGAGTATATGTTTTAGCAGCACAAGCTCACGTAAATGATGTGCTGACATTAGTGGCCCATAAACACCTTCAGCTTCTGTAACTTCGTAAGTTTTTAGCCAAGGCCCTTAAGTGCATGCGTGCAGGTGCTACCTACTTATCAGGTAAGCAGTCTGGTAGTAGTTGTCTTAAGAGCCTTACTAGAGATGATTTATCTCAGAATTCAACGAAGGATTTTACTATTTCCGTTTATTGCTCGTTGGCGGTCATAGTTATTATGCTTATTTGAATGTTCTTACTTTATTAAGATCGTAAATTTAGTGATGAAGTTTAAAATTAATACATATAAGAAAATAGACAAGACAAGTCTAGACGCGAACGTTTCTGGTCAAAGTCATGTCTGGGAGTAAAAGTAAAAGTTATCTGTTTCCGGTATTGAACCCATATGATACAAAGCAAATATTTCTCTAGGCCTTGATGACCGTCGGTTTCTAGGCAATCGGTATGTAGCCAAGTATATTGAAGCCCTGTTGTCTTTGAGTTCTTATTTTTACTTCATCTTTAGAAGCAATCCTGGAATTTTAACGAACGATGTTTTTCAAGGTGATCTTGACAAGGACGTCAAGGTTAGATTCCTTTTCACCCAAATGCATAGCTTAACGTAGCATTTCATGTTCTATCTACTCCTGGATTCAAAGGCACGTAGTATCATTAAAGAAAATTGCCTTAGCATTAATCTGACCATTAAGATGATGGAAAGGCTCAGTTTCAAGGTCATAAATGAAAAGCCAGTAAAAAATGGACGACCTGCAGGTCTTCATTTTCGCATTATCTTCAGCAAGATCATTAAAGTATTTCAATAAATGCAATAACCTTTAAGGTCAAAATAATGTTCACTTAAGGTCATTAACGAATGGAGAATATCGAGGATAAAATACTAAATGTCTACTACTTTTATTAGGCTCCTCAAATATTTAATCGTTCTGGGACTCTTGGCTCACCCTGAATAATAGTATGGATAATTCGGATTCGTTCTCCGTCAGTTACATTTTGTCTCATACTGCTACGAAAGTTTCAAGTTGTAGGTCATAAAAGATACATCAAATGTCTTCTATTTAACCCAACGAATTCAGACTAGGTAGAAGGAACCAGTCAAGAATTTGTTTGTCTTCTAATTCTCGGCCAACTTTCCGCCATAAGCACAACGCTATTTTGTACCCAAATGATGCGCATTTACGCATGGACCAACCTCATCTCTATGAAAATTGACTTCATTTCATTTTGATTTCTAGATATCAAAATATCATAGAAACAGCGATTGTAGTTTATTAATGAAGCTACAAACATTTTTTCTGTATACAAGTATACTGGAGAGCATAAAAACTATAGTCGCACCACCAGTTTTCGTCTTTTCTGTAGTTGGCTTAAATTTAACTTACAGGAATGAATTTGTTGTTAAATCAATTAGAATAAGCATAACATTTACTGTTTTTGTTTGTTTTCCCATTCCCGTAAGTTACATTAAGTTACAGTCGTACAGAGCTAAAGCAAGCCAAAAGTTGGTAGCGCTATAGTTGCTAACGTGTCCCAAAAAATGAAGGTTATTTTTTCAAACGCATACCCTCTATTTTTTCCTTTTGGCTCTAAACACTCAAAAAATAGATATTACTGCGATCGGGGGACGATAACCGGTGCCGTTTTCGGTCAAACTTTGAATTTGAAAGCTAATAGGGAAACCATGTATGGATTTCAAAACCTAATTCTTATTCGACAAATAAAACACTGCTTTATATGTGTCTCATATTTCTTAGATATCTATCATTAAAAGAACATTATTTACGAACTTTTTTTATCAAAGTTTTCTTTTTACAGTCAGTTTATATATAAGTGTTTGAGCAACGTCGACAACAGTTTGCTACGAAGCTGTAACTCTGTTTTGATATTGCCCTTGCAGATGCCCTTAAATTGATAAAAACAAATGAAGATAGGATCTTCTTTCAGCGACAGAGAGAGCCAGATCGACCTGGTCAGTTAGCAGGAGACTTAGGCCCGTATCGTCAGTCGTCCCTACAATTGTAGGGCGCCTTTATGGCCTCCTTGATTGTCCATTGCCTCATACTGAGCAAAGAACTGTTACTGCGGATTGGTACACCACCATTTGTTTGATAAAAGTCATCACCGAGCTTCGAAAAATCAACCCCGAAAGAAGAATCATCCTCCACCAAGACAATGCAAGCTCGCACACAGCCCAAAAAACAAGGCAGTGTTTAACGGAAGAAAACGTGGAATTATTGGACCATCCTCCATATAGTCCCTATCTAAGTCCTAACGATTTATTAAAATTAAAAACAAACTGCGGGGTCAAAGGATCCAGTCACCAGAAGAAGCAGTTGATGCATTCAAAAATGCCGTTTTGGATCTGCCATCAAGCGAGTGAAATAAGAGCTTCGAAAATTGGTTCGAGCGCATGCAGATGTGTATTAATCTTCGTGGAGAATACTTCGAAAAACAATAAAATCATTTAAAACTACCTACCGTGTTGTTTTATTTCCATATGCATAACTTAAAAGACATCCCTGGTATTATGTCAAAACGCTTGATTATCCTATACTGCTTAGCAGATAGAGGTTCCGACTTAGCTTTCAACATATTTGCTTCCTTAATTTCTTTTAATGTGGTAAAGTAATGTTCTGGCGACATAAGATTAGGTTTTTGGGCTCCTGCCTTCAGCAGTTGATCTACTCGAAAGTCGAATGCACCTTGCATATTTAATAACAACACCAAATTAAAACATTCACAATTCACAAGCATCAGCCAGATAATCTTCAAATCAATCTACTTTCTATTCGGGTTCCGACATCATTGCATGACACGATCAGACCTAGTTATAGTCATTTATAAATCAGAACAACTAGTTCTGTACAATTCGAAATGCAGAACTAGTTCTGCTCATTTTGTAACGATCAATAGCCGAATAAATGTAAAATGTCGGGTTTGGTAAAAATGTTTTGCTCAGGACTAGTGTTGTACATTTTTTTCGAGTAATGTCCGAATTCTAGTATTGAGCGTAACATGCACCAAATCTGAACACCAACTGCCGGCGTCGGAGTACCGGGGATACCCCGAGCCTGAGTTCCATCCTGTCGAATCCTGCACTTGTTCGTAGTTTTATATCCGAATGACCGATTGCAACGCTTAGGCGGCTGCAGCTTTGCCGCGCTGCATCTTTGTTGAGTCGGGGCGTAAACGGACTACGAATATGGTATTAGTAAATATATGAACTTAACCAGAATTCTTCAAAGCATGCCTATGAATTGTCTAGAAATTAAAGTAAAAATTCGGATCTGGTCCTAGTGTCAATAAGCAAAAATTAGGTTTCATTGCAGTAAGGGCACTCACAGTTATCTTCACCGTCTTCGTCATCTGTAGAAACTGTTATATCTTCGGCTATACCAACACTCGAATCTGAAGTGCTCTCTGACTGCTTTTCCAGTCGCATATTTCACCGCTTATACTTCCCTTTTCAACTAGGACTTCATTTTCGAGGCATTTCCTAGCTATATTTTCGAATCATTTCCCATATACCCCCATATCCCTAATATTGTATTCGGCGATACTAGGATACCACAGGGTGTGCGATATTAGTCATAAATTGAAAATAAAATATGGCCACATTACAACAACAATTACATGTCCGATGAAAGCTTAAAGGACACACCCACAAACTGCCTAATAACTACATGACACGTTAAAATATACGCCTAGTAATACTTAGCTTTTGTTCGATAAGCTGGAATAAACTGGACCCGTTCAAGCATATTAGTGTAATAAGATGTCACAGATTTCCGCCACTTGTATGACTCTTGCAGAGCTAACCATACGAGGTCTGTGAATCAAGTGATGAGTCTGATTTTTTAAAATTCTTTTTGTTCAAATATAATTACTATTTTATATTGTCCTTCTGAAGCCGCACAGCGCTGGAGACGGTTCTTCCACTCCTCGTAGCACTGATGGAACTCCGATACTGGAATATCCTTCAGCTGGTAGGTTACAGCCGTTTGAATGTTTTCGAGTGTCCCAAGATGAGTTGAATTGAGGCGATTTTCCAACTCCAGACTTATAAGAAGGCTGAGGAGCCACAGATTTTTCTTACTGGCCAAAAACTCATTTATTGACATTGCTCTGTGACAAGGAACATTATCACCCAGTTGCTCTTGATCTAATGAACGGTGGTGTAAGTCAAATGTAATTCTTCCCCGAATATTCTGACTGTTTTTCCGATGATCTGAATGCACAACATCCCGGATTCTGTCGATACTTCCATAGGTTCTTGAAGATAAAGGCCTTCTGCTCCGTGGTTCATCTTCAATCGACTCTCTCCCTTCTCAAAATACCTTAAGCCACCGAAAAACCTGGGCCCTCCGTAGGCTTGTTTAGCAAGAGTTTCAGTTGCACTGTGCCCAAGCCTGAAGCAACACCTGATAGCACGCTGTTGCTTCAAATTGATGTCAATCATTTTTAGAACACAATATAAAAGACTGTTTCACAAAAAAATGGGTACGGACAACCAAATGAATCGAGCGAGTTCAAACTTGTACTGAAAGCTATGTTGCCAGTCACATCACTTAATTTATAGACCTCGTAAAACGGATACGTTTATCTATTCACCTTGAGATGGCGACGTTCACAAATAAAAATATTTATTGGTGCGATATCAATACTATAAGCGATATTCGGAACATCTCCAACGGCCTTCAAATTTATGGGTTTATTATTAAATTCATCGTGTGTTTAATGTTTGTGTTAACAAGCCATACAGGTTTTACTTCCTGAATACCGGAACGAAATATGGAGATCGGCAAAATGCTTCGACCCAGTATGAGATCGCGTCATGCAGAGCTAGGAGGAACAAATTTAAATAATAATTCGCATTGTGGTCTTCTAATCCATAAAATCACAAGTATGGACGGTGATGATATCGGAACAGAAACTTACCAGATATGTAAGAAGTACTTCAGATCATATCATATTTGGACCTCATACTGAGTGAAAAAGCGTAAAGAAAAATACTCTGGAATTCAAAGAAAAATATCCACAAGCTAAAACCAATAGTTTTCTGACAAATCCCGCCCGTCCATTAAAACCAGATGTGCCACTTATTGGCATGTAGCACTCTGGTTTAGAAGCAAATACGCGATATTCCTATGATAGCAAGCAATCATGCTACAAGGTAAGCAGTTAGTCTCAAGAGAAATAGGTTTCAAGTTGAAATAGATCAGAATGGAACACTTTCTTGATAAATATCCATTAAAATTCATATGAAGATGAATTATATCAGTTATTTGACTTCTCAACACCAGGAAAAAGTCCCTCATCTATGCGAAAAGCCTCTCTAGGAAACTATAGTTTTGAAGTTCCCATAGGAGAACAGCGTGATACAACTGATTGAAAGCCTTTGTAAAATTAACAGCAATGACGCGAGTTTGATCCAAATGACTCCTTAAATGTTCAGACTATTATAGAAACACGGTGTATATGAATGTGGTAATAAAAAAAAACAAACGTACTTAAGGAGATCACCTCGAAACAGTAAAGGAGGTCTGTCAATGCATGTGGTTTTATTGGACAGACAAGCATGGGAGGTTACCTGTTTCTGCAACAGTCTGAAAGTCCTACAACTTGCTGAGATTGCGAAAAGTCATCATTTTAAGGACCGCCTGGGGTAGTCATTGGCGTTCCCAAAAAAGGACGGCTAGCCCCCTAAAATGACAATAGGCTATCTGACGTATTTTAATGTACCAGATACGTCACCCTCGTCCATCGTCCCGACACCTAGAACTGTTGACGCAGCACACCGGTTAATTGGTATGCAATATCCGCAAAAGGATTGAATTGCATCTGAAACGCGAGAATTACTTCCTCAGCATCTAAAGAAAACCATGTTGTTTGTCCCGTGAGAAAATAATAAAAGGCACGTTTGGCCTTGAGGAAAGAAGTGCGTAAAATCAAATTTCTCCAAAGGGTTTTATCAACGCAATCTCAATTATATGCAAGCAATTATGCATAGTCCACAACGAAGCTTCATGTTAACGTATAGGCAATGTACCTTTGATATGTGTCCATACGCCTAATTGTGTTTTGTAGTTTTGGAGCTAACACATCGTAATGCAAACCAAATTACAACCTTCGGCGTAAACCCTTATTACATCATCGAAGCGACGCGTCTTCAGGGACTGCTCAGTTAAACGGTTTCCTGAGCAATTAATCAGAGGAGACGAACATCACGGGACACATATCCGTCCCCTAGGCGACTTTGCTGCTGGCAAGGAGATGAAGCTGGATGCTTGTTAAGCTGAAAAGCAATTACCATGATAAACTGGTGGCGGAAGACAGTCACATCTGTCTAATGCAAAATAACATATATCAGATCACTCCGGCGTTTTCAAAACGTACGTTAAAGTTCAAAGTAAAGCACTGCAGGAAGTGATCTCGATTTTGACCCGAGTTCGTTGAGAAGATTTAGTTAAAGCTGGATCTGGATCTGTTCTGGACGTGCTGTTACTAAGGGGTGATACTGCAGAGAGAATAGGCTAGTTGATGCTTTTAAGGATTATAACGGGTGACTTTTTAAGAGGTATAGGATTTGATTAAAAAAAAAAAACACAAAAAATTTGAAAAAACGATTAAATCTTTATTTGAGTCGCTAGAACGGTCGATATAATTTAATGTTTAACGATTATTTCATGTAAATGTTGGCCGCGGCTCCGCTTTAGATGGCCCATGCGCAAGGTCCAATTTTTGGCACACTCTCTCCAACATATCGTCCGGTATCTCACGAATAAATGCTCCAATATTGGCTTCCAGTGCGTCAATCGTTGCTGGTTTATCCCTGTAGACATTAGCCTTAACATGACCCCACAAGAAATAGTCCAACGGCGTTAAATCACACGATCTAGGCGGCCAATTGACGGGCCCCAAACGTGAGATAAACTGTTCAGCGAACTCGCCTCTCAATAGGGCCATTGTTTCATGTGCGGTGTGGCATGTGGCACCGTCTTGTTGAAACCACATGTCAGCCAAGACCAGCTCTTCCATTTTGGACAAAAAAAGTTTGTGATCATCGCACGGTAGCGCTCTCCATTCACAGTTACGTTCCGGCCATTGTCGTCTTTGAAGAAGTACGGCCCGATGATGCCACCGGCCCATAATCCACACCAAACAGTGATTTTTTCGGGATGCATTGGTAGCTCTTGCAATGCTTCTGGCTGGTCTTCACTCCAGACGCGGCAATTTTGCTTGTTAACGTACCCATTCAACCAGAAATGAGCTTCGTCGCTGAACAAAATTTTTCGATTAAAATGTGGATCTTCCTCCAACTTTGCCAGCGCCCATTCACCAAATAGGAAACGTTTATGGAGGTCGTGTGGCTTCAGTACTTGCACCAGCTGTATTTTATAAGGTTTCACACCCAAATCCTGTCGCAAAATTTTCCACGTAGTGGAGTAACAGAGACCCAATTGCTGCGAACGGCGGCGAATCGACATTTCACGGTCATCACTAACACTGGCGGATACAGCCGCAATATTTTCTTCAGTCCTCACTCTACGTCTGCGTGTTGGTGGTTTAATGTCCAATAATGTAAACTGGGTTCGAAATTTAGTCACAAGCTTCCGAATAGCTCCCTCATTAGGCCGACCAAATTGCCCATAAATTGGAAGCAGTGCTCTCTTAACCGAGCATGAATTTTGATAGTAAAATTCAATAATTTGCAAGCGTTGTTCGTTCGTAAGTCGATTCATGGTTAAATTATAGACCAAACTGAACAAGTTTGACAATGACACAAGACACGATTCACGCGTCATCTGTCAAAAACAGTGTTTCCAAAAAGATACTAGCAAAAAAATCACCCATTATATACAGGGTGGGCCATAACAGTGTTGGTGATTTAAATCTTAAATTTCCCGGAAACGCGGGGCGCGAGTTGGGGGGGGGGGAGGGATAAGCTGTTAGCCGCGCCGTTGCCTGGAAATTTAGTCGCCATGGAGCCGTACTCGGGGGCGCAGCGTGCATTTTGTGTCCGAGCATATTGTGAAAACGATAAATTGGTTATTTCTGCACGACGTTTGAATCGACATGTTCACGGTTTACGCGATTTAAGTGAAGTTCCAAACGCCAATGTGATACGGAAATGGATGAGAATGTTCGAAACAACCGGCTCGACAGTAGCAATAACAGATCGTGGTTGTCCAGTTTCTGCAAGCTCAGCCGACAATGTCGAGCGTGTTCGTGTTTCAGTTCAGCGAAATCCGCAACAGTCAACACGTAAGAAAAGTCATCAAAAGAACGAGCTTATCGGCGAATTTTGAAGCGTGATTTGCATTTGAAGGCTTATAAGATTCAACTAGTCCAAGAATTAAAACCAGATGATGCTAATAACTTCAATTCAATTTGATGTTCCACCGTTTCCACAGTTTTAACAACGTGATGTTTAGTGATGAGGCCAAATTTAACCTCAATGGCCATCTTAACAAACAAAATTGTCTGTTCTGGTTTGAAACTAATCCCCGACGCTTGCATGAACGTCCACTCCACAGACCTGAACTAGTCGTGTGGGCTGGAATTACGTCAACCGGTATTATTGGATCGTACTTTTTTGAGGACGAGCAATGACAGTTAAAGCTAACAGTTGTTGCAATATGATAACAGGCTTTTTGGTGCCAGCTGTGCAAGAACTCCAAGGCAATACCTCTAGAATGTGGTTTCAGCAAGATGGGGCCACATGTCATGCAGCTAGGGTGTCTATAGAGCTGCTGAAAAATGTATTTCCCGGAAAACTCATTTCGAAAAGGGGGATATTGAATGATTTCCATGTAGCCCCGATCTTTCTCCATGCGATTATTTCCTATGGGACTACCTCAAGTCGGTGGTCTACGAGAATAATCCAACTAATTTAAAGGTAGCTGAAGAGGAATGTTGTTCAGGAATGTAAAAAAATATCGAGAACAACTTTTCAACGAGTTTTCCAAAATCTGCAGCTTCGGTTTCAAGAGTGCCAAGCAGTCATTTGAACAACATTATTTTTAAGTCTTAAACATTCCTATCTTTCTACTTTTTAGAAATACATTTATTTTTCTTTTATACTGCGTAATTATTTTTTAACTGAATATTGAAATTGCCAACACCTTTATGGCCAACCCTGTATATTAATAATATTATACTTTTTTCAGACCTAGGAGACCGTAAAATTTGTATTCAAAAATATATTTTTCTTAGACAGACGAAAACGCTGTCCGCCATTTTTGGCTCATATTAATGTGTTCTGACGTCATACCATTTGTAAACAGCAGCTGACAGCAACCTCACTTCTCAAACTTTTAAACATATAAACTTGACTTTTTACATTTTACTGTGCAGATTTTGCCGTCTCGAAAAATCAAATATTGCCATCGTACTGAAGGTCACCTTTGTGATCGGAACGTTTACTACAGTAAAGATCTGTCAATGCATGTGGTTTTATTGGTCAGACAAGCATGAGCGATTAGCTAACTCTTTTCTATACAAAAGTATTGATGATCGCTCGGACCAATTTACCACTTCGCTTCTTCAACTACTCAGCTGTTCAGCCATGTGATCCACCCATTAAGCTAATATTATATTACGCAGTCTATTTATAACCCATTCGAAACCCCCAAGCATCGAAATTAGAACAAAAGCATCTTCCGGACAGAGCCATTAAAATGTGGTCGTTGTGTTGAGCTATGACACGAACGTTATTCAACTCTGACATGGAAAACAGGCCCGGCTTCGATTTATCACCCCTTTAAAATCTCAACCTATGTGATCTTTGCAAAAGTCTTGTTGGCAAATATGTGAAAATGATACCTGAATAAGTGTTGTCAGGTGCCGTCGATATGTTTCCGATGGATATGTGCGAAATTTGCCGGTATATTATGAAATTTTTCTGTAGATGGTACCAAAAAGCAAAGGATATTTATATTTTGAGCGAATAAAATGATAGCCTCTCAATCAAGAATAACATATAGTTTAAACATTAACGCTGGTAAACTATAAAATTCATAATAGATGATACGAGCCCCTTCCCACTTCAGTTGGCCCAACTAATGAAATCTTAGTCTTTTTCTTATCAAACACAAATAATAAAAATGTAGCAGGGTGTTATAGGTTTGAAATATTAACAATGAATATTTTGATAATATATAGTAGAAAACACCAACTTTATCACTCCCTAATCAAATTTGCAGCATAAAAATAACACATGTTGCAATTACAGCATATCAACCTATTTTCATTTAAATGCAAAATAAGTCTATAACGCATAGGTGGCTGTGAAAAATAAAAGCCATGACAATTGTTTTTATTAATCACAGCTGTCAGAATACGTTTAAAATAGTTTTTGGTAGTTAAGGTTTTCAAAATGGGTAGAGGAAAGGTTATTCGTGAGAAAATTCGGTTACTGATAATTACATTTTTTAATTCTGGGAAATCAAACTCAGAAATTGCAACTTTGTATAACATGACTGATTCAGTTAATATTAAGCCACGATATGTGAAAAAAGTAATATCACAAATGCCGACCGAAGGGCATTAAGAAGAATAATCGTGAAAAACAGGCGTGCCAATTATTTACAATTAGGTGCTCTGTGGAGTGACGCTGTTGGAAAGAGAATTTCGAGGTCCACAACTGATAGAGAGGCTCACAAACTCGGATTTAGCATTTGCAAGGTAAGTTTTCTTATAAAAAAAGTGATGTAAAAACCCTAAAGGTGCACAACTTGTTTATAGGCCAAACAAAAGCCACTATTAACTACACTGAAAAAAAAATCGGCTTAGATGGGCTAAAGAACATAGACAATGGACACCTCAACAATGGTGTGCAATACAATGGAGTGATGAGGCCCGATTCGAAGTTTGTGTTGGTGACAGTCGCGGTAGAGTAATTCGCAAAAAACTGAAGCATTCCATGTTGACTGTCTGAAGAGAAAAGTGAAATTTCCAGCATTCATTATGGTCTGGGGCAGTATGTCATCAAAAGGAGTAGGAAAACTTCATTTTATTGATGGAAATGTGGATACAAACAAATATTTGGCAATTTTAGAAGAATTGCTTTTACCAGCAATGGAAGAATGTTTAACATCCGGCCAAGATTTTGTGTTTCAGCAAGATGGTGCAGCGTGCCATACCTCAAAAAGGCTATAAAATGGATGGAAGAAAATAATGTACCACTTTTGAAATAAGTTTCTAGCAGTCCAGTTCTGTCACCTATCATCCTGCTCGTGCAATCACCGAACTGAGACAAAAGCTTCAAGAAATATGGGATCGCTTTACACCAAATTCTTGCCAAAACTTGGTTAACACTATGCCCCAAAGAATTTCAGCCGTAATAAAAAATAAAGGTGATGTTACCCAATGGTAATCTTTCAATTGTTGCTTTGTTAACTTCGCGCATTTATTCGCACATTGTTTATTTGTTCAGATGTTCTATTAGTTATAGATCTAAGTGATTTCAAATATGTATTTTTTACGACTAGAGTGTATTTAAAACGTTTTTGAGAAAATAAATTGTTTTAGAAGTAAATAGTTTCGTCATGTTTAATCTATAAAAGCATATTTTGGTACAAATCGTGAAGTGGGCCAACTGAAGTGGGAAGAGGTTCGTACACGTATGAATCAATCAGCCTGCTGTTTGCTACCATATTTTTGTGGGAAAACGTTTTATTCGACAACAAAGAATGAGAAAACTTGTTTTTTGGGATTCAATCGAAAGTGTTAACAGGAATGAAAAAACTTTTCAAATAAGATTTTTAGGTATCTATGAGTCCTACAAAATGAGATCACACATAAAAAGATCCAAATGATAGCAAAAATGTTATGGCCGAAAAACGAGGCAAAATGCAGGTTTTGACACTTGTTTTTAATGCGACGATAATTTCACGCAACAAGTTGAAATTCTTCAAATCGGTAGGATTCATACTTCTAAATAAGAACAACAAAATTGAATTATATTGGTCAACTAGTTTTTGAGAATTTCTAATATCAAGACAACGGAAAACCTGATAGCATTGACCTGAACAAGCAAGGTCATTTTGAGCAATGTAGGAACTCATAGGGGATCAGGGCCTACGACAGAATAAGCCCCAGAGCATATTGAAATTCGGGGCCCTATTTTGCATTTAGGAAAACTGACACATTTTTTAAATCTCGTATGAGTTTTGGACATTTGGGGATCCCATCAAACCGGGGCTCTGGGCACGTGGCTCTAGTACCTGTAGTGTAAAGACGGAATAATGGACGAAGTAAGGAAAGGAGACCCAAACCCACATTGAAGACATGCGAACACTAGGTAAATTCTGATTCTTCATCATTTTGATCTTTTGAGAAGGTCGGAAGAGGAGGCTGATACATGAATTAATGCAGACTATAACTATTTTTTTTTCACCGCACAGCAAAATGTAGCCGACCAAGTTAGCAATTTCTAAATCCGTCGAAATAATTCGTCATGTCGCCTACCCTTGTAAGAATTCGTCGCATCCATAAAATAGAAATAAACATAAAGACTAAGGGCAGAACAAACACTCGCATCTGCAAGCCACCCAGTGAACGCCAAGGGAAACCAAATTCATATTTCGAAGAAAATAGATAATAGAACCGGATGCTATAAATGCCGGGACAAAAACATGGTTTGGAGATCTATTCTTTAGTAACATTTGGGTGCTATAACTATAAAGTTTACTAGCAAAGCAGTGCTGAGAAACTTGAAACTCAACCATTTGGATAGCAGATGTTAGGAGCTACCCCGGGCTCTGAACTGTCAAGCGTCAGAGGCGTATCGTAGGATATCTAAGACTTCCGAAGGCTAGCATATTACTAATATTTGTCATGATATGTGGAAAAATATGAAAAAGGGGAGACAAACAGCTAGGTTTTTAGTAGAATTTTCCCCTAGCTGACAGGAGTAGGTTCGCCATGCTGGATACGATTCTACCGTCTGTCAACGTACGCGTTGACCGATGCGGTTTGGAAATTATGATTAGAGAGGAGCAGGTGAAACTAACGGAAGACTGCGTAGTTTCAACGAAGCTAATTTTGTTAAAAATACATTAAAAGTTCCAGAAGAGAGTCACCGTTGGTTTTACCTAACCTATGTATAAGTTTATAATTATTTAAGAGGACATCTCGAATTGTGGCCTCAGCATTACAGGAATTCCCAATTCATTGAATTTATTGAAAACTGCAGGGTCTGCTCCAAAGCAAATAGAGCCTCCAGACGTCACTGAAGTGTTGCGTAAACTCAAGGGAAGACTGTACGCTGACGACACTCCTTGAGGTGGGACAAGGGAACGTAATTAACCAATAGAGTCTAAGGCCATTTGGAGTTCAAAAATTAAGTCCAACAATCATTGGTCAGGTTAGTTTCCATCTTTAGAGAATCAGATGCTCATTGCAAGGGTTGTAAACTGATCGACCAATGAGGAGACAAGGGCTGAACTCATTAAGTCAAAGTGACCAGTCTTCTGATGGAGGGGAAAATCCCCAACTGACCTCCGATAATTTTGAAACTAAAAACTTCAGTTCTTCTCTTATCTTTGATTTGTACGGTTGAAAAAGATCCTTCGATTTTCCCTCCGTTAGCGGCTGTTAATAGGTGTTGCGTTGGTAGAATTTGTGTTAAGTTGTAAGCACTTCCAGTTAGTTAAAAGGGGGCTTTTCCCTTCTTTATTAGCCCTTGTGGCTAAAGCTAAAATAACACCGAGTCAACTAAGGATTGTATGCTAGCTTGACTAATTAGCATTGTAAAGTTGAGATTCTTGAGTTTAATTTTGCTATTAGTGTGATCCTTTCCCCAGCCTATTAGTTTCACGAAGTTAACTGTACTTTGTCATTGCTACTTCACTCTTCACGAGTGTATAGATATTTTGAGTCTGTAATTCAATTATTAATAAAATGAGTCTCCTCTGGCTTGAGTTCCATTAATTTCATTAACTGGAGCTAACTGAGTTCGAGGAAACCGAAAGTATTCATTCGGGCGTTTACCACGTTCACTGATTACTTGGAGAACAGAGGAAGCATCATTCCGCGTAAAGTGAGTGTTTTAATGAGTCAAGATTATATTACTTTATGTCAGGTTCTTCGCGAGTCTACCTCCTATAGGAAGACAAGTAAATGGTAACAGAATTTGAAATTCGAGGGATCTCGGACCAGTCCAGAAATTGAAGTGTTGGACTGAAGATTCGAACTATATATTCAAGGAACGGACGAAGATCCTGTTAGAAAAATGTACAAAAAAAGTCGTGTCTGCATTGTTTCATGGGGTCAAAGTTGTGAAAATTCCTGAGAAAACTGATTTGAACTTGTTTTGGATTGAGGTACAAACTTTGTTCAGGTGATAGTTTTTCCTATTTCTTTCAATTTGAAAAAATGATTTAGTTTGGCTTTGGCATTCAAGATGATAACACTGATGAACACAGGATTTGTGACATGATAATTTTTGGGTGTATCTTATGTATTTTGAGACCCTTAAATCAAATCTAAAAATAGATTTTTTCTATCATCCACAGATATTCGGTAACATCTAATTTTATGAATTACAATACGTAACATCTCATATTGTTGCATTTCTCGGCGTTCATGCCATTACGCACATATATAATGTTGAGACCTGTCTATTCTTGTTTATTATATGCGAGCTCTATGTTTATAGAGCATGTTGCGTTTATTAGTAGACTAATATCAGAAGAGTCAGTTACGTTTTCTGTTTTGAAGAGTACTGAGATGTTCTGAATACTGATATTTTTTGTTAAAACGGTGTATTGTTTTTAGTTTATTGTGATCGAGACTAGCTTTATGGACAATGCCTAGTTGTGTAAATAGTGAGAACAGCTTTTGTTACGTGTGCGGAGAGCTAACTTTTAAATCCCAAAAACGTACTTTTACTCCCCTTGTGTTGAAAGCATACGAACTCTATTTTGGAATTAAAGTTGGCGACCAAGATAAACTATGGGCCCCTCATATATGTTGTAAGACTTGTGTATGTAACATTGTTAACAGGTTGATTAAGAGGCTACAATCGTACAATGCCCTTTGCGGTACCAATCGTTTGGAGAGAACCGAGAGACCATACTACTGATTGCTAATTTTGCCTCACAAATATTGTATTGGACCAAAATCGAAACATACTGTTAAGTATTTTAACTTATCATCAGTTTTGGGGCCCGTTAAGCATAGTGATGAACTTTCTGTCCCAGTTCTACCAGAATCTTGGTCTTTGGATGAAAAAGTCGAATGCACCGATTCTGAAAGTGATGGTACAGAGAGCGGTAAAAATTTCCGATCCTTCGTTTGACCTGTCAGGATGTTCAACAGCACCGCATTTGATCACACAGGGCGAACTTAATGACTTAGTTCGAGAATTAAATCTGTCAAAATCCCAGTCAGACCTTTTAGCGTCAAGATTAAAAGGATGGAATCTTCTCCACGGTAATGTTAACATTACTTTTTACCGGAAACGGCAACAGGACCTCACACATTGTTACCGTCAAGAAAGGGAGTTGATATATTGCTCCCATGTCAACAATTTGTTTGAAGCGTTAGGACAGAAACATGATCCAAATGACTGGCGCCTGTTCATTGATTCCTCTAAGCTTAGTTTAAAAGCGGTATTGGTACACAACGCTAATATGATAAGTATCATACCTATAGCGCACGCAGTTCATACGAAGAAATCATATGAAAATATGCGAGTTCTGTAGAGCATATCCGTTTTAATGTATATGGATGTGCCATACAGGTATGTGCAGATTTAAAGGTAATGGCCATTCTTCTTGGAATGCAACTGGGATATACCAAATATTGTTATTTTCTTTGTGAATGGGACAGTCGTGCGCTTGATCGTCATTATGAACAAAAGGAGTGACCACCACGTCAGGCATTAACTCCGGGAATCAAAAACATTGCTCATGAACCACTAGCTGATCCCAAAAATGTGTTGCTTCCACCTTTGCATATCAAGTTGGGATTGATGCAAAATTTTGTGAAAGCTATGAATCGAGATGGAAGGGGGTTTCTGCATTTAAAACAAACATTTTCGAAACTTAGTGAGGAAGAAATTAAAGGGGGCATATTATTTGTGGGTCCACAAATCCAGACAGTCATGAAGGATGATGTATTTGACAGGGCTCTGAATGAAACTGAATTACGAGTTTAGAATGCTTTTAAATCAGTTACTGCAATTTTTTTAAGCAATGTGAAGGCGGAGAATAAATTATAAAGATATTGTGAGCGAACTAAGTAATGCTTATAAAGGAATGGGATGTAACATGTCTCTAAAAATTCACTTTTTGGATTCTCATCTCGATTTTTTTCCGAAAAATTTAGATGCGGTAGGTGGCGAACATGGTGAATGGTTCCACCAAGACATTTCTGCTATGGAAAAACGGTATCAAGCCAAATGGAGTGTAAATTTGCTTGCTGATTATGGGTGATAGAAAAAATCGAATAATATTTTCGGCTTTCCACCATTGTAATTTGAAATCATTCCTAGCAGTCAGTAGATTTCCTGTAAATAGAAACCTATTCCATCTAAAATTTGGGGTACTGTATTCAAATATAGCGATAATCTGTATGATAAAAATAAACAAGAGTTTTAGCGATAGTTTGCGTCATTCTTCAGCATATTTCTAAAGTATTCTTTAAGTGTTTACGTTACGAAGTTCTTTTACTATGTCATGTCTGTTGGAATTTCCAATCAAAATTAAGAATCAATTAAAGCTTTTGTGTGTTTTTCGAGATACCATTTTTAAGCGTAGTCTTGAAGCTCTTTTTGTAGGTGGGAGAATTAAGGCCAATTATTAACACGTCTTGGAAAATAAATCCGCATGGTGGCAGCACAAGTACCAGATGCTCTATTAAATTGAACGCCTTGCTCAATGATTTCCGAACACGCCCATCCATCATGTTGCCACATCACATATGTGCCAGAATGTCCTACGTTTGTGTCGGAAAAAATTTATTTAGCCGGCCAGTTCAGCATTTTTCTATTGTCATCGGCGATAATCTGATAACGGACTCCCACTGCTTCCCGATTCTCCGCTTATCGCGAGCCGCTAGGTCGAAAATTTTACCTGGAGATGGTCGGAAGTAACTGCAACGATATTAATTTACTTCAATCACAGCCGACGTCAACGTAGTGCTTCAATGATCGAAGTCATAAACAAATATGAGGTTTGCACTATTGTGTATGGTCGAAGTTGACATACTTGCTTATACCTTTGATTGCGCTAGGCATTTTGAATCCGTAGTACTTCTTTTCAGAATATGTCAAAGGTCAGCCAATATACATATTATATACGTAAATGATGATGCATATATCACAAACGATCAGTCGGAAAACTGTCCTTTATGAATAGGTTTTCTGTGCGTTTTTGCAGTCTCATTTATTCTCTATTTCTGTTACGATAAAGTTACGCTAACCTTAGCACGTGCTATATATTGTTGAACACAGAACAGTGCAACCAATTTGAAAAAAATGATTGTCAAAAATTAGTCCATCAAGGCCTGAATAGTGCCGAATTGATCCTGAATACAAGCATAGACTACTGTACTATTAATACTTTTTGAACAAGTGTTGACAAGACATTGGTAAAATCGAAGACAAAAAATGTTGGGAATTTTTGAAACTAAGACCTGAACTATTGATCATGAGAAAATAGATATTGCTGAGATTAAAAAAACGTAAAACGTGATGACGCACATTAGTCAAATATTAAACCTGGCATTTAAAATATTTATTGAGACACAGCAACGGGGCATTTATGGAGCATTAGTCAGGTATCTTTTTTAAAATTGTAGTTGTCACTTATCATGTGGTCAGAATTTTTGTGTACATGCAGTTTTGGGGCAGATTAAGAAACACTTGAGATTTGAGAATGTTGTTCGTATGCATAACTCAAAAATACATTCATATGGGAATGACTGAGCCAGTCTACTTGATTTTATTTTCCATAATTCCTGCAATAATTTGCCAGGTCTGCATAGTAACATTTTTTCAACATGCCGTAGTGTTCAATCAGACTTTATTAAATGGTGAGCTGGAACAACTTTTGCATCATTTGTATGCTCGTATTACATGTATCTAGTATTAAATAATTCTGCTATACTCCAGGACGGGGTTGCACATATTTATTCAAGCTACCATGGCTTACCGCACAAGTGGCAAAGGATACAAATTACTGAACCTAGTCATTATAAAATAATTTACGACTTGCGAATATGTAACTCGGTTTTAACGACCACTTGTATGTAAGAGGGCACTTTAGGAGCGCTAATTTACGAGATTGGTTCGTAGGAATGGGTAAATAGTACTCGATTTAGAGTCCAGCGAAATCCAGTATGGAAAAAGTATTATCAATTTTGATACCCAATACTCTTTTCAAAAACTTCAGTTTAACTACAACTGTTTGTTAGTATGTTAGTATGTAAGTGTGGGATAAATCTTGTAACTGAATTTTGCTGAAATTCTGTACACACGTTTGGTTTGCGTGACAATACAAAATGAATTAACTGCCACCATTTTGAGTCCAATATGACGGATACTACAAAATGGCGATTCATCATTCCCATAGTAACCCCTATGACATGGGCATATTAGGACTTGATAGGAGAAAGACAATAAGCATAATACGTCGTTCTAAATTCAATATGGCGGCCGCCGCAAAATGACGATCTTTATTTTTTTTAGTAGCCCCTATAATAGGGATATCAAATGAAAAGACTTCATGGGAGAAATACAATAAGTAAAAAAAAATCGACCGCCCCGAGATGACGTTTATTATTACCATAACATAGCTATCAAATTAAAAGGCTTTATGGGAAAAAACATTACAATCATTGTGACGTCATGCGGAATCCAACATGTCGGCCACCACAAAATGGCGATTCGTAGTTTTCCTATACTATGGGTATTCTCGTTAAATGAAAGGGCTTCATGAGGGAAACATAATAAGGAAAGTGACGGCATTCTAAATCCAATATGGTGGCTGCCGCTAAATGGCGATTTATAATTTCCGTGGTCACCACTATTATATGGGTATCACATCATGAAAAGACGTACTGAGATAAACACAATAAGCACGTGATTCTAAATTCCATATGGGGATCGCAGCAAAATATCGATTTATCGTTATATGACCTTTCTATTGAAATCTTAAAATACAAATAAAGTAAGCAGCTTTACGGAGCCATTTTAATAAAATATATGGAAATTATACAGACATTTCTAAATTAATTATTTGACATCATGGATACTAAGAAGTGCAAAATAAATAAAATGAAAAGTATATGTCTAAAAACAAGCTTTTATTTAGCTGAAAAGAAATTAATTTTGAAATAGTTTTTCCTATTGGAAGTGTTTAAACTATGATGGAACACGTTTATATGAAGTATTCAAATAAAAGCGTGTTACATTTTGAAGGATGGAAGAAGTTTATTTTATTAACAGCTAATTAAAAACTTATTAATTTTATTTATTTCATGCTGAACTGGGTATGTCGCTGTGTTCAGTCGAAGAAACATATACTATAGATGCTTTTTGAGAAGAAGTAGCACCATTACTCAATCTTTTGGTTATATAGTCTAATCATATTACCCCTGGCTTGCAAAATAATTGTAAAGTCTGGTTTTACTGCTGCAAGGTATTCAAAACATGGACGTATAAAATGGGTACACCAATTTTTGTGGGAAAACTTGTTATTCGACAACAAATAATGAGGAAACGTGTTTTTTAGGATTCAATCGAAAGTGTTGGCAGAAATGAAGAATCTCTTCATATAAGATTTTTAGATATCTATGAGACCTACAAAATAAGACCACACAAACAGGTCTTTTGGGATGAAATATCAGAAATTTTAAAAAACTACTTGACCAATCTACTTCAATTTTGTTGTGGTTATTTAGAAGTATGAATCCTACGAATTTGAAGAATTTCAAGTATCTGCGACAAACCATCGTCGCATTACCAACAGGTGCCAAATCCTGTAGGGTTTTCGGCCATAACTTTTTTGCTATTAGTCGGATTTTCTTTCGTGTGGTATTATTTTGTAGGTCTCATAAATATCTAAAAATCTTATATGAAGAGTTTCCTCGATTGAATCCTAAAAAACACGTTTTCTCATTCTTTGTTGTCGGATAAAAAGTTTTCTCGCAAAAATTGGTGTACCCATTTTATGCGTCCATGTTTTAAATTTTTCCTTGAACAACTTGTACCAATAAAACAAGATTTTACGATCATTTCGGGAAAATTTGCTAATATCATTCGCATAGGTACCTCACGAAAGTATTTAGAAGCTTTATCTCTCACGGCAAGGCGATTACCACTTACTTAACGTATTTGTGGTATTGTCACATATTCTTTTACGCTACATATACATGGAGTGGCAAATATATCGACCCAATAGTCAGAATGAATAGAAACAAAATATATGATCACAAAGTGCTAACTATTATCAGAAATGATCACTGCGAAATTGTATGTATAAGTCTGTATAGAAACAAGTCAACAAGCGATAATATTAGGAGGAATCCATATCCAAACTAGTCCTTACCATGCGTTTTTCAATCAATTTGAATTACGTTGTTTTTGTAATCTGCCTCTGAAAGCATCAGAGATATTTTGTATAAGGTGTAGAAATATGAGTTTGGGGCTGGAGAAGAAATAACAGATACCTAAACTTCTTTTACGTAATTCCTAGAAATTCTAGCTGCATAAGGTCTGAAATATGTTACGAGTCTGTTTATGAAAAAGTTAGTTCTGAGTAAATGCTGTACACGCACCCGTTTTTTTTATAACAAAATGTAAAATATTGTTCTAAAATATATTTTAAGCATATAAATACTTCATATATTAGGAAAACTGCCCATTCTGCCTTTATGTTGCATAAATACACAATTAGGATAGTTGTTATTTTCTTTTCATGGGACACTTCACGTCTCTTTTGCCTTTTGGCTTATGATTATTTTTCTATTATGTATCAAGATCAGTAGGCAAAAACTCAAGAAGATGTGTAACTAACTATTAAACCTTATTTACTGAAGATTCTAACAAAGATGTTTGCTTCCTGAGATTTATTCTAGTTGGTAAGGTTCGATTTCATGGAAACTGGGTCAAGGGGATACTGTAGTATGTAGTTGTTAAGTGAATTTTACTAGACTTCAAATAGAAGCAGCAAAATAATTAATTGTACTTGGATGCAATTAAAAGCACTACGATTTGAACCCCGTTCTTCTTGTTGACAATACGCCAGGAGTCATGCATTGTAATTGGGTTGTCCACATTCAAAAGTCTTTACTTAAAATTAACGTGCACCAGTGGCGGAGGTAATGATTTTGCGAAGTTAGGTTATTTCACTGATTATTTTTATTTTGATTTTATTTCATGGTTTTAAGTGATACCTTAATAATAATTTTAGTGGGGAGTTTTTATTTTGAAAAAAAAACAGTTATGAGTAGAATACACACCCTTAAGGTACGTGTCCATTTGAGAGTAACTGTTGCGAGTTCCTGCAACATTTAACATACTTTTATTGGCTTATCCACTTGAGAGCCATTTCAGAAACGTACTATTCGATATAACTCTCATAACTGTATCTATTTGAGATAGTGGTTTATTCCTTTCCTCCGTTCTCTAGTAGAGAACTGTCATTGTGATTAGTTGATGCTGAAGAAGAAGGAGCTCATGAAATTATACCAGGTAACTGGCGGAGAGAAATGTTTCTGAAAATGTTTTTCTGCCACTAAATGGGGGGAATTTGAATAATTATAAAGCCCAAAAAGAACTAAGAGATGAATTCAGTGAGTATTTTATGACGCCAGTTGGGTAAGTTCCATGGCAATATAAACGTATAATGTAAACATATAGCAATAAAATATACAGGGTGTCCGCAAAGTTGGAGTTTTCCTTTTCAGAAACAACTACCCTTGAAATAACAAAGGTAATGTGTAGTGAAACGAGGGCAACCAAGTTAAAAAAAATAAAGGAAAAGTACTCACTCTCCAGTTGACGAGAAGGGCTAAGTACGTCTCTGCCCGAAATCATACCGCTCCAACAGACAATGAAATCAGCTGATGCGCTACTGAGCAGACGCAGAAACCACATTGATTGTCTTACACTTAATGGCACATCTTCTAACAAGGAAGGCAAAATGTTGCGTAAAAAGTTGCACTTCTCTAGCCACGTCTCTAGTGCTTGTTGAGGGATTCTCGTCTACGCGATTACCTCTACACGCGTGACCGTAACCGTCGGTTGAAGGTTGCATACTGACCTGACACACTGACCCCGACCCAGTTCTGTCGTCGGGTTGAGCCAGTGACCTTGTACCAGTCGGTGATGTCGCGGGTCGCGGCTACAAGACGGTATTCAGATATTTTTGATGTTGCAGAGCCCTTTATCTCGGTTCCCTTAAGACATTGGTGTATATGGTACTAAGAAAAATTGCTTATGTTTTCAAGATCTACATGTCGTGTAAAGGAAAACCCCAACTTTGCGGACACCTTGTATTTATATAGAATTTTTTTTCCTAAAGCATCCATACAAGACACCCTAGTATTTATCCACTTAAGAAAATGTACCACATGATTGAAGGGTTTCTAGCAAAAACAACGTAAGTTAAAAAGTTAAAAATATCGTAGTTATACTGACACAGGACACTAGAATTTACAATGTTAATTAAGAGAAAAAAATCAGTAGTTTTCTGGGATTTCTGTAACTTATATTTAGTCAAATGCTGTTTTTGCTAGAAACTCTTCATTTGTGGGAGTCCATAGTTTTGTCACGTAATTGCTTATTATTGATAGATTTTTCATAACCCCCAAAAATACTAAAATCAGTTACTTGTAATTTCAATTAAACTCTTCCGCTCTTTTTTTCAGCTTAGTATATAAAAAGAGATTGTAACGGACAAAAAATATAAAAAGCATTAATACTAATAACTGGAGTGAGCTAAATTCATTCTGACTCGGCTTAAATAATTCAACTGTGTTTAGTTACACCATTGAATGATGTCTTTGTCAAATTGATCGAAAACTTTTAATGACTAGTACTAAGAATTGGCTTCAGACATTTGAGAGTATCAAACAATGGCCATTTGCTGTTATAAATTTCATCCGCTCCGCTTCAGCTATTTAGAACATTTGTCTTTTTCAGTTCTTGAAACGTCTGGAATTTTACTTGAATATTTATATGGAACATTCATTCCTTAAAATACCTTACTTGATTCCTTAAATTGTGTAATTTTCGTTGAATCTCTTCAGAAGTGCAAGCGAAATTTCCTGCAATTCCCGATAATATTTTATTTTTCTTTTCTCTATTCCTATACTCATTATTTTTAGTATCCCACAGGACAGAATTTTCTTCATATAGTCAAATCAAATTGTTTGTATCATCTTTCGACCATTCGTTTTTAGCGTTCATTATGTTTCAATTAAAGTGAAAAAATGTAAACAATCGCTGCGAGAACTATACTCTGGGCGCTGAAGAAAGACATTAAACGTAAACAGTGATCAGCACGTGAACAGATCCCTCGAAAGCATCCACGGATATACTCCAGTCACTTTAGGTCTAAACATCCTCGGCAGTGTATTTCTAGTGAATCCACAGACCCTTTTTCGTGTCATCTTGAGACTAGAAAAAGGATGACTGTTAAAATAAGTTACCTTGATCTTTCATGAGCTCCCAGTACAAAACATCATCGATATATTTTTGATGTAGGAACAACAAATTGGTTTAGAAAACATCCACTTTGAACCTAAATTGACTGGAGTAACATCGATCTACAGACAAATTTAAGGTCACTAGCAGTCGTCGGCGCTCTACGAATCTGCACAGGTTTGGACTTGTAAACGTGATTGTAGATGACACGACAGGCATCTAACAGTTAATTCACGCACAGGATTGCATTGCATACGCATTACGCATTCAGTAGCGTATACTCGTTTTTCGCGAGTGGAACGTTTTGTTTATATATTGCCTAAGATACGATGTCTGACACAGATACAGCCGACGAAGTGGTTGACATCAGCGCAACCCCACCCAAAAAAAGGGCTAAGAAGCTACATTTAAGTGCAAATGAAAAACAAATAATATTTAATATATACAAAAACCAAATTCAAGAAAAACCCGATTTGGTCGTGAACGAAGTTATATGTAAGGTAGCACATATTTCTGGAGTATGTCGGTCCAGTGTTTATAGGATCATTAAGGAATATAGGAGCACTCACTCACTTTCTGAGCCAAAACCGTATCCTGCAAGAAAAAGGATAACGGACGGAGTAGATGACTTTGACAGAACTGCCATCAGGAGGAAAGTGCATAATTTTTTCTTCCGAAATGAGATACCTACAGTAGATAAGATATTAAGATTAGTTAATGCTGATGAGGATCTTCCATCATTTAAAAGAACCACATTCCGAAAACTTTTGAAGGAACTTAATTTTCGATTCTTGAAACGGGGAAGAAACAGTATGTTAATAGAGAAAGAAGAAATTGTTGTGTGGAGAAGGGAATACCTTAGGAAGATTCGGAAGTTTCGCGATGAAAAAAGAAAAATTTACTATTTGGACGAAACGTGGGTGAATGCTGGACATACTCAAGCGAAAGTTTGGGTCGACAAATCAGTAACATCATCAAGGCAGGCTTTTCTAGACGGTCTTTCGGCTGGATTGAAAAATCCTGCAGGTAAGCTCCTTCATCTAATTTTGATAAATTCGGGCAAATAATATGCTGTGATAGCAGATAATGTGTGATATTCTCCAAAAATGGTGCATTCGCAGTGTAGTCATTAGGAAAAAAACTTCGACCCTCTTTTCAGCGTTATTTTGAAATTTATTATCATTTTTGGGTGCAGTCAATTTGCTTTGAATGGGTTTTGAGAAGTTGCAAACTTCAATTTTCTACGTTTTTCAGTTTTTGATCAGCATTCCGTGACTCTTAAATTCAGCTAAATGAACTCAATTGCCTCATTCCTTCAAATTTAATCAATCCATAGTGTAAGGAATAATTTATTTCCAGGAAAAGGCAAACGGCTGATCATTTGTCACGTAGGTAGTGAAGACGGCTTTGTTCCCGAAGCACTGTGGGCCTTTGAATCAAAAAAGACAGGGGACTATCATGAGGAGATGGACGGCAATTCCTTTGAAAATTGGTTCTCCAAAATGTTACTAAAGCTGGAGAATAACGCTGTTATTGTACTGGATAATGCCCCGTACCATTCTGGAAAAATAGAAAAAATTCCCACAATGGCAACTAAAAAAGCAAACATACAACAATGGCTGGCCTCAAAACAGATCGATTTTGATGAAACAATGGTCAAGGGTGAATTGATAAGTATAGTCAATAGACATAAATACAAATACGATTTTAAAATGATCGACGAAATGGCCAAAAAACAAAATAAAACTGTCTTGAGACTGCCACCCTACCATTGTGAGCTGAACCCTATTGAGCTGATTTGGGCCAACATAAAGCAATACGTGGCGTCGAATAATAATACTTATAAATTTTCTGATGTTAAAAATCTCTTTCACATCGCAGTCAATAGAGTTACGGCAGAGGAATGGAAAAACTGTATCCGCCAGGTTCGGGAGAAGGTTGAGGTCAAAACGTGGGATTTGGACAATGTCATCGATACCCAAATTGAACCACTAATAATTCATTTAAACGATTCAGAAGATTCAAGTTCCTCTTCTGAATGAGTGCGCGCAGCTTACTTACTAATAACTAAAAAGTGTAGTTAACTCATTTGTGAATCTCTAACTGAAATTTACTGTAAAAGATAATAATTATCTTGTATGAAATTTTTGATGACTACCCATAATATCTTGATGCGGTCCTGTAATGTCTCCTGCGCCTAAACACTCACTCACGAGCAATATGCGTGTATTTGTTCGGGTTTAGTTTCTTTCTTCAGCGCCTAGAGAATATCACAATACGAAACGAATTCGTAAGTTGCGAGTTACTCTACAATTGTGGTATTAACAAGTATACACATGAGAGGAGAATTCTGCCGATATAAAACCGGTCCATTTACGAGAAATGCTCTCGAGAGGTACTCGCGCAAGTTTTTTGTTGCAAATGGACACCTACAATTAGACAGAAGCACTAAAGACCAAAGTATTATTCGAAAACAACCTACCCTGCTCTCTGTCTAACATACCTAAAACTTTATTAAACATATAATGGGGGATTTTTTTGCTAGTATCTTTTTGGCAACACTATTTTTGACAGATCACGCGTGAATCGTCTCTTGTGTCATTGTCAAACTTGTTCAGTTTGGTCTATAATTTAACCATGAATCGACTTACGAACGAAAATCGCTTGCAAATTATTGAATTTTACTATCAAAACTCATGCTCGGTTAAGAGAGTGCATCGAGCACTGCTTCCAATTTATGGGCAATTTGGTCGGCCTACTGAGGGAGCTATTCGGAAGCTTGTGACTAAATTTCGAACCCAGTTTACATTATTGGACAGTAAACCACCAACACGCAGACGTAGAGTGACGACTGAAGAAAATATTGCGGATGTATCCGCCAATGTTAGTGCTGACCGTGAAATGTCGATTCGCCGCCCTTCGCAGCAATTGGGCCTCTGTTACTCCTCTACGTGGAAAATTTTGCGACAGGATTTGGGTATAAAACCTTATAAGATACAGCTGGTGCAAGAATTGAAGCCACACGACCTCCCACAACATTTTCCATTTGGTGAATGGGAGCTGGCGAAGTTGGAGGAAGATCCACATTTTTATCGAAAAATTGTGTACAGCGACGAAGCTCATTTCTGGTTGAATGGGTACGTTAACAAGCAAAATTGCCGCATCTCTAGTGAAGATCAGCCAGAAGCATTGCAAGGGCTACCAATGCATCCCGAAAAAATCACTGTTTGGTGTGGATTATGGGCCGGTGGCATCATCGGGCCGTACTTCTTCAAAGACGACAATGGCCGGAACGTAATTGAGAATGGCGAGCGCTACCGTGCGATGATAACAAACTTTATTTTGCCCAAAAAGGAAGAGCTGGACTTGGCTGACATGTGGTTTCAACAAGACGGTGCCACATGCCACACCGCACACGAAACAATGGCCCTATTGAGAGGCGAGTTCGGTGAACAGTTTATCTCACGTTTGGCGCCCGTCAATTGGCCGCCTACATCGTGTGATTTAACGCCGTTGGACTATTTCTTGTGGGGCCATAATAAGGCTAATGTCTACAGGGATAAACCAGCAACGATTGACGCACTGGAAGCCAATATTGAAGCATTTATTCGTGAGATACCGACCGATATGTTGGAGAGAGTGTGCCAAAATTGGACCTTGCGCATGGGCCATCTAAAGCGGAGCCGCGGCCAACATTTAGATGAAATAATCTTTAAGCATTAAATTATATCGACCGTTCTATCGACTCAAATAAAGATTTAATCGTTTTTTCAAATTTTTTTGTGTTTTTCTTAAATCAAATCCTATACCTCTTAAAAAATCACCGTTTATTATTATAACCTTTCCTCTGAGGCCGTCGGGAATAAAAATCATCAATTTTCTGACCGAAATGCACTAAAATATGCGTCTATAAATAAAAATAATAATAACAGTCTTAACTTCCTCAAAATGGCTTTTAAAGTTCGCCCTAAGGTCTGCAGTTGTTTGTTGTGCCTGTAACTTGATCATTTGGAAGCACATAAACTGCTAAAAATAAGATAATTTAATAAACCAGAACTTTTAAATAAAAACCCAAAAAGCGCAATCAATCTATTTTGTTAATTAGTCAGAACCATTTCTTAGCTTCTTTGTAATATTTCGGTATTCAGCTCGAAAGGTGTTGATTTTGATAAAAAGCAAAAATGTGAAACAAATCGGGTCTGGCTGTAACCGTTTGACTAGTTTTACATTACTCCTAGGTAACAAAATTTTATCAAGTTCGGTTAAACGGTTCCTTTCCCAACGATGATTTGGCGTATTCAGATAGATCACTCTATGTATCGACTAAGATGTTGCAAGTGCTACGCTGCTTCATCTTAAAATTTTTTGCGTAATCTCCGCATGAAACGGGACTTTCAGATTATCGCAGTCCCAACTAGCAAAGTAGTGTTATAAGCTTTTGGTAAAAGAACCGTTCAGCCATACAAGCTCTCTATTGTTGTTGCTTGAACACCAAAATGCTGGCTTAATATTGTGTGGAATGCAAATTTGCTTTTTGCAACATATTTGCTCTAAAATGAGGTGTTTAAAATATTCTTATAGCATAGGTATATAATACCTTATAGGGCAAATTTTTAACTGTTGCATAAACGTTTATACAACTATTTTATATGGCCTATTTGCACGATAGTCAAAATGGTTGTGTTGTGGCATCCATGGTAACGTTTATATAACAAACCGGAGCCTTGTTGTTTTGCTGTGCAATTTACTACTTTAGCCAACAAATTGCTCCCAACGGAAGCACTTATACAACTGTTGTTTAGTAACTGTTAAAGGCTGTACATATGCTAAATATGTTGGTATAAAACTTCACCATAACCTAACTTTCTACTGTCATATTTTTGTAAAATGCCATAATCAATGTTTTAAGACAAACAACGCATGCATATTGGTTCAAAAGGTTTTATCAACTGTTCAAATAGAAGGTATAGATGTGGTACAAATTCTGGGTAAATCATTCGACTCTATCGGTATTTCATTTCAGACATTTGTCAAATTGTTGTATAACACCTGCAGGCAACACCAAAACATTCTAATAACCTAAAGACAACATGGACGATGCCATGATTGTACACAACCACCCGCCATATTGGGCATACCTTTATTCCTCTATTTAATATTAAATAATTATGTTTCAGTTCGAAATTACAGATATGAAGTGATAAACATTAGTGTTATTGTGTCTAAATATAGGATTTGTGGAAGATTTAACGCAGATAAGTTCAGTTTTCCATCTTAAAAATCTAGACATCCTTTTGATCATTGTCAAAATATGAATCAAATTCGAAGCCCGTAGAAATTGGGTAACTAATCTGCACGATAATCACAATAAAATTTGCTGCGCAACTAATTCAATAGCCCTATATCACAGTGTAGAAGTTTATCATATACCTGTGTATGAAATTCACAATGGCCGATATGTAAGTAAACAAGACGACTGTAATGTGTTAGCTATATATCCTTCACTTCGCCTATACAATTTATAAGAAGTAGTTTGGTTGCAATAAAGTAGAATCATGTAACAGAATAGTTGTATAGTTGACAAAAACTGAATCTTGCACTGACGCAAATGTCCTATAGCGGCTGCAAGATGCTTACACTTTTGTTTTATAACTGTTACCTGCAGCCCTTATTTAACCTCTTAAATGACTGAAGTGTCCTATTAGGTGTGCCCATTCCGCTTGTACAGCTGTTCTAAGAGGGTTTTACCAATTTTCTTACAGTATACAATGCTGTTTAAGGAATTCTGTATAATCATTCTTGCAACTCTAATAGGAGTGATAATTGTTAGTTGTGGGTTGACCTACGCCTGGTTTATAAAAACCGTTTGGCTGATGATAGGCCTCTTTAATTCTGTTCTTTATTATTAACTAAGGTTTTGCAATGCCAATGTTGGACATATTACACGTTTTTCAAAATTCAAATTATATTCACCTGTGGAAAAAGTCAAATAGGGCATCTATAAAATGAAGTTAATGATTGAGGACAACATTCGAAACGTCATATTCAAATCCTGATTCTGCCATCTTGTAGAGGAAAAAAGGTGGGAATGTTACTGTGTGTGTTCGTTTTGAAATCCTCTATCAAATACAGGATAAATATTTTTGGAAAAAGTTGGTTTCTCTCGTATGTCTCCAGAAATACCCGGAATTGCAACACTTACTCTGATTTTCTTACGAAAATGCGCAACTGTGTCCTCATTTAATTTGTATCTCTTGCCGTTTCCGAAATCCCAATGATGAGGGAAACACCCAGTATAATACGCTCTGTTGGAGGGTTTGAGATCCTTTGAAAAAAATATTGAAATTTGTTACCAGTGAATCCTGAAAATCTGGTAGCATCCAAACCAGAACCTTCTAAGTAAAAGGCACTAATTCTCTCACTAAAATGCACTAAAAACACCGAAAAATACGCACCTATGAACAAAAAGAATATTAACAGTCCTAACTCCCGCATACTGGCTTTTAAAGTTCGCCCTAATATCTGCAGTCCTTTGCTGTGCCTGCTTAACTTGAAAATTCGGAACACGCGCACTAATCGTATGACCCTCAGGATGGCGAGCGACATCGCTTGGTTGCTGCTTTTGTCCTGGGGTGTGACCGGGGCCTTGGGCAGGTTCAACGTGTCCTCCTCCTCGGCTACCACGGTGGCCAAAGTGATGAAGTACGGTATGATGGCGATGATGTCGATAAAGTTCATAACGTCGCGAAAAAAGTGCAGTTTGTTCGGACATGCCAGGAAGCGGACTGACAGCTCGAAGGTGAACCAGATGATGCATATGGTCTCGATGAGGAAGAACGGGTCGGTGATGTCCGGCACCTCGTCCTCTTCGATCTTGGTGCCGTTCGTCGTGGTGTTGAACACCTTGTAGTGCTTGAACTCGGGCAGCGTCTCCAGGCAGAATATCACGATGGAGAGGAGGATGACGAAGACGGAGATGATGGCCACCACGCGCGCCGATTGTGAGGATTCCGGGTATTCGAACAACAGCCATACGTTGCGTTGGAATTCGTACGAAGGCAGGGGTTTCTCTTCTTCTTTTATGAAACCTTCGTCCTCCCTGAAAACAAATGGAAACTTTGAATTACTACCTCAAAAATTACTTTCATACATGCTTTGGATAAAGCTTTCAAGTGATAGGTTACCAAGTTGCAATTACAAGTTAGTTTGCAAGATGGAGACCTAGGCATTGTAGTACCTCTTTTCACTGATTCTATAATACTTTCTCATACATTGTATTTATAACCCATCTTGTACTCTTTACATCCATCGTGTTCTCTGAAATATCGCCCAACTAGCAAAGTAGTGCTATAATAATTTGGTAAAAGAACTGTTCAGCCGTAAAAGTTCTCTATTGTTGTTGCGTGAACACAAAAATGCTGGCTTAATGTTGTGTGGAATGCAAATTTGCTTTCTGCAGCATATTTGCCCTAAAATGAGGTGTTTAAAGTTTTCTTATAGCATAGTTATACAACACGTTATTGGACAAATTTTGAACGGTTGCATAAACGTTTATACAAGTATTTTATACGGCATATTTGCGCGTTAGTCAAAATAGTTGTGTTGTGGCACCCATGGTAACGTTTATACAAGAAACTCGAGCCTTGTTGTTTTGGTGTGCTCATTTACTACTTTAGCCAATAAATTGCTCCCAACGGAAGCACTTATACAACTGTCGTTTAGTAACTGCTAAGGGCTGTACATCTGCAACAATATTACAACTTTTACAGTACAAAATTGCTGTGCTCGGCATACATTTGTTGCTAAATATGTTGGTATACAACTTCAACATAACCTGAATTTCTGCTGTCATCTTTTTAGTTAAAATGCCATAACCAATATTTTAAGACGTGCATATTGGTTTAAAAGGTTTTATCAACTGTTCAAACAGGAGATATACGAGCCCCTTCCCACTTCAGTTGGCCCAACTATTGAAATCTTAGTTTTTTTCCTATCAAACACAAATAATAAAAATGTAGCAGGGTGTTATAGGTTTAAAATATTAACAATGAATACTTTGATAATATACTAAGTGACATATAAATCCGAACACCCAGTTTATATGGTTTTATTTTAATAAAAGTTGGTGAATGTATTTATCTTACTGTAGATAACAAGTGAAAAAATGTTCAGCCTTATCAGTTGGACATTCCGGTTTTTATACTGCTTTTTTTTAATTCACTAACGCTCTAAAAATGAATATTTCAGCCGCAGTAAAGAATCAACGTTGGCGGATTTTGGTTCTTGACATCCTTTACGATCGGTTACGATGCCTAGAGTACGGAGACCTGTACGATTTCGTCAACTTAGAGAGTTTGATAGAGGCCGTATAGTGGGACTTCGGGAAGCTGGACTTTCTTTTCGGGCAATTGCAGTTAGAGTGCAAAGAAGTGTAGACACTGTGGTTAGGTGTTGTCAGGCATGGCTTCGAGAAGGCCGTACGCAAAGAGCAAGGGGCACTGGACGCCGCCGTAGAACAACAGACCGTGAAGATCGCCGCCTAAGATTATTGGCCTTAAGGGACCGTTTCTCCACTACCAGGTCCATTGCAAATTAATGGTTGGAGAACACTGAAGACCTATTGGCATGCGAAGTGTTTACCGACGAATGAGAAGTTTTGGCTTGTTTTCATACCGGACACACTGAGTCCTCCCTTTAACTCGAGAACACCGACGTAATCGCCTTGAGTGGTGCAGACAACGGTCACTCTGGGATTAGGAATGGAACAGTATTGTCTTTAGTGACGAGTCTCGATTTTGTTTAGACATGCACGATGGTCGTGCCAGGGTTAGAAGGCGACGTGGTGAAAGGAGGAATCCACAGTTTTTTGTTGAAAGACATGTTCATCACATTGTTGGAGTTATGGTTTGGGGTGCTATAGGTTATGGTTCCAGGTCACCTTTAATCTTCATCAGAGGTAACATGAACGCGCAGCGTTATATCCACGAAGTTCTAGAACCCCATCTTTTACCCTGTCTAGACACCCTGGCAGATCCAACTTTCCAACAAGATAATGCCCGACCACATGTTGCAAGAGTCACAATAGACTTCTTTCAACATAATGATGTCACATTGTTACCATGGCCACCAAGATCTCCCGACTTATCCCCAACTGAGCACGTGTGGGATATGATGGGTAGGAGCTTGCTCAATTTGCAACGTCCTCCTCAGACTCTAGAAGCACTTCGAGAGGAGTTGGTGGTTGCCTGGAATGAGATACCACAGGAGGACATTGACCACCTGATCAGAAGCATGCCTAGGCGCGTTGGAGAATGCGTAGCACATCAGGGTGCATCCACACATTATTAAAGGTCAAAGGGCTTTAAAGCAGTGCAATCATTTTGAAATTTTTATCATTCAATTATTATGCTTCATTAAGTACTTATACAAAGTTTTATTAAAATAAAACCATTTAAACTGGGTGCTCGGATTTATATGTCACTCAGTATATATAGTAGAAAACACCAACTTTATCACTCTCTAATCAAATTTGCAGCATAAAAATAACACATGTTGCAATTACAGCATATCAACCTATTTTCATTTCAATGCAAAATAAGTCTATAACGCATAGGTGGCTGTGAAAAATAAAAGCCATGACAATTGTTTTTATTAATCACAGCTGTCAGAATACGTTTAAAATAGTTTTGGATAGTTAAGGTTTTCAAAATGGGTAGAGGAAAGGTTATAAGTGAGAAAATTCGGTTACTGATAATAAAACTTTTCAATTCTGAGAAATCAAACTTTGAAATTACAACTTTGTTAGACTTATCGCGGTACAGTGTGAGAAATATTGTTAGAAGATATAACGTAACTGGTTCAGTTAATATTAAGCCACGATATGTGAAAAAAAGTAATATCACAAATGCCGACCGAAGAGCATTAAGAAGAATAATGGTGAAAAACAGGCGTTCCAATTATTTACAATTAAGTGCTCTGAGGAGTGACGCTGTTGGAAGGAGAATTTCGAGGTCCACAACTCATAGAGAGGCCCACAAACTGGGATTTAGCACTTGCAAGGTAAGTTTTCTTATAAAAAAAAGTGAAAAACCCTAAAGTTGCACAACTTGGTCAAAGAAAAGCCACTATTAACTCCACTGCAAAAGAAAAATCGGCTTAGATGGGCTAAAGAACATGGGGCACGAGACGAAAAAGATTCAACGACAACATCCTGCTCGTACAATCACCGAACTGAGACAAAAGCTTCAAGAAATATGGGATTGTTTTACACCAAATTTTTGCCAAAACTTGGTTAACACTATGCCCCAGAGAACTTCAGCCGTGATAAAAAATAAAGGTGATGTTACCCAATGGTGATCTTTCAATTGTTGCTTTGTTAACTTCGCGCATTTATTCGCACATTGGTTATTTGTTCAGATGTTCTATTAGTTATAGGACTAAGTGATTTCAAATATGTATTTTTCACGACTAGAGTGTATCTAAAATGTGTTTTGAGAAAATAAATTCTTTTAGAAGTAAATAGTTTCATCATGTTTAGTTTATAAAGGCATATTTTGGTACAAATCTTGAAGTGGGCCAACTGAAGTGGGAAGGGGCTCGTAGATCTGGTACAAATTCTCTGGGTAAATCATTCGACTCTGTCGGTATTTCATTTCCGAGATTTGTCAATATGTTGTATAACACTTGCAGACAACACCAAATTATTCTAATAAACCAAAGGCAATATGAACGATGCCATGATTATACATAAGCACCCGCCATACTGGGCAAAAATATACTCTTCTATTGAAAATTAATTAATTATGTTTCAGTTCGACATTACAGATATAAAGTGATAAACATTGGTGTAATTGTGTCTAAATATACGATTTGTAGAAGATTTAACGCAGATAAGTTCAGTTTTTCATCTTAAAAATCTAAACATACTTTTGATCACTATTAAAATATGAATCAAATACGAAGCCCGTACAAATTGCGTAACTATTTTGCACGATAATCACAATAAAATTTGCTGCGCTATATCACAGTGTAGAAGTTTATCATAAACAAGATGACTGTAGTGATAGTTATATATCCTTCACTTCGCCTATACAATTTATAAGAAGTAGTTTGGTTGCAATAAAGTAGAATCATGTAACAGAATAGTTGTATAGTTGACAAAAACTGAATCTTGCACTGACGCAAATGTTCTATAGCGGTTACAAGAGATCAACACTTGTTGTATATCTGTAACCTGCAGCCCTTATACAACCTCTTAAATGACTGAAATGTTCTATTAGGTGTGCCCATTCTGCTTGTATAGCTGTTCTAAGAGAGGTTTGGCAATGTTCTTACAGCATACAATGCAAGACTGTATAATCGTTCTTGCAACTCTAATAGAAGTGATAATTGTTAGTTGGGCGGCCATTGTTAATTACATACACAGGTATTTACGGGAGCCGTATTTGTTTCATATACAGTGCTTTTCTTTAATGTCCCCCTCCCCTTTGATGCTTTGAACGGATCAATTCAAAAAATTAAAACTTGAGGTAATGAAATTGATGCGTGGATACCATATTTTAGAGTAAAATTTATAGATGAAAATGTCAAGATGCACCATCTTGGAAAAAAAAATTATATTAAAACGGGGGTCTTGTGGCATATCATTTTGGAGCTCCTGGCGAGTACTTCATAACCCTAGAATATAAAGTCAATACCTTTACCTACTAAAAAATGGTGGTACATTTAATAATTACCTGAATACATTGACATTTAACTTGATAATTCGAATAAATACGTCGAGTTCAGTTTAAAAGATGCTGGAAGCGGTTGCCTTGAACTTCTTGACATAATAACAGCCGGTCCGTAATTTCGCGTCGAACATTTTCAAACATAGTAACATCGATATTTCTACAAATATTTTTTATTCTCAGCCGTATATCCAATATTGAAGCAGGTTTAGCTTCGTACACCTTTTGCTTCAAATAGCCCCATAGAAAAAGTCTAAAGGTGTCAAATCTGGCGAGCGAGCTGGCCATTCCACAGGACCTAGACGGCCAATCCAACGACCGGGAATTGTTATCTAAATAATTCGTAACTTATCTGTAGTAGTGTGGTGGAGCACCATTTTGCTGGAATACAATATCAGTATCGAATTCATTAGGATTCGTTTCGACGATTTCGGTGATTAGAGGGTCAATAGTATTGCCCAGTATATCCAAATACAGTTCTTCGGTTAAAGTTTGTTCGATGAATAGAGGGCCCACAATATGATTTCCCAATATCCCAGCCCAAACGTTAATTTTTTGTTGATATTGAGTATGAGTTTCCCGGAAGACGTGAGGATTGGTGTCACTCCAATAACGACAATTTTGTCTAGGCACATTACCGTTGAGAAAAAATGTACATTCATCACTAAAACAAATATTTTGGATATAGGCAGGATGAGGTGCAATGGTTTCCGTCATAGTCTCACAGAATTCTGTTGTTCGATCAGAGTCATCTTCAGTTAGCTGATGTACCATTTGAATTTTGTATGGGTAATACTTATTCTTTTTCAAAAGTCTCCATACAGTAGAAGGACAAACCTCACATACATTCGCGATGGGGGAAGTAGACTGTTGGGATTTACTATGATCCCACCAATTATTTGAACTTGCTTTTCTTCCGGGATGGTAGGATGACCTTGGGGCTTTTTGTTGTTTAAACTACCAGTAGCTGAAAATTTAGATACAAGTTCCCTTAAACATTTTCTACAGATACGACGATTGGGGAAACGATCATTAAAAGTCCTTTCGGTCTCGTGAAAGTTACGTGTCGTACCATAAATAAATCACTTCGATTTTTTCTTCCAATGGACGAGAATTGACCATTTTAAAAATAGTGCAAACAGTATCTAGCACTAAAACCAAAAACTAAATGAGAATATTTTAACTGTACAATGATGTTTGTTTTCGTACTGATATTCTTGTCACTGTCAACAAAAAATAACAAAACAAGTTTTTATCGTTGTTGTTGTGGATACGGCAGGGAATTACAATTATTTGTAGAGATAAGCATGTTAGTGGGTTTATGTTCAAGTAATTATTAAATGCACCGCCATTTTGTAGTAGGTAAAGGTATTGACTTTATATTCTAGGGTTATAAAGTACTCGTCAGGAGCTTCAAAATGATGTGCCACAAGACCCCCGTTTTCTTATAATTTTTTTTCCAAGATGGCGCCCTGCGGCCATATTGACAATTTCATCTGTCAATTTTGCTCTAAAATATGGTATCCATGTATCAATTTCATTACCTCGGGTTTTAATATTTTGAATTGATCCCTTCAGAAAATCAAAGGAGAGGGGGACATTAAAGGAAAGCACTGTATAATGTATTAACAATGATTAAAAATATGTCTAGATATTCTGGATGAAAACATTTCTGCATTAAATCTTCTATCTTCTATCAATAATGTCGGTCTGAAATATAATTATTTTATTTTCAAAAGCGGGATATATTTTTTATCCAATATGGCATCTGCCAGATTGTCTAGAATATTTTGATATCTGCAGGTGTTATACAGCAAGTTGGCAAATACCTAAACTGAAATATGGACAGAGTCAAATAGTTCACTCAGAGTTTGTACCAGATCTACACTTCCTTTTTGAAAAGTTAAGAAAAAGAAGAAAAATATCTGTTAAGGCATTTATCCTGAAAAGATGACAGCAGCAAGTTTTTTTTTTTTTGGCTTTAGGACCAGGCCATGCAGCCAGAAACTAGGTTGGTATTTTTATATATCTAATTATGGACAAACACACGACGTCACAACATCCATGGCGAAGGCGATATTCGAACTCGCGGCCCGGCCGGCCGGCTGATCAGTAGCACGACACTCTGACCCACGCCAGCAGCAAGTTAGGTTTCCATAAATTTGAATATCTAAATATTAAGCAACACATGAATACAGAGCAGAAAAATTTTGTACGATAATGTGCATATTGTCTCGGATGCCTTTAACAGCTAAACGGCAATTGTGAAACAACTTATTAGTTACAGTAGGAATTTTGCACACCAAAACAACAAGGCTTGTTGTGGATGATGGATGCCACAAGACAGCTATTTTGACTACCAGGCTAGTATGCCGTATAAAATACTTGTATAAACGTTTATGTACTATGCTGCAAGAATACAAGAATGTTTTAGAGGACATGTAACAATTGTACTTCGCACAACATTAGATCTGATTATTTAACAGTTATTTTACAAAAAACTTATAGAATCCCTCTGCTGGGTGTGAATCTACATGAAAAATTAATGTTAGTTTGCTTTATACACTATATCCCAAATATGTATCCTTAAAAAAACTCGGGGTGTTGAAGTTTTAGAAAAAAAATATAAATTAATTAATATTTTCAGAACCGCTTCAGATATTTCACTGATATTCAGTACGTAGTGAAAGTTAATAAAATTGCATTTTTTGCAATGCAAAAATAATGTTTAGCTTCAACAGTGGCGTACGTACGGGTATTGTCTTCAATATTTTTAACGAAGAAACTGATACGCCAATGGTTTTTTGCCAAATAAAAATTATTTTTGAATTTTCCGTTCAATTTAAAACAAATGATCTCTCTTGAGTTGCTTTTTTCGATGCGCCATTTTTGAGTAAAAAAATAAAAACCGTTCTATTGTCCGAGAAAATTAATGTAATAATTGAAGAATGCAACTTAGCAATAAATATCTAGTTGCTTTGGAATATGTCACTGGCTTTTGACATCTGACAAGCCTCTGTTATTCAAATCTGTTCGCTGTGACATCTTTTTCATTATTCAGTATTTACAATCTTGTTGATAATGGTGAATTATTCAAATCCAGAAATGGCGGGCATGCATAACGTATATGGCCTTGCCAACGGTAATGGTGAGCAAGCCAGACGGATTTATCACCAGAGATATCACGATCGTGCTTTGCCAGATAATCCAACCTTTTCTAATATTCATCGTCGTCTTGTTGAAACTGGTTCTGTCCGAAAAGGAATATCTGAAGGTATACCTCTAAGTGTGAGAACACCTGAAATTGAGGAAGCAGTGCTGCACGAAGCCGAACAACATCCTGAAACGAGTACAAAGAAGATCGCTAGACACTTAAATGAATTTTAGGAGTACAGGTATTAATTCCCATTGATTTTTCAAGGCGTGTGACCTTTTGCCAGTGGTATCTTCAAACAATTAGACAAAATCCGCAATTTGAATCAATGATTCTGGTCATGGACGAAGCTAATTTTTCTCGAAATGCCATTCAGAATTTCCACAATAATCATTTGTGGGCAGAAGAAGATCTCTATGCCGTAACCGAAACTCATTTCCACCACCAATTTTCGGTTAACGTATGGGCAGGAATTATTGGTTATCACTTTATTGACCCATTCTTCTTGCCGGGACGACTTGACGGACAGACTTACCTCAATTTTCTTCAACAACAGTTGCCTTTGCTGCTTGATGATCTTCCGTTAGTAATAAGAAATAATATGTGGTACATGCATGATGGTGCACCAGCGCATTTCAGTGTAGCGGTTCGTAATTATTTACCAACTGTTTATCCAAATCGTTGGGTTGGCCGCGGTGGGCCCCAAGAATGGCCCCAGACCTCAACAGTTTAGATTTCTTTTTATGGGGCTATCTTAAGACACTAGTGTACACAAGTCCCATTAACACTGTAGAGCAATTAAGACAAAGAATAGTTGCAGCTTGTGAGAGACTAAACAACACTCCAGGGATATTTCAACGAGTGCGCAATTCCATGAGAAGGAGGGCGGAAGCATGCATGCAAGTGAAGGGGGCCATTTTCAACAATTTTTGTAATCATTTCGTTGGTTGTAATGTTATGTTTATGTTGTCAATTGCTGTTAATTAATCCTAGTGTGTTTAATTTTTCCAATTAAATTAACAATAAGTTAGACAATAGAACGGTTTTTATTTTTTTACTCAAAAATGGCGCATCGAAGGAAAACTATTCAAGATAAATCATTTGTTTTAAATTGAACAAGGAATTCAAAAATAATTTAGATTTGGTAACAAACCATTGGCGTACCGTACAAGTCACTGTTAAAGCTAAAGATTATTTTTGCATTGAAAAGTATGCAACTTTATTAACTTTCATTACGTACCAAATATCAGTGAAATATCTGAGGCGGTTCTGAAAATATTAATTATTTTCAATTTTTTTTCCTCAACACCCCGAGTTTTGGTAAGGAAACATTTTTGGACCGTAGTTTATAAAGCAAACTAACATGAATTTTTCATGTAGATTCACTCCCTTAAATATTCTCATATCATTAAGGAACACCCTATAGATTTATCACATTATTATTTGTGCTCCGCGTGAACCCAAATAATACTGGCGCTATGTTCTTGACCACCTTTTATATTCTGTCGTACAACTCATAGTATGGACAGCCCAGATGGTGGTAGACACTACGCGCCCAGACCCAAGAGAATTTTCCTATTGGAAGTAGGGAGATTTTGTATAAAGAAATCCTACAATTTGGGCGACAGTGGAATTTTTGGAGGTCAGGTTATTGCTTCCTAATGATAGTTTTAAATTGGCGTCATAATAGGGTTGGAGCATTTGCCGCCATTTTGATAAACGCGTTTGATTAAAAATTTGGAAAACCGTCCATCCTACGTGAAAAAACATCAGAAACGTTTTTTAGAGAATCAAAGTCTTCATCATGCTCCTATAAAAATCTGTCGTATAGGCAACATATTATAGGAAATTAAAGGGTAAATGTATCTCTGCTTATGAATGAAACTAAGAATCTAAGTGTATAAAACTGTACTAATTCTTGTAGAAAATAAAATTTTCTACCAAAAATGTATTTTGCGTTTTTTCAGCACCTTAGTTCTTGAACTATAAGAAGGGAAAGTTGAAAATTCGTGTCCACACAGTCGCTCGTCTTACTCCGCACGTACACTTGCGTACTAACTTTATAAACACTTCAGCACATTTCAGTATGAAATATTTGTATTATAAGATTTAGGGCTCATCTGTGACCGTGCAAACATTTCAGCTCTAAATATGTATACACAAGAGTATGACGAAATCTTGAAAAAAATTGTTTTCTTCGCAACAATAGGTGAAGGGCATATCCGCTTTGTTTTAAAATGTTTATGATAACGTATAAGTAGTTTAGAAGAAAAAAAACGTGACCTCGTATTCCGCATAAAAACAGCAATTATCTTTCATAATGGTTTGTCATTTATGTCGACAAGGTAAACTCATGTATTTTGCTACAGAATGCCCCTTGATCGAATTCTGTATATTGCTCAGTAAGCTAGTAGTGATGGCCGGAAGACAGGTGTTTTGGTTTAAACAATGAGAAATTGTCAAAGACTACTTGACCAATCGACTCAAATTTTGTTGTGGTTAGTTAGAAGTATGAAGCCTACGGACTTGTTGTATTTCAAATAGCTGCGTGCAATTATCCTCGCATTAGCAGCAAGTGTCAAAACCTGCATTTTATACTCATACATATCTAGAAGTTTTATTTGAAGAGTTTTTTGGTTCCTGCCAGCACTTTCGATTGAATACCAAAAAAAACATGTTTTCTCATTCTTTGTTGTCGAATAAAAAAAATTTACCACAAAAATTGGTGTACCCATTTTATGCGTCCACGTTTTAAATACCCCCTTGAACAACCTGCATCAATAAAACCAAACTTTACAATTATTGCGGGGAAATTTGCTAATATGATATGAGACTAGTTCCTAAATGTTAGATATTGAACGTAAATTGCGTGTGTTTGAATTGATTATTGACGTAATAACGTATAAACTAATAATTAAATTAACTAACAGTATAGAATTTATCTGGGATAAGAAATTTACATGTAATGCGTGTGTGTGACAATTACTATATTATCGAGTCATCGAGATGTATCAAAAGTTACAGAGTATAGCCGAAAAGAAGTCCTTAACGATTCCAGACTTTATTCAAATTGACCAAAAGTCGATCGACTTACAGCTACCGATTTAAAAATTAAAAAAATATCTACTTTTGTGTTTTCGAAATTAATACGATTTTCCCCTGTTTCTTGGCATACCTGTACATGTCATCATTTACTCAATTCCATGCATTTTCTCGTGATCGGCAATTCTTTGCCCTATGTGTCTCAGGTAGTACCACTCTTTAGTAGCAATGCAGCAATGTCCAATTTTCCTCACTTTTTTTCTTGGACAGCCTTTCCTGCCCGAAGTATGAGATTCTCTCCAGAAACGGCATACCCTTCAAAACCACTCCGTGGTTCGCCAGACATCCCACCACGGCAATGCTTGCAGTGGACGGTGGGTTTTTCTACCATTAGTCATCGGCTCTACATCGTACATATACGTACATTCATATGTACTCGTACATATACACAATATGTACATGTAGTAAGTAGGAATGTTCATCCCTCTATGTTGCGCTAGTGTAGCTAGAGGTCAAGCTGTCAAGGTAGATGGGAAAGCAAATTTACATACTTTTAATTGTTCGAGATACTTCAGAATATATTTTTATGTTTGTAATTCGTAAACATGGCCACCAACGCAACTAGAACCATCGACGAAATGTACTAGAAGAGACGTGTACCTAGCCATGAAACAAAAGACGAAGCATTTTCAATATAACCCAACCTCCCCTACACCAACGCACCTGTATCATTTCTCCTCCAGTGAACGTATACCCTTATAAAAAAGTCGTCGAAGGCTGCTTTTAGGCCGTTATCTGAGACAAGTCAGACGAAGCCAAGTCCAAACTATAGGGAGGATAGTCAATGTCAATTGGGTCTTTTCTTTTTGATTGCTTTACAGATTACAATTTTACCTTTTGGCACATAGTGAGAAGGGGGCCCCTGATCTCTCAAGAACTATTTCCATCAATTTTCCAGCGGAGGATTACGTCTGTGCCTTTTTGAGCTGTAGAGACCCTTTATGAACTCACTGCTTCAATTCTGTTTTTGTCTTAAGATGCACCCAAGCCTCGTCGCCCGTAACGATTTGTGCAAAAAAGTCAGAATCATTGGTCAAAGTTTCCAAATGACTTTCTGATATTTCAAACCTGCCTTTGTTCAGATGTGATCAGTCTTGGAACTCACTACACAAATTGTCGTTCGAGATGGTTATTACGCTGTGTTCAATAATATATTGCAATAGTAATGCTATAGACCTTCACACGACGATCTTCGAGAACCATTGCTTCAACCTCTTATAGTTTCATTGTTTGTTGCTGTTTTGGGTTTTCCACTTCTAGGATTATCATCCATGGATTTACTCCCATATCAAAACTGTTCCGACCGAAATTTTATTGTATGATATGATGGTGCATCATCCCCATAGACTGCAACCTTCCCCTCAAGAATTGTTTTCGGGTAATGGCCCCCTTCAGTCAGAAATTTTATGAAACTGCGATACATTTTTCTTCAAAACTTAATATAATAAATTGGAAACTGATTATCAAAATTAACTCAAACTTTGTGTGTAAGGTTACAACACATGCGACTATTTGAAATATTATGCTGGTGAGTGTCAATTTTTGTTCATGGCTAGGTAGATCTCTTTACTAGCATCCCTTGCACTTTTTACCCTTATTCGCCGCTAGTGTGATTCCACGTTCTTTTTAAATCTTTAAAACGTTTTCCTCAAATCAACACTCAACAGTGACATTGGGCAAATTCTTTCCGTTTCGTATCAACTCTGTAAACTTTTTTCTTAATTGACGATTTAATTGTTACATACAATCGTGGAATAATAGATGGTATTAATTTAATCAAAGAACACTATACTTATTTTTTACAAGTGCAAATTACATGAAGGCCAAGAATCATTCACACGTAATAAAAAAGAGAACTCTCCCTATCAACCGACTACACTTGAAAACTAGCAATAAGTTAGAAGAGCATCGCTCTGATCCATAGATACAAAATTGTAATGTATTTCTTCACTATCTTGTTCTACGTACTCGTAGTCAGCTTTTGTGCATTGAGTATTTGTTATGCGGAACACAGATGGAAAAGAAGAAGATGGTACTTATGCTCTAAGAATGTACCTGGACCTAAATCATTTCCATTCATAGGAGCTGCGTATATTCTTCTGATTGATCCTAATGGTAAGTATGATGAGATTGAAATTGCTATATGCTATTTATTTCAAGTGGTTGCGGTTTAAGAATGCATTTCAAATTTACATATATTCGATAGACATTGAAAGAGGTTCCGTAGTGAGTAGTCATATGTGGTGTTGCCGCGTACCCTGTTAGCGCTAGAATTTCGTTAAAATGATGCCATTTTGGTATCAAGGAATTTGTCCCCAAATTTTATTTTGCGGCCACATGAACATTTACTGAAAGTTTTGCAACGTTATTACTCCTTTTCACATAAATCATCGTAGGAGGGGCCGGTCCTTGGAATATGATGACTCTCTCGCAAATTTGAACATCAGTGTCTGTATACCAGCATCCCGAGGCGTACGCAGAGCCACGATGTTTATTGCATTTTTTGGTCAGCGGTTCAAATCCCATCCGTATCCGACAATGTTTTCTTTTTTCTTTGTTTCTCTGTTGAATTATTTTATTGTGTCCTATTTCAAAATGAACTCGTATGAATATTTATTAGTTAATAGCATTTGGAGTTTAGATCTTTTGAAGAAATTGGTGTAATTTATTCCACTAATCCGCTGTTAAACAGCAATAGTCGGTATTGCCGCTTACTATGCTAGCGGCGACAGATATGCGTTCAATCGTAAAAATTATAATATTGCGATATGATCTTGAGTAGTTTGTGTGAACCAATGATAAAAAAGGAGCATGTTTGTTCAAAATTGATGTTTACTTATGGATGAGAAAACAAAAATGTATGCTCAAAACGTGTTACACGCACTAGAACTGCATCAAGAGACTTGAAATTTTCTTCCTAAAATGGCTTATATAATGCATCTATGGCAAAAATATGTCTACTAATACAAGAACAATGCCCGAGCAATTAAAAAGTATACAATTATTTCATCTCATTTATAAGGTTACAATATAATGAGGTTACACATGAGTACCTATAGATTGGAAACTGGTAAAGCTAATTATAAGCATAAATAGAAAATCGCTAAAACGTAATTTAATATTTTGTATTCAAAATTATGATTTTATGAAATTCAAATTGGTGCATAAGTGGCAAAGTTGTTAACTATGACCTTATGTTAGCATAATCCAAATACTTGACAATTGGCGCTTCCTATTGTAAATCATTTATTCTAACCAGGTTTAGCCTTTGGAGAATGGGCGGCGCTACTGATGCGCCATTCGGATTTATTAAACAAAAACTAGTTTTAATCCTTGGATGATGGATGGCGCCACCCGTTTCGTTATTCGGATTTGTGGAACAAATTATATCAATTTCTTCAACAAATCTAAACATCAAATGCTATAAACTAATAAATATTCATAAGAGTTGATTTTGAAATACAGCAGAACATCGATTATCCGAAATAATGAGGACCCAAGTGTTTTCGGATAATCGAAATTTCCGATAAAATGGATATAAACATTTAGACTTATAATGCTTTTATTGAAAAAAGTAAATGCGTGTGTTAAATGAGTATATACCTATATAAAGTTACGTAAAATATAAACATGTGGATACAAACATACATATTTAGTATTCAGTAACAAAGGAAGTAATTTTCAACTGTACACATTTTGCATTGTTCCTATTTTTGGCAGCAATATCCCTCCGTTTGATAAGTAGCACATCAGCTGCTGTCGCATTTTCTTGTTGTTCGACGTAAGTCAACGCCTTTTGTAGAGCTTCTAATCGCTCAGAATGTGATATTTTGGTAGAGATTTCTGTCTCATTGTCACTAGCATCACTCAAAACTGTATCATCGCCATTGTTACAAACAGTTTTTATTAGTTGTGTATCCGTTAATTCTTCCACCGATTCATCACCATTAATCCATTCACCAACATCTGCTTGGGTAAGACTTTAACACCCTGCTATTTTTACGACGAGCTGATGTAAATTTTTGTTGTTATTATCATAGTCTGCGCAAGGTTCCATTTCTTGCTTAATTATTTTCGAGCAAGATTTTTGTAAAGTAGCATTTTTTACCCGGCTCTATGCTTCTGCTATCCAATATGCTACATTCTTGAGATTAATCTCTTTTAAACAATCAACGAGGTTACAACCATCATCTAAAATTTGCTCTAATAATAAGTGTCTGTCACTGCGTTTTAAATTTTCTAAAACTCCTTGATCCATTGGCTGGCATTAGGAGGCAAAAATATCACTCGTATATCTCCACTTTTAAGTTGCTCCTCACTGAGGTGACTCGTAGCATTATCTAATAGCAAAGTACATACATCTTCTCGGATATCCGGGTTCATTCAAATATCGTTTTGTCTTGGGAACAAAATGATTGTAAAACCAGTCCTTAAATAGAGCGGCATCCATTCAGGCATTTTTTTGATTGTTATACCACACTGGAAGAGCGTCGGGACGGACTTGTTTAAATGCTATTGGTTTAGCTGAGTTTCCGATTAACACCAAAGGAAGTTTGAGTGTACAGAAGCAAGGATAGTCACACGCTCTTTACTGCGTTTGTAACCAGGAGCTCCAGATTCTTGTTTTGAAGCTGAACTTTTCGCCGGTAAAATTTTATAGCTTAGGCCCGTTTCGTCGCAGTTGTAAATTTGTTCTGGATTTAAACCATACTGCTTCATTAATTTTTTAAAATGTTCTCCAAATTTTAATGCAGCGGACTTATCGGCAGATAACTTTTCTCCACAAATTTTTAATTCTCGTATACCGTGTCGTTTTTCCGTCTATGCAGCCAACCATCACTGGCTTTAAAGTTGCCAGGCACCTCAATAACTGGCAGTTCTTCACTTAAGTCGACTGCCTTTTGCTTTAGAATTAGTCCAGAAATTGGTATTCCACGTTCTTGATTCTGTGTACACCACAGATACAAAGCATCATCCACTTTTTGATATCCCCCTTTTTCTTAGTTTTCCGTGACGGCTGCGATGATGTCAGAACACAGACCACTTTTCTCGCGTTGTTTATTCCATTCTGAAATGGTACTCACGCCCACACCCAAATCACTTGCCACGTTTTTTCTATGCTGCTCCATCTTAGCGATTATGAACCTGACTAAAACCAACATACACGCACACATACCAGTGAATTTCGCAAACGCGGCAGCGAATCCAATGACGGAAACGCCGAAAGGGGGCTGCCGGCGGCTTTTTCGGATCATGCGCCGATTTCCCGAACAACTTTGGTTAAAACGGAGAAATTATTGTATGCGATCTGTTTCAGATAAAGCGGATTTCGGATAATCGCGATTCAGATAACCAAGGTTCTACTGTAGGTCAGAATAAAATAATGTAAAAGAGAAACAAAAAAAATTGTCGGATACGGATGGGATTTTTGAGCCGCTGACCATCAAATGCAATAGATACACGTGGTTAAGGGTACGTACGCCTCGCAACGCCAAGCTATGGTCAAATTTGCGAAAATGTCTGAAAATGAAATGTTACTGCTGTAAAATATGAAGCGGTAGTGAGATGTGTTCGTCTAGTTCCTCATTTCTTCTATACAGGGTATCGCATCGAAAACGAAACAGACGCATTTACTAGCAGCTCAGTCTTTTTTTGGAAAAACGCTCAGACCTGTGGACTTTGTTTTCGAGGGGGACACACGTTTGGCAAAAAATCAGATTAGCACATGCAGCTCCCTGGGCGGGGGTGACACCAACCCTAAAATCTTAAATGGAAAGGGGGGTCGAGTGATACCTTATTTTAAAGGCCTTTCAATTCCCTTTATAATGATGTAAAATGCATGAGCTTTAATAGGTACATCAGATTAGTTTGTACTACTTTCAGAAGAAATTTGACTAAAAGAATTTACTACGCCCATGGTTTATTTATCATTTTGTTATTGAAAATAGCTATTGGAGAAGAAAGATAAGGAAATATCTCTACTTATTTTAAATAGGAATTTAGTACATAGTTTGCAATTGATTTGACCAAACTTTGTTGCCAAAATAACTTGTAACGCTTTATTACATAAATTAACCATGGTATATTCTACAACAGAAAGAGTTAAAATTATCGAAATATTTTTCGGAAATAATCAGTGCGCTAATAGAACAGCAGAAATATTTAATGAGCGACATGAGAATAGTAACGTGCATCGAAAATATGTACTAGAACTTGTAGCTAAATTTCGGGAAATTGGATCAGTCGCCAATAAAAACGCAACATTGAAAATCCCATAAGGCAATAGAAGTGGAGGTTTTAGGGCAAGTTTATGTAGATCCTACGTTAAGTACCCGCAAATTGGAGACTGTGTGTGGTGTTAGTCGACGTACTGTCCAACGGATTCTAAAGGCCCATAGTTTTCATCCGTATAAAATTCACCTGATACAAGAACTTAATGAAGACGATTTTGATAGGCGATTACAATTTTGTGAAGATATGACTGAACGAATTATAAACGATGAACATTTTCTATTCAACACTTGCTTTTCCAAAGAATGTTCCCTTTTCTTAAATGGCGTAGTAAATCGTCATAACTGCCGATATTGGTCCGATTCTAATCCCAGAATTTATCATGAGGTGCATACACAGCAGCCACAAAAATTAAATATTTGGGATGGTATTTTTGGCGATCATTTAGTTGGTCCTTTTTTCTTACATGGAAATTTGACCGGTGAAATGTATTTGGAATTACTGGAAGACGCCATAGATCCTGCATTAACAGAAATAATTGAAAATCAGAATGATCGGTGGTACATTGCGAATAGGTTGATGTTCCAACAGGATGGTGCCACACCACATTACGCATTACGTGTTCGTCAATATTTAGATCAGACGTTTCCAGATCGATGGATTCGTAGAATTGGCCCCCAAGATCGCCAGATTTATCACCCTTGGATTTCTTTATGTGGGGTCATTTAAAAAACAAAATCTGTGCTGCTCAGTCAACATCATTAGAAGACCGGCGACAAAGAATTGTGAATGAGTGCCTTCAAATTACTCCTCAAATATTGCAAAATGTGCGGCAACGTTTTGAGCAAAATCTTTATTATTGCATGGAGAGTCATGGTGGCCATTTTCAACATTTACTTGCCTAACGGGTCAGTTCATTCTTCATTTTTAAATTACTTTGCTGCCAAATGTATTGATCTCCACTAATGATGATGTATTAGTTTTATTTAAGCTTTAAATCAATAAATCTTTAAAACTACTGAACTGAAGTACATTAATTATATCATTATAAAGGGAATTGAAAGATCTTTAAAATAAGGTATCACTCGACCCCCCTTTCCATTTAAGATTTTGGGGGTGGTGTCACCCCCGCTTAGGGGGCTGCACGTGCTAACGTGATTTTTTGCCAAACTTGTGTCCCCCTCAAAAAAAAAAAAACTGAGCTGCCAGTAAATGCGTCTGTTTCGTTTTCGATGCGCCATCCTGTATAAATAAAGGGTGTCTCATAAATATTTTCTTATTTTATGCCATAAATAAAAATACTTAGAATATTTTTACAAAGATAAATTTATTACCAAACGAAAGCCTAAACATTAATTTTATTTATGGAAAAGAGTATCGGATAAATGAGCACCGTTCATGTTTTCACACTCTCTTAATCTCGAACTGAAGTTTTCGATCACTCTCCGAAGCATTGCTCGAGGAATGGCGTTTATTTCATCTGTTATTTTTTGCTTCAACTCTCTCAAATCTTGTGGCGGTGGGGTGTATACCTTACTCTTCAGGTATCCCCATAAGAAAAAATCTGCTGGTGTCAAATCGGGACTTCTCGGTGGCCAGTTAATGTCTCCTCTGCGACTGATGACCCTCTCTGGGAATAACTGATGAAGAGCATCCAAGGATTCATTCGTGACATGAGAAGTCGCTCCATCTTGCTGGAAAAACGTGTTTCTATTGTAGCCACCATGGTTCTGTATAGCTGGAGTTAAAAAAGTCCTAATCATGTGTCAGTAGCGCTCAGATGTTACAGTTTGAGCTTGGCCACGATTGTCTTCAAAAAAATACGGGCCAATGATTCCTTGCCCTGACATAGCAGCCCAGACGATAACTTTAGGCGAGTGTAATGGCGTCTCATGAAGATTTTGCGGGTTCTGCTCGGCCCAATATCGGCAGTTTTGTTTATTAACATGCCAGTTAATGTGAAAATTCGATTCATCAGAAAACCATATGTTGTTGTAACCGTTAAAATGCTCTCTCATTGTTCTACAGAACTCTAATCGATTAGCGGGATCTTGTGGTTTTAATTGTTGTGTAACAACAATCTTGTATGGGTGAAAATGCAAATCCTTGCGAATAATGCGATGAACAGTTGACTTATGCAAAGTTAGAGACGCTCCACGCAGTCTTAATGATTGCCGGGGATCCTCGTTAACGGACTGGCGCACACGTTCAATATTTTCGTTCGATCTTGCTGACCTTGGCCGTCCAGGCGGTTTACTAATACACGTGTTTCCAGTGCTCTCGAACTTTCTTACCCAATATTTAATTAAATTTGCGTTTGGGACATCTCTCATTCTTGCTATGTTATAATGATTTCTGTACAAACGACGTACAAGCACATAAGAATCCTTGTTTTTATAGAACTCGCGAACACAAAAAGCACGTTGCGGCCCTGTAAAACGCTCCATTGCAACTAAAATTTAACAATGTTGCCAAACGTTTGTCAACTGTCTCGTTTCTCCGGAGCATGCGTATTCCGCCAGAGGACTGATCTAAAAACGAAAATATTTCTGAGACACCCTGAAACAAAAGTAAAATTTTTTCCGTTTATTGTAAATACTGATAGCCTTCAACCATTACCAATTTAATCTATTCTGATTGCAACGCATATCTGCCGCAGCTAGCATGATATGCGGCAACACCTCCTAGGACTATTCATTACGAAACGCTGGAACCTCTTATCGTTGTACTGGGGGAATTTACATTCGACATTCTCAGCTGAAATGGCGGCCGTTCTTGACACTTTTCATAGCTGGTTGTTATCTAAGCTGTGCTAAAACTATGCAATTTATGTAACAAACAATGCAGTGTAAAGATATACGCTTGGTTCCGCCTTAATCTATTCGAATTCGTTGTTTCTAACAGTACAGACTTTAATTTTACTCCCCGATCAGTTGTTCTATTAAATAGACGTCAAAATAATGAAGTATCGTAGATTATTTGCAGCACAACTGCGAAGCCGTGGCTTTATTGGGACAACAATTCGGCGATCAGTCAAGTTCTTCTTTTTGGTCGATGAATTGGCTGCCTAGGCTGTATACAAACGTCATTTACTCTCCGTCAAAACAAGCACCAGCGCGCGACGTTCACGCTCGCCTGGCCCTATTGGCCAGCGGGCCATGAATGCCTAGGGAGTCAGCGACAAGCTAAACAAGCGGTGAACGAGCACTCATGTCTGTTTTGATGCGGAGGAGATGATGTTTGTACAACGAAAATATGAAAAAAAAACTAACCGCAGTGAAGGTTAACATTTGAAAAAATAATCTTTAAAAAATAAATGTCACCTTGTGTCTGAAATAATAGATATTACCCCACAAACCAGATGGTATTTTGAATAAAGTACTCACTATTAACAATCACAGTATCGGCTTGAATATTTTTCTGATTTTTTTCAGATCTACTAAAGGTAATCACAGACAAAATTGATTCATATAGAGACATTTTAAAATTCTGGATGGGTAACAAACTACTGTACTGTCTAATGAACCCTAAGTATATCGAAAAGGTTATCAACAGCACCAAAGCATTGGACAAGGATTGTTTTTATGAACCTTTCGCACAAATGACAGGAGAAGGACTAGTGACGTTAGGAGGTAAGGCATATCAATGTGTTCTTACAGTAAAATATTGTTATGCGATGAACGAGTGAAGTCTACTATGTACGAAACACATTCTCCTATACTATAACTATCTAAAACTGTAATGACTCATCGATGTTCACGTGAACATCACTTAACTACCAGTAGTCGGCTGTTCATAGGCGGGGTATGAATGTTTAACATGGGTGAACTAGATTTGTCACATGCTTAATAAAGAGTGGTTTGAAACATATTGTAAGTCAAAAATTTGGGAATTACCTTTATTCATCGTCGCTTCTACTTACATCTGACAGTAATAAACTGTCGCTATCGCTTTCCTCGTTGAAATTGACTATAACTGGCTCTATGATCGTGTCGATGTGGTCAAGCTGCCACATTTTTGTTTCTTCCTTCACAACATGACGGATAGCATTCTGCCAAGCTTCGGGCGTTACTAGCTGTATGGAAGTCTCAAGTAAAACCTTAACGTCTGGTAATTTGAAGGTTGTGTTATGGCGCGCAATATAACCCTTCACTTGAGCCCAGATGAGCTCTATTGGGTTCAGTTCACAGTGGTAGGGCGGTAACCGCAGCACAGTGACACCACATTGACGGGCCATCTCATCAGTCACGTAACTAATGTTCGCAGGTTTGTGCTGTTTAATTTTTTCATACAATTCCGCTTTCACACATGAATCGTCAAACGGGATTCCTTTTTCGCGCAACCATTGCTGCATGTCACTTTTTCGAGATCCCATAGTCGGTACACGTTCGGCTCGACGACTATGGTAGGAAGCATTATCCATGACGATCACAGAGTTGGGCTCAGCTCTCGAAGCAGCTGGCATTCATTTCGTCATGGTAATCACCTCCTTTCTTAGAGACGAAAATCAAGTCACACTCTTCTAAAAAGCCACTATCGCTACCAATATGAGTTACGATCAATCTTTGACCTTTCCCTGACGGTCCACGAAGACCTGTTGACAAACCTTCAATGCTTGCTTGTCGGTTACTCACTACGTTTTTGTCTATCCAGGTTTTTTTAACTGTGTGACCTGCATTTACCCATGTCTCGTCCAAATAATAGATTTTTCTGCTTTGTCGCCTATATTCAATAATTTCGCGTAGGTATTTTCGACGCCAGGCGACTATTTCAGGTCTCTCTATCAATACTGACTTCCGATTACGAGTTTCGAAACGAAAATTAATTTCGTGCAGGGATTTCCTCATTACCTCGACGCTCATTTGGGGTATAATTTCATTTTCCTTGATCGCTGCATGTACAGCCTTGAGGGTTGGTATCTCATTCCTAAAGAAGAATGAATGTACGGTTCGCCTTAACGCCATTTTGCTATCGTCATCCAATTTAACGGCCTTTCGTCCCTTCAAATTAAACTTTGGATCAGTAGTAGCTCCAGTTTTATTCTTTTCATGCACCACCCTGCGAATGGTCCACTCTGGAATGCCTGTCATACTTTCACAACGCGCGAGTGCATCTCCCTGCGACATAGTTCTGTTCAGATAATTGAACACGTTGAGCACGATTTCTTTCGCGTCCCTCTTCAGTGCTTTACGAAGCCGTCTACTTGTTCCCTGGCTTTCAGTACTTCCACTCGTGCCATTTGTACTCTCCATGGTTAAGTATAACCAAAACAGTAACCACAGAAACCATAACAATAACAATCACACAACAATTCTTATAAAAACACACAATAAGCGATCGCTCAACGAAACACGTTCCAATGCGTTGCCGACGCCTATGAGTCTGCCGGTCGAGGCGCGTCTTTGATTTCATTGGTTCTACCGGCGGAGAACAATCAGCCATTATTTCCATCTCTGTCTGTGCTGTTGACCACCGCAAAGCCACAGAAACGTCATATGTCGTACGCTATACGGCTGTACTGGAAGCCGGGATCGAGCTCTGATCACGTGTTGATCACGCTTATGAGTCATTACAGTTTTAAATAGTTGTAGTACTATGTTTAGATGGATCAGGAGCGTCTCTAGTTACAGCTAATATAAAAGCAATAATTGGCCTTGTGTATAACAAATATAAATGATATTGAAGAAGGGACCAGATGCAAGTGATGCACTAGAACGTGCTATGTATTCTGCCTTAAAAATAAGAATGTCTTTTATTATTCATGTACCTGCAAAACATGCATTGCGAAGGAGAGGTAAATAATGAAGTTTTTTAACAGAGCCATATAGCATTTCTTAAATGTTATTCGACTTATGTGAAAAGAATATTGCTTCATTTATATTTTCTGTGTTACTTGACTGCAATTGCTTTGAATTTATTTTATATTTAATCAATAAACAAGCTGCTGTTTTTGTCTAGAAAGCTTTCCTGTAGCCTGTAGTTTCACTTTAGCTCTGTGCAGTAGCTTAGCAATTCATATTTCTCAACAGCAGTTTTTTCGCTCTTCTCACTTCGTTTGCTTGTCTTGTTGACAATATAATATATAATTTCGAAATGGTTCTCAGCAGTTGGAAAAACAGTATCTCGTATTTTTCATATTCTTGTCAACTAAATTTTCAAACTGTCGAAATGCAATGACTTTTATAAACTCAACTACTAAAACATGACTCTCATTGAAAGATTATAGCTTTTCAAACGCTAGTTAGACCGTGAAAGTCTACGACAGGACAGTCATTCAATATTGCAGCTTAATATGGAGTTAGCCAATAAAAAAAACATTTGTATAACGCGGTAAAAAATTCACCAACACAAGATAATATTGCTAAATATAGAAAGATAAAAAATGAACTCGACCTGAGTATTCAACAACCAAAGAAATCCAAAAGAATGGATCTAACTCTTCAGCATTATGGAAAGTAGGCAATAAGCTGTCTGAAGGAAATACACAAAAAATACCATACTTGAAATTGAAGGACAAGTTGGTCAATGAGTTAACGATAGCAAGCTGACCGCCGTTCACTTTGTAGACTATTTTAGCAGCATCGGTAGAGTCCTGGCAGAGGAAAACAACAATAAACAAAATCGTTTACGTCTTTCGGAAAAGACAATAAAGACAGAATCATTTTTCTTAGAGGACACTCTTTGAAAAATAAAAATGCTCCGGGCTGGGATGAAATTAGAGCTGAAACTCTAAAAATAATTACTATCGAAATTTCGGACCCGTTAACTTTTATAATAAACTGGGCATTCCATACCGGACGGTGTCCTTCAGGCTTTAAGATGGGGTTATATTTCCTGTATTTAGAAGTGGGCAGACGACCAACATGGCTAACTATAGACCAATCACTCTATTATCTAATATCTCCAAAATCTTCGAGAAAATCCTTAAAAATCGCATAAATAACTATATAAAACAGAAAAGCATATTATCAGAAAAGCAGTTTGGATTTGTTGAAGGCAAATCAACAGAAGACGCGATCAAATATGTCACCACAAGACTGTCAAAGCATGTAGACGACAATACACCTTGCATGGGAATTTTTATTGACTTGTCAAAAACTTTCGATACAGTAGTCACGCTGGACCCTTAAAAAACATAGAATTTAGAGGACCATCATATAACCTATTGGAATCTTATATCTCTGGTAGAACTCATACGGTAAAAAGTTGGAATACTTACAGTAAAATAGCAACGGTCGAGTACGGGGTTCCCTAGGGAAGCATCATAGGGCCTTTACTCTTTAACATATATTTGGCAGACTTGTTCAAACAAAAATTTGAAGGGGACATCGTGAGCTATGCTGATGACACTGAGGTGATATATACAAGTGAAAACTAGACAGATCTAAGAAACGTAGCACAAAATGATCTTTGTAAAATCAAAGACTGGTTTGGTAATAAGTTATTAACAATACATTTTGAAAAAACTAATTTTATTCCTTTCACATCATATGCCAACAAAGTGCCATCTTACCATCATCTACAAATAAAAAACACTGAGGATAATAAATGTAAAATAAATAAAGTAAATAGTGTAAAATATTTAGGAATTTACATAGAAGCACACCTCAGGTAGGATATGCATATAACGTATGTCGCGAAAGTTGCAATCCGTCCTATATCGAATAAGAAGAATTAAATACATACTAGAGTATTGTCAATGAAAAATACTATATCATGCACTGGCAGAATCTCAGATAAATTATGTTATAAATAGCATGGGAAGCAGCAAACATAACTCATATATTCAAATTAGAAATAACTCAAAAAAGTATTTTAAAGAGAATATCTCATAAACCCCGACTGTATCCAACTGACCATCTCTATAAAGAAACTGGTATATTAGACATAAGGCAATTATACATACTGAAAGTTTTTATAGTGCAACACATATCCCGTCCTCCCAACCAAGAGCCGATACATTCTTACCAAACAAGAAACAGGAATTGTTCAAAGGTGCCAAAACCAGAAAAAAATATAATGCTCAGATCGTATTCTTACCTAGAACCAAGATGTTACAATCTTCTTCCACAAGACCTGAAGTTGATACGTTCCAAACACACATTTAAAAGGAAAGTAAAAGGCTGGATAACATCTATGCCTAGACAGAGAATTCATGAAATCGTTGATTTAAAAAGATTACACTTAACATGAAAACCAGTTATTAGAATAAAGTTACCGAATCAGACAAAATACCCTATACCCAACACCACCGATTTAGACAATATACCCCTGCTATACTTATTTACCGATTTTGACAACATACTCGATATATCCCCAAACAAAGAACAGAAAACAAAGACACTAATAACCCTAGATAGACTTTGTGCCCTAAATGAGACATTTCGCCTTAAAAAGGATCTATAATGAAATGAAGTTATCCATACTCCCACTTTGTCAGATAATGTATTTTAAAATCCTATTTAATGTTGTTATTGTTCTTTTCTTATAAAATCACGAGTGTCTGTTTATTTCTAGTTAGTAGTACGTAATTATTCATAAGCGAATGCATACCCGCGTACAAGGCTAGCCTTCTGCGGGTTTTCTACCATGTTTATTTTTCTAAAATATGTCATTTCTAATTATCTGCTTATAGTTTGGACAATAAACATTATCATTATTATTATTATTAATATTATAATACTCAAAACGAAGATTTTCACCGACAACTGATAATGAGCAATGAAGAAGAATGGTCGTATATGGTGCAAAACTTTCTGGCTCCTCAAATCCAACAATTTAACCAGCAAAACATGTGGTTCCAGCAGGACGGAACAACTTGTCACGCAGCTAGGAATCAATGAATCTTTTGCGACCAATATTTCCGGGATGTTTAAATCATTTTTCACCGGATTTAACGGCCCCTGACTGTTTTTATGGGGATTTTTGAAAAATAGGGTTTATGCCAACGAAACACTGTAGAGCAGCGGAAGAACAATATTACGGAAGCGATTGAAAATATTCCTCCCGAAACCTACTAACTAGTGAGAGTAAATGTAATCAATAAGGCTCAGGTTTGAGCGGCTCCTAGAGGCGGACATTTGTCTGGTATTATTTTTTATACATAATTTCTAAGTTTCCATAAAAGATTAAGATCAAAAAATGGATGTAGTTTATTTAATTTCACAAGTATTCAAGATACAAATCAGTAAGTTACATATCGGCCACCCTGTACTAAATAGTAACTGGCGGGTGTCAATAACTGGCATGTTGTCGGTGTCGATGGATGGCAAAGTGTGCCGATGACTGGGACTTCTACAATTTTTTATTTTCACACATTTTTTTTAAAAACGGTGGGAAAAATCGGGATTTTTATTGTGGATTTGGAACGTAAAACGTTGAAGGAACACAACATTATAGTTTTGATCTATAATGCCGCATGTTGTGTCTTTTAAAGCAACATCCATATGTAAGAGAACGTTCATGCCAATAACTGCTTAGTTTACCCTATATTATATTGATGTGAAGTGAATTCTGTTCTATGGTTCCAGCGCTAAAATCTGCTAGTAAATCAAACTGGGTCATTTGATCTGACATGTGGCTTGTTTTTTTCAGGGGCTAAATGGAAGAGGCACCGAAAAGTCATAACTCCATCGTTTAACCAGAGAGTTCTCGACAGTTTCGTAGTGCTATTTAATGAAAAAGGTGTTGACTTGGTAAAGAAACTGGAAAAACATGTTGGCCAGAGGAATGTGCCTGTATACTCTATTCTAGGCAAAATGATATTAGAACTCGCTTGCCGTAAGATCAGTTTCATTTATATAAGAAATACAACAAATATTTAAGAATGCTTACAAAAATATTGTCAAAGTATCACTGGAAAATATGTTGCTTCGGCGCGTGATCATTCAACTTCAAGATAGTACAACCCTTAGAGGCATGCTGATATAATAATTGTACCACCATTTCACCTGCTTTTATGGCACGATGATACAATATTCGTACCACATTTTCAATATCATATTGTTTGCGACACGAAGCCATAAAATATGTACCACCCGCGTTTCCGTGTTCCAAACGATTCGGGTGAAAAATCGCGTCCGCTGGTGACCACGTTTTAACTTTTAGGTTATGTTACTATGTTGTCATTGCCGGTGAACGGTGTGCTACGTATAAATCACTTATTTATTTATGTAAAACAGTGTCCAAAGTTTATATTATTCACTATTTGTTGTTTACTGGGATATAACACAATATTGTTTTTAATTGGTAAGTACCTAATTACGATAATTATTGATATTTTGTTACTTATGAGGTGGTACGTTAATTGTACCTTTGTGCTACAAGGATAGTTAGTCGTGGTAAATTAGTAATGGTTGTTTGCACAATTATGCATTCGTTGAATTTTTTCTTTCGGGGGAAATTCTGAATTCTGAATATAATTTCAGTGACAATGGACGAATTGCCATTCAGGCTGAAAGGTTGGTCATACAAAGAATTTCTTGAAGAAATCGAACAAGTTGACATACCTTCTGATCAAGAGTCGACTCTGGCAGAGGATTATGAAGAACCGGAGCTTCTACAGCAAACTTTGCAAGATGGAATCTTACTTTCAGAGGATTCTGATGAACCGAACGACGATGCTGAAGATCTCGTGGAAGATGACATACCACTTTCCATTTTACGTCAACAAATCATCAGAGACCGGCCGGGTGTACAAGAATTTCGTCCACCAGTTTGGAAAAAAAATGGTTGGGTCAATGTCGATCCCGAATTCACTCACAGAAGGGGTCCAACAGATGTAGTTAAAAGCATTGAAAGTCCAACGCCATATAAATATTTTAATTGTCTTATTACCGATGAAATTATCAATTACATTGTCTTCGAGACTAATTTATATGCAACGCAAGAAGGCAAGCGGTTTGCTCCAACGAACGTTTGCGAAATTGAGGTCTTTCTGGGAATCAACATTTTGATGGGCATAAAACCTTTGCCCAGCTATAGAGACTATTGGAGTTCTAGCCCAGACCTACATGATGAATATATTAGCAAATTAATGTCAGTAAACCGCTTTGGATGGCTACTCAGCCATATACATCTAAATAACAATAGTCTTATGCCTGGTAGAAATGAGCCAAACTATGATAAGCTATATAAGGTTCGCCCTTTTTTGAATAGACTTTCTGAAAATTTTGAAAGATGTTTTGAACCGCAAGAAAAGCTAGCCATAGATGAGTCTATGATTAGATTTAAAGGTAGGAGTTCTATCAAGCAATATTTACCAAAAAAGCCTATAAAAAGGGGCTACAAAGTCTGGAGTCTCGCCGATCAGTCCGGCTATTTGTACAGGTTTCAGATTTATACCGGAAAGGTAGGAGATAAAACTGAAATAAATTTAGGAGAAAGAGTGGTCAAAGACTTAATGAGGGGCTTAGAACATAAAAATCATCGTCTATTTATAGACAATTATTTCTGTTCCTACAAACTACTTTTACATTTAAAAAACGAAATAATCTGGACATGTGGTACAGTACTTTTCAATAGGAAAAATATTCCAGTGATGAAAGCGGATAAGGAACTGAAACGTGGGGACACCGACTGGAAAATAAGTGACACTGGTTTGTCAATTTTCAAGTGGAAAGACAAAAGAAGTGTACATTTGTTATCAAACTATCACGATCCTCAATTTTTCTCAACCGTGAGGAGGAAATCACGAAATGGGCAAATCGAAGATGTAAATTGTCCCCGTATTTTATTGGACTACAATATGAATATGGGATTTGTGAATAAATTGGATCAACTTAAATCTAACTTTGGACTAGATCGAAGAAGTCGTAAATGGTGGCATCGTATATTCTTCCATTTCATTGATATTTGTGTAGTCAACTCATATATACTTTATAAATTAAATGGGCAACAGATATCTCACAAAGATTTTAGAAGGTCCGTAGTCGATGGACTAGTTGCTGAGAAACTGGTAGGCCTTAAAACGACTAGGGATAGTTCGCCGCTATGTATTAAAAAACATAAGCCAACCGTATCCTCGGAAATTAGATTGGAGAGTTCAGCCCATCAGCCAGAAAGAAGCACTAGAAGGCGCTGTGCAGTATGTAGCACTAAGCAGATGCAGATACGGACAGAGTGGTCCGGTTCAAGGTACCTTTGTGTTTGTCAAAGTCCAGAACATGCTTCCAACAATATCATCAAAAGGTAAGAACTTACATTAAGATGATAAATATTTTTCACTTAAAGTGAAAATAACTTTCAGGCGTAGAGCTACAAAATTTGAGGCACAGAGGTACATCATTTATACCACCCCCCCTCCACTTTACCGAGCCTGGGATTAAGTTTAAAAAATCGTTTTGAGTCATATTTTGTAATACTTTTTCAAATAAAAGAGTTGAATTAAGAAAAACTCGAGTTTATTTTTTATGTGCAGCATAGGTAAATAATAATAATATTTGGTTGTGCCTCTAAGGGTTAAAGCAAGTAGTTTATTACACATCAAATTTCGTTTACACTGACAGTAATTCAACCTTTTCCGTCGTTTAGTTGTGAAATAGAAAATGCATACACACGTTATTGTGCCGATTTCTGACAGTCTGGTTATGTGAAAGCATTCCGTAGTCTGTACGTCTGAAATTGGTATTTTGTCACTCTAGATCTAGACCTTGAAGTCTGTTATTTGGGATTGGTGCTTCGAAAACTATAAAACTGCTTGTCAGTGAGCCGTAACACGTAGTATTCCGATCCGTTGTAGAAAAATTATATTTTTTATTGTGCCTAATGAAAAGAACTTAGTAGCTCACCAAAATATAGTTTCGGATTTTATTTGAACTATAGATGCATTAGAGAAAATAGTATCTACCAAAATTGGAAATAATATCGTAAGGCATCGTACGCCACTGTTAGCGCGGTGGGTCTTCGAGTGCTGACACACGCACACAAGGACACACCACGTTAGCAGTGCCATATGGTGGGCTATGCAGCTCTCAGACATGTCGCTGCTGGACTATTGTACAGCACAGCAAAGGGTATACAGGGTGCAAAGTTAGTAGTGGATCACCGGAAGTCAGGTGACAGTGGGCCTCAAAACCTATCGAATGAACCCCTATATGTTTGGTCCGAAATTTTATAGTTCAGGAGATATTTGAAATTTTGTGAAATTTATAAAAAACAGGATAATGAAGTTTCAATCACAATTACAACTAGGGGTTGTGATTTTTTCTGAATGGTTGTTTTAGCAATGGTTGTGTCACTTTTTAACAGGGTTTATTAGAAATCAACGCAAAAAATCTTAAATTCATTTTTTTGTGAAAAATCTCTTCCATCTCTCAACTTTGGAGGGCGGTAAAAAAATTGAGGATGTATTTCATTATTCATTTTATTGTAAAAGCTATTTCACCCATGTAGAATAAACCCTGGAAATTTCAACTTGCTACGATGAGTGTATCATGTCACATTCGTTGTTGTGATGCGATAAATGTAAGAAACGCAATAGAATCCTTACCACCTACAAGTACAGAAATTATTGTGTTTAGCCGCTCTTTATGATGATTTACCGACAAATTGTGGAAGATAATTTAATATAACTAACTTTTAAAGAACATGGTCGAATTGGCATCTATTATTTTTTATACACAAGCGACACCTTCTAACAAAATTGTCATTTAGTATTTGAAATGAATTTGCGTTTTCCATGATTTTTATTTCTGCTTCATCAATTTTCTGGTGCAGCTGGTTGACATTCGTATATTCAGATGTATAGATTACCCCTTTCTAAAACCACCATATAAACAATCTAGAGGTGACCTTGAAGGCCATCGTATGTGTCCATCTCTACATCCTCTAGCAGCTCATGAAAACTGCTTTGCAAGATATTGACCATTCAACCTGGCGGGCAATTCATATGGTCCAATTAATATTTGTTGAGTACTCCAGCCCATAAATTAACGCCGAACTGACGTTGAAAGCTGTGTCGGCAAATAGCGTGTGGATTTTCCACGCTCCATGAATGGAAAGTGTGCATGTTGAATATTCCATTTCGGTTAAAGTTTGATTCATCTGTCCATAAGATGCTGTCGAAAAGTTTCATCCTCTTCGCACCTTCTCAACATATTCTCACAAAATTCAACCGGTTGTGCATAGTCGCTTGGAAGCAATTCTCGTACTTTTTGTACATGGAAAGAAAGCATGTTCTCTGAGCGTACTATTGTGTGCACTGAAGGATATGTTTCTGCTTCGGGAAATGGCTCTGGTGCTTACAGAGGGATCTCTCTCGGCTTCTTCTATTATATCTTCTATTTCTTCTGGGCGTATCATCGGCGCTCCTAGCTGACGATCTGTGCCTAGTATGCGGCCCTCCATAAACGCATTATGGACGCGTAGAACAACGCGGTAGCCGGGATATACCGCCGGTTGTGGTCCACCTCTTCTAACCACATACTACCGATACATGCGAGCAGCTGCTCGAGCATTTCCTAGGGCAGCACTATAAATAATGGTAATGCATTTCTGCATAATCTCGCGGAGAATATCACATGATTCTACTCAGATGCCAAACGTTAGATACAAATTCCGCTCTGGCTGGACCATTGCCTGACTTAGTAATTTCGGTCGGACCTAAGATTGAACGCTCCCGCACCTGGAATGCCGAGTTGAATGCCCAAGCTAATGAAGCTTATTTGGCTATTTGCGTAAAAAATCCGCCACTTTGATTTTATAAAATGTTAATATACACAGTATCACCCGCACTGCTATGACGAATCTAACAGTACCTCACCTGGGTCAAACATACACATTTTTCAAGGTGAGGTATCCTATCATGGTAAGCTGAAATTATCAGGGTTTATTCTACATGCATTGAAATATTTTTTACAATAAAATGAATAATGAAATACAACCTCAATTTTTTTTACCGTCCCCCAAAGTTGAGATTTTTCACAAAAAAATGAATTTATGATTTTTTTGCGTTGATTTCTAATTCGCTCTGTTAAAAAGTGACATAACCATTTAGCTCATCTCAAAAAAATCACAGCCCTAAGCCTAATGGTTTAGTTGTAATTGAGATTGAACGTTCATTATCCCGTTTTTCTCGAAATGTCACAAAATTTCAAATATCCCCTGCACTATTAAATTTCGGACCGCACATATAGGGTTCATTCGATATGTTTTGAGGCCCCTTATCACCTGACTTCCGTTGATCCACTACTAACTTTACACCCTGTATAGCATCGGACTTGAATATTGAATTGGGACTATAATGGCCAGTATCTTCAACCCAGAGATTTGTTTCAAGTGAAATGTTCTAAGAAGAATCATGTACCAATTAAGTGGAATCATACATTTCTTATAAACTCTCCATTTCTAGAAACTTCTATGGGGGTGGAGTTAGATGTTGAATCTCTAGAACGCAGACTTGATGAAGTTTTAGACAAGTAAGTTTTAGTTACAGTCCAAGAAATACTTTTCGATGACCCATATTGTGTCAACATTGATTTATCTTGACTTCCTTCCTATACTGACAATTTATAAGTGTTCCGAGATATCACTGCCTAATACCCCTTATTATTTTTTGAAATAATCAGCTGGAACGATGATTATACTGCAACAGGCGCTTTTATTTCGTTTTGTTTAAAGTATACCAACGAAATCAAATTTCGAGGTTCATGTGGTAAGTCTGAATTTAACACCCTTATGAGAAATTGAAGTACTGGCATTTTAGCTGGATGAACATGGCACTTTCAAATACAACTTAATTTCATTGAAATAATTGTTTGACAATGTCAATAAATTACTTATTGTACATTTGTGGAATCATAATTAGAAAATCTGTTTACCTGTGCAAAAATCCAATTGGCGTCTATAAGAAAAAATGAAGTTGATGATTGAGGACAAGAGACGGATGTCATACTGGAATTCTAGTTATCTTGTTGAGGAGATTAAGAGGCAATGTTAATATACTTTATATTTTGAAATTCCGCCTCAAATCAAGCCAGCAAAAATGGTGCGATTCTAAAAAGAATCCATTTTCTCCTCTTTCTCCGGAAATACTCGGAATTACGAAACTGCTTTAGTGCCATTTTTTTGTTAAAATACGCAGCATTGCCCTCTTTAAACAGACTTCGTATCTCCAATCATTTCCGAGATTTCAGTGGCGAGAGTTGAATTTGGAACACTCTTATAAATTCACGGTATTGCGGTATTCCCGGTTATGTTATCCACATAACAAAAGTGCTTTTTTCATTTTTGAGCTCAATTCTTCCAACGAAAGAATAAATGAAAATAATCAGTCGCATTTACTTCAGGCAGATACACCTCTTCACAGAAAAAACATTAATATTATGGAATCACTTCGAGGTTATATGGTACTTGTCAGGGAAGAAAAAGATGTACCAGGATTACATAAACAGATTTGGGAGTATTATTAGTGAGGTAGCTAATTTAAGTATGCTTCTTAGCTTGTTAGAACCAGCTGGGAAAATAATGTTGAACTATAATCTGATCTATTAGACTTTTATAAGTACGTCAGTGGTCTTTTACGGATTGCAAACTGTCGTTTGACCAAACTTTTAAACACACTATATTTCAAGTACGCTTTTCGGCATATACTTCCGCAGAGGATTTTTCTCTTGGCTGAGGGAGTTATGATTGTCGATGAATGATACAGGGTCCCTGACCGTCGAGCGTAGAGGTACCACCCGGCGGATCTCGGGTGACCCTGGAGGCCGTCGTATGTGTCCACCTCTACCTATCCAACACCCAGGAAAGACATTGTCTAAGTAATACCGTACATCCCGTGCAAAGTGACATGGGGCACCATCGCATTGAAAATACATGCGGTGAAATTATGCATGTTGAATATTCCATGTCGGTTAAAGTTGGATTCATCTGTCCATAAGGTGCTCTCGAAAAAGGTTTCTTCGCAACTTCTCAACATATTCTCACAAAATTCAACCCGTTGTGCGTTAATTTATAATTAGCTCTGTAAAAAGTGACATAACCATTGCTCATCTCAAAAAAAGATCACAGCCCTAAAGTTTAGTTGTAATTGCGATTGAAAGTTCATTATCCCGTTTTTTTTTCGAAATTTCACAAAATTGCAAATATCTCCTAAACTATAAGATTTCAGACCACACATATAGGGGTTCATTCGATATATTTTGAGACCCTCTACCACCTGACTTCCATTGATCCACTAGTGACTTTACCCTATGTATATATATCTACGAGCATAAACACCTGCTACATTTACTCCCGCTGGCGGATGAAAAACCTAAAAACTGGCATCTTCTGCACCACATATCTCAAAACGAACAACGGATTAGCAGTTCACACGCCATTAAACTGTTTTGCATTTAAAAAGACCTACCCACTTACTGCTGTCGGTCCGGTTGTCGAAGTTTTTGAAGTATCATGATTTAAAGAGAAATCTCAGTTGGTTCATCAAATGTTGAAGTTGTTAAGGGATACAGTTTACATACACTTTCACGTTGTAGGTTATCAAAAAGAAAATTAAAGACGAAAAGCCAAATGAGCAAAAAAAGCTAGGTATATTAAACAATTATGGTAAGTATGATAAGCCGATTACAGCAGACTTTCTGATTATTATCACAGAACATCAAACACCTATTGTTAGCAAGACAGTAAATACATGAGAATTTTGTAAATTCTTTTTCTGGGGACAACTAGCATCTACAACAACCAACAATACAGTTTATATTTCAATTCATTGTTACGCATTGTAGGAGATATTCCTGAAAAACACGCGTTTTTGGATACGCTCATAGAAAATACAGATTTGGATGAAAATGAAATCAGGGATGAGGTGAACACGTTCATATTAGCAGTAAGTATTATTCATACTTACGACTAGCCAACCGCAAAACTGCATAACCAAGATCTATCGACTGCTGAAATTGTTGTTAATTTTCGTGGGGTTAAATGTTTGATTAGTTAATCTGTAGATTGCATGCTTCCTTGGCCTCCAAGATTTCGAGAACTTTTGCCCATGTGTGAGATATGATGGCTTCTTTACCTCTTCCTTAACAACCGCTTATAGCTTTTTGGTATCAAGTACAGCTGGCCTAGGATGAAATACTTCATCTCACCTCATGAAAGGCATACAGTAACTAACTCTAACTGCATACAAAATTTAATTAAAGAAAAATATTTCTAGCTAGGTGCTCCATTTTATTTTTCACTGAGTATATTTGTTCTTTAGGCAACAGAAACCACTACTAATGCCCTGGCTGCCATACTCACCATGCTAGGGATATATCGTGATGTACAGGTAAAAACAAAAAACACTAACAGAAAGAGATTTAAGATGAAGTGGTTGATATCACTAGATTCCAGAAAAGCTGTTGCCGAACTGGTCAGCATCTGCCCTCAGCATTCAATCTCATCACTGAATGCGTGATTGATTAATAGTTACTGGAACAATGTCGATTGATGCTGACGTATCCAGAAAAAAATATCCCATGAAGTACATGTCGATTCGCGGCCGTTTAAACGATTTCGATTAGTTTTTTTTATTGTTGTTTATGAACATCAGTGTGGCTCTATGGTTGTAAACAAGTGGGAGCATTTGTTAGACAGCACAGCATCCAAATTACTTAGAGGTTAAAAAACTGGAGCCCTAACGAATTTGTAGGGCTTATTATGTAGTACAGATCTTGAGTGAAAGTTCTTTGATATAATCGCCCAAAGCGATGTTGATTCAATGCTTCTAATGGGATTTTGAGTTACCGTTTGTATAGTGATTACTTTAATTTTCTATAGGAAGAAGTATACAAGGAAATCATTGATGTAGTTGGTGTAGAGGGAGAAGTAATGCCACAAGACCTTATCAGAATGGAGCTCACCGAAAGAGTAATCAAAGAAACCTTAAGGTTATTTCCTGCCGGACCTGTCATGTCTAGATACGTGTCAGGAGACATAGACATTGGTAATCTCTGAAGGGTGACCTAACAAGTGCTTCGGGATTTTAATTTGCCACTATTGTTCAGTGACTTTAAGTATGTATACTGAGTGACAAAAAACGGTAAACACATACGTATGTTTATTAGAGTTCAAGAATTTTTTACATATCAATGTATCTTGCCAAGAACAACAAGTGATAAAATAGTCAGGTTTTTCTGTTAAGTTTATGTGGTGGGGCTGCGTGTGTTGTTTGGTGATAAAGAAGCCATTCAGTTTTCGTGCATTTACGGTACCAGTTAAACGTTAAATTTCGAGTAGCTTGTTGAGAAGCCTTTTTGTGATTGCTAAAAATGCTTAAAGTGCGTACAATTCGCCGGGTATCTCAGCTAAGTGATTTTGAGAGGGGTCGAATTCTCGGGTTGCGTGAAGCCGGTCTATCGATAAGAGAAGTTTCTAGGAAGGGCGAGGACAACGAGCGAGGGGTTCTGGACGTCCCAGAGTGACCACAGAGCGACAAGACCACCGATTAAGACTTCTGGCTCTGAGAGACAGATTCAGTAGTACTCGAGCCATCACTAATCAGTGATTTGAGGAGCATGGAAGGATGGTTTGTATGCGTGCGGTATATCGCCGAATACGACAGTATGGCCTTTTTCCTATCGGCACATTGGGTGCTACCTCTCATAGCTCAACATCGGCGTAACCGTTAGCTCTGGTGTAGAGAAAGAATTCTATGAGACAGCGAATGGAATCAGGTGGTCTTTAGTGACGAATCCTGAGTCTGGGGATGCACGATGGTCGGGCAAGAGTGAGAAGGTGACGTGGTGAAAGGCGTGACCCACAATTTGTCAGAGAGCGTCACGTTCACCACACCGTGGGAGTTATGGTATGGGCTGCTATTGCATATGGTAGCAGATCATCACTAATTTTCATCAGAGGAAATATGACAGCCCGACGCTATATTCAGGAAGTAGTGGAACCTCATCTTATTGCAGACCTAAACACCATCCAAAACCCGATTTTTGACCAAAACAATGCCAGTCCGCATGTTGCCAGAGCATCGTTAGCCTTCATGGATCAACATCGTATCAACCGTATACTTTGGCCACCATGATCGCCTGACCTATCTCCAGTTGAACATGTTTGGGACATGATAGGTCGCAGGCTTTTGAATTTGCAACAACCTCAACAGACTTTAGCAGCTCTTACTCACGAAGTTGCAGTAGCCTTGAATGAGATATCCCAACAGGATATCGACCACCTTATCAGCACGATGCCCAGGCGTGACAATGTGTGTATAAGAAATCGTGGATCCTCAACACATTACTGAACCAGCTTCTGCAGTCAGTTGACGAATCAAGCCGAAAATTTTATCATTTTACTAGTAAGGGACACTGAACATATACCCCAAAAATTATTAAAATCGTGTTTCCTTTTTTTTGTCACTCGGTATATTTCATATTGTGCATGTGTAATCTAAAGACCAGGTAAATCAATTATGAATCGTTTTACGGCGGAAAGACATACAAAAATAATCGTGCAAACGTACCAGGACGGTCAACTTTTATCTGTCCATGAAACTTTCGATGACGAACCGGTAAATATCATATTAGACGAAAATACCCCTGGTTTGCGAAATAATTGTAAAGTCTGGTTTTATTGCAGCAAATTGTTCAAGGAGGTATTCAAAAACATGGACGCATAAAATGGGTACACCAATTTTTGTGAGAAAACTTTTTATTCGACAACAAAGAATGAGAAAACGTGCTTCTTTGCATTCAATCGAAATTGTTGGCAGGAACGAAAAAACTCTTCATATAAGATTTTTAGGTATTTATGAGACCTACAAAATGAGCTCACACTTGAAAAGATCCGACTAATAGCAAGAAAGTTATGGCCGAAAACCGATGCAAACTGCACGTTTTGGCACTTGTTGGTGTTTCACAGATATTTGAAATTCTCCAAATTCGTAGGATTTGTACTTCAAAATTAGAGTAGATTGGTCAAGTAGTTTTTGACAGTTGCTTATCCAAAAACACCTATTTTCCGGCCATCACTACTAGCTTATTGAGCAATATACAGCGTTAGTTCAGAGTGCATATAATAGCAAAATGCACTAGTTTACCTTGCCGATATGAATCGCAAACCATTTTGGAAGATAAATGTTATTTTTATGCTAAAAAGGATGGGTTACGTTCTTTCCTCTAAACAAATTTAAACATGTCGTATTTGTGAGTAATTCGCAACAAAAGGTGATGCACAGATCCGCTTCGTTTTAAAATGGGTATAGTAACATATGTTTTTCGAATATCGTAGTGCATTTGTTCAATTGCTCACAAGTACGACATGTTTGAATTTTAGAACTTTTGTTTTTCGGATAAAAATAACATTTATCTTTCGAAATGGTTTGTGATTCATATCGGCAGGATAAACACGTGTATTTTGCTATTAAATGCTCTTTGAACGAACCCTGTGGATTGCTCACTAGTAGAGATGGCCGAAAAACAGGTGTTTTGGGATAAACTATTAAAAATTCTCAAAAAACTACTTGACCAATATAATCCAATTTGGTTGTTGTTATTTAGAAGTATGAATCCTATGGATTTGCAGATTTTCAAGTAGTTGCGTGAAATTATCGTCGCATTAGCAACAAGTGCCAAAACCATCATTTTGCTTCGTTTTTCGGCCATAACATTTTTGCTATTAGTCGGATCTTTTTACGTGTAGTCTCATTTTGTAGGTCTCATAAATACCTAAAAATCTTATATAAAGTTTTTTTGTTCCTGTCAACACTTTCGATTAAATCCCAAAAAACACGTTTTATCATTCTTTGTTGTCAAATAAAAAGTTTTTCCACAAAAATTGTCGTACCCATTTTATACATTCATGTTTTAAATACCCCCTTGAACAACTTGCACCAATAAAACAAGACTTTACAATTATTTCGGGGAAATTTGCTAATATGATTAAACTAATATTCGTGACGAGCATTATGACAATAATAAATGTTAGTGTGCTTATCTATATCCATTTAATGATATGCTTTAGCAAGATAAATTCCAGAGGGAAGCTTTGAAATTGCGACATGTAGGTTTTTGTGAAAGCCGCGTAATTTTTGGCATTCGTCACAATCCGGTGAGAAAATATGTAATTTAACCAGCCTTGACATTTTTTGTGGGAATAATTCAAGGATAATGCCTATTCAAACAACAAAAGACGACTAAAAGCCAAAGCAAAACATGTTACAAGTCTTTGGTGAAATTGTGGGTACCTGGGGAATAGTATTTGTTGTCACAAGTAAGATACCTAAATATCATGCCCTTGTATTTGGGTTTGTAGGAACTAAAAGTATAATGAATAACTGAACAACGTGAGTTGAATGAATACTGACTGTGATCAAAAACTAAGGTGAAATTGTCATTTAAAACTCCCGGGCATTAGGAAGGCCGGTAAATTCTTTTAACCTAGAATGGTAAGACTGTCTATAACATTTGACAAGCGTCTGTTTGTCAAGAGGTTTAATTATCTCTGAGTTACACGTGTTTTTGTAAACAACCAAAAGCGAATTTTTCGATTTTTATAATGGGTGATGTTGTTGAGCAAAGAACCTGTTTTCGGAACGAATATTCTTGTGCGGACACGTTGAAAATGTTGCGGAAGGCCTTTGGTGATCAAACTATGGCACAAAAAAACGTTTATAAGTGGTACAACGAGTTCAAAGCGGGTCGAGAACCGCGCTCTGGACGACCATCAACGTCTACCGACGAGGACCACGTCCAACAAATCAAAGTCAAGTCTCGATTGGTGCCAAGATCGCTCAATTTTTTGGAAAATCAGCGTCGTGTTGATTTGTGTGGAACTTCTGACTATCAGAACTCCTTGAAGTGCATCATTACTGGAGACGACACTTGGACTTTACGCATTCGACCCTGAAACCACCGGCCAATTCACCGAATATCGTGCAAAAGGTGAAGCAAGACCGAAAATACCACGACAAAGTCGATCTAAAATCAAGGTCATGTTGACAGTTTGCTTTGATTATCGTGGTGTGGTGCACTATGAAATCCTTCCGTCGAGCCAAACTGTCAACAAAGAATATTATTTGAGCGTTATGCGTCATTTGCGTGAAGCTGTTCGCCGGAATTATGGGGGAACAATTCTTGGTTTCTTCATCACGATAATGCGCCATATCATACTTCATTGGTTCTTCGCGACTCGACTCATATCGTCCGTAATCACCGTATTCGCCTGATTTGGCTCCGTGCGACTTCTGGCTATTCAGCAAACTCAAAAGGCCAATCCGGAACGCCGTTTTGAAATGATTGAGGAGATAAAAGCCGAATCGAAGAAGGTCTTGAAGGCTACACCGGAAAAAGACAATTCCGACTGGAAAAAGCGTTGGCAATAGTGCGTTTTATCGTACGGGGATTACTGTGAAGGGATGAAATTGATATGGAAGCATAACTAAAGAATTTACATTTTATAAAAAATTTGACCTTACTTTTTGATCACAGGTATATTAGGAAAAATGCCCAGACAATTATAATTAAGTCAATGTATTATTTTTTAAATGATCTCAAGATTTCAATAATGGTTTCTAATGACTCAAGCATTAATATTTATAATTTTGCTTCTGAGTAAAAAAGAGGATGTTAAGCAATTGTTTTTGATGTTTGTGGAATAAACACTGAATTTTGCTTGGATCCTGTTTTATATACTAACTGACATATAAGTCCGAACACCCAGTTTAAATGGTTTTATTTTAATAAAAGTTGGTGAATGTATTTATCTTACTGTAAATAACAAGTGAAAAAATTTACAGCCTTATCAGTTGGACATTCCGGTTTTTATACTGCTTTTTTTTTAATTCACTAACGCTCTAAAAATGAATATTTCAGCCGCAGTAAAGAATCAACGTTGGCGGATTTTGGTTCTTGACATCCTTTACGATCGGTTACGACGCCTAGAGTACGGAGACCTGTACGATTTCGTCAACTTAGTGAGTTCGATAGGGGCCGTATAGTGGGACTTCGGGAAGCTGGACTTTCTTTTCGGCCAATTGCAGTTAGAGTGCAAAGAAGTGTAGACACTGTGGTTAGGTGTTGTCAGGCATGGCTTCGAGAAGGCCGTACGCAAAGAGCAAGGGGCACTGGACGCCGCCGTAGAACAACAGACCGTGAAGATCGCCGCCTAAGATTATTGGCCTTAAGGGACCATTTCTCCACTACCAGGTCCATTGCAAATGAATGGTTTGCAGAACACGGAAGACCTATTGGCATGCGAAGTGTTTACTGACGAATGAGAAGTTTTGGCTTGTTTTCATACCTGGCCACACTGGGTCCTCCCTTTAACTCGAGAACACCGACGCAATCGCCTTGAGTGGTGCAGACAACGGTCACTCTGGGATCAGGAATGGAACAGTATTGTCTTTAGTGACGAGTCTCAATTTTGTTTAGGCATGCACGATGGTCGTGCCAGGGTTAGAAGGCGACGTGGTGAAAGGAGGAATCAACAGTTTTTTGTTGAAAGACATGTTCATCACACTGTTGGAGTTATGGTTTGGGGTGCTATAGCTTATGGTTCCAGGTCACCTTTAATCTTCATCAGAGGTAACATGAACGCGCAGCGTTATATCCACGAAGTTCTAGAACCCCATCTTTTACCCTATCTTGACACCCTGGTAGATCCAACTTTCCAACAAGATAATGCCCGACCACATGTTGCAAGAGTCACAATAGACTTCTTTCAACATAATGATGTCACATTGTTACCATGGCCACCAAGATCTCCCGACTTATCCCCAATTGAGCACGTGTGGGATATGACGGGTAGGAGATTGCTCAATTTGCAACGTCCTCCTGAGACTCTAGAAGCACTTCGAGAGGAGTTGGTGGTTGCCTGGAATGAGATACCACAGGAGGACATTGACCACCTGATCAGAAGCATGCCTAGACGCGTTGGAGAATGAGTAGCACATCAGGGTGCATCCACACATTATTAAAGGTCAAAGGGCTTTAAAGCAGTGCAATCATTTTGAAATTTTTATCATTTACTTATTATGCTTCATTAAGTACTTATACAAAATTTTATTAAAATAAAACCATTTAAACTGGGTGTTCGGATTTATATGTCACTTAGTATAATTAACAATGATTCGGTTCAAGTATTTCGAATGTTTAGTAGAAAATGCTAGCCCATAGAAAAACAACTTCAGAAGTCAGCAAGTTCAGAATAGGAGCTTTCAGACCTGGGTCTTGTTATTATTTTTCCGTGATCAAGACTTTCGAATAACGATGAAATTATGGACCATAGTAGTCTTATGGTGGTATAATATTTTCGACCTTGACGGCTAGTGTTAGACCCACAACATAAGCACGCGTGGTGTGTCCTCCGACTATGTTCTTCCCATGTATTTTTTCACGCAAATCTGGGACGATGATGGACACATTTTGGGGAAAATGCATAAATACGACACGAATCCGAATCTGAATTCAAAATTGGTGTCAGATGGACAATTATGAAAGCAATTTAGACATCACAATTTCGTATTTTTGGTAGATGCGCATCTCCCAGACACCTCTGAAGAGATGCACATCCACCAAAAATGTCAAAATGTGTGAACTTAATGCCTGAACTACTTTTTTACTTGATCACCCTTCCAATACTGACTTCAGATTCGTGCTCCTGCTTTTTTAGTAGAAGATAAACAAGAGCATAGTTAAAATAATAGAGATATTTTTATCTAGAAGAATTCTAAAGAATCTGAATTTTGCAATAACACGTTTCAGTCCCTTCATTAGGTACTCTATATATGCTTTGCACTTAAATTGCACTTAAGTGTTTGTCTAGAATTATGCCTAGACGTAGTAAGTACTTTATTTTAACAATGCAGTGGGTTGAATCACCTTGACACCACTGCCTGTATGAAATTCCGGTCTGCTAAAATTTGGTAAAAGCCAGTGAAACACAACTCCCATCTTCTGGAAGGTCCTGGAGTTCTATTAACATGAAAACCAAGGAATAAGATAACAAGCCTGATATTTTCCAAAATTGTTGATTTATTCAAAAACAAAATCCCGGAGTATCCGTTGGAATACCCTTTATACTGTTGTTCTGCAAAATACACGTAGCTGTTGTGATACTATAAGATTTTGATAGACGACTTTTTATTTCCAAAATAAATTGCAGGTGACAATATCATTATACCAGAGGGAGTATCAGTCGCTGTTCCTTTATTGTACATTCATAGAAATGGCGAAATTTATGAAGATCCGTTGAAGTTTGATCCAGACAGGTTTTTGCCAGAAAATGTGGCAAAGAGACCTCCGTCGACTTACTTTGGATTTTCTCAGGGCCCTCGAAGTTGTATAGGTATGCATTTAAAAATCGATTATCAGACGAATATATGAAAAAATTAATTCCTTCTTGTAGGTAGTAAATACGCAATGATGAATATGAAAGTAATTTTAGCCCATGCTATCAGACGTTTGAAATTTTTCTCTGAATACAAATCAGTCGCAGACATCGAATTAAAGATGACCATGCTTCTAAGAATGAAGCACGGACCAAAAGTATGGGTCGAAAAAAGATGATCATGTGTATACATAGGCTGTGTACTATTTAGTGGCAGTAAATCTTGAATTCCATGTAGTTATTTTATTTCGATACCCGAATTCCAGGTGCAGGAAAGTTTTAGGCACGATTAGTGATAAGTGAAACATTAGCAACTCCTGATTTCGAAGCGTTTGACATCCTAAAAGATTTTGAACTAAACTGAAAAGCTTTGGTTATTCCTAAACTCGGAAATAGAAGAACCTCAAAGTTTGGGGACGTTCTCCTCTGAAGCTCGGCTGGTACTGCACCGAATTTTGTCGTACCTAACATGATAGTGAGCTTGTGTACATTTTCCGAGTTATAAAGATACCGAGGGCTATCAGAAAGATAACAGATAAACGGAAAAGGGGAGCATATTAGAGAAAGTTGAGAAACTGAAGAATTGCGCTACTAGCCGATCCGTGATGACAATGCCCAGGCTAGTTGGACATTATCCATAATATCCGGCCGATAATGTCATGCCGATGTAATTTGGGCAATGTGGATAAAACATACAAGAGCACTTTGACAGCGTTGGATGGGAGATAACGTTAATGCTTGTCAAAAAGCGGCGGATAGTGGTAACGTAGAATGTAGAGTTATCTTATTAACTAAATCAGCACTGAATCTGATGAAATGTGCCGGCGATTCACAGAAAATATTGCAATTAAACGCGGCGATAAGAGGTCGTTCTTAACAGGTTGACTGCCAGGAAAAAAATTAAAAATATCATCTGGTGCCAAGTTGAAAATAATACGCCTGATAGTATTCTGTAAGCATGCTAGTAACTTATTCCTCCCAATTTTTCAAAATGCAATGAAAATTTTGCAAAATGGTTTAGCGGTCTTATACGCCCGCTCGGGCATGGACGGCATATATATGCCCTCCATGCCCGAGCGGTCGTATGAGCGGTCGTTTCTTGCGAGTTTGAACTCGTCTCTACGTTATGTTACAGTCGGGATTAGCAAGCGCGCACACTCATTTAGGGTTAGGATGCATAGAACGCTGAACGCAACAAGCAGCATAGTGAGTGCATTAGTTTTCAAACTCTAAAAATGAGTAGCCGATCTAAAAAAATTGTAGAATTGGCCCTTCAGATGGAGGAGCATACAGGTAAGATTTTATATGAATATAGAATTACATTCTACGCAATATTGTTGCAAATTTAGTGGTTTTTGCTAGTAAATCGTAGTAAGTTCAGTTCATTTATTTACAGATGATGAAAGCGATTCGGATCCTTTCAGTGCAGTTGATTCCGATTTGGATCCTATGTTTCTGCCATCTAGTAATGACGAACTATCTGATAGCTCTGACATATCTCTTACGGAAATAATAGGACAGAAAAAGAAATTTACAAAAACGACAGGGGAAAGACCAGAACAAGTATACAATTTTGAGAATCAACCGTGCTGTTCAAAATCACTTCCAGTGGCCGAATTTCAAGAAGCTGGGGTACAAAATGAAGACGGGACACAGAATCTCAATGTTTCATCGACTGAAACTGGAGACAATCTTGAAAACGTGTTAGATGAGGAAGAAGCTGCTGACCAGAATGAACACACTTGGAGAGAGCCTGTGGGCAATCACCAAGTGTTTGATTATTCTGCCGAAAGCGGTTTACACGCAGGTTATGCTGCAGTTCTTATCAACAATTTATCTCCATACAGCTGCTTTCGTTATTTTGTCGATGATGAAATCATAAATGAAATGGTAAATCAGACCAATCTATATGCAACCCAAGTTTTGTTCGAAGCTGAGGATGTGAGTAGAGAATCAAGGTTACATCGTTGGGTTCCAACCGATAAAGGTGAGATGCTAAAATTTATTGGCATTGTAGCATACATGGGCATGGTTAGGATGCCATCATTAGAAAAGTATTGGAGTACTGACGAACTTTTCCAGATATCTATTATTCCAAAAGTTATGTCAAGAAATAGATTCCAGCTGCTCTTACGAATGTGGCACTTCTCTGATAATAACGACTGTCCAGAGGGTGATCGTTTGCATAAAATCAAACCTTTATTGGATGCGTTGGTGAAGAAATTTCAAGAAATTTATACACCTGGTAGAACATTTTGCATTGACGAGTCTGTTGTTCCTTTTCAAGGCCGTCTCCTATTCAAACAATACATTCCAAACAAGACGCATAAATATGGCGTGAAATTGTTCAAACTGTGTAGCGATAATGGATACTCATGGAATATAAGAATATATGCTGGCAAAGAAAAACAAGAGAGAGATGCGTCTGTGGGAACAAATATTGTGCTTAAGTTGTCACAAGACTTACTTGATACAGGTAGAACTACTGTTGCCGATAATTACTACACCAGTCTCGAGCTAGCGAATATACTTCTTGACCATAAGACACATTATATTGGTACACTAAGAGCAAATCGGCGAGGCAATCCAAAAGAAGTTATTCTGAAAAAACTAAAGAAAGGCGAAATTTTTGGGCTAGAAAATGGCAGAGGTGTGTGTGTGCTGAAGTGGAAGGACAAGAGAGATGTCCTTCTTCTATCCACTAAGCATACCACCGAAACCGTAGATGTTCAACGACGTACTGGTATTGTCAAAAAGCCACGAGCAGTGATGGAATACAATGAAGCCAAGTCGTCGATTGACCAATCTGACCAGATGGCAAGCTACCATTCACCTGTAAGGAAGTCTCTAAAGTGGTATCGAAAACTTGCCATTGAGTTCCTCTTGGGCACAGCGCTTGTAAATGCACACATAGTTTATAATCTGCTAGCAAACAAAAAATTGAAGATTCCAGAATTTAGAGAAGAAGTAATTAGGTCTCTTTTTACGGATCACGGCGATGCAGGGGAACTTGATGTACGTCAGGAAAAAATAACCAAGAAGACAGCCAAAATCCATACATTGTGCAGGAAAGAAGGTCAATTTGACAAAGTGAGAAAGTACTGTAAAGGGTGTTATGCCAAGAAATTGCGAGGAGAAATAACTAAAAACTGCGTGAAGAAAGTTGTAACTTTCTGTGGAGTGTGTGACGATCAGCCACATTTCTGTCTGAACTGTTTCAATACCACTCATGCAAAGTAAAATGAACCGTTATTTTGTTTATACAAGTGAATCTAAGCTTTTTTGCCCTATGTCTGTTACATTTTGTAGTGTGATTTGAGTTTGAACAATAAAAATGCATATGACAAATCTGGGTAACTTTTTTCATCAAATCAAACAGATATACATGAATTCGGATCAATACCCTAGGCCCGTATGCCATAGCGGTCGAATTGCTCGCTTATACTGATTCTGAGTTCGACCGCTGGCACGCAGAGAATATAAACGTAGCACCGTACGATAGCGGTCGTATACGACCGCCGTGGCAGAATAGGATACATATTGAGCGGTCGTCCGCGCCTGCCGTGGCAGTCAACCTGTTAAACAATGAAATACATCCAAACCTATTGCTGAGATTAAAGCAACAAATACTTTATTGTCATGTCTAAATCCAGGTTTTAATAATCAATGTTTGCGTTGGTTCTTTTTTTAGTCTTTTTTTCAATAATGCAAATACCGTAATGTTTTCTACACGTTTTGCATTTTATCCATGTTGTCATTATGGTCCATAACGTAAAGACTTTGAAATGAAAATATCAACATAACATAATGCTCGGACATTGACAAAACTGAAAAATGAACATTCACGTGATCGTTCAACCATTAACGTCATACGTCATATAAGTGAGCAAATTAAAAAAAAAACATTATTTGTTAAAATGCTATATATCTGCTATAAAAAAGTGTGCAATATTCTACCAGCGGTTTCTAGAGCTTAAAATAGGAAGAAAAGTTTTTATAAACATAGGTTGACAAACGTCCCCTAAGGCGCTACGCTACGGTCTTTTAAAGGGGCTCCCCTGAAGATGGTTTTTCCTTAATATTTCCGAAATGTGTTGAGATAAAGACATAACAGTTGGTATTCTAGCCTAGTTTTTTATGCTGGATTTAAAAATATTAACAATTTTGTTTGGAAGCGTATGTAACATGGACGGACTCAGGTTATTTTAGCCCAAACATTTTGGATGATTCTATTTTTGAAATTCGATTTTAGAATTTGAAAATTTAGGGTTTTTTCCATAAAAAAGGTACTCTTATTGAATATCTATAGATTGTGCCATTTTTTGATAAAATCAAACTAACAAAATTTTCACATGATAGGAAATGTACTGCGAATTTAAATGAATTGTTGAATAATTAGCCATGGCAACGAAAAAACTAATTTAATACTTGGTAGATATTACATAAATACATATTTCTTTTGCAACATAGCTAACATTTAGGCTAAAACAAAAGAAATAAATTTTTTCTACGAACGAAATTGAAATCTGTTTAAAAAAGAAGACATACAGTTGGATATACTTAAAACTAGCTCTACAATAAGTGTTCAAATAAATTCCCATTTTGTCGGATACAGAGTCTCGCTCGACGAACGAAAAGTGGAAAACCTTTTTCTTCTTATTTCATTTGCAGCCTGATCTGATCTTTGAAGTAAATCTTCTTGAGTATTTACTTCAGTCGAGTAAACTAGGTCTTTTAGTGACCCCCAAAAATAGAAATCCAATGGATTTAGGTCAGCTGAACGTGGCGGCCACGCTATAGGACCTCCTCGGCCTAACCACCTGTCTGGAAAATTGACATTCAACCAATTTCGAACATTGCGTCCAAAATGTGCAGGGGCGCCATCATGTTGAAAAAACATATTTTCTTGAAACTGCTGGCACACATCCAATGGTATTATATCCATGAGCTCATTCTGAAGAAAGTTCAGATACACCTCTGGATTAAGACGATTGGGAAGTACAATAGGCCCAATTACTTGATCCCCAATTACTCCTGCCCATAAGTTCAATGAAAATCTATGTTGGAAATTTGTACGGCGAACAACTTTTGGATTTTCATCTGACCAGTGCTGCATGTTGTGGAAATTAAAAGCACCATTCCTAGTAAATATTGACTCATCCGACCATAATATTCTAGGAATAGTGTTTTCATTTGCTAATATTCACTGGCAAAACTCGATTCGTGGTAAAAAATCTGCCTCCGTTACATGCTGCACCCGTTTAAAAGATAAGGATGTAATCCTTGCATTCTTGTCATTCTTCCTACCTAAAATTATTATTTTCAGGATAACTATCAAATAGGTATTCATAAATTTTTCTTACTATTGATCGAGGTATATCCATAATTTCTGAAATATTTCGTATGCTTATTTGCGGATTATTTTCAAACATATGTAAATCAATATCCATACGATGTTTTCCCAGTGGCCTTCCTGAGCCCTGCATGGTTTTACAAATTCCGGTGAATATCAGTAAACATTCGACGTCCAGGTACTATGCGATTGGGAAATCTTTGATATTCTCTCACGGCTGCCAATGAACTGCCATTGCAAAACCCGTACACAAAATGTATGTCAGTCAGTTCTCTGTCTGTAAATCTTGGCATTTTAAATCGATTTAATAAAAATGTTGGTTTTAATCTAGTAATTTTACACTGCTAACAATGTTAGTTTAACGTCAAAATAAGTCATAACAAATCAAAACAATTTTTGTTTGCAGTCATGGCTAACTATGTATAATCAACAATTCATTTAAATTCGCAGTACATTTCCTATCATGTGACAAATTTTTTAGTTTGATTTTATTCAAAAATGGCACAATTTATCGATATTCAATAAGAGTACCTTTTTTATGTAGAAAATCCTAAATTTTAAAATTCTAAAATTGAATTTCAAAAATAGAATCACACAAAAATTTTGGGGCTAAAATAACCTAACTCCGTCCCTGTAACATACGCTTGCAAACAAAACTGTCTAAATTTGTTCATATTTTTAAATCCAGAATAAAAAACTAGGCTAGAATACCAAATTTTATGTCTTTATCTCAACAAGTTTCCGAAATATTAAGGAAGAACCATCTTCAGGGGAGCCCCTTTAAAAGACCGTAGCGCCCTTAGGGAACGTTTGTCGACCTATGTTTATATAAACTTTTCTTCCTATTTATTCTTCTATTATTTTCATTGATTTACAGACTTGAAGGGCAACAATATTTCCGTGAACGATTCTTTCCTATACATGTTGTACCTAGCGGAAAATAGCGTGACACGCGGCAGTTACGTGCCAGTTTCAAGAAGAGAGCATCGTTTTTACGTATTTTTCAATTGCGGCCACTGTGTTGACACGTGGGAAATGGAATTATAGAGTTGCACTTTGCTGCTGAATTGCTTTATACTGACTGATGTCAAAGTAATGGGTTGTATACGTACTAGTTTCAATATATGCAATCGTGTTTTAGACTATCTAGTCAAAATATTTGGGCAAGAATACGTAGTTTTCGATATACGAGCCAACTGCAATACATCATATATCATTTGAGAGGCATTTTCAAGTTGAAGTAAAATGCCAGTGCGAGTTTTCCTATTCGCGCTGTTCGATTGGAGGACTGTTACCTCAGAGGGAAGCGATTTTTTGGAGGTGTAGCTGATCATACCAAATTTATTTGTTGCATTTGTTCGATCTTGGATAGTAGTTATGTCGTATTTCAGAGGACGCAAATGAATTTTAAACTAAAAACTAGAGTCCTCTTATAGTTTTCTTAGTACGCCACTGCCATTTAATGAATTGGATTCTTCCGTGTCGTCATCCGAAAGAAACTAAACTTCTTATACCTCTAGCGCATACTATATTCCCTTTTCACAAAAGGTCTCATTTTGAAACGAGGAACTCTAATATTTATAGCTTTCCTTTGAAAAGAGTTACCTTGGTACGCAAAAAGCATAAGACGCTCAAGAAGTCACAAAAGTAGATGAGAAAAAGCAGATTTGATAGAAAGCAATCATATTTTTTACAAAAATGACGCGTATATTTCCAAAATGTGCAGCGAAAATAATACAAACCTTATTGATTTTTAGAGCAGAAGATCAAGGCACACAGAACCTTCTTACAAAACCCCACTGTAGAGAACAGACAAGCCGACGTTGAGACCAGAAACAAATATAAAGCAGCGGTTCGCAATGCTAAAAACCAGCACTATATAAAAGTTAGGCACAGGGTAATGTCGCAGCGCAATGGCAGTCGGTCTTTCTGGACGCTGGCCAGGCAGATTGAAAAGAACTGCACACACAGTAGCCTTCCACCACTTACGTGTCAGGATCTAACTATTGTATTCAACTCAAAGGCCAATGCGGAAGTGCTAGCCAAGATCTTTGCTGCCAACTCCACCATGGACGTCCCCCCCAACGCCCAAGCGCCGTCAATTCAAAGGGTTCCCTACACTATGCAGGAGGTAACATTCAGGCATAAGACCGTAAGACGAGTGCTCTTTTCGCTCGACATCAACAAAGCTTCTGGTCCGGACTTGATTCCTGCCATTGTACTGAAGAGGTGTGCACCGGAGCTTGCTCCAGTTGTTTCGCGTCTCTTCCAGATATCTTATGAATCCGGCACCTTCCCAGAAAACTGGAAATTTGCTCATGTCCAACCCATCCCAAAAAAGGGATCTAAGACCGACCCTTACAACTACAGGCCTATAGCTCTGATTTCTGTTTTAAGTAAGGTGATGGAGAGGTGCATAAATCGCGAGCTTCTGGACTACCTCGAACGTCACGGCTTGATTAGCGACAGGCAGTATCGTTTCCGGCACCAACGATCCACAGGGGACCTCCTAGCTTACGTCACTCAATTGTGGAGTAAACTCATCCAGTCTTATGGTGAGGCTCATGTCGTTGCTTGAGACATCACGAAAGCATTCGATCAGCTGTGGCACGCTGCTCTCTTAAGCAAACTTCCATCCTACGGCCTCCCAGAAAAGCTTTGCAGATGGGTGGCTGACTTTATCTCTGGCCGCAAGATATCCGTCGTAATTGACGGGTTCTCCTCTTCATCCCACAACGTCAACGCAGGTGTTCCCCAGGGATCGGTCTTGGCTCCGACACTTTTTCTCCTACATATCAACGACCTCTTTTCCTGGACGATCAACCCAATCCACAGCTTCGCTCATGACAGCACTCTACATGCAGGAATTCAGAATGACAAGCCGATCTCTGCCGCTGAGTTGGAAAAAAGAAGACTAGCGGTGACTTTATCTTTGACAAGAGACCTGGAGGCTATTACTGCTTGGGGACGCAACAATCTTGTTCAATGCTTCCAAAACGCAGTACTGTACTTTGACGAACAAAAAGCGTCCCTGTGCTCACCCGGTTTCGATGGATGGTCGAGTTCTGCCAAAGAGCCATTCATTTCGGCTGGTCGGAGTCCAGATCACCGAGGACCTGACCTGGCACGAACACATCTCGTCAATAGCTGCAGCTGCTGGGAAAAAGCTAGGCTATTTGTTTAGGGCTAAGAAGTACTTTTCTCCGCATGACCTTCTCAGTCTATACAAGGCCCAGATAAGGCCTAGCCTCGAGTATTGCTCACACGTTTGGGGTGCTGCCGCCCCGACTACATTATCCATGCTCGATGCTGTCCAGAGGAAGGCGGTCCGACTGATCGATGACTCTTCTCTAACAGACAGTCTCGGTACTCTTTCGCACCGGCGGGCTGTCGGCGATCTGGCTCTTTTCTGCCGTTACACCAACGGGCTTTGCTCCTCAGAGCTCTCTTCCATGATGCCGTCGCGCGATGTGCCTGCCAGACAGACCCGAATAACTTTGGCGTCCCATCCTAACCGTGTCGAACTTCGTACATCCAGAACCGACCGATACGACCGCTCCTTTGTCCCGAGGGGGTCGAGATTGTGAAAAAATCTACAAGAGGAAGCTTTTCCCAGTTCTATTAACCTTAGGCAGATCAAAAATCGTATTAATAACTTTTTTTTGGGATCATCATAGCAGCCGCGGTGTTCCGGCATTTAGGCTTCTGCCTGCGCGACTGCTTCGATATACAGGGTGTTCCATAATTATTGCGACAAAATGATAGGGGTTGTAGAGGGCATCAAAATGAACAATTTTGCCTTATAAACCCCTGTTCGGAAATATGCCGTTTGGGATGCAGCAAAAAAAAAAGATCAGTTTCTTGAAACAGCTTACCTACAGTAATTGCTCAAAGTGTCCTCCACCTTGCTCAATACACAGCTGTGCACGATGGTTCAATGATCGGCGAACTCTGTGGCATACCCCCGGTTTGTCCTGAACATGCGCGGACGCGGCCATCACTCTTCCCAGTAGCTCTTGTTGGTTGGGAACAGTAGTTTCGTACACTAAAGCTTTCAGATGGCCCCAGAGAAAATAATCCAGTGGGGTCAGGTCGGGTGACCGCGCAGGCCAAGGCACAGGGCCACCTCGGCCGATCCACCTATTTGTCGTCCAAATACTGCCGCACTTGTAAAGAAAAGTGGGCTGGAGCGCCATCGTGTTGAAACCACGTGTTGGCTCTTATGTTCAGTGGCACATTTTCTAATAGTTCCGGTAGCACATGCTGTAAGAATCGACCATAAGCATGCCCATCCAAACGTGGTGGAAGCAAATATGGCCCGATGATATGCTCGTCCACAATGCCGCACCAGATGTTAATTGAAAACTATGTTGGTCTCTATGGATGGCTATGGCATGAGGGTTTTCTTCATCCCAAATGTGACTGTTACGGCTATTAAAATAACCTTCCTTTGTGAAACAGGACTCGTCAGTGAACAAAACGTAGCGACCAAAGTTTGGTTGCCTCAACTCCTGCTGCAGCCACCAACGACAAAAACGTCGACGCGGCAGATAGTTTTCTGGACCCATGGCTTGGACTTTTAAAAGGTGGTATGGGTGTAGTTGCTGGTCATGGAGAACCCGCCAAGCAGTAGTTTGAGACGCTCCCATTTCATGTGCAATAGCACGCACGCTTGTACGCGGATTGGCCTCTAGTTTGACGCACCACTCAGATAAATTAAATGAATCGGTGTGGAGAATTTACGATAACAAAAATGTAAACACAGCAGGCTTTTTTTTACAAATCGGCGAGACCATGAAATGTGCTAGACGAACATTTTGCAGCTGTTGAATTTTTTGTTTCTCTTAAGGTAAAATTAGCGGTAGTGCTCAAACGGCATATTTACGAACAGGGGTTTATAAGGCAAAATTGCATATTTTTATGCCCTCTACAACCCCTATCATTTTGTCGCAATAATTATGGAACACCCTGTATATATAAAAAAAAAGACCTGTCGGTTCGAGAGCTTAGAAGGATACTAAAAAAATTACCTCTTAAAAGGCTTGAAAATAGTATAGGCGCGCGTCAAAAGTTAAATAGGTTTGTGTATTTTTTAAGTTTATGGAAGGACATATTGGAGACAAGTTCATAAAAAATAAACTTGTATCTGACTAGAAAAACCGCCAAAGACTCATTTTCGTGTTTTTAAGAGGCTAAGTTACGCTTGATTTTCGTATATTTTATGACCCATCACATAATAAACATTTATGTATATCTCTCCATGTGATATAAAATGACTATTTAGGTGTTAAAACAGGTTAAAGTACTTCAGGAAACGTTCTACGAATTTGAAAAAATCACATACTTGTCATACATAACGACATCTAATCACATTGTAAGAACAAAAAATAAAAATGGCGTCTAGTAAGTTGACTCTGTACGTCCCACTCATCGCTGTCAGCAATTCGTAAAGGGTTACGTTTGGTACAAGTTAGCCCTTCTGGGAAAACATCTATAGCATGTACGAGGAGGTACCCAAAAATAATCGGAAAAGCATTGCAGTGGCCGGAGCTTGTATAGTACACTTTTCTGCCCCTAGAGCCGTACTGCGCATCTCATTACCAGTTCAATGCCGCCTGAGTTGCCGATCTGGCTTGTAGTCATTATTTTTGCTAGAGCTGTTTCGTGCTTGTTTTGTTTTTTACGATGGCAAGCTTCAGTGAGCAACGTGCAGCTGCGAAATTTGCTTCCCAATTGGTAAAAATGCTAACTGTTTTAATGTTGAAAACAGCTTACAAAGATGATATGGGAAAAACTCTGATGTACCAGTGGTTCGCTCGATTTAAAAATGGTGACATGTCGATTGATGACAAAACCTCGCTCTGGACGTCCATCAACTGCCCGAATCGACGGAAATGTTGAAAAAATTCGAGACCTTGTGCTTCCAGACCGTCGACTGACAATCGATCAACTATCTGTAAGTAGATGGTTGTCCTGGAGTTCGGTTCAGCGAATTTCAACAGAAGATTTGGAAATGAAAAATCTGATACAATTTTATGATCCAGAAACGAAGCAACAGTGAAGTCAATGGAAGACGCCATCGTCACGCCGTCCAAAAAAAATGTCAAAATGTCGTCAAGTCAAATCAAACATCAAAACAATGCTAATTTGTTTTTTTGATGTCAAAGGCGTGATCCATTCCGAGTTTGTTCCCCCAGGTCACACTGCCAATCAGACCTTTTATTTGGAGGTTTTAACACGATTGCGAAACAGAGTTCCGCAAAAAAGACCCGGTTTGTGGCAATCAGGGGTCTGGTTCTTCCACCACGATACTTCACCTGCGCACACAGCCATCTCTGTTCGACAGTTTTTAGCTAAAAATGGCATGGTTCCGGGGCATGCAAAAAAGCCGCTTTGAGGACATTGAAGAGGTCAAGAAAAAAAACGAGGGAGGAGCTGTCAGTCATTTCGAGCAGTGGAGGCACCGGTGGGAAAAGTGTATTAGTTGTAGTGGAGGATATAAGGTTACTTTGTGAAAAAGTTGAAAATAAACAGCTTCTAAAAAATAATTGTTTTTGATTTTGGGTACCCCCTCGTAATTAAATGACCTTCCTCCTTCCCTTGAGACAAATTCTTACAGGCGCGCATCATATTTGCTATAACTAATCCCACGATAATGATGATGTTGGTCTCTACCATGCACAGTGCACATAGCCCACAGTTGTACAGAAGCGATTGTCGACTATGACGGGCAACGCTCGTCCATCGGGGGACCCCGTCACACGCATTGACACGCGACTGTTTGTAGATTTTAAGGGGATATCTATGACGAGTGAAATATGTCCAATAGGTGCGTAGAATCACTGGAGTTGGACTCGTATAAATATACGAACGTTAAAAAGATGTTCCCCTCTTTTTATTTTTTCATACTTTGCCCGACGTTCCGCCGCCACTGGACGATTTTCAAAAATTACAAGGTTTTTTCGCCCTAGACGTAGTAGTAACATTGTATGAAAATTTCATCAGGATCCAAGCCGTACTTTCCGAGTTATAGATAGGCCAAGGATCAACGGGCAGAGAGGAAATGAGTGAAATGGTTTTTCGTGATGTACACATATATCACATCCAAAAAACATAACATCTCAATATGGAAATTTTTCGCGATTACAATATTTCATTGCCAGTAGGCGTGGGAAGTAAAAATGACACCGCGTCTCTGGATCAATAGCAGGAATTATGTTTTGGACATATACCCCACATTCTTCACATTTGGAGCCCTAACAAATATTTTATCATGATTAATACAGGGTGTCCGCAAAGTTGGGGTTTTCCTTTTCAGAAACAACTACCCTTGAAATAACAAAGGTAATGTGTAGTGAAACGAGGGCGACCAAGTAAAAAAAAAATAAAGGAAAAAGTACTCACTCTCCAGTTGACGAGAAGGGCTAAGTACGTCTCTGCCTGAAATCTAAAGTTATTCACCCCATTACGCGTGAACGTAGATTCGTCTGCCACCAATATGCACTTCAAAAAGTCCGGATTATTCTCATGTTGATACAACAACCACTCACAAAACCGCACTCTTGCTGGAAAATCGTCAGGTTGAAGGGCTTGTACACGTTGGACGTTTGCCACACTTTAGTTTTTGATACTTGCACTTCTCTAGCCACGTCTCTAGTGCTTGTTGAGGGATTCTCGTCTACGCAATTCAGTAGTTCTTCCTCAACTTGCACCATTCGTGGTTGTCTAGGCCTCCCACTGTGCCCAGCTCGAAATTCCTCCAAATGGCCCGTATCCCTGACTCTCTGGACCAGGTACACAAATCTGTGGGGCCTTGGATGATGTCGTCTAGGGAAACGATCTGCATACACTCGCGACGATTCTGTAGCATTTTGAAGACATTCGCCATAAATTAACAACATATCAACGAGTTCATTATTGGTGTATGAGTGTGCCATTATTATTTTTTTTTTTGAATCGCAATCGATTATACGGGTTCGTTACCTCTATGCGCGTGACCCTTTACCGTCGGTTGAAGGTTGCATACTGACCTGACACACTGACCCCGACCCCCGACCCAGTTCTGTCGTCGGGTTCAGCTAGTAGCCGGTACCAGTCTGAGATATCGCGGCGGGTCGCGGCTACAGGACGGTATTCAGGTATTTTTGATGTTGCAGAGCCCTTTATCTCGGTTCCCTTAAGACATTGGTGTATATGGTACTAAGAAAAATTGCTTATGTTTTCAAGATCTACACGTCGTGTAAAGGAAAACCCCAACTTTGCGGACAACCTGTATATCAAAACCAATGGTCGATACCTATCACTCCGAAGCATAACAATTCACAAACTTGAGACATGCAAGTAATAAATAATAATAAACAGATCAGGCGCTTTCACAGTATTTTGAATTCCCTGATGACGAAAGTTATGTTGGCGAAGTTATAGGTACCTGAATTTATTAACAGCTAATTCCCCTAATTCGTAGAACTTGATCTCCTCGGAGAAGACGTCCAGCGGCACGTTGACGGGCCTCCTCAATCGTCCCCCGCTCTGATAGTAGTACAGGATGGCATCGAAGGAGGGTCGGTTCCTGTCGAAGAAGTACTCGTTGCGCAAAGGATCGAAGTACCGGATACGGCGGCTTGGATCGCCCAGCAAAGTGTTCGGGAACTGGTTCAGAGTGCGCAGCTGCGTTTCGAAACGCAAGCCGCTCACCTACGGAGAAATACATAAAAGTTATTCTTCCTTAAAGAGGAAATAGAACAAAAAATTTAAATTTTACAGAATCGTTGCATGTTATTATGATATATTTAGACAAGAGCACATCTCTGGTTACTATGTGAGAGAAGATATTTTAATACAGGTTCTTTCTTGGTTGTGGTCATATCATAACCTTTACCAAGTGCATTTTATTAGCAATGAAAATAACAACTTACTGGATCCGATTTTTATGCAAGACGAAACAACTACGGTACGTGCAGCTGAGGAAGCACTTTTACCAGTATGCACTCATCATTCACCACTGCTAAATTGTGAAAATTGCCTTAATAACCCTGGGCTTACTAGTAGTGGTTTTTACAGAGATTTTACATCCACAAATGTGCAGGAAGTGATAGCATTTCTCTCTAGTTTTAATTGGGACATACTGCTTATGAATAAATCACTTGGTGATATGCTTAATATATTCAATAATTGATTTTTTTTTGTTATTTTGAAGAAGTACTCTGCAAATAAATTTCCCACTTGGTTTTCTCCAGAACTTAAACAATTGATAATTAAAAAAAAAATACACAAGAAGTACATCAAATCTCACTTGCTAAATGATTATGATGAGTTTTCTGTTCACAGAGCTCAGTGTAAAAATCGAAAAAAAAACAGTGTTATCTGGATTATGTCAATACAACTGAATCTGATCAGAATAGTAATCTTTCTTATGGGGTGTTTATCTATGAAATTCCAATCTCAGCCATCTATGAAAAACTGTCCAAATTAGACGTTAATAAATGACCTGGACCTGATGGTGTACCTCCGTTGTTGATTAAACATTGTAGCTTTCTGATTTCTAGATCTCTATTTTATATTTTTAATCTTTCGTTGAAAAGTGGAACCTTTCCGGAATGTTGGGAAACAAGCTTCATTACTCCAATACTGAAATCTGGAGATCCTTCACAACTCAAAAATTATCGACCTATCAGTAAAGTTGCATTGGAATGGTATTTGAGAGCCTAGTCTGTGAATTTCTATCCGCAAATTTGCACAGTAGTTTTATAAGCCAACAGTTTGAATTTCTTTCAAAACGCTCCACAGAGTTAAACCTTTTAACATTCACAAACTATGTTTTGGAATCCTTGGAGGAAGGTTATTCTGATTACGTAGTTTATACAGATTTTTCTAGTTTATACAGATTTTTCTAAAGCATTCGATAAGGTCAACCATGAGATCTTGATTAATAAGTTACATTCTCTAGGAATTTGCGGGGATCTTTTATCATGGCTGAAGTCTTACCTCACTGGCCGAAAACAAATAGTGCGTATACAAAGCTTTCAATCAAATGAGATTAATGTGCCATCTGGAGTACCTCAAGGTTCCCATCTGGGTCCTCTTCTTTCCAATATATACGTGAATGATATTATATACTGTTTTAAGTCTGTTGGTTTTCTAATGTTTGCAGATGATTTGAAATTATTCTTAAAAATCAATTATAATAATGATAGCTTAAATATCCAAAATAATTTGAATACATTAAGTCAAATGAATAGAATGGAACTTGTTGTGGAAAAATGTCATTTAATGATCTTCAGCCGTAACAGGGATCCCATTGATCATACTTATATCATGAAAGGTTGTCCTCTAAAGAGTGTATGCCAAGTTAGGGATTTAGGGGTAATTCTTGACCCAAAATTATCTATATAAATATGACTGTTTCTAAATCTCTTCAACTGTTGGGATTTATAAAACGAAGTGCTAAGGATTTGCATAATACTCAGTCATTTAAAACGTTGTTTTGTTCTTTGGTGACGCCCTATTTGGAGTATTGTTCTTGTGTTTGGTCAACCAATTATAATGTTGATATCCAGGCAATTGAGAGGTTCATTTCACTCAAACAAAACATTATGGTTGAAGATATGATCTATTCCGTCATTGGAAGCTCGCTCAATATCTCAACCCTTCAGGTAAGACGGAATCAGAGGGACCTGTCACTATTTTATAATATTTTGCACTCTCTTAGTTTTGCTCCAGCACTTTTGAAAAATATTAATCTGCATGTGCCTTCTCGTCAAACATGACTGAGTCAACCATTCCATGTGAGATCATTTCGTACTAATTATGCGAGTAATTCCTTCCTGTCTGGATCTTCAAGGTTAGCGAATCAGTATTCTAATAAGTTGGATTTCTTCAGAAGTCAGAAAACATTCAAAATACAATTAGTTTCCTGTCTGTAATACTTAATATTTGATTTCCCCATATATTTAAATTTTAATTAAATTCGCTTCAATTTAGAAATGATCTGGATTGTAAAGTGTTTGTGATAGTTTTGAGTGTTAAATATCTAAGTCAAAGTAGGGTTAGGTTTACATTATATTTTCGATGCTGTACATTAACTGGGCAGTTGCTCGTTGATAAATAAACAAATGAACAAATAAAATATAAGTACAGTTCACAGCTTTTTTATGGTGCTCTATTATAGTGTATAATAAAGTTTTAAGAAATAAATGTCCAAATGATCTGTATAATGCTTTAGAGAAGGGATCCTCTGTTCGCTGTATTTTTCTAAGAAACGATGATTGTTATAATATTCCGGGCCGTGCAACATCTGAATTTAAAAAAGCTTTCACTTGCATAGCACCTTGTTTGTTAAATAAACATTTAGAACCTTTCCAAATTACTTACAGTCATAACTATAAGAATTTAAGGTGCTTTTTCGGTTACAAGCTTTTGAAGCTCATCAACTAGCGGTATACTAACGTATTTCATAAAATATATATAAAATAATTTTAACTTGTTAATTTTCTTTGTAATTGCGACGGTGAAAAATGGCGACGTCAATCCTCATCCTTTTAGAGTGTTATTTTTTTAATATTTATATTTATTTTGTATAACTGTTCCAATAAACCTTAATATTGTTATTATTAATAAAATTAATGTTGGTACTTACATTTATCATGACCCTTTCGCAAAAATCGTGGTCGTGTGGAATGGGCTCGAACTGTGCCACGCCACTGAAGGGGGTGTGAGGGGTGTGTCCGTCCTCGTCTTGACTGCTGAGTTTGGGCAATGACCTGAAAAACAAATTGAGAATGAATGATAATAATACAATCTGTTTTAATGAATCTACAGACAGAGGTAGTGTCAGCTCGTTTTGAATAAACCGTCTGATGTTTTATACGAGAAGATCAGGGTCGGTATTCTCGTTCTTCCCAACGCAAAGCATTTCAAGTCGCTAAGCGAATGTGATGTCACTTGCAGTTGCTTTCAAGGTGCTTGTCTACCTACTATAATGTCAATAAATAAAGCAAACTGTCGTCAAGTTAATGTAGTAGTATGTAGCGCTTATATGAATATAGCATTATTTTTCTAGATCCTGTCATCCTGCATTGCGTTTCTTTGATAGTGACATAGACAGAAGTCATACTGTGACTCTTAGCCATCTCTTTTAACCAATAGTAGGTTGGTAACATCACATCGTCGCGATGGTGTGCCAGGCGGACTGAACTTAAGTCGCACAGATACGTGAATATCTAAACCAATTTGAACACATATCGTTTTCAAGCTGATGAACGAGAATACCGTTCTAGATGGCTGGAGAGCTATCTGAAGAGAAGGTCTCAGTCGGTGAATTTTAGTGGACTTATTGTGTAACATCGGGTGTTCCCTAAGTGGTACCGTTGTGTCCCCTACTTCTTATTCGTGAATGACGTTATACATGTCTTATGTGAATTTTATAAGCTCAATTGAATCCATAAATAAAATATTACAAGAAATAGTATCAACTGATTCACAGTACAAAGTCCTCATATTTCTTTAGAAATCTCATCGTACCGATAGACAAAGATAGTTAGCATTGAGACGGTCAATGGTACAGTAAACGACCATGGTAGATAAATATTCAATACAGAGGTTCCTTAGTTCTATATTCTTGTACTGTACAGACTAAGGCCCGTATCGTCAGTCGTCCCTACAATTGTAGGGCGCGTTTATGGCCTCCTTGATTGTCATACACCTTTCTCTCCTTCAAAAATTTCTAGATTACACTTGTCCCGTGTCAGCGTCAGCGCTCTCCTATTGCGAAGATATGTTTTCTTTTTAAATTGTAGGAAATTTCAGGCTGATAAAACATGATATAACTCAAAAGCAAGCACAATTTGATGCAAATAGATGTTTGTGACATAACCTCAAAATAGAGCGCTGACACGGAGAAGTAGAAAACTATGACAATCAAGGAGGCCTACAGTTGTAGGATGCCTTTATGGCCTCCTTGATTTTCATAGTCATTTCTCTCCTTCAGAAAGGTTGGAATATTTCTAGATTTCTACTGTTCCATGTCAGTGTCAGCGTTCTCCTATTGTCAGGCTATGTTTTCTTCTTTTATTATAGGACATTTCAGGTTTTATAATAAATTATATAGATTAAAAGCATGGTTGATGCAGATCGATGCAGATATTTGTAATATAACCTCAAAATAGAGCGCCGATACGGAAGAGTAGAAAACTATGAAAATCAAGGAGGAGATAAAGACGTCCTACAATAATTGTAGGAACGATTGACGATATGGCCCTAAACTCTACTTGAAAGTATATTCTGCCATCGACAAAAGTTTATGTGGAACCACTACACAGCCTCGACTGTTGTTAAAACGAAGCTTAATATACAACAAATAGTAGAGGTCTGAATGTATCTTGATAGTAATCTAGAAATTGGAAGAAATACTTAAACACAAAAATGTACGCTTGAATTATCCCTAGCACCGCATGTTTTCATTCTAGAAACGCAAGAATAAACCTTTCCTGAAAACTTTTGGTATTAACGCGCAGTTTCAACTTTAATATGATTTAAACGAACATAAATTCATACGCCACGTTTTATTAAAAAGTCTGGAAATGCGAATATAAAGTACTCCTGTTTCCGTTGCAACTTTAATAATAAGCGAATTGTAAACTTAGGTATAGTGGATTCTAGAGAACATCTCCAGTACTTTAAAGTTACTCGTTCTGTAGGAAAAGCTTGTTGTTCTGTAATGTAATTATGTAGAGTTATTTTTCCTTTTTGTTCAGGTACGGCCAGTGGTTGTTTCTCTGGTTTATCTCTCTTATCGTCGCCAACAAATGAACCACAGCACAACATTAAAAAATGGAAAATAAGTTTTAAAAAAACTTCAAATGGCTTTTAGTATGCATGCCTGATTGGAATGTAAACCAAACCTCCGGCGAGTCAATCTAGCAGGCTCAGAAGGCAGTCGCATTGTCGCATTGGTACGATACTATACAAGGGGTGCCCTAGTTCTAAAGCATCTAATATGCACAGAATTGTTAGAGCAGCCGTTGCCCAGACATTAGAGCATTCCAAACTAGATTTTAGATTATCTTTGTGAATAGTTAGAATCTTAGCTGGTGAAATATACGAGCATATTGTCACTACTAAGCTGAATATGGTTCACTTCTAAAACTAGATATGTAATGTACTATATTGCTTCAAGCAGATAACACTGTGATGCGGCAATTGACGAGGCGTGTTCATGCGAGATCATGCTTTCGATATTTTAATTCCCTCATACTTAAACACGAATGCCTTCTTGGCAAGTGTCAATATTCAGTAGAATTTATTTCTTTGAAGCTTCTTATTTGACTGCTAGCGAATAACTGAAATCGGTCATCCAATCCATTCGCAGAAGTCGGAACCGTTCCCTGTGGAATATACGTATACGCGTTGATCTTGTTTAAAGAAGATAGAAAGCCTGCCAGGATAATGAACCATTTACGATAAAATCAGAGTCGAGAGCTACTTTTCTATCTTCTGTTTTGCACTTTATAATTCAAATAATGTAGGATAATCGAACATTTTTTGTCGATTGAAGCCTGAACGTACTATGAATAGATATCTTATATCTTAGATAACCTTGTTTTCAGCCTTGAAGGCTGGAGTACAATTCCCTTGGCCAGCATTAACACTACTGCAACAACACTTCTATACACTAAACACAGCATAAAAATCTAAATCACTGCTATTATGTGCAAAAGTCTAACTGGGACTCATTAAGTGTTATCTTTCAAGCGCACTTTTTGAAACTACACACAGACTGGCGGCACATTTGCTATGTCCGCATTCGCAGTTTCCATATCGTCTAAATAGGATTAGCGGACTTATTTAATTATGAGCGTGTGAAAATTGCATGCACTTCAAAATACATTTTTACATAGCAGCCAACTGTTGTGTAATGTACTTATGCTTGGACGAGTAGCAATAATTCCTTGTAAGAACGTTTTTATACAATGTAAGTGTCATAGTTCAAGAGAGGCTTTCTCTTAGACATGTCGTTCTTAAATCATGCATAAACGACAAGGGAATTACTTTTAGAGTCAGCTTGCAATGAGCCGGATGAATCGGAATGATGATGAGCTCATTTAGAAGGATCAAAGCTTAATGGCACGATAGAAAATAGCTCAACATAACGATGGTTAAGGATATCGCTGAAAGTGCTGAGCAAGTACTGAAGCAGTGCCACACATAAATCAAATTGATCTGCTCCTAAATATCGCAAGATCCGTGTGCAAATGTATCTTCCCCATCTCTTTTAAACATATTTGTGTCGCTTCGCTTCCAAATATGCTGATTTGCCCTTTAACTGTTTCTAGCCATCAATAACTTGAAAATAAACTTCTGCGGATGGGATCTGAAGGTCTGCCAATGGGATCACAGATTTCACCAGTAGTTGCACCGATGAAGCTTTCGTAATCTAGAACCATGAAGAAGAGAAACTACAAGCCTTCTTCGAACTCTTAAATAATCCAAGACCATCGATAAAGTTTACAAATGAAAGAGACAACAACAACAGCCTCCCATTCTTGGACGTCGTGGCAACTAAGAACAATTCCGAAACAGAAGCTACTGTATACAGAAAAACAACGCAACCTAAATGTCTACTCCAGTCATCCAGAAACCACGAAGAAAGACGTAATTAGAAACCTCATCCATCAGGCAACGAGCATCTGGGACATGCAAACAAATCTCCACGAAGCAATCAACCACATCAGAAGATCTCATCAGAAATCCGTACCCACATATTCAGGAAATAAGTGATGCAATCAGAAGACTGGATACCAAATTTTCAAGGAACGCCAGTATCCCCACAAAGACAGAATCTATGAACCAAAACCGAAACACCAAGATTTTGTGTACGAGGGATGTCTTTTAAGTTTTACATATGGAAATAAAACAACACGGTAGGTAGTTTTAAATGACTTTATTGTTTTTCGAAGTATTCTCCACGAAGATTAATACACATCTGCATGCGCTCGAACCAATTTTCGAAGCATTTATTCCACTCGTTTGCTGGCAGATCCAAAACGATATTTTTGAATGCGTCAACTGATTCTTCTGGTGACTGGAACCTTTGACCACGCAGTCTGTTTTTAATTTTCGGGAAAGTAAAGAAATCGTTAGGACTTAGATCGGGACTATATGGAGGATGGTCCAATAATTCCACGTTTTCTTCCGTTAAATACTGACTTGTTTTTTGGGCTGTGTGCGAGCTTGCTTTGTCTTGGTGGAGGATGATTCTTCTTTCGGGGTTGATTTTTCGAAGCTCGGTGATGACTATTGGCAAACAAATGGTGGTTTACCAATGCGCAGTAACAGTTCTTTGCTCATTAAGAGGAATTGTTGTTTTGACACAACTGTCGCGACCATCTTTTTCGAAACACTTCGAGAACGGATGACTTTTGTTGGCTTTTCTTCACCTTGGAACACCCAAACAGCCGACTGTCGTTTATTTTCTGGTTCATAACAGTAAATCCACGATTCATCACCACTAACAATGCTGTACACATTTTTTGAGTTTCCGGAATTGAAACGGTCAAGCTTTTTTTGACACCAATTAGCCCTGGCTGCTTTCTGCTCTTCAGTCAACACGTGGGGTATCCAACGAGAAACTAATTTTCTTACTCCTAATTCTTGATGTAAAATTTTGTGAACTGAGGTCTTTGAGATCTTCAAGGACGCCTCAATCTCGCGATATGTCACATGTCATCTTCAATGATGAGTTCGCGCACAGCATCGACGTTTTCCTGGGTGACTGCCGTTTTTGGTGCACTCACCGTGGGATCGTCGCTAAGACTCACCCGTCCACGTTTGAATTCTCCATACCAACGCAAAATTGTCGACTGATGTGGCGCTTCGTTGCCGAAAACAGACAGTAACTCAGCAAGGCATTCTTGTTGCGATAATTGTCTCTGAAAGTTGTAATAAATTATGGCGCGAAAATGTTCTCGGTTGAGTTCCATTTTTCTAATGACTTGGTGACATTTAAAAATTCACTGTATTGTTGTGAAACTTTGAATTTAAGTTTACTAAAGAGCGAGGTTAAGATTCAGTACTGTCGATCGATCCGCGCGGCCTACTATGTTTCTATATGCAAAACTTAAAAGACATCCCTCGTATACAAGGTACCGTATGAATGCGGAGAGATATACATAGGAGAAACAAAAAGTCCAGTCTTAGTAAGAATAAAAGAGCATAAAGACAACACGGAACGGGGAGAAACGAATAAATATGGAATAGCAGATTACGCTTGGTCAAAGCACCACATAATGCTTTGGGGTGAATCTAAGTTCTTATACAAAGAAACACACTGCCATTGGAGAAAATTCAAGATAAAGACCTTTATAATAATGAATGAATATGCTTGCAGTAATCCAAGTGTTGAAATTAAACCAGTATGGCAAACCATTGCCAGAAACATTAAACAACTGCAAATCAACTGACCGGGACCAGGAACACGTCATAAACAACCACCAGCCACGTCATCAAACGGTATAAATAGTCAAGAAAGGAGCATATTCCCCCCCCCACCCCACGGCGTGGATACAGAGGACCAGGAACCACCGGGACCAGGACCAACCAGGACCAGGACCCGCCACGACCAGGACCCACCAGGACCAGGACCCTTCAGGACCAGGACCAGGAACAACATATTGGTAAGAGGACTTGAAACTCTTGATTTTTCGAAAACAAGAGTTTCAAGAGAAACTAGCAGACCTTCTATCGATGATCGCTTAACGACATCGATAGAATGTGCGAGGTAAAGGGAACCAACCCGGCGTTCCCAGAGACTGAAACACATGAGGAGACGTTGTAGCAGACCGCAGGTCACGCACAACACATGGCCTACCGAGACGCTGATGAGTCGGGCCACGCGGAGGTTCAGGGTTTAGTGGGTATTAGGTGATCTCCTCAAGACCCTGGGGCCCCACACACGTCGTAGCTCGTGCTATGGTATGGTGCGTAAATGCATTCCCCCCTCGTTAAAAAAAAAAAAAAAAAAAAAAAAAATATATATTCGCCAGTTCACCTAATGACGATTGAAGATCACATCAATCGAAGCGTCACGAATCAAAAGACTGGCTACCTGCAAAACATTGTCGAGGATTTTATTTACTTGAAAATATCTCATCAATTTCATGAATTACTGTTTTCAACGTTTCGTTATTTATTCGATCAGCTCAGGCTAAGGGGGGAGATTATTTCTTAGACTTTTGAAGTGTTATAATATCAGTCTACGTTATGATACGAATATGTACAATATCAGATCATTAAAATCGGAAATAGGGACTGTTCACCTATGCCTAGCTCGCAGAAGCTGAATTAATGTTCAGCTGATGATGTTATGAAACAGTTGGACTAACTGATATTTCCAAGGCCAAGTTAGGAAAATCTGTTTTTTCTTTTCAAGTAACTAAAATCTGTCAATGGATTTCGCATTCATTATACAATAACTTTTGAGTTGTCACCTTGTAGAAGATAAAAAGTGGCAGTGTTAATGTGCATTTTTTTGAAATCCCAACTAAACTAAAGTCAGTAACAGATTAAATCGACTTTGGGAAAATTCGTTCATGTCCGGAAATACTCTGAAGTGCGAAAGTTTCTTAGTGGCATCATCCCAAGTTACCTGCATGAGCAATGTTGTCCTCATTCAACCGACTTCGTATCTCTTACCGTTTTCGAGATTCAAGATAGTGTACATTTCAGCGACACCGATGGCAATTTTATGTATGATCTAGGTTTTTTGTATCGACATGAAAATAATGTCGCTACCTGTATTTATTTCCAGTGAGCTTTGTTAGGTTCATAATAGGTTGTAACTCCGAACCTTCAAAGTGAAGGAAACAAAGGATTTAGATTCCTTGCATTTTTGATAATACAATTAGAAACATTTCTGATACATAGTCCCTCATTCCAAGTGCTCTGTTGTATTGGATTGTTCCATAATCTAATTCTGAAGAACATTCTAATTTTTAACCATGAAAAAATTATAGTTTGCTTGTGGTATTACTTTATAGAATCACCTTTTATGATTATGATTATTTAATTGATCGATGTCTAATTCTGCATTCAACTCTCTATCCGACCGATAGTTGATACCATAAACGTAATCTTTCCTTAAATTCTTGTTAGGCGCTTATAAGCTACCGTAGCAGCTGAAATGTAAGTATTTTCATTAATCTATTATGTGTGGTTTCATTTTTTGACCTGTTGAAGCATGATAGATGGATCAGAGGCAACCACAAGATTAGTTTTCGAAGCGATGTATTGTACTGATTCTGCCACAAAAGGAACTTGAAAATGAGAGCAAGCGTAAACGCAAACGACAAAAGCCTGAAACTTACAGCAAGTGAGCGTACTCATACTCATACTCCATTTACCATCGCACAAAACACATTCTGTTGAAAGTATCGCATTGGACAGAGACGGTCGCGTTGTCAACAGATACTGCACTTGAGGTGGTATCCATCTGCATATCTGGCAGAATGTTTGGCATCCAAGTTATACGTGTGTTCCAGTTCCGACTGTTCCAGTTTGCTGGTATGCACACTGCGCCCCCTTGCGGCTGACTACAGGGTGACCGTTAGGATAGTCTCAGATTTTATTGGCAAAGCTGTTTATCGGATGGCATTCAGCCACACGAAAGTTGGAAAGGATTTATATCCTTTTCTACTTTGTACAAGTGGAATGTGTTGGCCTTTCCAAAAATGGTGGAGGAGCTGTTTTGGCACCAGACAGGGAGAGTTGGCCTTGGAATGGTTGTCCTGAACGCGCTTATACAGGGTGTCCGCGAAGTCGACGTCAGGCCGGAAATGGGGGATAGGCCATGTCATGATAGTTATCAGAATAATATAAAAAACACAAGTTATTATTGCGAATTTAATTAATACATTCACGTATAAATAAACGTGGTGTTACTATCTGTATTGCTATCACTACGTACAATGGCACTGTCCGCCACTCTTTCTACGAACAAACTGAAACTTGTAGTAATGGGAGCTAAAAGATCATAACTGGGTGAAGATTTTCCAATTTTTTTATAGCCTATAATTTGAGAAGTACACGAATTAGATTTTTTAAATATTTTTCTGATAACTATTATGACTTAGCCTATCCTCCGTTTCCAGCTTGACGTCGACTTCTGGGACACCCTGTAAGTATTGTACAACTGTATAGAAAAGATGTTTGAAGCCTTAATTTGTGCTATTAACTCCATTTTTGTGTCTGTAAAGCCATATATGTTAGGTGAGAAATTAATCGAAAGTTATATAATATGATTTGATCTAAGTTTGACAATCGACTCCTCAGTTTGACAATGTCTTCCATGTGTTTTGTAATAACTAGTTACGACTACTCTATGTAGTTCGCTGCTTGTATGGGGTTTGTCACTATATTTAGTAATTCTCTGGGGTGCTCTCAGTGAATCTCAAACAGGATTTGTTCCACGTGCGCAAAAATTGATATCCTTCTTCACTCTGTCGAGATTGAAATCAAGAACTTTAAGGATTGGCAGATGACAAACCTATAGGCTCATGGGGCCTGGCCCGGCTTACTGAGGGAACTCAAAGAATCAAAATGTGTGCCCAGAAATCCAAATGACTCACTGCCCCTTCCACCACTCTTCAATTTTTCCCAATAGCAAAATATTGCCCCGAATTTTGCTCTGTCCTGAAGCCCCTTCAGCCGCAAAACTCGAGCTTGCTGTGGGAACAGAAGTCCTTATATAGCTTAAGACGGCACTGGTGGATGAGCTGGTGCAATTATAAAATATGATAGTCTTTCTGTTTAAAATCGATTTATATGGAAAACTTGTAATATCCTTAATATTCAGGTGGTTCTATAATTGAAAGGAAAACGTGTTAAAGTATCGTAATTAAGTATTTGAGATTCAACTATATTTTCTCGCAAAGTATTCTGCAATGAAATTATGTGTTACATTATACATAATTATTATTAATTTGAGGATTTCATGTTTTTCTTTCAGTGAACAACAAATGTCATAACTTGCCATACAAGTACGTTAAAAAAAATTGGAAAATCGATTTTTATGGAATTTTTACCTTACTACTTGTCATGCATATTAAATAAAGCCCCATGACACTAAAAAAACGATCTTACTAATCGGAAGGACAGAGAATATAAATAGGAAATGTATGTAGGTTGGGGCGGTTTGAATTTCAATCATATGCGCTTTTTCTTGAGATTCGATATTAGCTACATTTGTACTGGAACACGTTTTCACGAATATTAAGAAAAAAATTTTGCTTGAAGCAAGCTGATTATACCCTTCTGGATATAAGTGATAACATGCACTGTGTCAACATTTATTGATGTCACGATTTATGAACAGAAGTACGAGCCCCTTCCCACTTCAGTTGGCCCAACTATTGAAATCTTAGTTTTTTTCTTATCAAACACACATAGTGAAAATGTAGCAGGGTGTTATAGGTTTAAAATATTAACAATGAATATTTTGATAATATATAGTAGAAAACACCAACTTTATCACTCCTTAATCAAATTTGGAGCATAAAAATAACACATGTTGCAATTACAGCATATCAACCTATTTTCATTTCAATGCAAAATAAGTCTATAACGCATAGGTGGCTGTGAAAAATAAAAGCCATGACAATTGTTTTTATTAATCACAGCTGTCAGAATACGTTTAAAATAGTTTTGGGGCGTTGAGGTTTTCAAAATGGGTAAGGTTATTAGTGAGAAAATTCGGTTACTGATAATTAAATTGCAACTTTGTTAGACTTATCGCGGTACAGTGTGAAAAATATTGTTAGAAGATATAACGTAACTGGTTCAGTTAATATTAAGCCACGATATGTGAAAAAAATTAATATCACTAATGCCGACCGAAGAGCATTAAGAAGAATAATCGTGAAAAACAATCGTGTCAGTTATTTACAATTAAGTGCTCTGTGGAATGACTCTGTTGGAAGGAGAATTTCGAGGTCCACAACTCATAGAGAAGCCCACAAACTGGGATTTAGCACTTGCAAGGTATGTTTTCCTATAAAAAAAGTGAAGTAAAAACCCTAAAATTGCACAACTTGTTTATAGGTCAAAGAAAAGCCACTATTAACTCCACTGCAAAAGAAAAATCGGCTTAGATGGGCTAAAGAACATAGACAATGGACACCTCAACAATGGTGTGAAATACAATGGAGTGATGAGGCCCGATTCGAAGTTTGTGTTGGTGACAGTCGCAGTAGAGTTATTCGCAAAAAAATGAAGCATTCCATGTTCACTGTCTGAAGAGAAAAGTGAAATTTCCAGCACCCGTTATGGTCTGGGGCAGTATGTCATCAGAAGGAGTAGGAAAACTTCATTTTATTGATGGAAATGTGGATACAAACAAATATTTGGCAATTTTAGAAGAATCGCTTTTTCCAGTGATGGAAGAATGTTTGACATCCGGCCAAGATTCAGCAAGATGGTGCAGCGTGCCTTACCTCATATAAAATGGATGAAAGAAAATAATGTAACACTTTTGAAATGGGTTTCTAGCAGTCCAGATCTGTCTCCTATTGAAACTTTGTGGTACGAGATGAAAAACGTTCTACGACAGCATCCTGCTCGTACAATCACCGAACTGAGACAAAAGCTTCAAGAAATATGGGATTGTTTTACACCAAATTTTTGCCAAAACTTGGTTAACACTATGCCCCAAAGAATTTCAGCCGTAAAAAAAAATAAAGGTGATGTTACCCAATAGTAATCTTTCAATTGTTGCTTTGTTAACTTCGCGCATTTATTTGCACATTGTTTATTTGTTCAGATGTTCTATTAGTTATAGGTCTAAGTGATTTCAAATATGTATTTTTTACGACTAGAGTGTATCTAAAATGTTTTTGAGAAAATAAATTGTTTTAGTAGTAAATAGTTTAGTCACGTTTAGTTTATAAAGGCATATTTTGGTACAAATCTTGAAGTGGGCCAACTGAAGTGGGAAGAGGCTCGTAATTTGATTTTATTTGATCAGGTTGTGCTTCTATTTTTCTGTATATTTGCAACAAACACATCTATCAACAAACCGCGTATCAATGTAGGTCACCAAGCGGGTTCTAATAACAAAATTATTTAACATATATATCACAAACATAACAAAAAGAACACTAACTACTCCACAAAACTACAATACACCCTACAATATGACTTACATATCTAGAAACTCTCAACGTCATGTACTTGATCATCTTAACGATGAGCATAATAATATGTATGTAGGTCAAAGCAAAGCCGTCGGCTATATATTTATTGTATGTTTTGCACGTAGATGTGTTTCACCGTATATTTGTTGTAATGTAGTTTTACAATCTTGCATTCCAGTTTCTATAATATATTGTTAAGCTCTGGAGTATGTGACAGTGCTGATGTTAGATTATAGGTTAGAGATATTATGGATCCAGAATTGTTTCAATCAGCTAAATTAGCTTAACTAAAGATTTTCTCTCAATATACACTGATTTTACGGGTTTTATCGTATTGTTATTCTATTACTATAAAGAAAAAGAATAATAGAGGATTATGATTCAATATGAGAACGTTGGTCCATGATTCTGGTGTATGAGAGAGTCAGTATCTGCATATATGACGCCATTCTTTTGCAGATAAATTAGATTGACAAACATTGGGAGTGGATATTAATAAGGAGTTGCATAAGTACCTTTTTGCAGGTATACTTGTAAGTAGTGAGAGATCTTCTCGGAGATGTAAGATGCTTTTGAACAAATATTCGTCTGGTAGTAAAGATGATAATCTGAATAAAGATATATTTTGATCAGAGAATGTGTTTGGCTAGCATAAATCGTTAGGCTTTTGGCACAACTTTAAGTGATTAATATTACTTCCAGAGCATCCTTTGCTGCGGAGTTCCGATACGTCAAATGAAATCTTTGGGAAAGGCAATAGCCTTCACAGGCGCTTATACTAGTGTGTAGATGGTATCAAGAGTTGCATTGCCATCTGATCCAGAACAATAGTTCACCCGAATCAAGATAAACGGGCAGATGACAGAGAGCAGTGGGGTATTCGTAGGATACAGTGGGAGTGGCAGTGAGGGCGATATGTGTGGCATACCTGTTTTCAGGGGGCCGTGTGTCCTGCCTCAGCGTGAGAACAGGGGTCAGCCCCCATTCTTTGAGAAATTCAAAGCGGGAAATATTGACGATTTAGGTTTGTATGCCGCCGTTGTAACGCGGGGGTAGCACTTTCGACCGCGGCGAGATCACTCACATACTGCTTCGGGTCGATGCGTTCGGGTGAGGTCGTGTGAGGTCGGGCGAGGTCGGCGGAGAGCGCCGTTGGCGACGCGCCTCGACGAACGGCGATCATACGGTCGGCAGGGTGGTTGCCGGTTCTTGGGGGTTGGCCGTTAAGGTAGGAAGATATATACGGCGATAGAGGAGGTGGCAGCTTTTACTTTTCTCGTAATAGCGTCAATTGCACTCGTAATGACCAGGGATTTGATTCTAATTTAAATTCAACCATTGGAATTCATTTCGATGATGCCCTGCCGTCATATATTTGATTCGCCTTGGTACTTTTGAGGCTGTAATGATAATTTAAATATAGAAAATTGCTAGAATCCGGTGTCAAAATTATAATATCAAGAGTCAAAATTGATTTAGAATCATCTCCCTGAGCTACAACTTTTTCAATAGCTTGGACACTTTAACTGCGAAAACCGCAGCTTGTTTGAGACCATTGACGTGCTTAGCTCTTCTTTGTCTTTCATTGCATATCGTTTTGATTATTCAGAAAACCTTAGATGCAAACAAAGGACAATAAGGCAAAATAGCCTGCTATTTTCTAAAGTTGTTGCAGAATTGGAAGTATAATTTGAGCATTTACCATATAATTTTACATATGATAGAAGATGGAACGATATTATTCCTGAATGCAGAATCCTGCTCGAACTAAGACATCATTTATAAGTATTGTATATTTGGAGTTTTCATATACGAGTATTCCATTTGTTGACCCTGTATGGGTAATCTGTAGGTTAGCTGACATCTTAAACAAAGCTGGTTTATTCCGTTTTCAAACTTCACCAACAGAAAGTTCTGTCAACCCGATCGCTTATAGATAACACTGCAGGTTGAACCTGGCAATCTTGGCACACAATTCCGGAATCGAGTTCATTTGTATTTTATCGAAGAACTTGGAAGTATCTATCCTATACTCGTATTGAGCTGTTCATAATAACAAATCATTAGTTTATACGAGTGCATGTGGAACAATAGTTATTATAGGTTAATTAAAAAGATCTACCAATATCTCTAAAACAGGAAAAACAAAAAAATAAGATGACAAGTTTTTACAAAAATGCCCATTGACGGACAAGTTGAGGTTTGTAAGCTTGAAAAATGAGGGAGAATCGGAAAAGATATGAGAAGCATGGTACTAGTTAAATTGGAGGTCATGTCTCACGTTATTAACAGACAAAGATGTCTATTGATGATCGGACGTCAAAACTTGTTGAAGTAGCTATGTGCCTGCCAGACAGACCCGCCTGACTTTGGCGTCCCATCCTAACCGTGTCGAACTTCGTACATCCAGAACTGGCCGATACGACCGCTCCTTTGTCACGAGGGTGTCGAGATTGTGGAACCATCTACAAGAGTTCTACTAACCTTAGGCAGTTCAAAAATTGTATTAATAAAATTTCTTTCTCTAGACTTCTGCCTGCGCGGCTGCTTCGGTATAAAAAAAAATAGTTGTGTATGTTGTCTTTTTTTTGGATTACGGTACTGCTGCAGAGAGCTAGTACCCGCTTTTGCTAACCCAAAGGAATTGGATTGGTGCGCAGACAAGCAGCTAAAATGCGATCCTCATACTCCGGTCCTATCTTGTTTGACTTAGTATTTAGTGCGAATTTTGCCTTCGCAGCTGCCAGATTTATAGAATAAACATGCGAGTCGGAACGACTAAGGTCTGACAAGATTCTTGCAACTAACTCCACCAACACCCAAGCACTATCCATAGCCGCAACTCCACATACCATGGTAGAAGACATCTTAACTTCTCGTTCCACCTTGATGCTTGACATTTGGAGACGCACACATTGTTGTAATTGATGTTCTAAAGACTTTTTGTCGACTGCTGCGTTCTAGGAATGGACAAAAACTTGCTAGACTTCTGCCTCTTATAATCGGCACCCCTCTGTAGGCAAGAGTCTAGCCGGTATGATCGTTCCTGTATACCTATTGGACCGAATTCCGAATAGGAGGCCACCCATATTATTCGAAATATATTTTACCAACAAAACATTACAATTCCTCATAAATATTGTAGTAGCTGAAAATAGGCTCTGGCGAAATACACTTCTACCGAGCGAGAACTGCTGACCGCCACTTGCAATGGTCTGTTGTTGTCTGATCTAGGCGAGCCGTTCTTAGATAACAATCATTTTTGTTTGCTATGCTACTTTTCTTTTTTACATACTCATCTTACTCTATATTTTCTATCTCGACTTCATCAGAAAGGTTTGGAAACTGTTCTTCAATAGTTCATTTTCGTTGATATTGTTCCCCATTGGCTAGGGGGCCATAAATGTCTTGACAGGCGAATACAAGTGGCAATTTGATGCGCATGTTTGTTTTGACGCGGAATAAATAACGGTTGAACTACTTTTTAAATGCCTAAGCATCTGGAAAACTTTGATACACGATATCAGAATGTGGAAAATTATGTGACTATTTTCAGCTTCAGAATCTCATAGAATTAATGCAAACACTGAGAGCAGTTAACGGTACGGCAGAAAAGGCAGTCAAGTTAATGCAAGCCTTATAGGCCTTATTGAAGACAACTCAGACATTTATTGTTTGAGGCCAAAGTATGTTGCAGTAATTCTGAAATGTAGAGAAGTATTTTTAGGATGTATCAACAATGAATTTGTTGAGGAAGCTAAAAATTTGGGAATAGTACTAAATAAAAATCGGAGGGCGAATATCTGGCGCTTCCTCCAAAAGCGTGGATGGATATTAGTATTCGGCAAATTGATATTCGTGGCATCTCTAATCTGAATCGCCGAATTAACTAAGTGCACCATTTTATCTGTATCGACATCTCTTTCAGTGCTACATGGGGGATAAACGACACAGCAAGATAAAAACTGCGCCTTCATTCTAACAATACGAAAGCTTTTCCCATTATATCATTACCATCAGATAACCGCGTACGCCGAGTCGTTTCATGTCCGCAAACAATAATAAGCCCCCGTTCAGGGTTCACGACTCATTTTGTTTCGTATGACGCGGCAACGTCTGAGGGAAACAGAGCTTTTCCGCAATGTTGCCGGAGTGACTCGGATTTCGAAAATTCGCTGATATCCGTGTAGGCTGAAATTTGAATACAAAAATCGAAGGCGAATGGTATGCGCCTGACTTTCAATGCCCAATGTAGGTTGCAATTCGTAATGCTCGTTGCTTTTAACGAATTTGTATTGCCAAAAAGTGACATCATGGTTCGAGAATATGTATCACGAGACACGTAACTAAAGATCAATTCGCTTACGATTCCTCTTTGTCTTCTCAAACTTGTTTGTCAGCCTAATTAATCAAACAGCTAATTATATCTGTGCATTTCCATGAAGTATAGGGAAAACAGAACATCAGAAGGAACAGTTATCAAAAGTCGGATTGTTATCAAGTTTACTCCTAATACTAATTTTTATACCTAAATAAACATGTTGTGTTGGATCCACCATTAAAAAATGATGAATGTCACGTGTCGTGGCAGGTAAGGTGCACACCAGAAAATGGTGGGAGCGCTACGTATTTCTTATATCACTACCGCGCTATTTATATAATAAGATGAATGTGCTATCCAATAACATCATGCATAGGATAAACGCGAAAGCCAAACAGGGGAGGGGAGTTTAGTCCGAAAAATTTCAATGTGTAGGTTTTGACCTCTCAATTTATACATCAGTGAGACGGATATGTTCAAAAAAATGGTATTTTGAAGTCCTTGATGTAGAGTATTGCTTGATCTTGATGTGCTTTGAGTTTAATGAAGATGCATGTTGTTTTTAACGTACTCGTACTTTTTTATTATTTCTGTTTTGTCGAAGTGCATTTTTCGTGTAAGTTATAGAAACAATGTGCTGATTATCCTGGATTTATAAGTTATTAGCTTCATATACGCCTGGTTGCAAGTAGGGATACAAATACATACGACATAGACATTTTTGTTTCGTAAGAGCTAGAAATCGATGTCATGATTAATTATTATTAAATAATATCAACCGATTTTTTTTAATTCTATCGTTAATGATGTGCATCACTTGTGAGAACACATGAGCATTCAGTTGATAGTGAATCACCGAATGTAGTGACTACGTCATCTTCTCCAAGAGGAATGGAGAAACAGCATATCCCGTACCTCATGCTGCCAGTCATACGATGTATTTTTTTTGGTCGTCAATTTAAAAGTCATAAAGAAGATACAAAGCTAGGCGATCATAGAAAGATATCCTCACATTTCGATGTTAAACTACATTCTGTAGATAGTTCACAATGTGTGTAGTTTGGGTCAGAATTACAAAAAAAACATTTATATATTTATGTTTATGATGAATACCATTCGAAATTGAATAAGGATAATAAATTACTAATTGACTAAAAACAGTATGCAGCCTTAATGAGCTTATAACACGATAAAACATGGCAGATACGAAACATCAGAACGTTGAAGAACATAACCTTTAAGTTTGTTCAGCTTGCTGTAACGTTTTTCATTGACTGGTTTGTCATGAACGAAATGCTTCTGAGCTGGGAGGCCAAGAACTACTCAAATGAATTTTTTTGGACAAAATCTGAGTGATGACCATCCTTCTGCAGTTGAAGAGTTGATACGTAATCGTTTTGAGTTTGGTTTCCAGAGTCATTGGCTTCTTTTGTGTTCGTGATTAGTTTATTACTACTATTTATTTATTATTACGATGGTCTGTGTAATGGCAGCACAATGGGCTGTGTCAATCAGCTTGTTCATCCGATGCGCTGTAGTGTGGACTTGAAATCGTCAAAATAATTATTGCCTCAGTTGAATTGCGAAACATGTATTAGAATGTGTGCAATTTATCAAACAAGGAGCATGTAGGCTAATAGGTGTTTCAAGAAATAACTTTTCTATAAAAATTACAGTTTTAACCAGTACTTATATTTACATTTTTGCTAACTGTGCCTAACTTCCACTTAACACGATACACCATGATTTGCAGTTTCTTTTATTGTTCCGTATTTACTGCACAGGAGGGTAAATGCACTTAGCGCTATATTCTGTAGGTATGGTCTGACTGATCAGAAAGTCTTTCGCAAAATCTTCGTATTTCTTTTGAGGTAGATCACATGGGCTGGTCATCTTCCTTTCCCGTTAATTGTTGTTGTTTCTCTTGGCTTTGTGAAGAGGCAGCCGTAACTGTCTGACTAAATTACTTTTTACTGATACCCATAGTAAACTATAGAGCTGAAAGATTTGTTTTATTCTAGTGCCTCCCACCTCACAGACTCTATTGTTGTCGAACATACAGGTATGCTAGTACTGCTCGTTCTACAGTAAGAAAAAGAGAGGTTAACACTATGAAGACACCGAAAAGTATAACCATGATCGGTCTTAGTTGCAGAAACATGTGTCTAATAACAGCAATTAGCGGACAGATCAAGTAGTTGACTTTAGGATAAGATTTAACAATGAAAGCAGTGTGTGTAGCGATTTTTATCCCTCAACATCTGGCAACAATGCAATCGCATCGAAATCGGTATCTTGGTATCCGACTGTCGCATCACGGCGGGGCGAGCGGGGCAGGGCGCGTTTAATTTATGCTAGGGGAAATTGGCGCCGCGGGGAGGATGTGTTTCGGTGCTTTGATCTATATTTAGAGAGACGATCAAGGCTGACCTTGTCACCACCTCAACCAGTGAGAGGTTACATTTATTTACTGCTGTGGTGTAGATTTAGGATTGCGGGTAGTCAAACTTGTCTCAATTTTTGGGATGCGCAGGGAAGGCACATGCATTAGAAGTTTTCATCTTGGTAGAATTAATCTGAAGATCGTTCCTGTTGTGCTGCTTGTCTGTTTTGTGTCAGGAGGTTGTCAGGCCTGGGTAATGTTTCTTTGTAGAAAATACACAGGACACGTATGTTATGTTGGTTAAATTTAATGCAGCTAGGGTGTGTTTAGGTATTTAGGAAAAATCCGCCTTATTTAGTCTAAGGACCGTATCGTCAGTCGGTCCTATAATTATAGGATGCCTGTATGGCCTCCTTGATTTTCCTAGTTTCGTACTATTCCGTATCAGCGCCCTACAAATATCAATTTCCATCAAATTGTTCATTCTTTTGGTTTGTATCATCTGTTTTATCAGCCTGAAATTTCCTACAGTTCAAAAAGAAAACATAGCCTTACAATAGGAGAGCGCTAACGCCGACACCGAACAGTAGAAATGTGAAGACACGCCAGCCTATCTAAAGGAGAGAAAGAACTATGAAAATCAAGAAGGCCATAAAGGCGTCATACAATTATAGGAACGGCTGACGGTACGGCCCCAACTACAACTAAGAACGTTTAACTGTTAATTTAAGTAAATTAGTAGTTACTCAATGTATCACCATGAAAATGAGATATTTTTTGAATGCCACCCATTTTCGTCGGTGTGTTTGTCTGTCGGTCTGTCTGTCCGCTACAACTTGGAACGTATCACTCGGAATTTGATAAAACTTTTACGCAAGGTTCTTACTGGAATGATGGTTTCGCGCATTCTCAGCAAGCTACGACACGGCTATTATGTAAAAAACCTATAAAACGTCAAAAAAAAAAACAATAAAATGTCATCCTGCAGACTAGGCAGTTTTCAGGGTTCATTCCACGTTTGCTCGCTATGATCGCTGTGAGCGTCCATCTATGGAGGAATTACTCAACTACACGCATTGTTGGTTGCAGAAAGCAGGTATATGTTTCGTGAAGCCGAGTAGTCTGTAGTGTTTATCTCTGAGATGTGAAAGAAATAAAGTTGGTTGAATGGCAAGATCCCATCCGGATGATTATGTGTATTAGGTCTGCATAAAATGTAAAATGTATAAAATCAGTGATATTTGCTGTGTGAGAAAATTATTACTGAATGTGCTGCCAATGAAGTATATTTAATAGCTGTACCAGACTGGTAATTTATATGTTGTCGTTTAAGGGTATGTTCAAAGTTATAAATTACGATTTTCCCATTTTGATGAGGAATGACGTTTCACACATCAAACAGTTTCGCAACGTCTCACATCTAGGCGCTGATTTGTATTTTCTATTGACATCGCAAAATAAATTTCGCTAAAATTTAAATGACTGGAAGTAAAATAAATATTCCTGACTGTAACATATCTTCTCACCTGTTCCTTCAGCAACCAGGGATTTTATTTATTCTCTCTCATTTTTAGGTTAACTTGCCACATAGTCGGCGTGCTGTCAGTAGAGAAGGGAAAAATTCTATGGATTAATTGTATGTTTGTATGTTTGACTGGTTTGATTTTTTTCTTATACATGTTCGTAGCTCAGAGGGGTTGTGAGCTTGTGCCGAATATAATCCTTTATGAATGGATGAAGGTGTTGCGTAGGAAGCACAGAGTCAATCTACTTCACGCCATTTTTCTTTTTACTTTCAAATAAGGCAACGTTTCTTGTTATTGCTGGTCGTTCCTTGCCGTTTCTTATCGTTTTTCGCCATTGCATGTCGTTTCTTGTTGTTTCTTATCGGTTTTTCCATTTCTTGTTGTTTCTTCTTCTTTCTTGGTATGTCTTGTTATTTTCTGTTTTTTATGTGAGGTCAACTGACGCCTGGGAATGTTGCAAATATGTTGCTGTCATCATTTGTCAGATCATAGGAGGACTATCAGCATGAAGTTAAAATTGTTACTAACTCCAAGTCGACTTAGTAATTTTTGTTGATATCCGTTTATTTTTTTATTGAACTTGTCAAGCATAAATATTTATGACCGGTATCCGCTACGTGGCACTGTCATCTTGCGACCAGCAAATATTTCAAATATTTCTTCAACATTAACCTTTATCGGCGTGTTAGCCGGAGATACAAAGATACAATTTTTCAAAAAGACTGCTTACTTATTTTAGGCTACAACTGCACTGTCCGAGGTGGAATTACTCAAATGGTATACTTTTCTCCAAAACTTGACATTTTCGCAAAAATGATATCTGCCGACTGGTCTAACTTACCTGCCAGTGTAAGCGCAAAGTAGGCTTCAATGAAAGCTTTTTGTCGTACAATGTACATGTCACAAAACGGTGCCTGCTTTACATATTTGAGTCGACGTGATTGGATTGCCTGAAGTTTAGTCTGTGACGTGTCAACAATCATGCTTTTATCCCGCATTTAAAATACTTTGTGCAATCAACTGAAAAGGTGATAATATCATAACCTAAATGCCTAAAAATACTCTGTGTATCTGTGTATCTACATTAATTCGGTAATAGTGTTTCTTTGTGAAACTTCATTTTGAACCATCTCCTTGAAGTAGGTCCTGATGAATTCATCGAGCCCAGAATATACCGTCCTCTTTGGAATAGCGTCTCTGTGCGTCACCATGAAAATCATTTTCTAAAAATATGAAACCTCCCGATTAATACACTCCACTGGTTCCAACGGTTTCTTTGTGTTTTTAGCCTGCTGGATCTCATCTCCGCTTTTATAGGCGCAATTTTCTTTTGAACTTGACCTAAGCTCTACTTTTACGGGAGTGCTATTTTTTAAGCACCATCTTGGATTGCATGTCTCCAGAAAGATCTCTTTATAGTAGGAAGTTCATATAGTGGTCCGGTCAACAGATGCCAAAATATACAACATTGAGTAGGTTGAGTTAAAAGTAATCGAATTCTTCCATAGCAACAACTTTCTCCTATGTCGAGACGATCTATCAAATCATGTCAACGCATTGTCAGAACAATGAAATGAAATGTGACGTAACGTCATTTTTTTGATACTCCGTTTCTGTAGAATTATTCATATGGACCGCCCTCGTCTGGACAGCATCGAGCATGGATAATGTAGTCGGGGCGGCAGCACCCCAAACGTGCGAGCAATACTCGAGGCTAGGCCTTATCTGGGCCTTGTATAGAGTGAGAAGGTCATGCGGAGAAAAGTACTTCTTAGCCGCTCTTAAGATGGGCTCTTTTCTGCCGTTACACCAACGGACTTTGCTCCTCAGAGCTCTCTACCGACGCGCGATGTGCCTGCCAGACAGACCCGCCTAACTTTGGCGTCCCATCCTAACCGTGTCGAACTTCGTACATCCAGAACCGGCCGATACGACCGCTCCTTTGTCCCGAGGGTGTCGAGATTGTGGAACAATCTACAAGAGGAAGCTTTTCCCAGTTCTATTAACCTTAGGCAGTTCAAAAATCGTATTAATAAAATTTCTTTGGGATCATCATAGCAGCCGCGGTGTTCCGGCATTTATATTTCTGCCTGCGAGGCTGCTTCGATAGATAAAAAAAAATAATACGGACCGGCGGCAAATGAAGCAATACGACTGAACGACATTGAACATTCAGTCAGACCTTCTATACTAAGTGACATATAAATCCGAACACCCAGTTTAAATGGTTTTATTTTAATAAATGTTGGTGAATGTATTTATCTTACTGTAAATAACAAGTGAAAAAATTTTCAGCCTTATCAGTTGCACATTCCGGTTTTTATACTGCTTTTTTTCAATTCACTAACGCTCTAAAAATGAATATTTCAGCCACAGTAAAGAACCAACGTTGGCGGATTTTGGTTCTTGACATCCTTTACGATCGGTTACGATGCCTAGAGTACGGAGACCTGTACGATTTCGTCAACTTAGTGAGTTTGATAGGGGCCGTATGGTGGGACTTCGGGAAGCTGGACTTTCTTTTCGGGCAATTGCAGTTAGAGTGCAAAGAAGTGTAGACACTGTGGTTAGGTGTTGTCAGGCATGGCTTCGAGAAGGCCGTACGCAAAGAGCAAGGGGCACTGGACGCCGCCGTAGAACAACAGACCGTGAAGATCGCCGCCTAAGATTATTGGCCTTAAGGGACCGTTTCTCCACTACCAGGTCCATTGCAAATGAATGGTTTGCAGAACACGGAAGACCTATTGGCATGCGAAGTGTTTAGCGACGAATGAGAAGTTTTGGCTTGTTTTCATACCGGCCACACTGGGTCCTCCCTTTAACTCGAGAACGCCGACGTAATCGCCTTGAGTGGTGCAGACAACGGTCACTCTGGGATCAGTAATGGAACAGTATTGTCTTTAGTGACGAGTCTCGATTTTGTTTAGGCATGCACGATGGTCGTGCCAGGGTTAGAAGGCGACGTGGTGAAAGGAGGAATCCACAGTTTTTTGTTGAAAGGCATGTTCATCACACTGTTGGAGTTATGGTTTGGGGTGCTATAGCTTATGGTTCCAGGTCACCTTTAATCTTCATCAGAGGTAACATGAATGCGCAGCGTTATATCCACGAAGTTCTAGAACCCCATCTTTTACCCTATCTTGACACCCTGGCAGATCCAACTTTCCAACAAGATAATGCCCGACCACATGTTGCAAGAGTCACAATAGACTTCTTTCAACATAATGATGTCACATTGTTACCATGGCCACCAAGATCTCCCGACTTATCCCCAATTGAGCACGTGTGGGATATGATGGGTAGGAGATTGCTCAATTTGCAACGTCCTCCTCAGACTCTAGAAGCACTTCGAGAGGAGTTGGTGGTGGCCTGGAATAAGATACCACAGGAGGACATTGACCACCTGATCAGAAGCATGCCTAGGCGCGTTGGAGAATGCGTAGCACATCAGGGTGCATCCACACATTATTAAAGATCAAAGGGTTTTAAAGCAGTGCAATCATTTTTAAATTTTTATCATTTACTTATTATGCTTCATTAAGTACTTATACAAAATTTTATTAAAATAAAACCATTTAAACTGGGCGTTCGGATTTATATGTCACTTAGTATATATTACTCCTCCAAATAATTTAAGTTAACCTCGAGTATTTCTACCGGTTTTCAAGAAAGCAGGAATCATACTAGTCTATAAAGCGGATGGTAAAACGGATGTCACAAACTATGCAAACTCAGGTAAAACCATTAAGTTTCTTAAATCAGAATTCTTAATTCGGATGAATATGATTTTGCAGATCTGCAATAAGGGGATATTAAATATGAAGTCAGTCAAAATACGAATGAGAAGATACGATCAAAATGGTTATTTACATATATACAGGCAGACACAGTTAACCAAAATTTTTTAATAAATAGGCCGCCGTCAGTAAAAGTATCAAAATCATTTAGTAAGGAAATTACTGCTAAATGCGGTGTACAATATATCGAAATTATTAGTATCGGCAACATAGTCAGTTTTTGGGCCCACCATATTTTATAAAAGAAAATATTGACATGAGTTGAAAAATGTCAACCAAAATGGCTTTTGCAAAACTATCCAGTGGTTTTATAATCGAAAGCTAACAATAGACTGCTAAAACGATGTTTAACCATTGACATTATTATCCAATCATCTAAACTAAAAATAAATAGAGTCAATGGTATACAATTTTGAGGAGTTCTTCTAGGTCCTCAATTGAGGTTGGGCATTCGTATTTCACTAGCGATTTGGACGAGTCTTAAAGAACAATTTTAAAATCAATGTTTGGCGAACCAAAATTATATCCAATTGATGATATCTACAAATAGGCAATTTGATTTCTTACTTACCCATTATCACAGAATTGTCAATAAATGTGGTACAATTGCATAAATTATGCCCCAAAAATGTTCCTAAACCAAACATATCTGTAATGGAGCGATCTGATCTGTATTCAACTCCAATATTACACGAACATTTACCAAATTATTTGAAATAATTACGAAATACACTTAGCTTCGAAAGAAATTTCAATAAATGGATAAGCACACTAGAAAAAAACAATACCAAAGGTGAAAAAACATATATAAACATCGGTGTACCACAGGGTTCAATTCTAGGAGCTTTTTTACTTCTGTTGTACGCTAACGATTTGTATCACTTCATACTGCACACAAAAGAATCATCAAATTTGTCTGAAAAGAACTTCCTCCAACTAAACAAAGAAACTCGTATTTAAAGATGGATATGATTTCAAGATAATACTAACCAAGCTATTCCATCATCTAATTCAATTAACATGCTGGGGATGATACTTGACTGTCCGGAGAGTTTCACGTTGAGTCTTTGGGCACTAGATTACGAAGTTGCTATGGCTTCAAATTCTCAGCACAGCAGTACAGTAAACAAGTTTTAATAACACTATACTATGGCTTTATTAATTGGGGAAGTAGTTCATTAACTGAAAGAGTTCTCCTGCTACAAAAATATTCCATTAGAATTATTAATAACCTGGTTTGGCGCCGATCCTGCAGATAATCTTTAAGTACACTAAAGATGATTGCTATAAGTATTTACATTTGTAAGTTGGCTGTGCTTGTTTTCAAAAATTGGGGTAAATTTGAAGTCATCAAACGACCTCCTTTGTAAATAACAAAAAACTTAAGAACTCCAATTTCCTGGAAGAAACCAATGAGGAAGAAGTGCTTCTGACTAGACTAGATCTTAAAGATGGTAAAGCTCCGGGATACGATGGTCTAAAGGCAGAAACGCTAAAAAAAATCGCTCCTTATATAACGAAGCCTCTTTGTTATATTATAAATAACTGTTTCAGCACAGGACAGTTTCCTGATAGTTTAAAAATCGCAGTCATAACTCCTGTATATAAAAAAGGTAATAAGCTAGAAATGACAAACTACAGACCTATTTCTTTAATTTCTTGCCTTGCTAAGATTATAGAGAAGATACTTAAAAAGACGCCTTGTGGATTTTTTTACAAAATACGATGTCATTCACAGCAATCCGCATGGTTTTAGAGAGCACATTTCTACACAGGATGCTATAGCGGCTCTAACTAAGAAACTATACCAATTAATAGATGGAAAAATTCCAACAGTATGCTTATTTGTGGACCTAGCCAAGGCATTTGACACGGTAAGTCACGCTAAGCTGTTGGAATCACTCGAACATAACGGTATTAGGGGAAATACCTTACAACTAATGACTAGCTATCTATGAGAACGTAAACAGTGTGTTAGAATCAGCGACCTAACAAGTGATTATGGGGTAATACAATATGGCGTCCCCCAAGGGACGGTTTTAGGACCGGTACTGTTCAATGTCTACATAAATGACTTTTTTTCATTGGACACCATCCGATTTGCGGATGATACGGTAGTTATATATGAAGGTGCTAACTGGGCAAAACTAAAAATACTCATTGAGGATGATCTTAAAACTATTCTTGAATTTTATAACAGTAAACTTTTGACCGTGAATATCGCAAAAACCAGCTTTGTCCCCTTTGCTTCCTACAAAAATCACTTGCCAGAGTACGACACTCTAAACATTAATCTAAGTTCCAATAACACAATAACTATCAAACGGACCAGTGACATAAAATATCTAGGCATTATCCTCGATGAAAACTTGAAATGGACGAAGCATAATATAGAATACGCTGTGAAAAAAATTAGAACGCTGTTACCAAACTTTAAACATCTAACAGGATTACTGACTGAGAAATCTTTAAAAACATTATATTTTGCACTTGTTCAGTCTCATTTAAACTATGGTATCATTGGATGGGAAGCTGTGGCCTCAAGTCACCTCAGAACTCTCGAATGCATACAAACATACATACTTAAACTGATATTCAAAAAAAGAAAGACATCCTTCCAACGAGTTGTTTGCTGAGGCTAATGTTTTTGACGTCAGACAGTTATATATGTACAATCTCATTACTTTTCAGTACAAAAATCGGTCCTCACTGAAGCAAATTGAACACTGCTATGGCACCCGTCAGAAAATGCTGTCTCAGAATGTAGTCCCAAAGCCGGAGAAAATACTCATAGAAAGGTCCTGGATTTTTCTCTGTCCAAGAATTTTCAATACCATCCCATTGTCTTACAAAAAACTAAATAATTTAAACTCATTTAAAAAACAAATAAAAGCCTGGCCACCCTTCTGCAGGCTCTTCATTTATTTGTCCTCTATAAAATTCTGTGCAATGGTTGTGTATTTTGGAGACAAATAAATATTACTATTACCATCATGACTATTGAATTAGGTCATAACCATAAAATAATTTGAACTAATATGCAGTCAATACTACTAAACCTGTGCATAACGTAACTAAGTATCTATTTCTTTTTCATCTATTGCAATCTAATAAACAACTGACCTGTGCACAGAAATTGTCCTATTTAGTTATTATACTAGACTTGACTCGCGGCTCCACCCGCGTGGAAGTGGTCATTCGTTTTTCATTAGCGAAAAGGGGATATCTGTGAGTAGTTTTTGGTTAGACATCAAATTTGATATGATGCAACAATAGCGAATGAAAACCACAATGGTCATGATGTAACATGTTTGCCAGGCGCTTCTAGCGTCCGCATACAATTTAGTAGTAGTACCGCTGATACGTAGCCTAAGATCTTATAAATTATCCACAGCTTTATTTAAGCATTATGTGCGAAAGTGTCAATTTGCAGCTAATGCTAGATTCTTTTGACTTCATAAAATCCAGTAGAATGGTGGAAAAGAAGGAGAAAGCAACTTTATGGCAGCGTAATAAGGAACTCCTCGTATTTGCATTTGAATATTGTTCAATTTCGAAAAGGAATTTGCATTTGATTTGCGTAAGGCTACGGGCTCTGCCCCGAGTCTTCTTGCTGATTGCAAGGGAGGTCCCTGAGGCAATTAAATTACCTGGCCATTTATTCTAAAAGAAGGGTGCTGAGATACAAACAGATACCTGTTCATTTGCCGGAATGGAGACTACTTTTAAGTGCAAACATGTGATAAAAAACTATTGACTGTTATTTACAATAACTTTTAAGAGATCACATGTTTCCTCGCTATCAGCTCAGTTGATATACAGAATGAATCACAAGTCGTGACCAAAAATTAAACATCTTACAGACGACGGCATTTTAAGGGGGGGTCTTCTATGCAACATTTTTTCCTCGAGGGGTTCATTAAAAAGATACGGGGTGTTGAAGTTTAAAAATAAAAAACTTATATTTTTAATATCTTCAAAATCGTCAACTGGAATGAACTAAAATTTGTCGCGGAGATACAGGGGATTAGTGGCATGATTTTTCCAAATAAAAATAGTCACCGTCTTTTGTTTTCGAAACGCGCAATTTTTCGAATTTCACCTTCAATAATTACTCTTGTGTTTTTGCCTAGAGCGCCCCGTGTTGCACGGTTATTATCGTTACTACTACAATTTTTTTGTGTAAAAGTCAAGTCAAGTTTATTTTTTCCATTTTTGAGTGTTGTGAAATGGAATTTATCAATGATGAGTACGCCGATATTACTTTTGTGTCGGGCTCTGTCATGGAAATGGTTTAGCGGCTTCCTGGGAGTATCAACGCAGTTTTCCTAACAGACGCTAACTTACCTCAAAGGTTTCTACGCGTTCATTTCTAAGACTTCGGCAATATGGAATTGCCAAGCTTCTCGGAGTTAGAGGCCGTCACACTGTTCAAGGGGAACTGGAAGTTATTAATTTGACGTTGGATGGTCCCAGTACAAGTACTAGGCGGATTTCATCCCAGTTACTATGTTCCCAAAGTCGAAGAATTTTAAATCCTTCGGTAAAATATGCAAAGTCTGCTAAAATGCAGATTTTATTGATTTGGCTTTGTGGTCAGATGGATTGCTTTTTAAGATTACCTTTAATTCTCATGGTGAACATATTTGGTCGTTAAGAAATCCCCGTTCTGTTAGAATCCATTCGTTTCAACACTTTCTAGATATGTCTAGTGCGGCATTTTCAATGGCCAACTGTTTATAAACTTATTGACAACGTTCAAATGCAAACTCATACTTAGCTTTTCGAGAGCATTACATAGAAAATGGTTAGATGATGTTCTGTTAGCAGCGAGAGTACTAATGTGATATCAGCATGAAGATGCCCCACCGCATGTTCGTCGTGACATAACAGCATGCATAAATAATCATTTTAGACAATGATGGATTGGCAGAAATGGACCCGTACTTTGGCGGGGTCATCTGATTTGAACCTCCTGGATTTCTTTTCGCGGGGCGCTTTTAAACATCTAGTATATGGTGAACAATTTAATAATGTTGATCAGTTACAAAAAAGAATAGACCATACGTTTCATGAAATTCAAGACACAAAAAATTTTGCGGAAATACGTTTTTCTTTATTAAAATGATGCCGCACTTATAGTCGTCAGAATGGTGTTTTTTACATTTATTGAAATAAAGCTTTGATTATCTAATTTGTTTTTTTTTGATGGAAACAATGCTATCTAGGAAAAAACTCAAGAGTAATTATTTGCAGCATATTGAAGGTGAAATTCGAAAAATTGTGCTTTTCGAAAAAAAAAACAGTGGCGTACTATTCCCACCAAGCACTCTGCTTCCACTTTCCCTACTACAACGGCGGATTTAATGTTTCTGCCACAAATGCAACCTAGAATAGCTGTGTACACTCGACTACTTTTAAAGAAACTAGACTAAAAATACTGCGCGCAATCAGAGTTGAGCATGCAACTTTTCGCACTGGATGCATGTTCACACTCCTTCCAGTTAAAGTTGCGCAGTTATTTACTATGATGCGCAGCAAAAGTAGCGGTGTCTGATACTACCTCAAGACTAGTATGGCCTAGAAGCGATATCGTGCCTACAGGGTTATTTGGTAGTTGGCTCCATGAAATTTCATCGCGGTATTTTGTTCATGATGTCAGTATACTCATAATCCCATCGTGATTACTCCACGGTTTTAACTCCCTGATATCATGAATATTCAAAAATAATGATATCGGCTAAGCCCGCCTATCCCCGGCCATCGAAATGTTCGCATTTGAGTGATGGGGAGAAATGGGCTACATGAGAAACGTGAAAACCGTAATCGGACAAGATTGGACAGAAAGAAATGACCATTTACACATTCAAAATACAGGGTGTCCAGAGATCTGGATAATCCTGCAACTGGAAATAGGTCACATAATTACCTACTGCTTAGTCAAAAATCCCAAGGTTCTGGAGACATACAGTATATTACCGAGCTAATAAAAATAACTCAAAATCCAAATTTCAATTTAATAAGGTGACTATTGACACCGTTGTTAAAATTGTACATAAAATAAAATCAAATACTATTCGTTCAGATGGAATAACTTTGCATATGATACTACTATGTATACCTGAAATGATGTGTACTTAACACATATTATCAACTGCTGTTTAGAGAGGGGATATTTCCAAAATCAGTGGAAACGCGCTATAGTTGTTCCGGTACCTAAGTGTTCTGATCCTACTAACTATGGTCAGCTGAGACCGATCAGTCTACTGCCAATTTTTTCTAAAGTATTGGACCGCGTTGTTTACGAGCTGCTCTGCGCCTACTTATATTCTAACAAAATTATTCTATCTAAACAATCTGGATTTCGACAACGTCATAATACAGCCTCGGCACTCTGTGATTTAACAGACAATATAACAATGGCACTTGATAACCAAAAAGCAGTAGGTCTCAAACTCAAACAAAAGCATTTGACACCATTAATCACTCACTTCTTGTGTCTAAATGCAATTATGGATTTTCGTTTATTCAAACCTACCTTGAAAATCGGTATCAAAAAGTTCGTCTAAATCAACAGTACTCTACCAAACAAAAAATTTGTTCTGCTGTACCACAGAGATGTCTTAGGACCCCTATTATTTTGATTATATAATATTATATATATATATATATATATATATAATATAAATTTTCTATTCATTTACGAGTAATGACTTGGAAACAGCAAATAATAAAATTAATCAAGGTCTTGCCCAAATTGAAAAGTTCAGCAGTAGTCATAATCTTCGTTTGAACCCTTCGAAGACAAATATGTTGGTATACGCAAATAGAACAAAAAAGAATACATTGAAAAAGGACATAGACATATATTTAAAGGGTAATAAATTAGTTTCCGTGGATCATTCGAAGAACCTAGGTATTATAATGGATGATGACTTAAAATTTGTTGTGCTCGTAAACTAATCTATTTCTCAGTGATACAGAAATTTAATTGCAAATAAGGCTATATTACATAAATGTGCGAGAAAGCAATTGTGTGAATCTTTCTTGTTTTCAAAGATGTTCACTGGTTTATTATCCCTATTTAGATATTATAACAAGAAATCGTATTCAAGGTATTATGAATACATGTTGCAGACTTGTAAATGGTCTCAGAAAGTATGATCATATACCGAATGCCATTTATGAACTAAAATGGATGAAAATTGATAAAATGTATAAGTACCAGCTCCTAAGTCTGACTAAGGGTTCTTTATTCAAAAACATAGTCATATTTAGTAAACAAATTCATAAGTAGAGGGAATATGCATGGCGTTAATATATGATATAGAGAGACTTTTCAATTTCACGCCACAGCACATCTCTATTTCAGAATAGATATATTTACAATGCGATCAAATCAGATAATTCTTTAGACCACAGTTTAAAAGAAACCAATTCATTACCCAAATTCAAGAAAAAAGTGAAAGAAGGTCTACTTGATCAGCAGCGAAATCTGTTGTAACTCGTAAGGTGGCCTCATGTTTTTCTTATGCCTTTACTTGGATTATACTTTATCCTGTCGTTATTGTATACAGGTATTAATTTTCAACATTTTTTTTATACATCTTGTATTGTTAAGGGGGTTAGATGGTAGAATATATATATATATATATTATCTAGTTCTAGCCTCCTGTAAGAAGATTACAAATAAAAGACGTTAATTATTATTATTATTATTAATTCTTTTTTATCAAAAATCGAGACTCGTCTAGTTAAACTGCTTACATTTCTACAAATATCAATATTTTTATCCGGGCTATATTGAGAAACGCTACCCAGTTGACTAACGCAACACCAGCCTTTCTTCCTATTTACCGCCTTACAATGTTATATACCCATTAGAAATATATATAAAAGGGTCAGGTTGGCCCTTGCCAGATATTACGCTCTTTTGGTATACTGGGCAGCATTGAGTCGATCTGCTTGACGTCACCTTTTCGCCTGAGTCTGTAGATCCTATTTCGATTTCCAACAGGAACCAATTAAATGCAATGCAATCTGAGTTTGCATTCCACATTCATATTTTAATAACCCGGCTATACCGGGCATGGAAAGAATCCCCTTGAGCGGCGCTCTCGACTCGGGACGGGCCACTCCAAGCAGTCAATACTCTTTTCCGTTCGTGCTTCGGTCGCGATTGTTTGGACAACGGAACACTTCTGATATAGCTCAAACGAAACCTGACGCTCTTTGATCTAGGGCTGGTTTTTATAGAAACCAGACATACACGACAGGAAACTGAACTGGATATTACATCAAACGGTATTTTTTTATTAACCGGAATGAAGAAGAGGGTAAGTAATTAACATAATAATTTCTGGCACAGGTACATTCAAAGCAACTAAGCGTTCATTAAAAAGATATGTGATCAGTGTAAGTACTTCTTTTTATTGCTCGATCGGCGTTTTCGTTTCTTAAGATCACCGTGTGCGATGGTACCTACAGGAATTTTATGGTTTATTGGGGTACATCTGTCGCAGACTGGACAATGCCTTCATAGAATCCACACGATTACTGTGTGCTTCGTCTCCACTGTCGTGGCCACATTCAGCACCTCGTTAATGGCCAGAGTTTCGCCAGTGAAGACACTGCAGCGGGAGGAAAGTTTTATGGTAGCTTCTTGATCCACTGTAACAGCTGCTGCGGCAACTCCGTTTATTGATTTCGATGCGTCCTTGAAGTAGTGCTACAAGCTTTTGGTAAAAGAACTGTTCAGCCGTAAAAGCTCTCTATTGTTGTTGCCTGAACACCAAAATGCTGGCTTAATTTTGTGTGGAATGCAAATTTGCTTTCTGCAGCATATTTACTGTAAAATGAGGTGATTAAAATATTCTTATATTATAGTTATACAACACCTTATACGACAAATTTAGAACTGTTGCATAAACCTGTTGTGGTAACGTTTATACAACAAACCCGAGCCTTGTTGTTTTGGGTTGCAAATTTACTACTTTAGCCAACAAATTACTCCCAACGGAAGCACTTATACAACGGACGTTTAGTACCTGTTAAAGGCTGTACATTTGCAACAATATTCCAACTTTCATAGTACAACATTGCAGTGCTCGGCATACATTTGTTGCCAAATATGCAACTTTACTATAACCTAGGTTATGGTGAAGTTGTATACTAACATATTTTCCAACAAATGACTGCCGAGTACAGCAGTTTAGTACTATAAAAGTTGAAATATTGTTGCAGATGTACAGCCTCTAACAGTTACTAAACAATCGTTCTATAAGTGTTTCCGTTGGGAGTAATTTTTTGGCTAAAGTAGTAAATTTGCAACCCAAAATAACAAGGCTCAGGTTTGTTGTATAAGCGTTTATGCAACAGTTCAAAATTTGACCTATAACGTGTTGTATAACTATGCCATAAGAGTATTTTAAATACCTCGTTTTAGAGTAAATATGCTGCAGAAAGCAAATTTGCATTCTACACAACATTAAACCAGCATTTTGGTGTTCAGGCAACAGCAATAGAGAGCTGAACAGTTCTTTACCAAAAGCTTATAGCACTACTTTGCTAGTTGGGTAATAGGAGTGATAATTGCTAGTTGGGGAGTATATTGGCTGTATTCGAACAATAATCATTTTTTATTTTTGCTGGATAAACCAATGGTATCTGATTTTGAGTACCTACTGAGAGATATTTTGATTTTTGGGATCTGCATAAGCTATGGAAGAGTATAAGGTGCTATTTATTGATTCTTGGAAATGCTTCGTGTTAAAGCCTGTATTTTTGATTCTGTTCAAAAGCTTGAATGTTTATTGTGGAGAGTTATCTGGAAATATGAGCTGGAATGTTGGATGATTTCGGAAGGAAGAGCCTGTAGACTTTCGGCTGGGCTGGTACGTAGGGCTGCCGTTGTGATTCTGAGGGAATTATTCTGGATGCATTGCAGTTTTGCTTGTTGTTTGGTAGCTGATGCAGCCCTAATCACTTTTAGTTATCATTGCATTATGAACACGTAGTGTCGCTTCCTCAGATCCTGTTTGACATAATCCCGAGGAATTTGATGCGATCAGCCTGCAACAGGGGTATGTTATTGAGAGGTAGCCCTATATGGTGTGAATTTGATTTGGATTTAGAGAATATCACATTTTTAGTCTTCTCGCTAGAGGATCAAAACGAAGTTCCTAGCCATTTTACGATTTTCGTAACGCATTTTTTTGTACCAGCGTTCGTAAGATACTCACTTTCAACACACATCTGCGTGCAGAAAGTAGCACTTTTACGCACGCATAACTTTTTCGCACGCGTAACTTTTGTTTTGTTGATGATGTTGATTTTACAATTATTATTAAATTTCTAATAAAACATAGTACGTATGTAAAATTCTGGGCTCATTATCTTCTCGCGCTGAGCTGTTCGAAAAAATCTTATACCCAACACTTGCGGAAAGTGGTGGTGAAAGTGGATCAAAGTTATCAACCGTATCCAACAGCTTCGTTTAATGCACCCTCTTGTCTGGTGGATGAAATTTTTGTTTTTTATATATTCCTTAGGAGCGTGTTCTGTTCGCCACTATCACGCATTTTCATTTCACGATGCTCCAAACTTTCGCCCTTATAAATGATAAGGACAATTTCTTTTGCCTGAATATTCAAATGTCCCTTCTTGTCACGTTTTCGGGGAGGAGACATCACTGAAGGAAGTATTCGGAGAAACGTTCTCAGTTTCATCTGCTGTATCCGTAGATGACATGCTAACGTATAAACACTCGCTATGCATGCACCGAATATGAACGGCAGCTGCCGGAGTCGGCGTGCCGTCGATACCTCGTGCCTGAGTTATATCCTTGTTCGTAGTTTTATGACCGAACGACCAATAACTATTGCTACGCTTAGGCTTTAGGGCTGGTACAGAAAAATGGAGGACATTTTTGAAATCCTAACAACACAAATCAGCCGCTTCTTTTTCGGCACCAAATTTTATTCCATATTGTTTGCTTGTTTGCTTGTATTCGGAACCAATGAGGCCAGATTACTATGACTAGGCAAATTATTTTAAATGTCCATCAATACAGACTACAAAACTACCTTACTATTAATGTTACTGACACCATTCAAAAGAGTGCATATCAATAGAACGCACGGGTCGGAGTTTTCCAATTTCCTGCAAGTGTATTCAGAGCTGCCGATAACCCCCATACCATATACAAATATGGAAGCAGACGAGTCAATATTTTTATATATTCATGCTCTAATGCGAGATCGATTAGTTGGCATTCACGACGGAATTTGCCTTCTATTTCCATTTGAAGCGGGGTGGAAAATATGAAAATTGCTCTGTTAAGACGGGGTACAATTTTTCATCGAAAAGGCACTATGAAGTGTGATAACTTGATTAATGGGTTGTGTTTTCGTCTGAATCCGAATTTGAACTGCCAAATGAAAGATTATACAAAAGGAATACGTTCCTATCCCGGTCTCTGCTGTGTACTTATAAGCTCTTCCAGTCAATTTCTGCGGCAATCCTTACTACGCTTGAATGGGATTGTATGACTATTTTGATATATACAGCGAGTCAAAAAAGTATTGGCAAACCCCATTTTTTCCTTGCAACTAAAAAGCAAAAAGATCCATTTATTGATACTAAATTTATTTAAAAAATGTCTTCGTAATAGTAATTCTTGATGGCAATAGGGTGATCAAATTAAAAATACCATAAGAATTCTGAAATTAACGGCCAAAAAAGTGCTAATTTGCTAATCCAATTTCGTTGCATTGCTGCATAAGAATGTGTTGTAAAGATTGTTTAGCAATAATTTCATTTTTTTGGACCTTCAGATCCATCAAGTATTACAAATGTTCTATGGGATTTATATCTGGCGATAGGGTTACAGTCTTGAGTTGTACAAGAACATAGTATATAGTGACCATTTGAAATATACCGTGAGTATTACCCGAATGAAACATTCGGAATTTTGTTTTCACTACTACCCGAGAAATTATTGAGACGTAGAATTTCTCTCCCTAGGTAAATGGCTAAGAGGTGCATAGAATTACCGGAGCTGAGATCGTATATATATGCAAAGAAATTTCATATACCTCCTCCTCCCCAATCCCAAGATTTCAAGCCCTACAAAAATTTTCTGAAGATGATCAGGACCCTCTAAAACATCAACAAACGAAGTTTGTCGTTTTTCTCCGCGAACACTGGACCGATTTCTAAAAGCTTTAAAGCTTTTTCGTCCTTGATATAGTAACGTTTTGTGGAAATTTCATCAAAATCCGACCGGTTCTTCCCAAGTTATACCGGGGTCAAGGAATAGCGGACAAACAGACAGACCTACCGTCGGAGATGAGTGCCATGGTTTTCGTGATGTATATGTCATATAGGTAATATCCAAGAAACATAATAGCCCCGTGACGTGTAATTAAAAATGTTATGTTAGATTAGCAGTGGCATGTAACAAAAAAAAAAACAAATAGAATGTAAAAATTATATTCTGAATCACTTGCACTCTCAGGACCTTATCGCGAGGGATGCAGGTAATTTAAAAGTTAGACGCGTAATGAACAGGTATATAAAGGGTGATCTTTTAAGAGGTATAGGATTTGATTTTCAAAAAAATGACTAAATCTTTATTTGAGTCGATAGAACGGTCGATATAATTTAATGTTTAATGATTATTTCATGTAAATGTTGGCCGCGGTTCCGCTTTAGATGGCCCATGCGCAAGGTCCAATTTTGGCACACTCTCTCCAACATCGTCCCATCCTAACCGTGTCAAACTTCGTACATCCAGAACTGGCCGATACGATCGCTCCTTTGTCCCGAGGGTGTCTAGATTGTGGAACAATCTACGGGAGGAAGCTTTTCCCAGTTCTACTAACCTTAGGCAGTTCAAAAATCGTATTAACAAAATTTCTTTGGGATCATCATAGCAGCCGCGGTGTTCCGGCATTTAGGCTTCTGCCTGCGCGGCTGTTTCGATATAAAAAAAAAAAAAAAAACATATCGGCCGGTATCGCACGAATAAATGCTTCAATATTGGCTTCCAGTGCGTCAATCGTCGCTGGTTTATCCCTGTAGACATTAGCCCCAACATGGCCCCACAAGAAATCGTCCAACGGAGTTAAATCACACGATCTAGGCGGCCAATTGACGGGTCCCAAACGTGAGATAAACTGTTCACCGAACTCGCCTCTCAATAGGGCCATTGTTTCGTGTACGGTGTGGCATGTGGCACCGTCTTGTTGAAACCATATGTCAGCCAAATCTAGCTCTTCCATCTTAGGCAAAAGAAAGTTTGTTATCATCGCACGGTAGCGCTCGCCATTCACAGTTACGTTCCGGCCATTGTCGTCTTTGAAGAAGTATGGCCCGATGATGCCACCGGCCCATAATCCACACCAAACAGTGATTTTTTCGGGATGCATTGGTAGCTTTTGCAATGCTTCTGGCTGGTCTTCACTCCAGATGCGGCAATTTTGCTTGTTAACGTACCCATTCAACCAGAAATGAGCTTCGTCACTGAGCACAATTTTTCGATAAAAATGTGGACCTTCCTCCAACTTTGCCAGCGCCCATTCACCAAATGGAAAACGTTGTGAGAGGTCGTGTGGCTTCAATTCTTGCACCAGCTGTATCTTATAAGGTTTTACAACCAAATCCTGTCGCAAAATTTTCCACGTAGTGGAGTAACAGAGGCCCAATTGCTGCGAACGGCGGCGAATCGACATTTCACGGTCATCACTAACACTGGCGGATTCAGCCGCAATATTTTCTTCAGTCCTCACTCTATGTCTGCGTGTTTGTGGTTTAATGTCCAGTAATGTAAACTGGGTTTGAAATTTAGTCACAAGCTTCCGAATAGCTCCCTCAGTAGGCCGACCAAATTGCCCATAAATTGGAAGCAGTGCTCAATGCACTCTCTTAACCGAGCATGAATTTTGATAGTAAAATTCAATAATTTGCAAGCGTTGTTCGTTTGTAAGTCGATTCATGGTTAAATTATAAATCAAACTGAAGAAGTTTGACAATGACACAAGACACGATTCACGCGACATCTGTCAAAAACAGTGTTGCCAAAAAGATACTAGCAAAAAAATCTCCCATTATTTGTATACCTATATTTATTTTGGTTGATATTAGAATTAAGTGGGAAGTACAACGTAAATCTTCTTGACGCTATTTTTTATATTGTGCATCATATAATAACTGATCAGTTGAACAAAGCGCACTTCGTGAAACAAAAGTCTCCCATTCAACGATAACGTTGCCATGTTAACCCAAATGTCTTGTTCCGATTCTGCTCGCGCAGATTATTCGCGATCTACCAAACTGAAAGACATTTTCGTGTGGCATGTAAATTGCCAAGAAATAACAGTGATTAATTCCCCTCTTCATAGGATCAATATCAAAATAATTTTCTGGATAAAGTCTGCAGAATAGCTGTTGAAGCTGAGCTCCTTTATACCGTCGAAATCCACAGAATGGGCGACTTCTCAGGGATGAAATATTTCTCGGCTAAAAATAGATTTTCTATTTAAAAGGGCTGCTCGACCCATTATCGTAAAAATACGGTAGGTGCTCTATCAAGTACTCAATATTATTGCACTTGATGGCACGGGTGGCCTGTGTGCTATCAGTGCCATTCGAGTGGACAGGAACTAATGGCGAGCATAAATCAAATATGGTATATATTTCATAGTGTCACTGTATCTAGTTCGCGGTGTTGCCATATTACCGGTAGGATTACTAGACCAATGGAAGTATTGAATCAATTGAAGAAATTGAAGAATTTCGAGGGAAATATTTTACAGCAGACTCATGCCTTCTGGCGAGGAAGTATTGTAATCGGGAAAAAGCGAGATGTTTTTGTATGTTATATGACATGAAAATCACGAAGAACCACGTCTTTCATTTTCATCGGTCTGTCGGTCTGCTTGTCGGCCTGTCTGTCTGTCTGCCAGTGGCGGCTCGTGAGGTAGTGCCACGGTGCCATGGCACTACCTTGTCTTCTTCAAAAAGAATATTTTTTTCAATCTTCAATGTTTTACTTTATTTTTTGCTTTTTCATTTTTTTTTTGGTATAAATTATATGAAGTGACAACACTGACAACGTGACAACACCGCAAGCACCCGAACACGCGACGAGATATAAAGCATGCCTTGACCTTGACGTCATCAACTTGTGCCAATGTCGGGCCGGCCCAAATAAAAAGAGAGAAATTTTACCAGCATCGCATACGAGCGACAGAGATAACGCTACAATACACATTTTTATATGAGGTGAATAGCGAAAGACAAGTATAATTTGTGCCAGGCACATCATCAGTCGTAATTCGTTATCAAATGATATCGGCGGTGTTTTTGTTCGGTCGGTCGTTTCGTTATGATTACGTCTAGTGCTGATTTCGGTCTTTTTTTACCTGAAAAGTGAGAAATAACGTTTTTGTTTTAGTACGTCTAGTGTTAATGAACTGCTCTGTTTTGTGATCATATTTTTTACTGTTTTATTAAAACTAGTGAAAATGAATAAAATCGGGATATTAAAAAACTCATTTAGTGGTTTTTCGCTGGATCAAAAACTGCAAATTAAAGAATTAGGACGGCCAATACCCGATTTAAAAATTGAGAAACAAAGTGGTAGCGGACAAAAATCGCGCTGTCGCAAATTTAATAAAAATGTGTACGATAAAAACAGCTGGATATGTGGTTGTGAAGAAACGAATAAACTATTTTGTTTTGTATGTGTTCTATTTGGAGGTGACGAGACTTGGTCAAAAAAAGGTACAGATGATCTTATACATATATGGGATAAAATGAAGACCCACGAAAAATCTAAAGTCCATATGAATAATGTTTTTAGCTTTTCTATTCTTGGTAAATTAAATATAAGGACTCAACTCAATTCGGCTTATCGCAATGATCTAATTAAACATAATAATCAAGTGGATAAGAATCGATATGTATTGAATAAAATTATTAATTGTATAAGGTTTTGTGGAGTATTTGAGTTAGCCTTAAGGGGTCACGATGAAAAGGAAAATTCGGAAAACAGAGGCATATTTAAGGAGCTGGTGAATTTTAGCGCCGAATTAGACAACGAATTGAAAGTCCATATTCAAAGTGCCAAACTTTTCAAGGGTACCTCAAAAACAACTCAAAACGAGCTTCTTGAGTGCATGCTAGATGTTTATCATGAAGAAGTTAAGAAGGAGATTGCAAATTCTCCTTTTGTTGCAGTAATTGCCGATGAAACGACTGACGTAGCCTGTGAATTTCAGTTAGTTATTATTTTCAGATATTTGTGTAAAGGACAACCAGTTGAGAGATTTTGGAGATTTTACGTCCCCGGCGGACACGATGCCAAATCAATCGCTGCATGCGTTTTAAATGTTGTAAATCCATTAATAGATCAAAATCCAAACAAATTAATAGCTCAAAGCTATGATGGTGCGTCTGTTATGAGTGGTGAATTGAATGGCGTTCAAAAGATTATTAAGGAAACTTATCCACTTGCAAATTATGTTCATTGCTATGCACACCAGTTAAATCTAATTATGACAAGCGCATGCTCTGTCAATAAGCAGGCTAGAATATTTTTCCATAATTTATCTGGATTGTGCTCTTTTTTTTCGACGTCTCCTCAAAGAACAAAAATTTTGGATGAAATAGTTAATCGCAGATTGCCAAGATCTTCCCAAACACGTTGGAATTTTCAGTCACGAGGTGTTCATACAGTTTATGAAAATAGGAAAGACCTGATTGAAGTTATGGACAATATAGAAAGTACTTCACGCGATTCTTCGTCGATTAATCAAGCCAGTGGGTACAAATTAAAGCTGCAAGATACAAATTTTGTATTTTGGCTAAGTATATTCCATAAAATAATGCCACATGTTGAAATTGTCTTTAACCAATTACAAAAAGTATGCACCGATTCTGTTAAGGTCAAAAATGATTTAGAGAATTTTGAAGCAGCAATTCAAACTATACGAGAACAAATGGATAGCATTATTGACGAGATTGAACGAGTGCAGAGAGAAACTGATGAACCGGCAAGAAAAAAAAGGCAAGTTGAAGAAGGCAGCAAAAAACGGGAAGCGTTAGAAATATGCGATGCAGTATTATCGCAAATAAGAACAAGATTTAACTTTTCTGGGCATTTAGTTGCTTCTAATTTATTTGTGTCTGAAAAGTTTTCTGTTTATAAACATCAGTTTCCTGAAGCACATTTAAATGACACATGCACACAATTTTCATTTTTAGACAAAAACAGGCTTAAAACTGAGTTACAAGTATTATATCAGAGAGAAGAATTGAGTACTACTTCTGGAGCTGTTCCACTATCCATTTTATTGAACGAGGAAGGATTAAATTGTACGTTTCAAGAAACTCTTAAGCTCTTAAGTATTTTAATCACTATACCGATGTCAACATCTGAAGCAGAACGCTCTTTTTCAATGCTGAAACGGATTAAAACTTTCCTCAGAAACACAATGAAGGAAGAAAGGCTTAGTGCTTTAGGAATGCTGTCTGCAGAAAAACATTTTGTTAGTGGCATTGAAAATTTTAATAATAAGGTAATCGAAAACTTTGCTACCAAAAAAGAAAGAAGAATGGACTTCATGTATAGAAAACTTTGAAGTTATAGGTACTTCTCCACACTTGTTTTATAATTTGGTGCGCGTGTGTAAATAGTTTTATTTTTGATTTTTTTTTGGACATATAGATTTATTGAACCTCAAGAACTTTGACCACTAACTATCAGGGGTAAGTTATAAGTTATTCTTTACAATTTTGAATCGATTCAAAATTATGGCTTCCATTCTGGCACTACCTCACTGAATTGGCACGAGCCGCCACTGCTGTCTGCTAATCCATGGCCTGTCTATAACTTGCAAAGTACTGTATTCAAAATCGGTCCATTAGCGGCGGAAAATAACCAAAAACAAAACAAAAAATATAAAAACCCCGCAAACTTTATTTCTTCTCTTTTCAGAGGCTCATGATTATTTTAGGAAAATTTTTTGTTGGGGTAAGGGGTATGGCCGTTGATATATTGACTTATTCTAAAGAGACAACTTTTCCATCTGATCGATTATACAGTGAAACAAACAACCTAGGCATTTAATAAATACCATGTTTTGAAGTTATCATCAAATATTACTGTGACAAACAGGACTTTATGCTGACAACAAACCCACACCCTACACGGCAAAAACATCACTATGTCGTGCAGTTTTTTCCAAAATTGTGTTCATATTGCTCCCAAGCGGTACAACACTCTTCCTTAAAATCAACAACTTGGCGCTGTTGAATGACGAAACTGAAAGTTATATCGACATGAAAAGTTTGGAGTTCCAGTGAATTTGTAGGATCAAGAGATAAGCTTCTGAAGCCATGTTTTCTAAAAGTCGATATATTTATACATATTATTTTATCTCTGCCACATCTGCCGTAATTGAAATATTGAAATCCAAATATTGACCGCAAAGTTTTTGCAGATTGTCGCCTACAGACTTTCAAGTATACGGTTACCCCTTGTACATTATCGTAAATTAGTGTTACAATATAGTGATTGGAGAGTAAAACCTATGTTTTTGTCACAATACATATGCATTTGTTAAAAACAGATCACTCGTTACGTAGTTGGGTAATAGAAATGTCACCTCACAAGTTACGATGTTTCAGCTTAATATTTGCAACAATCCGCGCAAATTTTATCCATCCATATGCAGCAATATGCATTCAACATAAGGCACCTTCAAATATCAGGTTTCTGTTGATACGTTATTCTCTTTTTGCCAATTTTCCAATGAAATCAGTATGTGTCAAATAGCTGAAAGGCCGATTAAAACCGAAACGTACTTTCTAAGTGCCGCTTGACATGGAATGAAAACCATGAAATTACCATACAGCAAACCTGGCGATAATCAACCCCTGTTCTCAAACCTTTAAATTCAATTTAAAATTACCTTTCCTGGTCGTCGTCAGCTTTAGCCTAAACACCTTTTGGATCATAAATTGTCAAGCAAGGGTTCCATTATATTTTATGTCAGCACAGTCACGAAACGCTACATGAAACGTAAAGTTGAAGATATAAATTACAAAAATATTCATGTGAGCCATGTTCCCATTTACATAAAGTATTTTTACTCAGTTCCTGTTGTCAGTGAAGACAAGTAGGTCTTAATCAGTACGAGGAAAACTGTGAGGAATTGTATATGTTAGGCTTAAAGACAGCAGACAACCTTTGCTACCTGCAGTATTGACAACCATGTATCTATCTCTAAGACCACTGTTTAAACTATACTCCGAACGTTTACCCGAGACTCCATTTGCTGTTGATATACAACGATGCTCTCTAATTTAGCTGAAGAGAACACTATTCGCCGATTCGCCGTCTTACATGATGGGAACCGTTTTCTGCACTGTGGATTGCGTTTACTTTGATTTATCTGAATGGAAACTCGCGCTCGCATTGGACATGGCAGGATTATATGGAGCTGGAAATTTGTTTGAAGGAATAAAATTTAGCACTGTATTTACATTGGAGGTGCTGTTCAAATAATTGTTTTTCACAGAACATAGAAATACAAATTAAAGTGAGAAAAGTGTTGATATACAAGGTGTCCCGAAAAAAGTGAGCAATATTCTACCAGCGGTCTCTAGAGCTTAAAATAGGAAGAAAAGTGTATATAAACATAGGTCGACAAACGTCCCCTAAGGGCGTTACGGTCTTTTAAAGGGGCTCCCCTGAAGATGGTTTTTCCTTAATATTTCCGAAACGTGTTGAGATAAAGACATAAAATTTGGTACTCTAGTTTTTTATGCTGGATTTAAAAATATTAACAATTTTAAACAGCTTTGTTTGGAAGCGTATGTAACAGGGACGGACTCAGGTTATTTTAGCCCCAAAATTTTTGTGTGATTCTATTTTTGAAATTCAATTTTAGAATTTGAAAATCTAGGGTTTTCTACATAAAAAAGGTACTCTTATTGAATATCGATAAATTGTGCCATTTTTGAATAAAATCAAACTAAAAAATTTGTCGCATGATAGTAAATGTATTGCGAATTTAAATGAATTGTTGAATAATTAGCCATGGCAACGAAAAAACTAATTTGATAAATGGTGAATATTACATAAATACATATTTCTATTGCAACATAGGCAAAAACAAAAGAAACCATGTTTCTACGAACGAAATTAAAATTTGTTTAAAAAAGACGACATACAGTTGGACATACCTAAAACTAGCTTTACAATAAGTGTTCAAATAAATTCCCATTTTGTTAGATACAGAGTCTCGCTCGATGAACGTAGCCCGAAAAGTGGAAAACCCTTTTCTTCTTATTCCATTTGCAGCCTGATGGATTCTTTGAAGTAAATTTTCTTGAGTATTTACTTCAGTCGAGCAAACTAGGTCTTTTAATGACCCTCAAAAATAGAAATCCAATGGATTTAGGTCAGATGAACGTGTCTGCCACGCTATAGGACCTCCTCGACCTAACCACCTGTCTGGAAAATTAACATTCAACCAATTTCGAACAATGCGTCCAAAATGTGCAGGGACGCGATCCTGTTGAAAAAACATATTTTCTTGAAACAGCTGGCGTACATCCAATGGTATTATATCCATGAGCTCATTCTGAAGAAAGTTCAGATACACCTCTGAATTAAGATGATTGGGAAGTACAATAGGCCCAATTTCTTGATCCCCAATTACTCCTGCCCATAAGTTCAATGAAAATCTGTTGGAAATTTGTACGGTGAACAAATTTTGGATCTTCATCTGACTTGGATCTTCATCTGACCAGTGATGCATGTTATGGAAATTAAAAGCACCATTCCTAGTAAATTTTGACTCATCCGATTATAGTATTCTAGGAATAGTGTTTTCATTTGCTAATATCCACTGGCAAAACTCGATTGGTGGTAAAATATCTCCCTCCGTTAAATGCTGCACCCGTTTAAAATGATAAGGATGTAATCCTTGCATTCTTGTTATTCTATATAAAATTATTATTTTTAGGATAACTATCCAATAGGCATTCATAAATTTTTCTTTCTATTGATCGAGGTATATCCATAATCGTATGCTTATTTGCGGATTACTTTCAAACATATTTAAAGCAATATCCATACGATGATTTCCCAGTGGCCTTCCTGAGCCCTGCATGCGCTGAAAACTTCCATGGTTTGACAAATTCCGGTGAATATCAGTAAACATTCGACGTCCAGGTACTATGCGATTGAAAAATCTTGTTTGATATTCTCTTACGGCTGCCAATGAACTGCCATTGCAAAAACCATACACAAAATGCATGTCAGTCAGTTCTCTGGCTGTAAATCTTGGCATTTTAAATCGATTTAATAAAATTTTTGATTTTATTCTAGTAATTTTACATTGCTAACAATGGCAGTTTAACGTCAAAATAAGTCATAACAAATCAAAATAACTTTTGTTTGCAGTCATGGCTAACTATGTATAATCAACAATTCATTCAAATTCGCAGTACATTTCCTATCATGTGGCAAATTTTTTAGTTTGATTTTATTCAAAAATGGCACAATTTATCGATATTCCATAAGAGTATCTTTTTTATGTAGAAAACCCTAAATTTTCAAATTCTAAAATAGAATTTCAAAAATAGAATCACAAAAAAATGTTGGGGCGTCCCTGTTACATACGCTTCCAAACAAGACTGTCTAAAATTGTTAATATTTTTAAATCCAGCATAAAAAGCCAAATTTTCTGTCTTTATCTCAACACGTTTCGGAAATATTAGGGAAAAACCATCTCCAGGGGAGCCCCTTTAAAAGACCGTAGCGCCGTTAGGGGACGTTTGCCGATATATGTTTAAACAAACTTTTCTTCCTATTTTAAGCTCTAGAAACCGCTGGTAGAATATTGCACACTTTTTTCGGGACACCCTGTATAGCTAGGCTCGCATATCCACACATGTATACCGTAAGAATGGATTTCCATCTAATGATTGAATGGTTTATTGTAATATTTTAGCTCTAATTTCTTAGAGTACAAAACACATCCATAACCTACTTCTATACTAAGAGAGACAGTCTTAAAAAATATGTGAGGTGATACTTCTAGCTGCTTTTTTGCTAAATAATAGCTAAATGCTAGCTGTCTGTCCAGACAACAATTTTGATTTGCCAGTGTCATTGCTACTGAACACTAGCTAAGAGCTAAGGAATACGAGATTAATCTTTATGTAGGGCTTGCGAGTAGGAAATTTGGACAGTTTACTACTTGTTTGCTACTGCTCACTTCTTCGACAATAGTCCAGGTAGTAGGGTAGAGTAGGGTAAATCGTACCGATTTTTAAATAATTGACCACTGTACTCAGAAATTAAACTCTTTAGCATTCATATTAGCACACAAGCAAATATAAACATTTATTTTCTCCTTAATCAAGAGTTTAACTAAATCAAACAACATCTTAAGCAAAAAAAATACAAAAATAAAAATGCTTGCAAACGGTACGATTAAGCGAACAGGTTGGTTTAATCGTACCGTCGGTTTTTAAATCGTACCACTAATTTTTTATTTACAGTTCTCACACACATATTTTTTTATTTGCTTTTTAGTTCCTGCACATGATGTGTGGGCCCATTTCTCACATTTCATACATTTCACCATATCCTCAATAATGTTCTCTTCACATATATGGCAGTACCATTCAGTAGTATCATATTCAATTTGAGCATTTACTACATCAGATTTTGAAGTGGAAGATTGGTCGTCACGTGCTTCGAAAAGGGAAGTAGAAGAAAGCCCGAGATTTTTCTTTACTTTTTTAATTGAGTTCTGCCTTTGAATACGCTTGCTCTCCAATTCATCTTTATAGGGCGTACTGCTTAAAATGACGGCTGGTTGAGACAATTTTCTTTTCTTAGCATTACCTTTATTCTCAGGTAAAGGATAAATTTCTTCAATGGAGGTATTCAGATCTGTTGAGTTGCAATTGTTGTTTAGTTCAGTACTATTACTTTTAACTGGTCGCTCAGTAGCTTCGTCTTCAGGCTCAATAGTCGTTTCACGTGGTTTTATTGCCCCTAAATCCTCCCTTGCTGTTTCTGAATCATTTTCAAGCAAGGCGCTAGCAGCGATAAAATCTGCATCAGAAAATACAGTACGGCCAACCGGCCATATTCCAGTTCTTTTAAAACCACCCATTATGTTGCTTATTGATGCAGTTTTTGCATAGGCATCAGAGAGCAATCCAGTCATGTTATATTGAGTAACAGTGTTACCAGGATTGCTTCTCAAAAATGTTTCAATACCTTGAGAAAAATAGAATTCCATAGGTTTAAAAAAGCTTACGTCTAATGGCTGTAACCGATTTGTAGTATGGCCAGGAAGTTGCAGTAGTACAATTCCATGCATTTTTGCTAAAATGAGTGCTTCCAGATTTTTTGTGTGCGTTGTGTGGCCATCCAGCAAAAGCAAAACTTTTTTTTCGGTACTTGGTTTTACGTACTCAATGAAGTGCTTTAACCATTTAACAAAAAGTTCGCTATTTATATATCCAGTATCTGAAATTGTAACAATAGTGCCAGATATTGCACCTATGGTTAGCTCTGGAGCCATACGTTTTCTCTTGAAAATGATCATGGGTGGTAGAGTTTGACCGGCAGCACTGGCACAAACGACAACTGTGGTATTTACGCCCCTCTCACCACTTGCTATACCTCCAACTTGGTGCTTTCCTCTACGTGCAATTATTTTTTGATTCCGTTTTTGAACAGTTGAAAATCCACTTTCATCAACAAGTTGTTTGAGCCGTAAAACAGTTTTCATCAACACATCTTTCTAAGATATCAAAAAACTCATGGACGTTTTTTTGGTTGAATCCAGTTGCTCTAGCCATGGAGATTTTCTCTGGTTGCCTTAGTTCATAAAAGAATAATACCATCCTTTTCCCGCCATTTCTTTGTTGATGTTGAAGCGATGTGGAATATCATTCCGAACAGCTATTTGGAAAGCCAATCGTCTAACATCCCGAATTGTTACACCAAAAAATCTTTCTTCCAGCTTCAAAATATGTTTTGCCAATTCCATTTCAGTTTCAGGACTGAAGGTTGTGTGACGACCCAAAGACTTGACATTTTCATTTGCCTTTTTATTTAAAGAGCGCAAATGCCTTCTAAAAGTTGGCTTTGGAATGTTATAGCGCCTGCAGCATTCATTAAAACCACATTGGTTTTGTTTGTATGTATTAATTGCATGATCCATATCTTCTGAGGTCCATCCACAGTATTCCCGTTTTGTTTTTTTCTTATTATTTACTTTACTCATCTTCTTTTTTGAATTCCTGTAACAAAAACTTATGAAAAATGGAGCAAAAAGTCTCGGTTGGGTAAATCGTACCGGTACTATTTACAAAACTGTCGGTGGTACGATATACGACACAAGCACAATTTTACTTTTTTATATAAAATTTCAAACTAAACAAACGTATTTCCAATTGATAATTTCAGCAACAACTAACTACACGTCCATAAAATACGTGAATAATACATCTTAAAAGTATCTACTTACCAAATGTAAGAAAAAAGCTTATGAACCGGAGCAAAAAATAACATCAACAACACAGCTCTTAATTTAACCTCAAACTGACTGACAGGGTGAAGTGAGCGGCAATTATTAGCTTGGGCGGGAAAAATATAATCCTCAAAGCTTTTGGATTTTGCCAAGAGATGCCACGGGTAGTAAATAATTCTCTTGAAAACGGTGGTGGTACGATTTACCCGGCGGTACGCTTTATCCGACTTTACCCTATCGTCGCAATTGCTTTGTAAATCTTCGATTTTTTTTTGCATAATAGTACTCGAAAAGAACTCGTTTTAGCTGACATGCATGTTGGTCGGCACAAAATTGCGTCAAAGATTGCTTCAATGTTTTTTAACACAAATTGCAAAAAGTGATTTTTTTCGCTCCGCACGGGTATCACGTATCTTGAAAAGTTAATGTCGATTTTTTTTGACATTATGCTGTTTTTTTATATTATGTAGATTATTTTACAAGATGTTAACTGAGCACTTCGTTGTACGTGTTGCCTAAACGTCATGAGGCTTGTTACCAATCTGAGATGGCATTACAGGAGGTCTAAGCTGTAAGTCGTATGTGTTGATGATAATTACATTGGGTTCTTGTCTCAAATGCACTTAATTGAGATTCAAAGCTAGAAATTAGTTGCGCATCTACTTTTTCTCATCCATTCTGGAAATTACATATACAAATTTGCTGAATTTCAAAAATGAGAGATATAAGAAATAATTATATTCACTGTACTCTGTCGAATTACAAGCCATATACATACTAACAGTAATTTATTACATGCGGTGATGACTTCCCGTAATTCTCCTCAGTTTTTCGCAATTGATAATTTTAAACACAACCTCTCGTCAGAAAGCACAATATATAAATAACCCGTCATATTCGGCATATTCAGTAACGATTTTTTAACACAGCTAATATCACTGATTTTATACACATGCAGACCAATACACATAATCATCCAGATGCGATCTTGCTATTCAACCAAGTTTCTTTTCAGAGATAAAAACTACAGACCCGGATCACTCAGCATCACAAAACTATGCAACCAATAATGCGTAGTTTAGTTGAGTGATTCCTCCATAGATGGACGTTCACAACGCTCCTAGTGAGCAAACGTGGAATATTTGTTTGCGCCCTAAAAACTACCTAGTCTGCAAGTTGACATCATATAGGTTTTTTTTGACGTGTTATAGGTTTTTTACATGATACCCGTGCCGGTCAAAGTATTATTTAGGACGTTGTCAACAAAAATATGGGTTAGAACTTTTGCCTGAATTTTGATGTAAGTGATTTAATAATAGAAAAAGTGCCTGAATATGCCATCGTCAACTCTAAAAAACATAATGGAAACACAAAAATTTTAATTTCATCAATGTTCCTAAATATCCATTATCCATATCCACTGGATTTTAGGGGTTATTGTTTTTTAATTGTCAGACAAACTCTCAACGTATCTTCTGCGTGATTGCGAGAGAATTCTTTTACAATAGTAGTACCCCTTGCAGTACCTAAGGATTTAGTTATGGATGTTTTTTCTTGTTGTTTATCGGGACAGAAGATGGCATATTTTGTTACTTTTCGAAGTATTAAATTCCTTATCTTCCGAGAACTGTCAGCTAAAGAAACAAGTTCAAAAACACGTTCTTAATTCAGTGTCCTAGAAAACCCTAAAATACGGACCGGAGCAATAAAAACCAATTTTTGTAATTTGCTTAAAAACAGCTTTTTATGCAATTTTGGGCATTGTGTTCAAACTTGCCCTTTTTGAATAAGATTCTGCAAACATGTAAGGGAAACGGCGGCGGGCTACCATAATTTGATAGTTTGGAGCACCTCGGCTGATTACCTTTTTCCTTATATAGACTACAGCTGTTACCTGTTGAGCAGTTTCTAAAAACTATATTCAGAGTATCTATATGTGCAAAGAACGCATAGGGTCTTGAAGCACATAATCCAGATTAATTCAACTTTTTGTTATGTTTGGGTCGCAGTTTTCTTAAATATTATTTCGTCGAAGGGATTTTGTTTTCAAATAACCATTACACTTTTTTTAATATCTCATACATAAAAGGGCTGTTGATCATTAAATTGGCGAACGTCTAATATTCTTGGAGGCGCTAAAACTTATAAAAAAGTGGTGGCTTAAAATTTCCTGAAGGTGTATTACGTAATTTTCGATTAAATAGGATGTTCTACAGTTACGCTCAAAACGCCTCAAAAATGCTTATCATATAGCTGTCGAAGCTAAGTGGATTAATTAGCCGCCAAATTAGCAGCCCAGCCTCTTCACTAAACAGCGTCCTCATCATTCAACTAGCACCTAATACAGCATATAACGAACTAGCTGGAAGATGCTATGACCATTGACACAGTAGTGGGTAAATAGATGAAATAAATATCTTACATTCGAAATTGTTTCCTTCTATTAAATTTGGTGCTTCCTGGCTAATTTACATATGCGAAAACTACAAGTTCTGCAGAGTAGAACCCTCAGAACAATAACTAATGCCCCATGGTATGTATCAAACGATACCATCCATAGAGATCTTGACATCCCCTACCTTAGGGATTACATCATAGGTATGGCACACCGGCGCTACCAGCAAGCGAAATCGCACAGCAACCCCTTGTTGCGTGAAGCAATGGATTACACAGTCGAGGAGATACGCAAACATTCCAGGCCGCGTCTCACACTGTGAACAAAATTCATGTTTAGACCTTTAAAAATTATACTTTTTTAAAAACCAAAGACCCAAAATTCAGTTCAGAACAAGTCAAAAATTTGTATGGTACAATGTAACTGTTCTTAGATCTATTACACCTCAAATATTTACATAAAACAATTCCTTTTCCTTCTCTTCTCGCTCCTACTTCCTTCCTTTCTTTCTCCCTCTCGCCTTTCCCCTACAACTTGTCTGGGCTACCAGACCTGACAGGCTGATGACAGACACTGACACTACAGTGACTATGACCTAAAGGCTAAGGTCCTCCGGACCGCCTTGTGAAGCGACGACGAGTAGTAGTAGTAGGATTATTACACAAAAAACCTATATAATATCAAATAACAACCAACAAAATGTCAACTTGTTGACTACATAGCTGGTGTGCAAATAGTTCATTTCGCGCCTGCTACAAGTGAACGGCAGATATTTTCTAGGTGTAATCTTGTAGGAAAAACTTAAATAGAAAAACATATATAATGTCATAAAAAACGACATTAAGTCACTTTTCAAGTAACGTAATACCCCTGATGAAGGCCAACCTCAAATTGAGTTTGCTGATTTGGTTGCCTATTTTATTTTGAACTGAAGGTATACGAATAAAAACGCAAACCTCGTGATATAAACACATATTTCGTATTTCTATTTAGATTGATTGAAAGTGACCCTCCCTTTACCATTATTTTATTTGTTGCTGTAAACACAATATCCATCAGAGGTACTCCCTACGTATTGTTTTCATTAGCTTAAAAACATCCTGAAATATCCGCATCCCTAAAAGAAATTTTAACAATTCATTGAAATGCATCACGATTCATGGCCAAACTTAGTTGTTGTTTTTGATGAGTATCAAAAAAATACTACGATCACGCGAGCTTTTTAGAACTTAATAAAATACTTGGATGAACATTCCATATCCGCAGTTTTTAGTTTAACAAGCACTTGACAGACAGTGGTGGGTAGGCCAAATTGGCCAAGCCATAAATATTTTAAATTGGCAAATTGACGTTTTACGTTAGACAATCCACCTTAAGCAGAGACATTCTTTGACTTAGCTCAACTGTCTAAGTTCCTCTCAATATTCAAGCGTACTGGTGCAACCGGGGCATAAAGCATGTTAAGTGGAACTTAAACGACTAGATTAGGCAGGTAGTTAAATGTTAAATGTTATCGATCCCAGTCATCTCCTTAGCTGTTTGACTTAATTACTATAATACAAGCCACTAGCTGAACGGAAACGTTTAACGAGCATAGAGGTTGTTAATCGAATGACTAATTTTGTCTATTTAGCTAAAACATAGCGCTCCCGTAGCATTTTCCTTAATTGGGCTGTTTGAGAGTATCTAATGAAAAATGAACACAAGTTATGTGATAACCCTGCTCCATTATACAACAGAAGAAACTGATTTCAGTTGCTTCAATTTCATGGAATTTTATATGACTTATGGTAGAAGCTATAGTGTTTGTAAAACTGAAATTCACGCCAATAACGCTTCTCTAAAAAAGATACAATAATGGCGTCAAACATTGCGAGGCATGGAAGTAGCTCAAGTCCAAAATAAAACTACCAGATTAGCATTAATTTGAATATTTTCGCTCTAAGAACCAAGTAGCAAGCATCACGGACGAGTGAACTAGCTAACGACCATTACTGCTCTGTTAAATAGAGTTTTAAATGCCAGTCTGAAACTAGAAAGTACAGACTTACTTTAGGAAGGGCATTTTATAATAAAATAAGCTGCAGCATGAAATACCGCTATGTAATTCCTTAGGAACTAGAAAATAAGAATTACGGACATATTTTCTAATAAATTAATAGATGGAGAGGATACACAGAGAAAATCAAATTTGTCTAGCGGCTTGAGTTCAATGTGTACAGATATTAGAAAGAGACAGAAGCCGGTTGAAGAGCGAAATTCATCACTACATTGCCTAGCAATGGAGACGCAGAGGGTCGTGCAATCTGCCGCGTTGCCAATATGTTACACCAGATAATGTTCCCACAGGCTTGTACAATAGGTTAGGTTCCTGTCGAACCCAAAAAGGAGGTCTGTTCGAACATTTAATATAATGTTTTTTTTCATTTTGATTAGAACTATTTATTTCAATTTTGATGCGAATTAGTGTTTTAATTTACTTTAGAATTACCTTTGATTTCCACCGATAGTAAGAAAATTGTTGATTTGATTGTTGAGTTACTGTTACATTTTGAAACATCGATCGTGAACAGATTCGACACAATCACAATTCAAAAATATGTACGCTCAAAATAAAACCATTATTTGAGTGTAAAGAATAAACTAGCGCATATTTTCAACATGCATCTTAATTCAGGGAACTGGTGTAATAATTGGCAATGCGGCAGATTGCCGCTTCAGCGTTGCTAGGTAACGCGGCGATGAGCTTTGCCATCCAGCTGGCTGCTATCTCTTTCTAACACATGTGTCTATACACACTTCTCTCTTGTACACATGGAACGTCAAACAAATTTATTTTTCAGCGTCATCAAAAATAAGAAGTGGTTAAGGTGATATATATTATTCTTTTAAAATAACAGACTTGTATGTAATGACTAAAGTGTATACTTACTTACTTAATCCATTCTTCTTCTACCGGATCTAGCTAGTTTAGAGGTTGATATCTTTCTACACTTCTCTCATTTTCTTTCTCCATTTTGTTCTGTCTTTAGCTAGTCCTTCTGCTGCTTTAAAGTCCAAATGCATTTGTCTTAAATAGAACTGTACTTCGTCATTGCACTTCCTTCTTCGTCTTCTTTTTCTTTTTCTTGAATTTTCCCATTCTGCAGACCCTTTTCGCCAATCGTGTATTTGGCACTCCAATCATGTGTCCAAACCACCTTAACGCATTAACTTGTATTCTTTTTCCTACAGATATGACATCTAATATTCTCATTTCTACATTCCTGACTTTGTTCAGACCCGCAATCCTTCTTAAGTTTCATTTCACTTGCTTGTATTTTCTATCTCTGTCATTTACTCGTTATCCACAACTCTGAACCATATGTTAGGTACAGTGAGTATTGTGAACAGATATGGGCTCAACGTTCCTCGTTGTCTCACTTCTGATGTAGTTGTAGTTGTTTTTCCGATTTTTTATTTTTTGTTTTTACATAGCTGTCGGTATTCTTATATAGGCTTTGTATGTTTTCTATTAGTTTTTTCTTCACATTATAGTTATTCAGTATACTCCAACGGTCCATTCTATCTACTGAATCGAATGCTTTTGATGTATCTATGAAGCACAGATATATTGTTTTGTTATTATCTACTACTCTTTCTATGAGTTGTTTTATTATGAATATTGCATCCGTTGTTCCTTTTCCTTCCCTGAATCCATGTTGCGTTCTATTTCCCCCTTTAGTCTTTCGGTTAGTATGCTATTATAATTTTTGTCGGGTATACATAGTAGAGAAATTCCTTTGTAGTTCTCACATACCTTTTTAAATAATAGTAGTATCCCAGTCTTTCGGCATTTCGTTCTCTTCCGCTACTTTATTCGTCAGCTCTAAAAATACCCGTTTCCTATGTCTCCCATATACTTTACCATCACTGCTGTTATTCCGTGGTATCCAGGGGCTTTCCCTACTTTAAGTTTCCTTACGATATTTTCTAATTCTTCCTCGGTAATAGGACAATATCACTATGTGTCCTAATTTCTTGTATTAACTCATCGCTTACGCGATTTTTCGTATTTTCTACCCCTCCTAATAACTCCCTAATATACACCATCCGTCTTTCCACGATTTTATCGCCTTGTATTAGTAGTTGTCGGTTTTTATATTTAATATAATATAGTTTTTCCGTCTTATATTTTTCAACACTCTGTAGAATAATTTTTGATTCCCATTAAAGTTTTCCTCCATTTTTTCTCCGAATTTTGATCTTCTTTTAGCATTCTTCACCTTCTGCTTTACTTTCTTCCGATGTTTTCTATATTCCTCGTATCATTAAACGGTTTGTTCTGCTATGCATATTTTCCACGCATTCTTTTTCATTTTGACTGCATTTTTTATCTCATCAGTCCACCACGCGGTTTGCTTTCTATCATTGTGCCACACACACCTCTTTTGCGCTATTCAATATACTCGTACATGTTTTAACTATGTACTATAATGTGTGGATACTGTAATGATTTACATCTTTTAGGTGATGTTCAAGCTTTTTGTCTAACAGGTTTTGGAATCTAGTTTATACGTTTTAATTTTGCGCTGAATTTATTTTCGGTGTTCCCCGTTCTTCTTATTATTTCCATGTACGATATTTATTTTTGTTTTTAGGAGATAATGTTCACTTTCTAAAGCATATAGCAAAAATCTATGTTATTATTTTGCGTGGGTTTTATTATCGCGTTTTTTTTGCTACATGTTTTGCAAGGTTCAAGGATGTCTTTTTCTAGGCTCGTTTATTTCATATCTTTAAATTATTTATTGACTTCCAAGTCCCGATGTCTGAAGTGTATCTACCGTAACACGTATACGATTCAATATTTTGGAGAATAAGACAAAGTTTAAAATAAAAGTTTTTTGAAGTACTGTATTTAAAAAAAATGGGCATACGAGATGACAGTATGTAAGTTTTGTCTTTTTTCGAGCTGGACCATTTTGCCTTTAGAGGGAGCAGCAGAGAAAATTAAGTGGAATATCAACTACACTAAGCTATTTATTGACTTGACTTGAGTGGAATATATAAGATTAACATCAGTAATAAATGATAGAAACAAATTCATTAAAATTATGATGCTTGACTATGTCACATACTTTTCATTTCTGATTCTTGGAACTGCTATAATCATATCAAGATTCTGATCCTTGCTTGAGTATGTTCGAAAGTAATCTTCATCGTCATTTTGAATATGTGTAATACAATAATCGGCTAAGATTTAGGGCTGATATGTGAGAAGTTAGAAAAGACAGAAAATGGCAGCCACAGCATCCAGCTTCCCAGCTATGAATAGCTCATTCTGAAAGCGCGCACGCGCTATCAAATTAGAACTTTCAGTCCTCTCCCAGAGTCAGAACTGCAAGATTCAGTTCAGAACCGGTTCGGAATCAGTTCAGAATTTGTTGGAACAAAGAATTGCCAGTTACGGAAGCAGTTGGAGTTACTGTTGCAACGGTAATTGCGATCTGCGCATGTTCTGCTCAATTCAGAGCTAGTTCGATGGTCTGTTGGAACAAAGTTGTAATATTTTATAAGAGTAGCCTACTAAGATCACTTGTTTTACTGTTAGCAGCATTCATCACATCAGCATCGCAAATGGGTCAGGGACTGAGCATATTGATCGACCCTCGTAACAACTTTAGGGTTTTATGTTATAGAGGAAAAGCTGCACAATAACAGAACGGAATGTTTCCAACTCCTTCTGTTTAAGTAAATTTTTGCAGTTCTGTGCGAAACGTCCCGAGCGTCCAATAACTGTTTGGAGTTGACTCCCATGATAGAAACACCTGCTCGCTTTTCACGGATTCTTTTATTCTCGGATACTCATTGGAAGTTTAACTGAAACTCATTTGTGATGCAGAATAAACAATCTTTGAACTTTTTATATGTATGAGCCTTTGTTGAAAATACACCGTTATGTCGGATCGTTGAGACTGGTATCCACGCATAAATACGGAAAATATTATTCTAAAGAAAGTTTTCAGATTTGAGCAGCCAGTTTTAGTTTTTCAATTTTACGAAGCTATAGGTAATATTTATTTTAAAAATAGTAGGGCATCAGTTTTGCCAATTAGTGTAGTTGCTTATCCAAAATAATTGTCCGAGAGGAAAATTGAAGTCGACAAAACATCTGCTAATTTCTCACAGTTCGTTTTTCCTTAATATTAATTAGAACTGAACGTAGAACCCTGTAAATTCGTACCAAATAACAACAAGGCCAACAATAATTACACATTTGAGTGTTTACAAATAAAACTATACCAGTACTGCAGTTAGCAGGAAATACTCTTAACGCCATGGTCAGGAAAAGTAATACTTTACGGAAAATAAAGAACATTTACGAGATTGCAGTAAGAATTGGCCGAAGCTACGGACTCGTTGCGGATAGATTTGACTTTTAGAAGTTGTACGTGTTGCCTAAACGTCAAGATGCTTCAGTTATCAATGTTTGGCTCTGATATGATGTAGAATCTGTTTCAGAGATGGCGCTATTGGAGATCTAAGCTGTTAATTGTATACTATAGCTAAAAGTGAGGATTCATGTGCTAATAATTAGTATGTGTTGATGATAGTTCCATTGGTTTATTGTCACAATAAATTTGTTGAACTTCAAAAATGAGACAGATACGAAAAGAAAATCCCTGGAAAATGTGAGAAAATATGCTACAGACACGAATACTCGTGAAGTTGGAAAGATGACTACACTATTTTTTATTTACACTCATTTAAATTTTATAGAAATTTATTTTACGATATCAATAAAAAATACAACCTATTGCCTAGATGTGAGGCATTGCGAAAATGTATGATGTGACATGCACCCTAAAGACTAGGTACCTAGTTTGCAAGATGACATTTTGTTGTTTTTTTTTTTCGACATTATATAGGTTTTTTACATAATAGCCGTGCCGGCAATGTTTTTGTAATCAAATTACCAAATTATTGGAATCCTACTTAATGTAATATAAAGCAAGTAATGTAATCTGCTGCAATGCGTACACTTTCGTCAATCGTTTTTTCCTGATTTTGTCGCCTTTCTGATGAGAAATCCACGTCAGGTAAGTACCTATACATTGCAAACAATATTGCCAGAATAATATAGTCGAGATATTGCTGATGTATCCGAGATATATGACCGGGCCACAAATATTGCCCATTTAGCAGCGACATAAAGATCGGCCTATATGGATTCCACGTCTCAGTACTTCTTTTAAAAAAATACTCTCACGCATTACGTAAATTCACATTTTTCCTAGCTACTGAGCTCGAAGATTCAGAGTTATTTGGAACTTTGTGCGGCTCATAGGCTGATTATAGGACAAAACAAATCGAAACAACTGAATGATTATTGGGCATCCGCAACCGTTAACTTGTCAACCACAAAGACTAGATGTAGGAGATTAAACTGCCTAAAAGATGGCAAGTGTTTGTATAAAGTCAATAATGTCGTTAAGGAGGGCGGGCTCGCGGAAATTTATATGCACGTGAGAGATGCAAACATAAGAGAGATGCCACGTGCGCAGAACCTGATATACATTTCTGACGCAATAACTATAGTAGATGCCCGCCTTCATTCTCGACACTTTTGGCTTCATCCCCACTTCCACAGAAACTATGTGAACGTTTTTAGATTTTCGGAATGATATATGCGTATGACAGGATAGCAATTGTAAGCTTATTTTAGCTGCTAATACTACATTGTGGAATGGTATGCTCATATTTTCTAGTAGTGATTTCCTTTGCTTGAAAGTTCCTATTTGAGGGCAATATTACTCTACCTTCAGGCGCTAGATTTTCTCCAATCTGTTTTGCAGAGGAAAAATGGAAAAATGACGTCATGCATCATTTAGATTATGTTCGAGATATAAAATCGACCTACATAAACTATATTTCTAACACAGGCGAATAAAATTCCATAATTTTTTGTTTTTGCTTGTATAAATGAAAAGTGAAATGAAAAACGAACAAATTGACTATGCATATATTTAGCAGAAATAGATTATGTTAAGTAGACTTGTCTATATAAAAGGCTCAAATTGAATCGAAACTTAGTTGGATTGCTTCACTTGCGTAAAGATTATTTCAGGATGAATTTTTGCTTGCACATTCGCCATATTTGTAAATATGAAAACCATGTTCCTGTTTAAACAGTAAATATATGGATATGATACCGAATTCACAACAATTACAAACCCTCACTTTCTGCAACCCCAACCTCAATTTTTACCCATTCACCAGAAAATAAGCTGGAGCCTCTACAATACCGAAAAACGTCATCTGAGCGATTTTTCTTACATCTATTGCTGATATTTTCAAGAACAACAAAACTTTTCCTTCCCTGGCGGAGTAGCAACTTTATTTCAAAATTTCACCAAAATCCAAGTTGTGCTTTTTGAGTTATAGAGAGGTCGAGGATTAGCTACTCCCATTCTTCAAATACCTTTTAGGTCTGATACATTCATAATATGCAAAAAGTGTATTCTTGCCGATGTCTAATCGCTCTCTCCATCTGAATGAAAATTCCTGCCCAAAACCTGAAACCCCCCACCTACCATTATTTACTCAAAAGAATTCCTCAAATGAGCAGAAGTCTCTAAATCGTCAAATAATATCGAAGCTTAAGCAATTTTTACTTCTAAAATTTACTACCCGTGGCCTAGCCGTCTCTGAATCGATATTAAAAAAGTATAAATGCTTTGTCGTTCTAGAGTCTAGACATAGTAGTAACCTCGTGTCAAAATTTCATTAAGTCCTAGGGGTACTTTAGAGGTTATCGAAGAAACATGGTTTTCGATTTTTTTGCAATTACAACGCCGGCTAATGTGGCAACCAAACAACATAGGAAGATGTTTAAGAACGTACCCTACCAGCTTCCTGTCTATACATATATTTTAGACTCGTGACATGGTTTCTCTTCAGGGATAGGAGGAGTTTTATTTAGGATAGCATGTTTACCTGTCGAAGTATATTTATTATTCGCAGATTTTGAAGAAGCTCAAAAAATCGTAAAAGAAAGTCTCTCTAGAGGTAAGTCCAGATCATGAAATTCGTCGCTCCAGAAAAGCGCCAGATGACCTGTACTCGTAAATGCCGAGATTAAAACTCATGGTTCAGCCTACGTGTCCAGGATAAGTGAAGGAAATCGGAAAGCTGCCCGATGAAGTTGGTAGAGAAACGTTAACTCCTGCTCTAGCTAAACTTCAGAGGCTTAACTTTTCGGGACTTAATGAAATGAAGCCAGCGGCTGCACTAGCGCAAAGTGGCAATAAACGTGAGCGAAAAGTAAATCCATAAACGCTACTCGAGTCTCCTGATTTGGAACATCTGCACGTTCATGCCTAAAATTGCTGCTCTGCCTTTTTGGTTTTATGAAAGCGCAACAGCGACATGGTTTGGAAAGGATAACCGAATTATCCTCGGAGTTATCCCTGAAAATAGTGGATTTAAAATCTAGAGCTGACTCAGTGTCTTCTATTCCTCACTATTTGTTGCAGTGATAGAGAGCATGAGGAATTTGTTAGATTTTTTTTTGTATGGTCTGCAGATTATTTACGTTAATATAACACCATAAACTTATACAAGTATTTAATCCATGGGAACGTCTGTATTTATTTTTGATTGAATATTGAAGCTGCAATGCTAATGAGGTTAATTTGTACACCCGCGACATATCGTTTGATTGTCTTTTTAGCTAATTTGTCGGATTTGGATATAAAAATATCCTAAAATATTAATTATAAAGAAGAAGCATGCCTGAAAACGGAAACCATATTGAAGTATACAGGAAGATGCACAAATCGTGACCAAAAATAAAACAACATACACGGGACCGCATTTTAAGGGGGATCTTCATCAAAAAGATACGGGACGGGGCTGAAGTTTAAAAATAAAAAACATTTTTTTTAATAACTTCAAAACCTTCAAGTGGAATGAACTAAAATTAAGTAAGTGAATTTACCGACGTATTGTTCACATTCAAAAGTCTTTACTGAAAATTAACGTGCACCAGTGGTGGAGATACAGGGGATTAGTGGCAATATTTTCCAAATAAAAATAGTACGCCACTGTTTTTTTTTCCGAATTTTACCTTCAATTTGTTACAAATAATTACTTTGTTGTTTTTTTCCTAGAGTGCATTGTTTTCTTAAAAATGAAAAAAACAAATTAGATAGTCAAAGCTTCATTTAAATCAGAGTTCCCCAAACTTTTTTGTGTCGTAGATCCCTTGCCATGTTTTTCCGTGTTGGGTAGACCCCCTACTTACCTGATATTGATTTCCTGTAAATTTCTAACTGTAGTGAAGTTTAGTGTTAAAAACTTAAAGTAAAAACACATGTTAATTTATACATTTATTAATTGAATTTAAATTAAAACTACTCAAAATAAAATTTTGTATCTGTTATGTAAAATATACGTAACATAAAATAAACAGGTGTCTGACCAATAAGTGCCCGCATTGGAAATAAGTGCCCGCATTGAAAAAAAAAATAAGAGGGATAAAATAAAAAAAAAGTGAAAAATAATAAAAAAAGTTAAAATAGTACAATAAGGTTTATTAATTATAACATAAACGTATGTTCTACAATAATTTCACTGTTAGTTTGATTAAATTCCGCTTCTTATACGTTTAAGTTATTTAAAAATGGGCAAAAAATTAACGAATTTTAGTGTGTACCTATCCTTGAATTTTCAGAATAATTTAAAAAAAATATGTTCTATATAGGGGGGTTCTTTAAAAAAATCATCGCGGGCACTTATTCCCAATGCGGGCATTTATTGGTCAGACACCAATAAACATAAAATAAACTATAAATAAAATAACATAAGCAATAAGTCAATATTTTTAGTGAGAAGGATGAACCTGATGCTTTAATAATAAATGATCAACATTTGGCGTCAATTTTGTAAGGGTTAATCTTAAATCTCCTCGGCTAATGATGTCCAGTTTGTTTCTTTTTTTCGTTAGGAGATTGGTAACAGCGTTGAAATTAAAAATTTCCTCGCTATATTCCATAATACGGGATAAGTAACGGGTATGTTGTTTTGCAGCCAGAATTGCTGATATCCGTTTTTAAACTGAACCTTAAGTTCTTCGTTTGTACTTAGTTCAGTCAGTTCCTCTTGTATTATGACATTCGTTTCTTCTATGTCACCATATGGATTAATTATCCACGGTGGTATTACCATAGTCAAAATATCCTCAAACCTAGATTCAAAATCTGAATAGAGGGCATTTAAATGTTGAACGTAAGTTGAAACGTCGTCTTCCTGGGAGCTTGTCTGTGACAAATTGGGGAACTGAGAAAATTCGCCCGTCCAATATTTTGCTTCATTAGTTTAACTCTGGCAAGAAACGCTGATAAGATGGACTTTGTTTTAATCAAATTTAAACAGTCGCCTTGTAATTACAAATTAACCATATTAAATTTTGTAAACAAATCTGTTAAATAGGCGATGTCTGTTTTCCTCTTCATTAAATTTCCTTTTAAAATTTTATCTTTAGTATCCAGAAATTCTAAAATAGTCTCAAAAAGTGCAAAAAATCTTGTCAAACATAAACCTTTCGACAGCCAGCGTACTTCAGTGTGAAGGAGTAATTGATGAAAGTGTTCGTCATTTTCTTCACACAACTGTGCAAATAACCGCGTATTCAGGAGATTGCACTGTAATTATATTACCGATTGCTAAAACTTTCACAAAGAAACTATTGAGGAGTGTACTCGCGTAATTTTGCATGATTGAATATTTAACTACTAATAACTAAAGTCATGATTTTCGTAATTTATCTATCTTTGCTAACTACGAGTACAAAACTAAAATTTAATAAAAAGTAATGTGGTACTTTTATAAATAATGTATATGTTTTGATATTATAAGATAGTATGATGTCATTTCATGGACCCCCAAACTTTTTTTCGCTGACGTAGACCCCTTGCAGGTTGTCATAGACCCCTAGTGGTCGATATAGACCACTTTGGGAATCAATGATTTAAATGAATGTTCAAAAATCTTTCGCGTTGACTTTTACAAAAAGAAATGGTAGTAGTGACGATAAAAACCGTATAACACAACTAACAATCTCCCAATAAACGTCTAGTTGATATCAAGGCGTTCTATTTGATTTTGAAAGTAATTGCATCTCGGCTCTTCATGAATAATCTAATTTGTTTTATTTTTACGAAAACAGTACACAAAATACAAGAGTAATTTTTTGTAGCAAATTGAAGGTGAAATTCGAAAAAAGCGCATTTAAAAAAAGTGGCGAACTATTTTTATTTAGAAAAATAATGCCACTAATCCCCTCTATCTCCGCCACTGGTGCACGATAATTTTAAGTAAAGACTTTGGATCTGTGGATAATACATAGGTGAATCCACATACCAAATTTTAGTTCATTCCAGTTGATGGCTTTGAGAATACTAAAAAATATTGTTTTTTATTTTTAAACATCATCATTAAAAAGATACAGGGGGGGGTAACTTTTTAATGGGCCCTCGAGAAAAAATGTTACATAGAAGACCCCCCTAATGCGATCCTATGTATGATGTTTCATTTTTGGTCACCACTTGTGAATCACCCTGTATAAACCTACTTTTATAGTATCATCATATCAAAATGCAATGTTGTATTTTCATATGGCGCTGACGGTACTGGTTACGGATGAAACATGAATATTCTTTAAATAACGTTATGGAGAGAAGTAATTAAATTCCCAGAAAGACAAATGGCATGAAATCAAATACTTTGTGCTAAAATGAGCATATGTTAGTGACGTAACGAATGTCAATTTTTTCAGGCATTCGCGAAAGAGAATGCGAATATTCAGTTTTTCTCTTTTATACACCACGTCGACATAGGCTCGAAGGAGAGAACCCTTCGAAGCGTTTATTTTTGAAGTTTGGTCCCCTGCTCCAGTTTGATTATCAATTCGTTATTGAAAAATATATAGGAACAAAAGAAAATATCTTTTTAGTTTGTTTGTCTGACAAGAGTATAAGATGTATCCCAATAAGTTGGCACAAAGTGGCATCTGTTCCATCAAGATTCTAGATGAGACCAAGCCTACACCATGCTGATGAGCTGTCAGATAGCACAAAACACCTGACCATGTTTGGTCGTCTGTGGTGAGACGAACGGAATTCTAGATAGTAGAACGGAGTATTCTCATTCTAAACACAGTCGCATTTTTGATTACATCGAAAACATGATGCACCTCCTTTGTTGATCGAACATTTGAAGTTTTCATTGAAAATATATCATTTAAGTCCACCCCTTCAAAAAAATAGCCAGTGCGACTTTTTATTCCAGATGCAGATAGAACGTAACCGTACAATCTATGTCAAACTGTCAACATCATAGAAAAACGACAGCCTAACTTCCATGACAGAAGTAATTTATTGAGTCACAAATTTAGCGTAAAAATGTACGATTTTGTTTTCAGAATCCTCTAGATTAACAAAATTTTCAATCTCTATATTTTCTTTCAAACGTTTACAAAAAAATTATCTCGCCTACTTTGAAATGCTAAGTTTCCCGAAAATGGTACATCGGTATCTGTAGCCAGTCCAACAACTCACTTTCAAAATTTCCAAAATTTTATTTTCTTACTATTTCCAACATTTCCAACATTTTCATAATATTCAAAACTTTTAGGATGTTCTCAATTCAAATTCTCAATTTTGAAAAATTCTCTTTTCAAAATTATAAAATATAGCAGTCTTCAATACTTCCAAAATTACACAGATAAGAAGTGCAAACATTAAATCACTTGAGCGTCTCTCATGGGTGCAATAGTTTGTTTAAAATCTGAGGGTCACTGAGGCATAGAATGTGAACTACAAGTAAACCCGAGCGAAAAACCCTTAATTGAATCACATGTTCCCACGAAATCTCTTCATACAACCCAAGAGCTAATCCCGGTTAGGAAGTCGGATTGTGTCATTAGCAGAGCTGAACTTCCTAGTGAAATTCTCGTATTTCTCATTAAACTATCTAGCCAGTGAGTGCATGCATATTTCATCTGGTTATCCATTAATCCTGGACTCCGCTGCATTAGAATATGTGAATTATGCATCTTCAAAAACTAGTCACTTCACACATTAAATAATCAAATTAGGATATTGCAACATAAGGACGTCTTTTACTGACCGCACAGCTACGAGTATTGTGGTACAAAAAGTACTTATCTAAACATGCTAATTCTTTGATATCTCGCACCTTAGACACTATTGAATCGATTTTGGTAGTCTTTTGCACGATAACCTAAGAGCCACAAAAACTAGATGGATGGTTAAAAATCCAGGGTCGAACTCGATTCTTTGTTTTTTATCAAAATCAAATCTGTTAGTCTGAATATGAATAAAAAACGGCAATGAATGGTGCTAATTAATTAACGAAATTTACTGTGACTCTTCTATTTTTTTTTCAGCTAAACACTTATTTTTTCGAATATCTTATTTTTAGCAATTTATGTGAAGAAAAGCTTAAAATTTCAATTCAGTTACATCAACACTTAAGAAAAACTGAACCTAAAACTCGGCTCATACTACCTACCAGTCCACTATAAACATTTAAGTACAGAACACCCTGAGCTGAGCATTTGTACGACAGCAAATATGAAAGTTAAGCTTAGGCTTTACTGAGCCAATGCTAAGTAAAGCTTAGGTTGAACTAGTCATTGTACATAGTAGTCGGCTATAAGTAAGTACACTGCAGTGTTTTTCTTCGTTTAATTTTTAACGACAATATAGAGCATAGAGACGCCTATGTCCATGACAGTATCGAACCAACTAGGTCACGTTTACATTTATAAATAAAATATCTGGTATAAAAGGGAATCAAAAGCCTCAATTATGGTTAGTGCTATTTTATCTGGCTGAATATAGCACACTAAAATGATTGGAATAATTTGATTTACACTTCCATTTTTTGTGATAACCTCAGGGTTTCATTAATCAATAATCATAAAATTGAGTGATAGTTATCGGTAAATTTGAGGACGATGATTACAATAAAGATGAGGAGCTAATCTTTAATTGATGTATCAGCAAGAAAAATATGTGTAATTTCTGCTTACATTTGTTTTTTAAATGAAATGGTCAAAACAATCTTTCATGTTTGCACGACAGAATTGATATCCACCCGCAAATAAATGGAATTCAAAACGAATTAATTACTGCATACTCATTGCCATCGGTCTGTCTGTTGGCCCTAAACATTGAAAAAATGTCCAGTCTGAGAGCACGTTAGAAAATATTTCACTTTGTTCAACCCTTTTAACGATACTTATTCTTGTTAATATAGACTGTACAGGTTCTCTGTACTCCAATTGTCTGTATTCGACGACATCGACATCAATCGTATCTTTCTCTTTGTCTTTGGAGAAAAATGAAGCTAAATTGAATTTCTGGCTCGAGAAACTCCCCCTTTTATCTTTAACCTGAATTCGCCAGTACAATGAATGCTATAAAGTTTTCTCCTGACATATCAATTGGATCTTGATGCTACAGATAACTTTATCCTTAAATAAGGACCTCCGACCGACGGGATCTTGATATCTTATGAACGTCCGTTTAAATGTTCCACATATCTTGTAGAAAATGAGGCCGTACGCGTATACCTATGAAAATAACGATGATGATCGGCTCAAGAAATAAATTGTCCATTCTTGCAATTTTCTATATATCACTAAGATGTGATTGGAAAAGCTTCAATGATAATAATAGAGCAGATAATGCATCTAAAAATAAACATGAGAAGTTCACTCGGAGATAGGTCCCAAAATACCCCCTTATCACGATAGATAGTGAAGGTGTATTACGCAATCAAGAAAAGAGATACATTTTCGAACGTAATACTAACAGTCGACTCAAAACTTTGTAAATATAGTATGCACAGTATATTTGAGATATACAAATATATTCTTATTTGAAACATGTACTGCTCCTCTAAATAGGACTTGATATTGAACGAATTATCTCTCTTTTTTATACCTCAGCCACTACGCAGTGCCAGTATCTAAATATTCGTGGATACCGGCGGACTACAGGTATATGTCGACACAGGGTAGGGGGGGTTGCCCTGACTCTCGCGGGGAAACACGTGTGAATGTGACACATACACATTATGGCCCCTCTTGAGATCCTTCTGGTGATATCTCCACGCTCGATGGTCTAAGACCGTCTACCACCACGATCTCAATATCCATAGCTAACAGAAAAATTCTCTTGGGACGGGATTTGAACTCGTTCACAAACACTTTGTTTTCTTTGTGCAATATACGAGCGAAACAGCTGCAAAGACAAGCCATGTACTTTATACCTGTGCAGTTTGAAAAGTACTAGATAACGAGGACAACGCAACGTAAGTAGCGTGCGGAGTATGTGGCGCTATTGTTTTGCTACGAATTTTTAACTTTCCCTCCTTATACTTTAAGAACCATCAAGATGTCGAAAACACGTAACAAATCTTTTTTGTGGCAAATTTTATTCTCTGCAAAGAAGATAGTAGTGTTTTGTACCCCTATATTCTTAGTCTAGCCATTGAAAGCAAAATTATCCTTACATATATTTTTACCCTTTTAATCTCTCGAAAGCTGTTTTTATAAAAGCAAAATAATAAAGAGTTTAATTCTCTACAAAATTGTGTCTATCGCTTTTTTAAAAGGAGTCGATGTTCTTTGAGATTTACAATCAAACGCGCTTATATAATGGCGGCAAATGCTTCAGCACTAACATGACCCGAATTTGAACTTATCAATAGGAAGCAATAATTAACGATATTATGAAAAAAATGCTACTTTTGAAATTGTTGGAAAATCTTCCTATTTCCCGGGCTGTTGAAAAAAATGGTTAAAAAATTGGAGCCCAAATTCCGAGGTGTTTTTATTAAAGGTAATCGCTTACAACTCAGTGCTTTTCTGGACAAATGAAACCACATATGTTTGAATTACTTTTTACTAGCGTTTCGGTCACGGTGATGGCCTTTTTCAGAGTACAAACTAATTTGTATCGTAATGGCAGAAACGCCAGTAAAAAGTAACTCACACATATGTGGTTTTATTCATGGAGTTCGATCAGCATGAAAACATTTCCGTTAAATACCTTCTTTTTTCCCAAATCAGTCCTATCAGTGATCATATCTTGACAAGATGATGTTTGGATGAACTATTTTTTACATTGGGACGTACTTCCTCCTCTAGAAATATTGTCACCCAACATGCCCGCTGGTTATTTTCTCAAAACTTTATATTTTATTGTATGTAGATCTCACCCTCGTACACATTTCCGTGAAGAAAACTTTACACGTAGTTCGAGAAACTTTATTATTAGATTGAATTCAACCATAAAATTGTAAGTCTCCGAAGCGCTCTTAGATGCTAGTTTATGCTGGTATTCATAGTAACAAGCAAGTTCTTTCATAGAAATCCATTTATTTCATAGCTGTGGAACTTATCGGGTATATTCTGATATTAAAATTTTTGCATACGAAACCCTCCTGTGTCCAGTATTTGAGGAAACATAGTCAAATCCTCAGCAGTTAGGTAACATTAGGTCCCTTGCATTTGTTTTGCAGAAACCTAGACTTGCTATACCATCAACAAAACTAAGCTATGGTAAAGGATGGCGATACCACCAAGCGGTATCCCCTTTTATTAACCATAAAACCTCAACGCTGTCTCGGAATGGATATGCATTAATAAGTTACCTGGGCAGTCACAGAACTGCTTAGCTGTCCCGTCTTCCTGTTCACATCTCACACCTACTACAATTACTCTAGTATACTTCCTAAACTCAAGCTTAAGTCGCAAAGACTCACAGCATTCTGTCTACAGATGTAATAAGGAATTCTATGTACTGTGGCAGCAAAATGGAAGAACTTTGTGGATGTGCTGTGGCGACGCTATCTGATGGCAGAAATAAGAACCATCACGTTGGGTCAGCAGAAATCGTCACGCTGTCGCCAGCGCCATCTCCTAATAGCAGGAACAAATATTTGTAGTGTCATATATTCGCGACCACTATATCTACAACTAAGTAACCTTGGACGAATTTTCTAAAGGAGGTCATACACTGGTGTATCGGAATAAGGTGGTTCAGTCCGTCGGGAGGAGCAGTCGAGGCAAGTCTGAAGTGCATTCCACTCAGTTTGTTTTAAATTAGTGATATGATTTTATAAATTATTGTGATAAGGAGTAATGAATTAGCCTAAACTGGATATTATATGAATATACACATAGAACGCCATTTCTCGTTTGCTTCGCGAATACTTTGTATCCTGATTGCGTAAAGTGTCATGCGTCATGGCGATACGATATCCATCTGTACATAGTACACACATCTAGCAGCCAGAAGGGCTCTTTCTGCTTTTTCAATATATCGGTTGATAATGAAATCAGCTTGGCGGTAGCGATCGCCAAATTTCTCACCTATTTTATTCTTTAAGCATCAAAAACAGCAAATTTCTTCACTATGCATGATACATATATATATACTGCAATTTTGCCTATTGACGATGTGTCTAATTAACAACGATTTGGACTTACCCTTCAATTCATTTTTCCTTTACCAATTCTAACCATTACCAAAAATTTAGGGTTATGGTTGGACGAAGAATTAAAAAAATTTAATTCCGAATTTAAGAATATGTTCAAAGTCCTACAGTATTCTCAAGAAAATATATCCTCAAAGAGATATATCGAACGGTAAACTGAAAATGCTAGTGTGCTTTATCTTTATCTTTATTAACCACTTAGATACAGAATAGTACATGTGGTGAATATATATATATGTATATATATTATATGTATATATATATATGCTACATAATATAAATAAAATGTATAAAACTATAAGTAAAAAAAATATAAATATAACAATACATATAAATGTTCAATTCCATCTTTAAGTACTCAAGGTTGTACATTCCATATATTCACTTACTATATGTTATAAATTGCATTTGATGCTAATAATCTTTTAACTTGGTTTTTAAATCGAAAATAATTACTATTTCAGGTGGTAATTTATTGTATAATTCGATGCAGTTATATTATAGTAGGGTGATTTATTGAAATGTGTCATGGTGTGTGTATGGATGATCTTTAAATTTTGATTTCTAGTATTATAATTATGATGAGCATTAATATTTGGGAACAACTTATTAAACTTCTTAACGTAAGTTACACTTCTCAAAATATAAATACAGTGTAATGTAAGAATTTCTCTTGATTTGAAAATTTCTCTGCAGGCTTCATCCGAAAATTAATCTGATGATACTTTTTTAGGGAAACAAATATTCTATTAATTTGGGAAGATTTCCCCCATATTATAATGTTATAAGACATATGGCTATAGGCCAGCCCATAATATACATTAATGGCAGCTTTTTCTTTAGGACATCTTTAAGTGAGAATATAGTTTGCAATCAAAACATGTACCAAGTAATTTACAAGAATCCGATAAAATAAGACCATACAGAGTCAAGTCAAAATCAACCGTACATTGGATGTTAAAATTGATACCAACAGACTTATTACAATTTAAGATTAACCGATTTCTTTGACACCTAGCAGAGAATTATATTCATCGGATACACTTTTAATTTTAATTTGAAAAACTGCGCAAGTCTGTATGGTCCAGCTATAATAAAAAGTGATAAAGACACGTTACAATGGCTTGTTTAGGATGTTTCTCTAGGTATGCCTTGTGGACAGAAAGAATTATTGTAAAAACTTGAATATTAACCAGAATATCTTTCAAATACACTCAACAAATTCGAAAGCATCAATAAGTTGGCTACCAAAAATTAATTGACAATTATTAGTTACATCTAAACACTAGATGTCTCTCTATAAAAAGAGTTTCTATTATACTGCTGCCAATTTATTCAATAATATTCCATTTGAATATTTAAATTACACTATGAATGATTTTAAAAAGAAGCTGAAGCCGTGGATACTCACAGGACCTGATTAATCTCTGTCCCCCAATCTACTTGAATAGTTTTGACATAAATTGGTCACATATCAGATCTCTACCTACTTGTACTAAAAACATATGAATTTAGCAATAGATCGCCGATTAAATTATTATTTTTGAGCCGTTAGGAAACCTTAATTTCATATTAATTAAATATATTAGAATGTACGGTTGAGTTGAAAAGTACCATCATTTACGACTATTGTTGGTGACTTCGAAGTTGAGTCATTTATTTTAACAGTGAGTAGATCTGATCAAAAGAAATGTTTTTTTCCTTTAAAATTTTTCTGGCAAAATTAAATTAACAAAGTTATAGCCCTTTAGAAGTTTGAGTACTGCCCTGTCTCAATAATAATATTATGTGCTCGTGTTTGGCAACAACGAATATAGTCCGCCTTATCGGATCATCGCATCGGAAACAAAAAAGCGAAAGAATTTGAAACGTTTATCACGATGTCAGTCAATGTGTCAGTCGGTAACGCGTGAGTGAATAGTGGTGTTCGTTGCATGGCTCAAACGAAATAAAAAAATGGCATATGTTTAAGAAAATGCTGAACTTGTGGACATGATTCTTATTTACGGGGGGGGAGTCTTTACAAAATGCTGCCGCGGCATCACGGATTTATGCGACTCGGTTTCCCAATCGAGTGCAACCAACCCCTCGTGCCTTTGTTAATGTAGTACAAAGGACTCGTGAATCAGGTGACTTAAGACCTCACAGGGGAGAGCTTGCCGGTGCTCCAAGACCGCACGATCAAATACAGTTCCGGACTGAAATACTTGTCGGGAGGATACATTATAAAACAAGGTAACATTTTTTTTTAATTTTTTTTTTATTTTTACACACATATTTTGGTTTATCTTCCTTCTACAATCATTATCTGAAAATTAATGACTCAACTTCAAAGTCTAATGTAAAAGAATCGAAAAAAATGATATTATTATTATTTAGTGCATACGTGTTTTCGTTAAACCCTTTTAACATAGATGCTATAGCTATAGATAGGCAGAATACAAAGGGGCTAATAAGCCACCATTCTGATTTAAGCAGCCCTTCTTGACAGTCCATCCGTTATGATATTGCCCCTAGATCATGGCGCGCTTGAAACGACGCAATACTCATATTGTTGCTGGTGCAGCCATCCTCAAGTGCCTCAAACCCTCTAGAAAATATGTAGCGCTCATGGCTACTATGACATAATCACGTAACATATGTATCGGCAATAATAATAATTAGTCCATGATCCGACAGAATGGCTCTAAACAGAAATTATTCCAATTATAAACATATCCCATTAACCACTCACTGCTATGCGGCAGGCATGAGCTACGTTTTTGTCGATATGAGGAATCGAGATCACGTAACGCGCATCCGTCTTATTCTGCAGAGTGTTGCGGTAACCAGCAGCTTACTTTCACCAAAAAGCTGACAGAAAGTACAATTTCTATGACATTCATACGATATCCAGTACAGAAGGGTTTTTTGGGTCGTTGATTTCAAGTCCGGAGTTGGTTTGTCTTTGTGGGCACACTTGAAGGTCATGTCAAGGACACTTTCAAGCCAATCCGAGCAGTTCATCTCAACCATATTTTGTTTAGGCTATTCTGTATGAAAAACAGTGATAATTGGTAAACAGCTGTACTAAGCCATATACCAAGGGTGGTTACGAGGGATGTATTTTAAGTTTTGCATATAGAAACATAGTAGGCCGCGCCGATCAAACGATTCAACCGTGGACGGGTGAGTCTTACCGACGATCCCAGGGTGGGTGCACCAAAAACAGCAGTCACCCAGGAAAACGTCGATGCTGTGCGCAAACTCATCATTGAAGATAGACATTTTGGTTCTGCCAGCAAACGAGTGGAATTAGTTCTTCGAAAATTGGTTCGAGCGCATGCAGATGTGTATTAATCTTCGTGGAGAATACTTCAGAAAACAATAAAGTCATTTAAAACTACCTACCGTGTTGTTTTATTTCCATATGCAAAACTTAAAAGACATCCCTCGTACAGAGACATCTGAACAGAACGATGCGATCCAAGCATTTGGCCGTAATTATACCATGCACCTCTACAGAAGATGTTAAAGTGGGGACAAAGGCAGAATTGGCTTTTGGTATATCACTCTGTGAAGAATGTCGACTGGGATGCCCCCAGCAAAATATCATAAGTCTAATTGAGATCCGTGATTAGTGCGTTGTCAAGTGGTAAACATGATTTTTGGCATATGAAAAATTCAACAATATTTTATTCTTCAAAAGTAGGCATTCTTTCAAAAAAATAAGATTTATAGAAGGTGCTAGTAATCGCATAAGCTGTCTACATAAAATACTGAGTTAATGCTTGTCTGATTTAAGATCACTGAAGACGTCAGTTTTGCGTTCCAAAAATTATTAATAAACTTGTAAGAAGTACGAAGAGAGAGAGACGTACGGAGCTCAAGGCGTTGTATGACTTTGCAGATCTCAAAGAGAAGAGTAAGCATGTAGTTTTTGGAACGAACTTTGTTTATTCCTACAGTTCAATACAAGCAGATTTCTAGTTTACTTAGAAAATATTGTAGTTCATACACGACAAGAGGATAATAGCCTGGTGATTGTAGATGTATGAGTGTTGTTCTGGCGAACCCTTGCTGTTGGTTAGATCTTCACAATAAGAGATTGATATTGTACTGTAATACCAGCTATAAACAGTCAACAAATATTCAGGAAAATCATCAGCCGTACTGGCAATAATTGTCTGTGTTCAGCATGCGCATGAGTTATCCACTATCTCGTGTAATTGGTATACTGGCTGTTTATTCAATGTCCAATAATTCATCTGACGTTGAATCGATAAATCACAACCCGCAGAGGAAATTTTCTCTGGAACAACACAGCCAGAGCTCGAAACAGTTTGCGTTCCGTTAAATCCAGAATGGAAACGCCGGAATGGAGAACATATCGAGAAATTCGGTTACGCTGCTGTAAATATTCATGAGGTCGGAGTATATACAATAATTCGCAGCCGTTCAAATATAACACACGCACAGCCATGACATGCCGTCTGGTCAAGCAGCATGGATAAGCTAGGCCAGAGGCGGTCGAACTGCGTTCTATTTCAAAACTACATGAAACACTGTGTGTACAGACTACAGAGAGGGGAGTATGAAAATAATTAGATAACCGGAAATTTGTCAGTGATCAATCCATCTCAAACAATGGCGTCGAGTTGGCTGACTTTACACGTCGCACGCAGCTCTGCAGGATGAAGAATTAAGGATCATCCTCGGCACAACCTAGCTCCTTTGAGAACAAACTTTACTACAAAAATGTATAGCAAAAGAATTTAAATTCTTTCAATGCCTTCGTTCAGATTCGCTAACTTTAGAACATAACTTGATTGAGTATGTTCACTTAAATATGATGCGTCGTAAACCCCTATATCTCAAAATAAAAAAAATATCGACGGTTTTCAAGTTCCACACTCAATCACACCATTACGCATAACGCTAAAGTGATACCTATTCCTAACATCTTTATCATATACAATTATAAACATTTTATTGCTCCCCGCATCCCCAACATCGGCAGTCCATCGGCACACAGCGCTAAATCAGCCTACGGCTACGTCGAAGAATCGGTCGTTCATTATTTCAACTATCAAATTATTCGTCTGATTTGTCATTTGTATTTTCAGTATTACAGGGATCAGAAACTTTTAATAGTAGTACGTCTTGCACTGATAGCAAAGATGCAACATTTACAGCCCAACTAGCAAAGTAGTGCTATAAGCTTTTGGTAAAAGAACCGTTCAGCCATAAAAGCTCTCTATTGTTGTTGCCTGACCACCAAAATGGTGGCTTAATGTTGTGTGGAATGCAAATTTGCTTTCTGCAACATATTTGCTCTAAAATGAGGTGTTTAAAATATTCTTATAGCATAGTTACACAACACCTTATAGGACAAATTTTTAGCGGTTGCATTGACGTTTATACAACTATTTTATACGGCATATTTGCAGGTTAGTCAAAATGGTTGTGTTGTGGCATCCATGGTAACGTTTATAAATCAAACCCGAGCCTTGTTGTTTTGCTGTGCAAATTTACTACTTTAGCCAACAAATTGCTCCCAACGGAAGCACTTATACAACTGCTGTTTAGTAACTGTTACAGGCTGTACATATGCTAAATATGTTGGTAAACAACTTCACCATAACCTAACTTTCTGCTGTCATATTTTTGTTAAAATGCCATAACCAGTGTTTTAAGACAAACAACGTATGCATATTGGTTAAAAAGGTTTTATCAACTGTCCAAACAGAAGATATTGCTGGTACAAATTCTAGGTAAATCATTCGATTCTGTCGGTATTTAATTTCTGACATTTGCCAAATTGTTGTATAACACCTGCAGGCAACACCAAAATATTCTAATAACCTAAAGACAACATGGACGATGCCATGATTATACACAACCACCCGCCATATTGGGCAAACATTTATTCCTCTATTTGATATTAAATAATTATGTTAATTTCGAACTGAAACATAATTATTTAATATTAAATACGGACGGATACATGTTTGCCCAATATGGCGGGTGGTTGTGTACAATCATGGCATCGTCCATGTTGTGTCTAGGTTATTAGAATATTTTGGTGTTTCCTGCAGGTGTTATACAACAATTTGACAAATGTCTGAAATGACATACCGACAGAGTCGAATGATTTACCCAGAATTTGTACCAGATCTATATATTCTATTTGAACAGTTGATAAAACCTTTTGAACCGATATGCTTGCGTTGTTTGTCTTAAAACATTGGTTATGGCATTTTAACAAAAATATGACAGCAGAAAGTTAGGTTATGGTGAAGTTGTTTACCAGCATATTTAGCATATGTAACAGTTGTATATGTGCTTCCGTTGGCTAATGTAGTAAATTGCACAGCAAAGCAACAAGGCTCGGGTTTGTTTTATAAACGTTAGCATGGATGTCACAACACAACCATTTTGACTATCGTGCAAATATGCCGTATAAAATAGTTGTATAAACGTTTATGCAACAGTTAAAAATTTGCCCTATAAGGTGTTATATATCTATGCTATAAGAATATTTTAAACACCTCATTTTAGAGCAAATATGTTGCAGAAAGCAAATTTGCATTACACACAACATTAAGCTAGCATTTTGGTGTTCAGGCAACAACAATAGAGAGCTTTTATGGATGAACGGTTCTTTTACCAAAAGCTTATACCACTACTTTGCTAGTTGGGTATTCCTTGAGGTGCCCAGATGAAGACTGTTGGTGGTGAGCAGGCATTGGGTTAGGGGAGAGAAAATGGTATATATTGCTGTATCTTGGTGCGAAAATTACCTTGCTGAGTCGAGAGATGTGAATTATGTTATCTATTGACCTAATGACATATCTCGGTATTCCGGTTCTGCCTTCATGGCAGCTACATTATAAGAAGCTACCTTGATTGAACAACCTCTACCAATACCTTTCTTAAATAATTGTGATCAAGTCCTGAATGCGTGAAAAAATACTATTTGTGTTATCGTCAACATCGAATTAATACTATGCGCAATTTCGCTTCTACTGATCGCAAAATCCGGACCTGCGAATCCATATTCTTTTTCTTTGAGCAGGCCGGCGACCAGATGTGTGCGACTCCAGCAATATATCATTGGAAAGTGACACAAAAGTTGGACTGAGATCTGAAGATGTGCGTCAATTGGAGAAACGAACCTACTTTTAATAATCGGGCAAGCTTGAAATAGATACCCGGAGATGTGATTAAGAGATCTCGTTAAAATACGATAGCGGTAACTTGGTTGCAAGCTGCTAACTGATGGTGCATTGAAAATGCTGATCATATTATCTGTCACAAATGCGATAAATAACTATATTACCGTACTTGGGTAGAAGATAAAGTCTGAGAGAATTGAGTTTAACGTTCTTGATTTTTTCTAATTAAATAAATAATATTGTTATGACATAAGGCTGAATGTAACGAGTGTTTTTTTTTTCGACGTATAGAACCTTAAATTGGCATTACTTTTGAAGATGGCGACCGATTTGACAGCTGTCAAGTGATCTATTCTCAGTTTGGTTTGGCAATTCATTATGAATAGACTCACGCCTGAACAACGCTTGCAAATTGTGCAGTTTTATTTCGAAAATAATGGTTCTGTGCGGAATACGTGTCGCGCACTACGTCCATTTTATCGTCGACAAAATCGTCCATCAGAGCAGTTCATTCGATTAACCATGGAACGTTTTCGCACCACATTTACTCTAATTGATAACTCGTATTCCCAGAGATGCCGTACGGTGCGTACAGAAGAAGCTATTGCTACAGTAGAGCGTAGCATCGAGGAAGACCCGAATGAGTCCATCCGCGATCGAGCACAGGAATTGGATCTGTATCCATCCACTTTATGGAAGATTTTGCGGAAGGATCTTGGTTTGCGTGCTTACAAAATCCAACTCGTGCAAGAATTCAAGCCAAACGATCATCAAGCAAGGCGTAGATTCGTTGAACGGGCCCAAAACGAGATTGCCGTTGTTCCCCATTTTCATAAGCGAGTTTTGTTTAACGATGAAGCGCACTTCTGGTTGAATGGTTACGTCAACAAACAAAACTGCCGCATTTGGAGTGAAGGTAATCCTCAAGTCTATGTCAAAACACCGTTACATCCAGAAAAACTGACTGTTTGGTGCGCTTTATAGGCTGGTGGAATCATTGGTCCGTACTTCTTCAAAAACGATGATGGCCAGAACGTTACAGTCAAGGGTGATCAAAGTGAAAAAATAAATATTTTTGTAATTACAATCATACATGAATTAAATGTATTTTAATCAAAATTTAATAAATATAGTTGATTAATTTTACCTAAGTATGGCAGTAGATTCCAATGATCAATGTTCAAGCAACTTGGTTTCTGAACCTGTACCGGACAAGGACGTGCGTGACTGTTTATAATGATTATAAACACTTTATTACCAGACTTGGACAGATAGTTAATTTCCAAAATACCGATATTTTGCCTTCAAGCAATTTTGAATATTTTTGTCTAGGTGAACGATCGCAATTTTTTTGTTCCATAAAAATGTCTTATCGTCTCACTACTTCATTCTTGACATCTCTCTTGGAGCTTCGATTATTCCGCTTTAAATATTTTCTTCAAAATTTCAAAACCATGAATCGTCAAGACTCCCCCCACTCTGGATTGTGTATCCATATAACTTCGTCATTCTTCTCGAGAACGAGTAGTATGGGGAGGAGAAGCCCGGTAGGCTACCTTTGACCCTCTTTTCCGGCCCCGTTATTCCGACACTGTACCTCATGCTTAAATAATTCTAACTGATTAATGTATTGACAAGCCCCAGAGACGGCATGTACCTAATTGATCTTGCACCTATCTGCTGGGTTCATATTTATATATGGCTCAAAATATAGGTTCGGTTAGGTTTCTTGTGAGTGCATCCATAATAATCCTCCACTGCGACTCTTTGGTCTATTGTGGCTTGGCTCAAAATGTAACTTCCGAGCGATTCAAGCCCGCGAGCCTTTGAGCCTATGTGCTAGCGACTCGACGTGCTAACAAACCTGGCTACTCAACCCCCATCCAAAGCTTAAAACTATCGTCAATGAGCAATGTCACTTTTCGCAAGCTTTGACTGCATTCCTTGAAGTCTGCAGTGAAAGTGAGCTATCATCGGGAATGTTTTTCCTACCTCTTACCCTCTGCTGGAAGCCCGTTCGGTCAATAAAAGATCAAAAATCGTATTTTGCCTGTTGGCCTTCTTCTTTTCAGTCCATCCAAAAACAAGCACCCGACTTCAGAAGGGCCACCATTTTACAATCAACGGTCGCTATTAGCCTTTCTACTTCAAAGGACGCCTTTCTGTCCATGACCTTCATTTATTTTTTTTTTTGGTGGGTAAAAAAGGCATTCTTCGAAGTAGGAAGGCAAATAGGAGCGACTGAAAATACGACGTCGACTTCATTATTTACGACATCTCTACTGAACTGTGATCTCTCTAAGCACTCACTTCACCGTTTTTGTTCATGCTCACCACTTTGTCCGTACTCCTGTGTGTCCTGGTTTTGAAATCCGTGAAATTCTCAGCAAACAGAGCACTAAAGAGAAAACTTTCGGGTTATAAAGTTTTCCATATGACACAGCATAGAACTTGTATATATCCGACCAGTTATCCCATGTAAATATAGCTTGCCCTTAATAGTTTCTGTGAATTCAGAACAGCCAACCAGAGGTGTCGTCTCATTGATGAATCGATGTTGTATATTAGTTCTGGATTGAAAGGATAGCTGACAGAGATGAACAGATTTCCTGTAAATTTCAGAAGTCAATTGTGAAGCAATAATTTCCTACGATACGTTAAATTGTGGATTTGAAAAAAATGACTTTTCACATTAGAGATCTTATGGCAACAGCACACGGTTTCGTCAGCCAACGCTTGTGTTTTTTTACTCTATGTTTCAGATGTCTTAAAACAGGTGTACTTTGGTATAGAAGGTTATACCTACATGACGTGTGTCTATCTACCTTTCCTCAAGTTTTGAATTTCTTTCGTATTTCCTAACGCAACAATGAAAATACAGTACTTCCAGAATAAGATTTATTAATTTTGATAACCATTTGTCTTGTACCATAACGTAAATTTCTTTTAATACCTCACGTAATCCTATGAGGTATGCAACCCATGTAACGAGAAGAGTTTAAATCAATCGTACGTCAAAAATGACAATCTCACACGTCACTGTAGGCCTGCTTAGCACGTGGTGAAGATGTAGAGGTTCTACAAAAGATAAAATTTTTCTAAATCCGTCAGTAGCTTTCTGAAAAACATAACGATTTTTTTCATATTATGCTGTTTTTTTTTTGACATTATGTAGGTTACTCTACAAGATGTTAACATAGCACTTAGTTATACGTGTTGCCTAAACGTCATGAGGCTTGTTATCAACCTTTGGCTCTGATGTGATGTGAAATCTGCTTCTGAGATGGCATTACTGGAGGTCTAAGCTGTAAGTTGTATGTGTTGATGATAATTACATTGGGTTCTTGCCTCAAATACAGTTAATTGAGATTCAAAGCTAGAAATTAGTTGCGCATCCACTTTTTCTTATCCATTCTGGAAATTACACATAGAAATTTGCTGAATGAGAGAGATAAGAAATAATTATATTCACTTTACACTGTCGAATTACAAGTCATATACATGCTAAGGCCGTTTGCACACACACCGACAAAATCGGTGCCGGTAACGATGCCGACATCGAATGCAATGTAATAAAATGAATATTTTCACACGTAGCCCGGCCCGGTTTATTTGACGGTCCGGTCACCGATTCCGATTCATGCAGTCGGTGGTGAACTCGACAATCGGACCACGCACCGGCTTCCGATTTGCCGATTCCACTGTTCTACAATCTATACTTGTCCACACAGGCTCACGCGTTCCGGTGCCGGGGATATTTATGCATCTAAGTTCTTAGTATATCGCTAACCTCGTAGGAAGTGCATACATAGGGTCGTTTGCTGTTGGATATTCATTGTACCTTTCAACTTTTTTGTACTGACAATGAGTAGAATTTTCAAGTATGATGTTGTGACTTTAATCGAAGCAATAGAAAATAAACCTTGTTTGTGGGATAAAACTGCAGATTGCTTCAAGGATAAGATTGAAAAAGAAAAAGCGTGGAAGGACGTGTGTGCGTTTTTTGAAGAAGATTTCCTAGAAAAGGACAAAAAGGAACAACACAAAATAGGTAAGTCAATATACATATATATTGAGCAATAGCAATACACAATTAATATAGTTATTATATTTTGTCCATTTGCCACGGCAACATCCCTTCAGTAGTTACAAAATAATCTGCCAGACAATCTCTCAAATAATTTGCATTTTTTGTTGGCCTAGTACAAGGAGCTATTTGCACATTTGGTAGCTTTTGCTGGCTTACATACATTTCTAAATTGTCGGCATCCCTTATTCGCACCACATTATGTAAAACTACACATGCTTTAACAATGTCTTTAGATAATTGTTTTGATACGTTTAATGCTCTGTGTAGAATTCTCCACTTATTGGAAAGTATACCGAAAGCACATTCAACGTACCTTCTTGCCCGAGTTAATCGGTAATTGAATATTCTTTTTTTCTCAATAAGATTATGTCCAGCGTAAGGTCGCATTAGGTTTTCTGATAGCCCAAATGCTTCGTCCCCTACAAACACATAAGGAAAAGTATCTTTTCCAGTTGCTTCTAATGGACAGGATGGTGGGATATGTAACTTGTTTTCCATCATTAATTTAAAAAATACTGTTTGTTGAAATACAGATGAGTCGCAGTCTTTACCATAAGCTCCTATATCTACATATATGAATTTATAATCAGAATCAACCACGGCCATAAGAATAATGGAAAAATAAACCTTGTAGTTAAGGTTCATTGAACCACTATGGGGAAATCTGTTAACTCGTATGTGTTTTCCGTCGATAGCGCCTAAGCAATTGGGGAACTGTGCGGATTTTTTGAAGTTATCTGCTATACGTTGCCATGTTTCCTCCGTAGGCTGCGGGAGAAATTCGTCTTTTAATAAGTTCCATAAAGAGTTGCATACCAAACGAACAGTTTTACTTATTGTGCTTATTCCGATTCTACATATATAGTAGTAGTGCATATCAGTAAATGTTGCTCCAGAAGCAAGGTACTTGAAATTTAAAAAGCACTTTTATCAATATATCGCGAACTAAAAAATAAATCTAAAAATTTTAGTTTTGCATAATTTTATTGTACGCTTCTATGATTTTTAATTTTACTTATAGGTGAAGCAATTCGTGGGAAATGGCAAAATATCCGTGACTCTTTTGTGAAGTCATTGAAGAAAAAATCTGGACAAGCCACTACAAAAAAATATATGTACCATGATAACCTAACATTCTTGCTGAAAGTGGTACAATCAGACGACACGCAGTCAAGTATTGATGACACCCAGGATAACGAGCATTCTCTGTTGAAAGAAACCCAAAACGAAGCCGAGAGGGAGTCTGAAGTACAAGTGCAACTCCAAAAAAATATCAACCCTATGCCTGCAGGAAACAGGAACACATCAAAAAAACCTCGCTTGCAAGAAGATGTAGATAAGAGAATTTTAACAGCCCTAGAAAAGCCACCTGACGAGGATGAGGCATTCTTTCTGTCAATTACTCCATCAGTACGAAAAATGTCAGAAGATGATAAGCTGTAATTCCGCATGAATGTACTTCAATTAATAAAAAATATTAACATGCGTAACAAAATGCAATCGCCAGCATTTGCCAGTCACACATCTACATCAACCTCTCGATCATCAACGCCATTTTCACACAATACATTTCTACTTTCCAATAACTCCAGTAATAGTCAACATGCTCATGATTTTCAACAGAGTCAACAGCAGTGTTTACCTGGTAATCTAGCCCAGCCTACCTATAATAATCCCAGTTCAACTTTATCTGAACCCACTATAACCTTTTTTCAAGACCTCTAACCTATAAACTTGTTAACAAATAAACATTAAAAACAATAAGATGTGTATTTATTTATATTTAGTCACCTTATTGTTACTGCGACCATTTCCTTTGGAGGGATACATGCTCTCATTGGAGTATTTTGATGTTTGATACTGTTTAATAATCGTTCCACTATGAAATCGAAAGTATCAATACTCATTCTGAAGTAATTGAAGAATTTCGAGTTGTCTTTCCTAAGTTTCTCAAAAAGCGTGTAGAAGCTACCTTCTAAGTATCTGACAGTCAGTATAGGATGCACCCAATGTTGTCTTACTTTTTTAGCTTGTCGATACTTCCTCCTGAGATACAATAACCCAAGGAGATAACGTTTATTAGAAGCAGAAACATACATCTTTCTTTTACCACTGCCAAACACCGAATAAAATTGACGGCACGGAAACGCCGGTATGTGTGAAATTAAATGTTTTCCGGCACAGGAAACGGTACCGGCACCGGCACCGATTTTGTCGGTGTGTGTGCAAACGGCCTAACAGTCATTATACACAACTCGGACGCGGTGATGATTTCCCGTAATTCTCCTCAGTTTTTCGTAATTTATAACTTTGAGCAGAGAGCACAACATATAAATAACCCGTCATAGTCGGCATATTCAGTAATGATTTTCTCACACAGCGAATATCACTGATTTAATACAGATGAAGACCAATACACATAATCATCCAGATGCGATCTTGCTATTCAACCAACTTTCTTCTCTGAGATAAAAACTACAGACCCGGATCACTCAGCCTCACAAAACTATGCAACCAATAATGCGTAGTTTAGTTAGGTGATTCCTCCATAGATGGACGTTCACAACGATCCCAGTGAGCAAACGTGGAATGACTGTTTGCGCCCTAAAAACTACCTAGTCTGCAAGTTGACATCTTATAGGATAACCATGATAGTCAGACTTGGCGATTAGGAACCGGAAGACGTGTCACCCTCTAGAACCGGAAGTTAGTACTAGAAAAACAAATGTACCTGCTTCAATCCCCGTTATTGTCGCTAGGATTCCGCTAGGCTGAGCGAGAATTCGCCAATATGTTATCTCTGTTAAAGCCAAATGCGGCGAAGCATACGTATGCGCCATACACTGCGACACAAATTGTTCTAATAAATTATGCATCTCTGGATGTAACGTAGGCTCCATTCTTGATACGCGCGGAGTGTCTAACAGGCTTCTCGCGTTCCGGTGCTCGCAGTGTGTGTTATAATGGATAGTGAAGGAAACTTTGATGGGCTAAGAGGAGAACAACATTATCTGGCACGCTGATACAACTATTTGTCAAAGAGTTGGAGACTTCGTAGTTACGGGAAGTTTTCGATTGAGGGCAACGTTAGTACATGACGGTAATGAGAAACTCATTATGGTGGTCTCATGACAGATATTTGTGATGCAGATCAAAGGACAACAAATTGCCACAACACGCTTTATTTTGCCAAAAAAACAAGTTGAAGAAATTATTTTTTCCGAGTGTAACACACTAATGTCACTGAGTATACCTATATTTGACATTCATTTATTTTCGGAACTATATAATTAGAAGACAATGTCAAGTTGCTCAAGTAGCATGAATACTGGCTACTTATCTAGGAAGAAGGCATAATTTAAAAAGATTGCTGGACATATGCCACTTAACAAGCAACAGAAAACATTAAAACGGTTTATTTCTTAATTTAATAGTCGTGTGGTTGTATAATAGTAATTTATTTCCGTCCACAAACCAAGGTCCATAATTTATATTTATTACGAAACAATGCAGGGTTTATAAGGTAGAAGGACACACTTGAAAAACTGAGTGTTTTTATGCAGATTATGATTCAAAGAAAGCTCGAAAATACTTGATATATTTCTTGTTTGCGTTTGATAGAAAGTATTTCATTTTGTGATGAAGCACAAAAGCAATTAAAAATTGTAGTATTAAGAGTAATCATAAAAGTTTTTCGATTCCTGGAAACAGAACGAAACTAAACAGTGACATTATATCGATTTTTTGGTATTGTGTAGGTTTTTCCGATAAAAGATCACCATGAAACTAGCTGTCATTCATTCATACCCACCTGTACTAACGCTGCGTGTTGCTCAAATTTCATGAGACTTGAACAATATGGTTTAGCTCTGATGTGATGTAACACCTGCTTCAGAGATGGCGCTAGTGGAGGATATAAACTTTGAATTTTCATACACTAGGTCGTTGTGCCATTGCTCCATAGGTGATGTTCATAGGGAGTCCGCGTGGCATGGACAAGCGACTAGCTAGTACACAAGTTGACATTATACCGATTTTGATTGACATTATATAGACTTTCTACATAATATCTCTGCAGATTTTGATTTTAAAGATTCAGTTCGATTGATTGATGCGTCATGACTGTGCACTTTCCGCACGGGTATCACGGTATCTTGAAAAGTGACATTATGCCGATTTTTTTTGACATTATGCTGTTTTTTTTGACATTATGTAAGTTTTTCTATAAGATATCAACCTAGCACTTAGTTGTACGTGTTGCCTAAACATCATGAGGCTTGTTATCAATCTTTGGCTCTGATGTGATGTAAAATCTGCTTCTGAGATGGCATTACTGGAGGTCTAAGCTGTAAGTTGTATGTGTTGATGATAATTACATTGGGTTCTTGTCTCAAATACACTTAATTGAGAGTCAAAGCTGGAAATTAGTTGCGCATCCACTTTTTTAAGCATATACTGATTAGTTTTGTGGATGTCGCCAGCTGAGTATTCCCCATGTGATAGCAAGTTGCTTCCCAATCGGATTTTTTAAGTTTTCCATTCAAAGAAGTGAGGTTTAGCGCACAATGCAGAGCACTGTTGTTCAAGAGAAATTGATTAAATTCTGGCGACAGCTCTAAAATGATCTATTGGAGAAAGTATGATGACAACCTAACGAACTCAAATAGATCAGGTTAACATCCAACCTACATTTGACTTAGACTTGAAAATGCATGGTCTTGGATTCATTTGAATTACTTGGAACACATTTTGATTGTAAACTTATCTTTCATGTATGTAAAAATTTAAGTAAACATGCCATTTTACAAAATAAAGATGTCCTAAATGTATTATGGGCTGGCTTATAGCCATATGTCTTATAACATCGAAATCTTCCGAAACTAATAGAGTATTTGTTGCCCAAAAAAGAATCATCAGATTAATTTTTGAAGTGAAGAAAATTGACTCCTGCAGAGAAAGTTTTAAATCACCAGAAATTCTTACATTACACTGTATTTACATTTTGAAATGTGTAACTTACGTTAAGAAGTTTTATAACCTGTTCCCAAATATTAATGCTCATCATAATTATAATACTAGAAATCAAAATTTAAAGATCATCCATACACGTACCACGACACATTTCAAAAAACCACCCTACTATAACTGCACCAAATTATACAATAAATTACCAGCTGAAATGCAGCAAACTAGTAATTATTTTCGATTCAAAAACGAAGTCAAAAAATTAATAGCATTAAGCAATTTAGCGTTTTGTAACATAAGTGAATAATGGAATGTATAACCTTGAGTACTTACAGATGGAATTGAACATTACATATATGAATTATATTTATATTGATTTTTACTGATATTTTCATACATTTTATTTATATTATATAGCTTATTTATTTTATTTTATTTTTTTACTACATGTACTATTCTGTATCTAAGTGGTTAATAAAGATACATTGCACTGTTTGTCGCAGAAATTGCGTGGTTTTAGTGCATACTTCTGTCTGCAGAGTGACGGAATTGTATTAACATAATAATACCTTCGGGAGGCTTGTGCGGTCTAACACCACAGTTATCTGCGAATGCTCCCACTTCTGAGAAATAACACTAAAAATACGAATTTAATGACTTATGTCAAGGGCACTTTGATCATCACTACAGACTATGGGAATTAGGAGACAGGCAAATCCTTGACTGGTTACTCCTGCCTAGTCTGAATTCATTGTTACAACCTGATTCTAATCATGGATTTGAGGCTGCTTCAAATTACTAGAAAAACAAAAAATTACCAAAACGTCAAGTCTTCTAGTTGGGCCTTGCCCGTACCACACACAGAGTTCCAAAGAAAAACAATAGTAATTTACGAGTCACCACCTATAACTTATAGATAACCCTCACAATTTTCCTTGTCTCTGAAATATATGTTTATATATTTATATAAATACGACAACTGCTGAATAAATATAAACTACAAAGGAACCGCGGGATATAAATTCCTAGGACACCCTGAAACTGACTGACGAGACGTCCGAGGTATTTTTCAGCATTTCATTTCCATTCTTACCGTTGCCGAAATTTATGCAGAAGGGATTTCCACCAACCAGGGTCTGATCTAGGTCATAAACGTGAACTGCCTAAAAAGATGCCTGCTGTATCGACGCGATTTGCGGATATGCACAACCTATCTGTTATGGAAGAGAGCACAATATTTAAATGAGATCACTGCTTCTGACTGTGGCCAAAGATAGAGGTGTAGGGCGAATGGCATGTTTTCTTTATACAGGGGAAACTTTTATAGCTCCTTTCAGAAATAAGAGCTTGCTGGAATTGCAGAGTCAGCCTTCCCTGGTTGAATTGTATACTTTGACCGTGACGTACTTGCTGAAATATCTCGGTCATTCACTAATTATCCCACCAGATAGAGCTTCTGACGTACCTCGAACGTCACGGCCTAGCTAGCATCAGGCAGTATGGTTTCCGTCACCAGCGAAACACCGGGGATCTCCTAGCTTACGTCACGTAATTGTGGGATAAGCTCACCCACTCTTATGGTGAGGCTCATGTGGTTGCTCTTGATATCACGAAAGCGTTTAGTCAGCTGTGGCATGCTGCCGTTCTATACAACAGAGAAGCTTTGCTGATGATTATCTGACTTTCTCTCTTCATCCCACAATGGACGTTCCCCAGGGATCGGTCTTGTCTCCGACATTATTCGTCTTCCCTATCAAGAACCTCCTTTCCTGTACGATCAATCCGATCCACAGCTTTGCTAATTACAGCACTCTACATGCAGGAATTCAGAGCGGCAAGCCGATCTCTGCCTGTGAGCTGGAGAAAAGGAGAATAGCAGGACGCAACAATTTAATGCTTGCGAAACACAGTACTGTATCTTGTCTAACAGGAAACACCCTAGCGCTCATCCGATTTCGATGAATGCCTGAGTTTAACCAAAAACCAGTTGATTTTGGCTGGTCGAAATCCAGATCACCAAGGACCTGACACGTCTCGTCAATAGCGGCAGCCGCTGGGAAAAGCTAGGCTATTTGTTTAGAGGTAAAAGTATGTTCTTCCAGTTGACCTTCTCACTCTGTACCAGGCCCAGATAAGATCTAGTCTCGAGTACGTCTCACATGTTTGGGGTGCTGCCTCCTCGACTACATTATCCATGCTCGATGCTGCTCAGATGAGAGCTGTCCGACTGCTCGATGACTCTTCTCTAACTGACATTGTCGGACCCGGTCGCAGTGATGGGCCTAGCTCTCTTCTACCGCTACGTCAGCCGGCTTTGCGCGATGTGCCTACCAGACAGACCCGCTTGACTTCGTCTTCCCATCCCAAGATTCGTACATCCAGGACTGGCCGATACGACCGCTCCTTTAGGGTATTTAGATTGTGAAACAATTTACCTGAGAAGACTTTTTCCAGTTTTTTACTAACCTTAGGTAGTTCAAACATCTGGTTAAGAATGTTTCTTTAAGCAGCGGTGCCTCGGTATTTAAGTTTCGCGCTGCGCGGCTGATTCAGTATTGAGAAACACGCATTTCTTGATGGTTCGTAGCGTTGTGTTATAGCTGAATATTTTTACTGCATTGTTTAGCTGCAATAAGGTAGCCAGCATTCTACGGACTCTCTAAACCAGCAATATTTTTGTTGCGATATTTGGCTATAACTGTGACCTATTTATCCCAGCCATCACGAATATATATAGTCTCGACTATATCAGCTATATCTTGGCAATATTATCTGCGATTTGCACTCTCCTGAATTTCTGTTCAGAAGGACCTAAAAACTGTCATGATTGAGTGACGAAATTATTTGCGCCGTGACAGTTTACACTATGTTTCCTAAACGAATGCCAATAAGTAAGGGAACGATTTTTGGACCCATTTTAAGAAGAAAGCGTCATAAGAACGTATGTCCTGAACGTATTAACTTTTGAAATACAGGGCGGTGAACTTTAAGAAAACAAATCATTTTTTATGTTTATTATCACTTTAGATATTTTAATAAAATTTGGCATACGTGTACTGTGTAGCAAGAAGCATTTTTAATTTTTGCCAGTGGCGTTCGTACTGAATTTCACCTGTCTATTTTGGCAGATATTGATGGTACGCCACTAAATTCTCTTAAAATAAAAATTATCCTTGAAAGCCCCTCATTTCTAAGCAAATTTTAGTGTTTGATTTTCTCAGTCTGATGCATGGTTTTTGCTTAAAGAAATAAACACCGTTTCTCTGCATTATCATTATTGAGAGCAAGGTAAATGGTACTAGATTAAGGGATCAACCGCACGTTGGGTAGATCACACAAAAAAATTCTAGCACATCGTTTTCAGTAAGCACTAATAATAATAATAGCTTTTATTCAAATTGCTTTGCGGATATGAAACGTCAAAAGGAAAAGGTCAGATTTGCATAAGCAAAATTAGAATAGAATAGAAAGTAGGTGATAACAAGTTATAAGATAAGTAGCAAAAAAGTATGTTTGCTTAGAAGTATAAGTATATAAATAAAAGAATAAGAATGTATGCAGCACAAATGTATAATAGGTAAAATAATCAGCAAAATAGATAAATTTGGTAATTATTAAGAATTATAAAACTCTTGTAGAGAGTAAAACACTTAGGGTACAAGTGTGTTAAAAGTTGTTTTTTGAAGATGGCTTTTAACTGGGAAGGCAAATTATTGAAGATAGATCCACATAAGTAGTCAGGGCTAGTAGTATACGTAGCCTGTATAGTTGTTCAAGGTGTGCTGATATTATTTTTTAGATTGTATCTCTGGGACTCTTTTAGATAAGTGAATTTGGAAGGTTATGATTTCACATGAAGGCACACCTCTAGAATGAGTAATGATGCTTAGGTTAACATTTTTTCATCTCTAAATGAATTTCGACAAGACTCTAGAGGATGCAGTCATCCACTATCAGACCTAAGAATGATATGTTTGGTACTCTTTCCAGTGACTTGTTGTTTATTATAACTGTGATATTGTTCTGTGGCCTTCGTTTGTGATATAAGACTTGTTTGGTTTTACCTATATTAATTAATAACCTATTTAATACTACCCCTTTTATAAACTTTGTGTTGTGATGTTAGCCTTACTTTCTCGATCCTCTAGCGACTTTGCTGATACTGTTATAGTTGTGTCATCAGCAAACGTTACCAAGAGACAATTATAATCAATAATATGCAAAATGAACCATCTCCCAAGTTTAGAGAGCGTAATGGGTAGAGGAAGCTGCCTGGTTTAGACAGCCTTGTCTCCTTAACAGATTCGTGATGGAGAAAGATATTCCGAATCAGGCCCTGTTGATAGCAGCGGATTTTAAATTTCGGTGTCGCAACTTTCGACTGCAGCAGTAACAGCGCCATGGTAGTGGCGGAAAATTTCATGACCATAAATGCTGCAACCTATTTTTAGCTCCAAGCGTATTTTCATTGTTGCGGCTCTTCAGAGGAGCCAAATGATTAATTTGCTGCGCGACGAAGGTGTTGAAAATTTACAAAATGGTTAAAAATGAAAGTAATTCAATAAGACTGACAACGAAAAACTAAACAACCTAAAAGCATGATTAGCAATACTAATGAAAACAATCACATTCATCTAAATAACACCCACAGTCAAAACATGCCTATTGCCAAGGAAGTATTGTAATCGCGAAAAATTGAGGTTAAGCTTACCACTATACTAAGGACGAAACAGTTTATAGTTTTTGAGAATTGGTTCCCGTTTACTTTTTTTTGTTCGTTTCACAGGCTCCTGATCATCTTCAGAAAGAAATTTTTAAGTGTTAAAAAGTGGGGGTTGGGGGTTGTAGAAGGTGGGATGACGTATATCTCATTTTGTTGGCGGTGGTAAGCAAATGAAGGCTCGTATCTTTTTTTTATGTTCCAACTACCACAAAGGCCTAAGGCCTAAACACCCATTGGGTACCGTGGGGCTATAGGGGGATACAGGGGAAAGGGGGGACGCCCCACGGACTCTGGCGAGGGAACACGTGTGCATGCAACATGCACACATTCTGGCCCGCCTACGAGATCCGCCGGGTGGTACCTCCACGTTCGACAGTCAGAGACCATCTACCACCTACGGACAATCACAACATCCATAGCCAAGAGAAAAATTTCTCCTGGAACGGGGCTCGAACCCGCACAGCGCACGGCGACTGATCAGGAGACCGAAGAGTCTACTACTGCGGCCACCGCTGCTGCCTTGACCACCGCTGCTGCCCATCTAGGCCAACAGAGTACTACTAGAGACGATAGCCTATCGATTGCGTTGGGTTTGGTAGGATTTCTGTCACTGTCTTGCAACAAATTCCAGCAATAATTTAAAAAGAAAAACCATGAAGCTATAAAAACATGTGTGTTGCATCTTCTAGAGATATGTTTGTCAAGAGATCATAATGTAATAAGGTAGTATTTAATATAACAATCAACATGACGTTTCACAGTTTATCGTAAATCAAGAACTTCTGATAGAATCTTTAAGATGTCCAAGAGAAAATTGGCTTCATCTTACTCTTATAAAAAGTGTTGTCAGACTATACTTCCCACGATATCATCTATCGTCAGAAGTATTTTTTGCTTTTCAAGGAATGTCGTGAGCACATTCATATGCTTGTACTAGCCTTCCTGGTAAAATTTCTTGCGAGTGCCGATGGTAATTGGTAATATATTTGTCAAATAGTTTGACACCAAGACCAAAGGCACTGGCAGTCACTGTCGCACCTGCATGTATGACATCTGTGCCTAGACTACATAATGAGAAATAACAGATATGACTTACTATGACTATAGGAAAAAGGTAGCTTGGACGAAGAAGGAATTTAAAAAATGCCATGGCTCTAAAATCTCGGAGCTTGGGAAGGCATGTATACTCAATAAGTTCTAAGAGAATAGAGGAGATGTTGGTGAAGTCATCCCAAATCTTCAGTAGAGCGGTCAAAAGAAAAAGAATCAACGGTGGTGGACCGGTCCCAAGAGAAATGTTTCTCTTAGCTATGGATGTTGTGATTGTCCATAGGTGGTAAACGGTCTCTGACTGTCGTACGCGCGGAGGTACCACCCGGCGGATCTCGTAGGCGGGGCCAGAATGTGTGCATGCTGCATGCACACGTGTTCCCTCGCTAGAGTCCGCATGACGTCTCCTTTCACCTATAACCCCACGGTACCCCATGGGTGTTTGGGCCTTAGGCATTCATGGTATCTGGAGGATAAAAAAAAAACAACCTTAACCATGAACAAGCGTTTTTCAAGGTACAAAATACGCCGAATCGGACTCTGTTTTATATTTCAATGTCGCAACTGCAGCAGTGGGAGTAACGGTAGCGGAAAACTTCATGACCATAAATGCTGCAGCCTATTTTTAGCTCCGGCCGTATTTTCATTGCTGCGGCTCTTCCGAGGAGCCAAATGATAAAGTTGCCGATGCAACGCCGTAACGCCGGGCGTTTCTATTACACGCTACGCCAGCCGATGCCGTGCAATTCGTCACCTAGAATTTATGATGTCTGGAATTAATCATACACTCGCAACCTTACACGAAACGCCCCAGTTATTTTAATGGGCACAGTTGCTTCTTCAGCAGCACTGGAAAACCCTTTATCTAACAAGATAGATTATTGTAGAAGATGAAATCAATTAAAGTAGCTTATAACTCCTTGGCGGTACGGATACAGGCTGTCCTGAAAGTTGAGTTTCACAAACAGATACATTTGAAATAATACAGCTGATATAAGCTGTAAAACAGCAGCGGAAACGTCGAAAAGAAACTGAAGGAAAACGTTCACTATTCATTTGATAAGAAATTACAAGTACTTGTAAATACTGGTTGAAGTTGTTGCCGTTCCACATGTTGGACGGTCTAGGGTCTGCTACTGAATCCGACTTCGAGGCTTGTGCATGATATAAACAAACCTACGCAACCCACGTCGGGGCGCTATTGCTATATGCCAATATTGGCTCTTCAAATCCGATTCTTTAAATAAACTAAGATAACCTACATACCGCGCGAATTATGAATATGTAAACAACGAACGACTTTTAAAAAACGAGTTTATTTAACAGAAGACGAATAAGTACTGCTTACATTTTTTACAAGTACCTCCTATTTATACCGTAGGCTAGAACTAGGAATTGAAAAGTGCAAATCTAAGCATTTCCACATATGAGATCATCATCATAGCAGTGTTGTAATTCGCGGGGCCTGCTTTGGATAGCATAAAACATCATAGCTTTTTACGTAGTATGCGGGTTGGCCCATTGAGATTTTTCGGAACTTAATATTTCAGGTACCTAAAGGCTTTGGTGTATGTATTTTTAAGAGAACGCGGATCGAACGTCAGTACTGAATCTTAATCTCACTCCTTAGTAAACTTAAATTCAAAGTTTCACAACAATACGTGCAGTGTTCTCACTACAGTGAATTTTTAAGTGTCATTAGAAAAATGGAACTCAACCGAGAATATTTTCGCGCCATAATTTATTCCAACTTTCAGAGACAATTATCGCAACAAGAATGCCTTGCTGGGTTACTGTCTGTTTTCGGCAATGAAGCGCCACATGTCGACAATTTCCCGTTGGTATGGAGAATTCAAACGTGGACGGGTGAGTCTTAGCGAGGATTCCAGGGTGGGTGCACCAAAAACGGCAGTCACCCAGGAAAACGTCGATGCTGTGTGCAAACTCATCATTGAAGATAGACATGTGACATATCGCAAGATTGAGGCGTTCTTTAATATCTCAAAGAACTCAATTCAAAAAATTTCACATGAAGTATTAATAGTAAGAAAATTAGTTTTTCGTTGGATACCCCACCTGTTGACTGAAGAACAGAAAGCAGCCAGGGTTAATTGGAGTCAAAAAACGCTTGACCGTTTCAATTTCGGAAACTCAAAAAATGTGTACAGCATTGTTAGTGGTGATGAATCGTGGATTTACTGTTATGAAACAGAAAATAAACGACAGTCGGCTGTTTGGGTGTTCCAAGGTGAAGAAGAGCCAACAAAAGTCATCCGTTCTCGAAGTGTTTCGAAAAAGATGGTCGCGACATTTGTGTCAAAAGCGGGTCATATTGCAACAATTCCTCTTAATGAGTAAATAACTGTTACTGGGTATTGGTATACCGCCATTTGTTTGCCAAAAGTCATCACCAAGCTTCGAAAAATCAACCCCGAAAGAAGAATCATCCTCCACCAAGACAATGCAAGCTCGCGCACAGCCCAAAAAACAAGGCAGTATTTAACAGAAGAAAACGTGGAATTATTGGACCATCCTCCATATAGTCCCGATCTAAGTCCTAACGGTTTCTTTGCTTTCCCGAAAATTAAAAACAGACTGAGTGGTCAAAGGTTCCAGTCACCAGAAGAAGCAGTTGACGCGTTCAAAAATGGCGTTTTGGATCTGCCAGCAAACGAGTGGAATAAGTGTTTCGAGAATTGGTTCGAGCGCATGCAGATCTTCGTGGAGAATACTTTGAAAAACAATAAAGTTATTTAAAACTACCTACCGTGTTGTTTTATTTCCATATGCAAAACTTAAAAGACATCTCTCGTATTCCACAAGGTACAATTTTGGGTCCTCTGTTATTCAATATTTATTTAAACGATATATTAAAAATTAACAGTACTGGTAAAATAGTCAGTTTTGCAGACGATACTGCTATACTCTATAAAGGTAAGGATTGGAACGACTTAAAAGATATTATCCAAAATGACTTTTGCAAAATTATTCAGTGGTTTAATAACCGAAAATTAACAATTAACTTTACTAAAACTCATTTTTTACCATTTTCATCACTATCTAATCATCTACCAAAATATAACCACCTTCAGTTTAAGGTAAATGATAAAAATATAAAAATCAATAGAGTTAATGATACAAAATATTTAGGAATTTATCTAGATCCCCACTTGAGATGGGATGTACATATTTCTCACATACTAAAGAAAATTAGATTCATAGCATGTAAAATAAAATTTCTAACCGGTATATTAACTGAATATTATCTACGAATAATATATCAAGCTTTAGTCGAGCCACACATAACATATGGTATAGTAGTGTGGGGTGCTGCATGCACGACATACTTTAACGATTTAGATGTACTTCAAAGAAGAATTTTAAAATCTGTGTTAGGCAAATCAAAATTATACCCAACTAATGACTTATATAATGATGCACAAGTATATGATACTAAACAACTTTACTTCTTACATACCATCACTCATTATCACAAAACTATTAGTGAACACGACATAATTAAACATAATCATAAAACCAGATATAAATTACGCGCAAAAAATGTTCCTAAACCAAACAAATCCCTAATGAAACGATGTCACCTGTATATAGCTCCAAAATTGTACGAACATTTACCAAATAATTTAAAACAATTACGCAATACATTAGGCTTCAAAAAAAAATTAAAAAAATTTATTAACACGATTGGGAGAAATCAAATTAATAAAATAATCTCAAATATTACACAATAAATGCTCTACCATTCTTACCAATAATTTCTTTTTTCTCTCTATTTTATTATATTTTGCAATTCAACATACATATGATCCATGCACAGGCGTTGTCCTCCTATGGATATATTATATTTATTTACTCGTTTCATGTTCCCTGTATTTTAGAGTAAATAAATATTATTATTATTATTATTCTGTGTAAAGTCCAAACTTTAAGAACATCTTATACTATACGCTATACGCGACACTCGACGTTCACTAGAGAAACACATCTCATGAAGCACGATCTGTTACATGATCGTACGAACTCGTGTATATGAATGAGACGCGACAACATGCTGCTTATTAAACAGAAAATATGCAACTTTTTTAGAAACATTCCGTAGAATAGGACATAGACCTCTGGTGGCAGCGAACAAGTGGTTAGCCTATAAGCAATATTTTTATGAGGACTCATATCTACCAGAATATAATTATGGCTGTCAAAGGTATTGTTGTTAAGTTGCAATAATTTAGGGGTCAATATTTCTGATATCTGGAGAGATTCATTTAAGTCTCATTTAGATACATAGATCGTGCAGTGATATGTCTTATGAGAACTCCAACCCTAATTATTATTTGTTTTGCAAGACAAACTATTGTAGAATATGGAATGAAGTCGGTTGATGCAATAATATTGTAGGGGCTGGGCTGCGGGAGCAGTTGAGTCTGTAAAAGCGAATACCGCAAATAATATTACTATACTACAACTATTTAAAACTGTAATGACTCATACGCGTGATCAACACGTGATCAGAGCTCGATCCCGGCTTCCTTCCAGTACAGCCATATAGCGTACGACATATGTCGTTTCTGTGGCTTTGCGGTGGTCAACAGCACAGACAGAGATGGAAATAATGGCTGATTGTTCTCCGCCGGTAGAACCAATGAAATCAAAGACGCGCCTCGACCGGCAGACTCATAGGCGTCGGCAACGCATTGGAACGTGTTTCGTTGAGCGATCGCATATTGTGTGTTTTTATAAGAATTGTTGTGTAATTGTTATTGTTATGATGCGGAATTGTATGAAAAAATTAAACAGCACAAACCTGCGAACATTAGTTACGTGACTGATGAGATGGCCCGTCAATGTGGTGTCACTGTGCTGCGGTTACCGCCCTACCACTGTGAACTGAACCCAATACAGCTCATCTGGGCTCAAGTGAAGGGTTATATTGCGCGCCGTAACACAACCTTCAAATTACCAGACGTTAAGGTTTTACTTGAGACTTCCATACAGCTAGTAACGCCCGAAGCTTGGCAGAATGCTCTCCGTCATGTTGTGAAGGAAGAAACAAAAATGTGGCAGCTTGACCACCACATCGACACCATCATAGAGCCAGTTATAGTCAATTTCAACGAGAAAACCGATAGCGACAGTTTATTACTGTCAGATGTGATTGGAAGCGACGATGAATAAAGGTAATTCCCAAATTTTTGACTTACAATATGTTTCAAACCACTCTTTATTAAGCGTGTGACAAATCTAGTTCACCCATGTTAAACATTCATACCCCGCCTATGAACAGCCGACTACTGGTAGTTAAGTGATGTTCACGTGAACATCGATGAGTCATTACAGTTTTAGATAGTTATAGTATAGTCTCGTTTTCAATATTGTACTAAAGAGTATTTGTACCAAGTTAATCTACTTGACATCGTTTTTCCAGACCGACATTCCCTTACCTTACCAGATCGGGTGATTTCTCCAGTAACTTGATGGAAAAAAAATGGCATCAAGTAGGTTGACTCTGTATTCCCACGCAAAACTGTCATCATTTCGTAAACGTAACTGATGACAACGTTATGTGGGAAGAGTAGAGTCAACCTACTTGCCGCCATTTTCTTAGTTATTATTGTATGGTAGTGGGATAGCTGAACAAACTTCAATACTTGTTGTTCAGATTGTTTGACGCATTTAAATAATACAATTAAATACGAGTATCCTAGTATGGTTGGGTCACTTCAGTAGTACGGCTGTCCCATTACAAAGCACAGTAACCGACATTTTTGTCAAAATCGAGTTTTTATTAAATTTGAACTTGCTGTGTTTTGCTCTACCTTCTGGTATTGTTAAAACTAAAATCGGTCCATAAATAAGGAAAATACGGTATGCGCAAAGCACAGTAACTAACAAAACCCATATCAAAACCATGTAACTGCTAAGTACTTACTGGGTTTTGTTATGGTTTTTGTAGTTACTGTGTTTTGATCTGAGAAATCGTCTCCCAATTTATCCAGCAAGAGTGCAATGAACCCCTACCATCTACCCTGTAACTATAGACATACCGCGTTGTTCAATCAGTTAGCCTCTAACCACATAGTGAGAGGATCCTGCCCCGTGAGACGATGCTGGCATGTAGTACGAGGGATGTCTTTTAAGTTTTGCATATGGAAATAAAACAACACGGTAGGTAGTTCTAAATGACTTTATTGTTTTTCGAAGTATTCTCCTCGAAGATTAATACACATCTGCATGCGCTCGAACCAATTTTTGAAGCACTTATTCCACTTGTTTGCTGGCAGATCCAAAACGGCATTTTTGAATGCGTCAACTGCTTCTTCTGGTGACTGGAACTTTTGACCACGCAGTCTGTTTTTAATTTTCGGGAAAGTAAATAAATCGTTAGGACTATATGGAGGATGGTCCAATAATTCCACGTTTTCTTCCGTCAGGTGGGGTATCCAACGAGAAACTAATTTTCTTACTCCTAATTCTTCATGTACAATTTTTTGAATTGAGATCTTCAAGGACACCTCAATCTCGCGATCTGTCACATGTCTATCCATCAATGATGACTGCCGATTTTGGTGCATCCACCCTGAATCGTCGCTAACACTCACCCGTCCACGTTTGAATTCTCCATACCAACGGGAAATTGTCGACTGATGCTTCGTTGTCGAAAACAGACAGTAACTCTGCAAGGCATTCTTGTTGCGATAATTGTCTCTGAATGTTGTAATAAATTATAGCGCGAAAATGTTCTCAGTTGAGTTCCATTTTTCTAATGACTTGGTGAAAATTCACTGTAGTGAGAACACTGCACGTATTGTTGTGAAACTTTGAATTTAAGTTTACTAAAGAGTGAGGTTAAGATTCAGTACTGACGTTCGATCCGCGCGGCCTACTATGTTTCTATATGCAAAACTTAAAAGACATCCCTCGTACACGAACGAAGAATATAGTTTCTTCGGCACACTCGAGGTTAAAGAAGGTAACTAAAAACATTTCTAAAACGTATTATAATTTCATCGTCAGTAATTTTTTATTTTTTTAGAATATCGATGAACTCCCGCTTTTTCCAAAGTAAATGTTTAAACACCTTCACTTTTTGTATGCAACCATGAGAGTGAAAATCAAAAAGAAACATACCCAAAAAGGTCGAAAGCTTTTTACTCTTTTAACGATTTATCAGGAGAAATTGAAGATTTGAAATTTAATCGCATAAAGCGCAGTCGATGACAATGACCAAGATAAGGATTACTGCCCCACACCTCAACCATATTCTAGCGATAGCGAAGAAAATGATGACAAAATTAAAATTAAGGTAAAGAAGAGGAAAATGAATACCAAAAAAAAGCTAGTTCAGAAGTCAGCTCGGGTTAGGAAGGTTTTTATTATTTATACTGTGGTTTAGGATATTAATCTATACAATACATTGAACCAAATGATTTTTTAGGATGCCAACAAAGAGAACAAGTCGCCCAGTGCTATTCTGAAAAAAATGCTAGTTTGTTGGTAAGATTCCAACTTATTTTTTAATTAACTAAATTTACTGTTTATTTTGTATTTTTCATAGGTAAATAGTGCTGAGACAGAAGTAATTAACAAAGTGAGTCGCACAGCAGTAAAAAATAGTAGAAAAAGGCCAAAGGGAAAACAAAAAAATGAAAGGGATAAGGAAAAACGTCCTGTCCTCTGTGTAAAGGTAAATTTGGTATAATGTACCAAAAATTAACAGAAGAACATCGAGGCAATATCTGGATGTAGTACTGGAATTTAGAGTACACGAGTTGACGAAAGTGGTAGTACAAGCAAATAAAGCTGGTTCCTGTTAAATGTAGAACCCAGTTAGCCAAACGTAAGCGGTGTGAATCAAGGCGTTATACCATTAGAAGATTCTAGGGACATAGAGGTATGCAGAGATACTTGTTTGAATACTTTAGGTATTGCAACGATTCTGTAATAACAGAATTAGTGGCAGTAATTAAAAAAAGTCCTTGTGGAGATCAGGTAGAGGAACATAGAGGTGGCTGTGGTAACCAAACCAATCGAGATATAATAACATATTGAGTCATTCAAGCCATCAGTGAGTCACTATCGGAGGAAGAATGCACCTAATGTTAGGTATCTACCAAGAGAGCTGACATATGAGGAAATGATTTTGTGACAAAACACCCATCCGTTTGCAAAATCGAAGTACTCAAGTTTTGAAGAAAATGAATATTTCTTTTTATCAACCCTAATCTGATATCTGTGAAGAGTGCAAATTGTTAAAGAACACACAAAATAAAGAAGACGATAAAATTCAATATCAGCTAAATTTCCACCATGCTAAGGCAGAAAAGGCAAATCTAGAATATAAAAAATACTACCGAAATAGCTGGTTGCGCGAAACGTTTATACTCTATGGATTTACTACAAAAAGTGATTAATTTCCCACGGAATCTCAAGCGAAAAAAGCACTTATTTTAAAAAATCTAGTGCCATTAATACCGGAAAACCGTAAGCTGTTTTGGCAAACACTACCAGACTCAGAAACGTCTTAAGATTTGGTGAACCATGACCAAACGGATGTCGTAGATTCCAATATTTGAATAGAATGTATCGGTACTATTGCTTATCCCGTTAGTATAGCTTAATGTTTCGTTGTGTTACCAAACCTATGTATGTGATTAGTTCGTTCGTTTCGCCATTTTTGAAATATTATTCTTTTTTGTTTAAAGTACCTATTTATTTATACTGTCTGCTTTATTATTATATAACAGTAGAGGTACTTTTTCATTTTATATTTCATTAAATTAAATATGTCTATATCGTATATTTCAAATTTATTTTTAGCAAAACACGGAAGCAGCAGTTACTGTTCTGTGTAACGGAGTATCTTTTAGGTATGTACTCATCACAAAACACAGCAAAGGCAGTTACTGTGTTTTGTAATGGAATAATTTGTTTTATTAATTTTTTTAACCTATGAAAAATTAGTTTTTGGCTGCCGATCTGTTTCCAAGGCAGATTTTTCCATTCAATTATATGAAGAAAAACGTGGATAGAGATTATCTAACACACCGTGAAGTTTTTGATCGATTTTCTTTAATAATTTCTTGCGGCTTACACATTTTAGAAAAACTGATTTTTCTCCATTGATGTAAACATGCAATTTTTTGTGTTTTGTAATGGGACATCCGAGTACTTTTGAAGTATAAGCGAATTCGAGCTACTCTCTTTCAATATCTTTAAGACCAATAAACACAATTCCTCTGTGTCCGTATGCCATGTAAATCAGCGTTTTAATATACATTCCCTACAACGTTTAGCTTTTAGCTCTCTCAAAATTAAAGCGATCCACGCTTTGACTTCATTATTAAACTCAGCTTACTCTTTTTTTGGCAAAGCTTTTGACTTAAGCTCATTTTATAACCGTGCTAATCTATCACCATTACGTTAACAACATTTTCAGCAAGCATAATTCATAATGTATGCCAAGTTCTAAACAAATAAGCAAATAAGCAGGTGTGGTTCTCTATTATAGTGAATGTAACGGTAGTCGTATAATGCTGGGCAGGTCTGAGATTGTGCAGGAGCGATATATGTAAATCGATGTGGAGGTAGGAAGGCGATAAAAATAAATCCATTTTAGTTAAATGTAAATGGATTGTGTTTATGGAGCAGTAAAAGTGTTTTCAGCAAAATATAAGAGAAACTGTGTCAAGTAACATTTTCAATTCTATGGATGACAACAAAATGTTGTTACTGCTTCAAATCAGATACCTCGTTAAAACAAAAGCTTGTAATCGGCCTACTTTAGATACATTACGTTCTATGTTACTGGACTTAGAAAGCTGCAAAAATTACGTCTTCTTTTTAGAAGCAATTAATTGGTTATTTCTCTGTTGACAATACTCGTCTCACAGCCTAACAGTCATTATTGTCAACGCAACTTTGATCTCTATTACACTGAACTTTTAATACTCATATGGTATATAGGAAACCTGTAATTAGAAGCAATAGATTTTCTATAAGTTCAATTTACTGTATCAGCTTTGTATATTTTAAGTTAATCTAAAACTATTTTGTCTCAGCTTCAACATCAAGATCAAAACGAGCCAATTTTCAATGATAAAAATAAATTGGGCGACATTAAAAGACGATTTAAAGGAAGTGTAAAAAATAAATAGTTTATGACAGATGACAAAGCAAGATAAGACTCCTTCGGAACATTTAGTCCTTTAACATTCCATAAGACATTCTAAAAGGATATCTTGTGGCAGCAGAATCAAAAAATGTCGTATTAAGTCGTATTAATAAATTGCCCCTGTGGATCATTTTATAGTCAACAGACATCGTTCCCTTGCGATGTGTGAAACGCTGCTACCTATAGCTGTTTGCTTTCCGCTTCTGCGTCCGTAACCAACTGAATACAGCGTCGTTCCATGATGTTTAACAATAATTTGTACGTATAAGAGCTCTGGTGCAAAACTGGTTGCCGACAATATCTGATAACTGATCATAGAAGCTCTTGATACCTATATGATATTTTCTCACGAAAGCAAGTAACCCCATTCATTACACTCCAAGATACAATTGCGCCCATCTCCTACGTGCATGTCGCGTCACCGCGGCATTTGATACCTGCTTCTATGCGTCATATTGATACCAAACATGCAATATTTACAACGCCATGGCGTACCGCAAGTGCGACCGATAGGTACTCGATTCATTTGCTGAAAATTTACTAACATCAAACAATTGCGATACAACCTATAACCCTCCGCCTCCCAATTTCTTATACCCATTTTTTTTCAAAAATGATCAGGATCCTCTGAAGAGTTAAAGAACGCGCTTTTCATTTTTTTCGTTGTTGGCATTTCTCTCCGCCGCAAATGGACCGATTTTCAAAGTCTATAAAGCTTTTTCGTCATTGGCATCTTAGATATTATGTAAAAATTGCTTCGGAATTCGAACGGTACTTTCCCATTTATATAAGGGCCATAGAATAGGCAGACAGACCGACTGACTGACGGAAATGAGTGAACTGGCTTTTCTTGATGTGCCTGTAATATAACATCCAAGAAACATATCTCATTTCCGAAACTTTTGGCGATAACAATACTTTCCCGCCAGTAGGCGTGGGAATAAAGAACTACGAAGGTGCGTAGTTATGGATTACCCTATTAGAGAGCAACATATTTTCAAACTAAGAAGTGTATTGCTACCTACAATACTGTAACTAACGTTTATAACATATGAAGGGTACAGGGCAAAGAGATGAATGTCAGAATATTGATGTTCTGTACAGTCCGTAGTTATACCCAATTGAAAACTTGCCGTGCAGGGGAAAAAGGATGAATGTCACAGCCGTTGTATGAAAAAAAGATGAATGTCCACTGATCGTGACCGACGCTAGTAGCTACTACAACTATTTATCATACACCAATCTGCGACGAAAGAAGTAAACGTGAAGTAATCACTTTTAAGCAGTTACCATTAATTTTGATTTATTTGTTAAATATTAGCATGTTTTGGTTCATTATTTTTTTGACCCAATGTTTAAGCTGTTGCGGTTAGAAAATCATCTTTTTCTCATGTTCTAGATCCTGTGTAACAAATTTCCGGTTGAGGTATTTCTCATATTAGAACAGATCGTAAAAACACATCAGCATTTTGCTGGTTAATCAACGCTTAAATTTTGCAGGGTGTCGCATATGACCAAATGCTCATTTCTAACCTCAATATCTGAAAAACAGTTCAATTCAAGCATGGACGCTATCACATAAAAAAATGTTTAAAATCACAAGGAGAATCTAAAAATACAAAAATAAAAAGGATTTTCTATCAAAAAATGTTTGGTCTGCTTTCACTTTTGGACTTCCCTCTATATCAAAAATTTGTTTGATTTATAATTTAACTTTTTTTTCTATCCCTTATGATAAGGAATCTATGGTACTGTGGCAGACCTTTGACCCACCCTGTACAACGAGTTTAGGAGTCTTTAAACTTTTAAATTCACTTTTTTTGAAGCTTACTTTTTGTGACAATCAGCTTTTTCCCCTGTATCCTTCATATCTTAAAATAACAGAGACGCCCTGTACTTATCGAAGTATCCTTTAGATCCTTCTATATATGGTGGTTATGGTAAAAATTATCTGCTCTGTAGGTTATCGGATACAAATAACTAAAATGACCGTCCTATGAAGGGGACTCCAGGATCGGCAGCGGTGTGCCGTGGCGCGCCACCACCGTTTATTATTAAAAGATAAATGACAGGGAGAAAATGGCGTTTACCGCAGTAGGCCGTTTTAAATAAACATAAATGCTGCTTTGGTGAAGCAGCGGCTAACCACTGGAAGTCTAGGTTAGCAGGATTACCTTATCCAACTTATGGTGGGACTGTTAGGTGGGGAAATGATTTGGAATTTTTCTCAAATTCAGGACTTCTTTGAAAGTATTGCCATAAATCTCTTCATAGCTTCACCAGCCCTTAGATTATACAGGGTGTCGCAAATGACGAAAGGCTCATTACTAACCACAATATGTCAAAAAAAGTTAAATTCAGGTATGGATGCTAACACAAAAAGTGTTTAAAATCATAATGAGAATCTCAAAATACAAAAATAATAAGGATTTTCGATTAAAAAAATGTTTGGTCTGCTTTCACTTTAGGGCTACCCTGTAGATCGAAAGATAGATAGATAGATTAGTTAGATAGATAGATAGATAGATAGATACATTTATTGTCTTGTAGATCATAAAAAATAACATAAGACTCGTTCTAAGAGGGAGGTACATAGTACACATAATTAAAAATAAAAACGAAACAAACATAAGTATTTACAAAGTACAAACAGGGACAACTTAAGGCGTACAGACGTATAAAAAAATTTTAAAAAAATATATCACAGTGCGAGGTATTCAGACAAAGAGTAGAAAGATTTTTCAACTAATAATAAACTAATAATTTTCGTAGTTTACATTTAAAACTAGCAATACTACTGACATTCCTGAGGTTAGCTGAAAGTTTGTTATATATTCTGATGCAGGTGTATTCCGGTGACTTTTCGAACAGCGTCAGTGTGTGTTTTGGAATACTCAGACTCTCACCTGCTCTTGTATTATAATGTGTTGATGTTTTTGTTCTGTATAAATTTTGTTTTGTTTGTATGTATGAAAAGGGCGCACTTATAAATATGAATGCTTGGTAGAGGCATGATGTTTTTACTTCTGAAGATATCTCTGCAGGATTCTCTTCTACGAATGTTGAATATCAGTCTGATTATTCTCTTCTGTTGAACAAATGCTCTAGAAATTGAAGTTGCTTGTCCCCAAATTATGATGTTCCTTGATAAATGTGAGTGGACGAGTGCATAATATATATCTAGTAAAGCTGACTCTGATAAGCAAAACTTGAGCTTAAGAATCGCATAATATGATTGGTTCAACTTTTTACACACACTGTCCATGTGTTGTTGCCAACTGAGCTTTGCATCCATTTCTATTCCCAAGAATGTCGTAGTTTTCGATGTCTCCATTTATTTTTGCAATAATGTAATTGCGTGTAGTTCCACTTACAAGAACTGACGTATATCAGAAAATATTTTCCATACTCTCCAGATGGTCCCGAGCTTTGCTGGTTTTACACGGTGCCATCTTAACCTTGCAATGCATAGAAATGTGAAAAATTAAAAAAGAAACATTCCAGATGGTCCTGAGCTTTCCTGGTTTTACACGGTACCATCTTAACATTGCAATGCATAGAAATGTGAAAAATGAAAAAAGAAAGTGGAAGAAAGAAAAAAGTATTGTCAGCATTCTCTTCTTAGCGTCACCAGCCGTTAGACTTTACAGGGTGTCGCATTTGACGAAAGGCTCATTACTAACCACAATATCTCAAAAAAGTTTAAATTCAGACATGGACGCTATCACATAAAAAATGTTTAAAATCGTAAAAAGAATCTCAAAATACAAAAATAAAAAGTATTTTCCATTAAAAAATGTTTGGTCTGCTTTCACTTTAGTGCTACTCTGTATATCAGAATATATTTTTCATATTCTCCAGATGGTCCTGGGCTTTCCTGGTTTTACACGGTACCATCTTAACATTGCAGTGCATAGAAATGTGAAAAAGGAAAGAAGAAACTGGAAGAAAGAAAAAAGTATTGTCAGCATTGTCTTCGTAGCTTCACCAGCCCATAGATTTTACAGGGTGTCGCATATGACGAAAGGCTCATTACTAACCACAACACCTTTATAAAGGTTAAATTCAGACATGAACGCTAACACATAAAAAATGTTTAAAATCGTTAGGAGAATCTCAAAATACAAGGATAAAAAGGATCTTCCATTAAAAAATGTTTAGTCTGCTTTCACTTTAGGGCTACCCTGTATATCAGAAAATATTTTTCATATTCTCCAGATGGTCCTGAACTTTTCTGGTTTTACACGGTGCCATCTTAACATTGCAATGCATGGAAATGTGAAAAAGGAAAAAAGAAACTGGAAGAAAGAAAAAAGTATTGTCAGCATTCCCTTCATAGCTTCACCAGCCCATAGATTTTACAGGGTGTCGCATATGACGGAAGACTCATTAAACCCAGAAGAAACTAAAAGAAAAAAAATACTGATACATAATTGTTAATTGTACTTGAAAAAGACCACAGTGGTGATGAAACAGAAATCTAAACATATAATTTATGGTTTTTATTAGGCCACAGTCCTATGAACATGAAAACTACAGGACAAGTTACAGAAGATCCCCTGAGTTTTTGCTCAATCTTCAGAAAACATCCCACATAGCACGAAGACCATGCGTCAAGATTCTATCTAGCAAGTATACATACATACGTCTCTTCATTATTTTGGTTCATCACACTAACAAAGCCTAATGAATCCCAAAAAAGCTATAAAGGACGGTTCTGAATTTGATCCATCCTGCAAAGTACGCAGACTACGCGTCATGATTTTGAAATCCTTGCAGGTATACGCAAGCACGTCTAGCTTCAGATAGATATCCCAATCGACTCTTCGTCATCATCACACTAACAAAGCCTAATGCGCTTCTGAAGCATGTACAGCATGATTCTGAATTTTAGCTCAATATTCAAGGAATATCGGGGATACTCTGCAGACTTCGCGTCAGAATTCTAAAATGGTTGCAGGTATATGCAAGTACGTCTAGCTTCAGAAATAAATATCCAAATCGACTCTTCAATATTTTGAATCATCACAGTTCAATATACAGATCCGTTGAAGCTCAGCCAAGACATACATTTTGAAATCAATACGTTGCTATGAAAAACTTTGATTTATTTCTGTTAACGGTCAAACAAACAGAAGGTTCATTCATTTGTTAAACTAACCACGATTAGTCTGCGTATGTAGACATGGGCACAACATGGGAGTCGACACACGTAGAATAGGTCAGGCGGTAGATCAATTTTATTAAAAATTAATATGGAACGTTTATTATGTATATAACGCCAGGTATAGACAACATGTTTTGTCATCCATTTATCCATCCATTTTGTGGGTTTATCTGATACACATTTTTCTCGAAAACGGCGGCTCGTCAGCTTCTAAACGATAACAGATTGAAGATTGTTTTAGGAAAAGTATTTTTCCATTGCCGTTATGTCTGAGGTGTTCATCTTGGCTAGTCTCACATGTTAAAACAGACAATTGAAAAAAATCACACATTTCAAGTGTAGGTACTGCAAAATATCTATGGTAGCCAACGAATTCGAATAGAGTGTCTGCAAAGTAGGGACTTTTTTTACACGGCGTATAGGCCTTCGGTAAGCAAAACATTCATTTACAAAGCGGTCTGAAAAAAACAAAATGGCACTGTCGTACAGCAATGTCAAATTTGTCGTCATAATTTGAATTTATTGTGAGCGTCTACAAAATGCTACCGATGCTTCGCGAGTTTACGCAGATTGTTTTCCCAAACCGTATCATTCAATTCCGCGTAAATTTGTTTATCTTGTGCGATACAGATCGTTTTGTAGGAATGTTGATGTGGACATGCTGAGATACCTACACAACGCTGAATGATGCAAACTGCGACATGGGTATTGAACCTTGTAGAAGAAAATCCTTCAACGAGCACTAGAGAAGTGGCTACACAAGGGAAAGCCTCCAAGACTAAAGTGTGGTGAACATAGATTGTTACCTTTTGTATTTGTACAAGTCCTATAAGCTAAGAATTTTCCTGCAAGAGTACGTTTTTGTGAGTGGTTTTTGCAGTCCATTTTAGTCACAGACATGCGTATCGGGATGAGTACTCTCCTAAATACTCATATTGGAAAATCCTCACGTAGTCCGTCGGTCATTTTCAACAAACATCATTTTCTTTGAATATTTGGGCTGTCATGGTAAATGGTAGACTCATTGAACCTTTTATTTCCTCCAATCGGCTGGAGGTTTTCAAATACCCAGACAACTTCGAACAGTACTTATAAGTTACAGAGCGGTACTTGAAATGCCTCTGCAAAGGAACAGTGAGTACTTTTTCACTTATTTTTTTTACTTTCTCGCTACTGTATGATCACACATGAGCTTTGTTATTTTGTTTCTGAAAAGGAAGGTCCCAATTTCAGCTCACCCCGTAATTACATTGTATTGTTTGTCACCAAAATTATGCATACTCCTGGTTAACTTGCCAATCATTGCCCATAACAGTGACGAACCAATTCATCGACGTACTTTCTTTCTCTGCAGAGTATATTCAAGGAGCAAATCATACTGGCTGTACCCACGTACAGAAGAGTAGAAATAATATTTGTGTTGCAACGTGAATCGCTGAGTTGTTAATAAACAGGGATTCACTAAGTAAGGCAAAAAAATGAAAGTAAATATTTATTAACGGTACAGCATATGAACGTTTCTGCATAACTCGTGATTTTGAAAGGTGAAAAATACGAAAATTCTCTTCAACAAACAATAGAACTAGTAGAATACCTGATACTAGAAATAGTGAGTCACCTTTAATTAATTTTACTCGGTTTTTCTGAATAGCTGTTATGATCCGAGCAGATTACAGGCTAAAAGAAAATACCTTGTTGAGCATAATATGAAAATTACTACTATTATATCATTGGCACCATATTTATTCTGCAAAAAGACTTGGAAGTAATTTAAGTTATTTCTTCATTACGATCTCGTGGCAGTAGAATGAGAACTTAAAATTCGTATTTATAACGTGAAGCTAAAGATCTTTCCTAAGAGCTTTTCTTTTACGAAACCTTAGCTTGGAATTGAGCACTCAAAGTAACAATAAGTAAATAAATAAATTAAAGTTACCTCACAACTGACCAGGTCAAAGCCCAATGTTGATATATGTACCCTTTCGCAACGCCGATGACTCTAATGTATATAAACTTATCGGTCAAAAGCATGCATTCCACAAAAACCTTAACCATTTTCGGTAATTATTCGGAACGCTAGGATTATATGGAACCTATCCACTTTTGAGTCTTTGGAGACAAAAACGAATGTAATGTGTAATGTTAACAACCTACATCCTGACTACTGACTTTGTAATTTTGGTTTACAACAAATCATATGCTTGCTTCTAACTAGTCTTAGTTCGTTCATAGTAGCGAATTCATACAAACCGAAAACTATCCGAAGATAGTGGTAATACCAATAATAAATAGACGCGGACTTAATATACCATGTATTCACCATCTGGGTGTGTGTGTCCCAGGGCTCTCATCCCTCTATCCCTCTAGCCATTTGACAAAATATACACAAGACCTTTTTGACTGTAGACAGACTGATGGAAGTGAGTGACCTGAATTTTCGTTACGAAGTCATCACAAACCATCCGAAAGTATCACATTTACTATAATTGCGCGTGGCTTAAAAAATTTGATTCAATGTAAAATAGTATTATTGATCATAAGAGTACATAATGTTTATGAAGTTATCCTCAAGCGAAATAATATTGTATACTGATACGTGGACACCGAATGCAGCGTGAGGAGCATGCCACAAGGATGTTTTGTTACAAATTTCCAATTTCCACTCATACTTCGACAACCATTACCATACCTAATGTGTGTGCTGAATTCCGGTGTATAAACTGCACAAGACTGGATATTAGCAGAGCTCTCTTGCATTCCACCGCTTATCTCGAGAGTGAGACTTTCCGTAAAACTGCAAGAGTTTCTAATAAACCACAACCCGCAACTTCGATAGAACAGCTATAAAACAGTGTCATTCCCGCAACCCTCGAGGGTCTTTTCCATGGTGCCACAATTTCGTACACGCTTTAAATGTTGTCCTAATTGGATTTAGAACTCACAGGTGAGAGAAGAGCTAGCGCTAGCAAGGAACTCAGAGTTTAGAAAAAAAGACCAGGAAGACCTTCACTATTCGGATGTTAGGCATAAAATCATGTTTTAACCGGGTCATCAGTGGTAAGTCTTTTTTCACTCACCTTCTATTCAGCCGCTGTCGAAAAAATGCATGCAAAGTTCGTAACTTTTAATAAGCAATAAGAACATCCATAATTTTGGATTACTAGCTTAGCCGTTATAAGCCAAAATGGAATTCTTTGTACCTTTGATGTTAAAGAACTTTGAAGTTTTGTGATGGAAAATGGCTTGCGGCTAAATTATTTGAAATTTTGCATAGAGGTAGTTTTCGACATGGCGATCAAAAGTCCCAATAAGGACCAACCCCGGAAACGGCTTCCTGACCTGCCATGGAACTCAATAATCCTCCAAGCAGATATATAGATATGGGAGAACAACATAAGTCTTAAATTAATATAATCAGAGAAGAAGTTAGACTCACTGTATTAAAGACTGGGCAATGGATTCGATCTTGACCGTGACCTTGACTGTTATTGGCTAATTGGCTACTTGGAACCTTTAGAGGTTCATTCTCTCATACTGTTAACCGGCCGATAAAATTGTATAGAATCAAATGACAGAATACAACACTTCCCGAGCTCAGTATTCCATAGTAAGTTCTAGATGCTACTAAGTAATATAGCTTAAAAATTGTATAATCCACTATGTTTCTCTAGTATTTTAAACGATATATGTGCATCCCATCTAAGATGACGATCAATCTTTGAACCTAAACAATGTTACGTTTTATATTTGTCTGTCTAGCGAAAGTTGTTGAATAATGTGGTTAAGCAACTAGCATTACTGTGGAATTGCATGAAATTGTTTTCTTATAGTTTATAGTTAAAAGTTTGTGTGCCCAAATAATCGAAAACTGTCTTAGGGTTTCTCTATGCTTTAACTTTCAAATCATCCCAGTTCTTGTTATCGTATAATACTGTTCTGCCTTCTGTAAAGCTGTATATACTACATATGGAGAATTAAATATACCATTAAAGTTTTAAAAGGGTTTGGTACCCTGTGCTAAACCGTAGTCGGATGATTTTTTACCTCTTGAACATCGGCATTTTCTAAGGCCTCCAATATCTGTTGAAAGTTTGCACCATAATTGTGACTTTTCTGTGTGGAAAATTCTCTATCAAAATAAACACAGGTAGTGAGACGACATGAGTCTGTGTTTGCAATCTTTAATCTTAGTACGATACGATTCACTATTTGATGATGGAAAAATATTTTTCTACGCGAAATCCAAAAACTACTCCAAACGTTTTTATCCTCATCCTAATAGCCTGAAATAATTTAATAAGCGTTGAGCACTGGGGATTATAACGAGTTTTCCCAGCAAAGGCAATTCAAATTCTGCAAATCGATCGATAGTGTGTGTCTGTGTATTAAAATCTCTGCATAATAGGTAGCTCGGCTATTTATGAGGGTCATAAAGTGCTATCTATAGGTGACTTATTGAACCAGCCCAGGTGCTTTATAGTGGTCTTGTAGCTATAAGTAACGGTTAAGGGGGTGATCTTGAGAAATTCTTCGGTACACTCACGTTCTGTGGGTAGATTTGGGAAGATGGAGTGTGCTTGCCGTGGAGAACGTATGACCTCATAAAACGGATAATTCATAATGGAATAGTCGCTTAGAATTGCATAAAGATGTACTTACGGGATCTTGAAGTACAGTAGACATCTGGATGCAGCTGTGAAATGGAGCTTATAAAAATATACATGTAAAAGATATACTGCGGTGTTGAGTATTTTGGAGTAGAACACAGTGATATGACAACAGCTCTTAATATGGATCGTAGTCATAATACTTCAGTACGTTGAACATAGACTCTTTGAAACACCGCCAGGAAGTTTTTGATTCATGTTATTGTTTGAAATAATTAATGGTGTGATAGATTGCGCCCAGAGCTGCTTGCACAAATAAATAAATACCTGCGCGCAATACATAAGTATTTACGATTCCACATCATTCTGCCAGTTATGGTATGAAAGAACTAGTTACAGGAAATCTACAGAATGTAATCAACACACGAAGTCTCTTGTTGTGGACTTCGTGTGTCGATTTGTTCCCTCTCCATCTTCGTTTCCTCAGGTTACACCCGTATCCAGATGTGTGGACATGTGTATCTACTTTTGTAGTTGCATATGTACATTCATTTCGGGCCTGATGAAGCTAACCAGCAGAAATACGTATCGCTCGGGTTACCTATCCTATTTTCTGCTCGAAACCACTTTCATCCTTTTTGCGGATTTTGCCCATTGTTTTCCTACTTTTTGTCTTTTGTTTTATATATATATAAAGAAAGATCTACCTTAGAAAGCCTTGAATAATAGATTTAGTATAATAGAGTTATAGTACAAAAAAAATCTTTTTTTTTATTTGATTTTAAACTGGTTTGGATGCAAAATTTTAAAGTCATTAGGAATATGATGTTGTAACCAGATACAAATCCGTTCCATAGGATGCGTCATCTATTTTCTCATTGTTCCTATTTACCCTGGACAAAATAATCATCTGGAACCTGTACATGTTGTATCTGACCTTCTGACAAAAATAATAATGATAATAATAATAACACATTTATTTCATTGTTAAATAGCCACAGACTATAACAAATCAAAAGTCAAAGACAGTACAATATAGATTAAAAAACAGTTTTATATGCAAGCTATAAAACACTTATCTGTTAGAAATGATCTCAATTGACTTTTGAGACTGTTGGTGATTTTTTACTATCTTCTATTATATTTTTCATATTATTGAGTATGTTACATACCCTGCAACTTAAAGATTTTTGATATGCTGTAGTACTATGTAGAGGGGGTATCAGCAGATCCTTAGATTGAGCTTTATAACCGTGTCCTTCTTTATTATTGAATGCTTTCAATTTATTCGTATACATAAATGTTGATAATCCATAATTATCATAATTCTGGCGCCTGTTCAAATTTTCAAGGACCGAGAATAATCCCTGCAAGATTTACGCCAATTAAGATTTGCAACGATTCTAGTAACACATCTTTGGATAAGAAATACCCTATTTATCGATCGATGCATCTCCAGCTTAAAATGCCTAGCACAAGCGATAATTAAAGTTTGAATAGTATAGAGTAAGTAAAACTTGCCTGCAACAGTGATCGGATAAGAATTTTATACCATAAGCACTTTTACTCTTACCTACCATCTCAAAACCTGAACTATTTAAATAACTGTGAAAATTTTTTTTGTAGCTTTATTTCTAAAGCAAAAAGAAAAAAATAACAAGGAACACTTTCATACACAATGTTCATAAAATGTTCCTCGGCCAGGTGTAAAGTGTTGGAGTTGTATTCCATAATCGAAAACTCTTTATTCGTCATTGTCTGTCAGAGCGGTCCGTAGGACCTTTGCTCTTGGTTGAAGTCTTGTAAGTCAATAGGCCTGTCAGGTCTGGTTGCCCAGATATCAAACAAAGTTAGGAAGAAAGACGGGAAGAAGAAAGTAAGGAAGGAAGGAGGGAGAGCAAAGAAAAAAGAAGTGCGTCAATTTGAGGGGTGCCTTGGCATTGCTAATTAGTATACGGCAATTTTAAATTGGTCCTAAAATTAATTTTGGGATTGGTTGTTGAAGAAAAATTATAATTTTTGTTGGACCTAAAGTCGCACGATTTAGTTTTGTTCACAGTGCGAGTCGCGGCCTTGTGTGCTTGCGAACTTGCTCGACTGTGTAGTCTACTGACTCGCGCGATTCCGCTTGACTATAACGTAGCTACGCTTGTTGTTTGATGTCAAGGTCTCTGGGAAGGGTCTCGTTGGAAACATACCATGGGGCGTTAGTGATTGTACGCAAGGTTCTGTTCTGCAAAACCTGCAGGCTACGCAAATGCGTTTTGGCGAGAAAACACCAAGCTGCACTTGCGTAAGTGATCGGTGGTCTAATAACCATCTTGTATAGTCGAACTTTGTTGATCAAACTTAATTTTAATGTTCTACATAGCATAGGGTAGAGTTGCCGAAACGAGATTTGGAATTTAGTTTTTAACGCTTCTGTGTGCTTCTGCCAGGTCATTCCCTTGTCAAGAGTGACACCGAGATAAACTCGAGAACATAAAACAGTGTAATATAAGTTATTTTCGCAAACTGATCCAGGGACGCAGAAACTAGAACACTTCATTCTTTATTAGGATTGGACTGGTGTAAAAATTTACTTTGTTACAGCTACTGAAAAAGCATTTGAAGGTTTTCTTATATTTTTATATAATCTGCAACTTACTTTTCAAAGTATTTTACGTCCTAAAATGGCCACTGTCTTTCGGATCTTCGTGTAAATCATCTGCTATGAATATTGATTTTCAAAAGCATTAGATAACAGAGCATTTAGTGTTCAAGTGCACCTGAAATGTAAGCGCGTATAAAGTATAGACAATTATTCCAAATTGGACATAGACCTCCGATGTCGGTAACTGTCTTTATCACGCAACTTTGTTCCAGCTTGCATATAAACTTTCTCATTATCCGTAAAAAAATCTGAAAGGTCTTACTTGTCAGATTAAAATTTCAGAGAAAAATTAAACTGTTAACTAAGGTAATTTCCAAAAATAGGAGTTAATTACTACTGAATATGATTAGCAATCCAGACGCTGATTATTTTAGCTCCTGTCCGTTTCCCATGTCATATCCGTGGTTAGTTTTGTGAGTACAGATGGAAATACGGTGGATAAACTTCCAGTTGGTAACTGGTAAATCGAAATGTTCACCCTTCGCATGAGAGTCCTAGATTATTAACTTCCAAAATAAATAAAGGGGTACTTTACAAGTTTAGCATGTGGATCCGTTTACATCATAACTTTTAAGTGGATGAGCCTACTAACTTATCTACGCACAAGCGGGGGAAGAATAATTATGAACCTCAAATATTTCTGAATTGTAGGTAAGAAGCATTATCGACCTTTCATAAACGGTTCGCCGAAGCTATCATCCTTTATCGTTCTTTAATAATGGTGAGCGATATACAGAGTGACAACTGTCATTCATTGAAGGTCAGATGCTTAGGGGCCGTCTGTCATTTTCAGCGTATGTAGCAAAGATGTATCAGGCTTTGGTGAACTATTTCTAGGTGGCAGTCACGTCTTTGCGTTCAAAATACTGAGTTTTTCATTAGACCATATCCATTTATTTGTTTTCCGCTTATCTGTGTCCACATGATTACACCTATAACGTACCGACGATTGCTAAAAAGCTAAAAAAAAACGTTGTCAGTTAGTCTTCGTTACACAGAGGAAAGCAAACAGATTTAGTTCAGAATAGCGCTACTGCCGTAACGTTGTCGGCTGGTCATGGCTATAGAACCGAAAAGCGAACAAAATGTAGTTTACTATCGTGAAGTTGTCGGTTGGTTATAGTTACATAGTCAAAAAGTAATGCGCAATGAATAGCAAGTAAATAGATGACTATCATTTCTCATAAAAGTATTTGGGTCTTACGGATTTCTTCGGAAAGTAGACTTTCTTATAGGTGTAACGACAATGGTGACGAAAAATTACATTTTTACAAACATATACATTTATACATATTTCCAGACAATGGACAAAGCGTTTTGTGTTCCAGTGCGACTAAAATATACATGTATTCAGTGCACATAGTATCCCAGATAGCACATAATATATCCAGATAACACGGGCAATGTTTTTGAAGAACGGACAGATAAACCAACCCTTTATCGTTAACAGGCCTGAAAGGTCTCGTTTGTCAGATTCAGATTTCCGAGAAAAATCTAAAGTTAAGAAAGGTGCGTTAATTATTACTTGATGTGACGAACAACCTGAATGCAGTTTGTTTTTGCTTCGTGGTTTCACGAGTAAAGTTGGAAATTCACACAAGCTACAGCATAATTTCCAATTAGCTTCACTTTATTTGTTATACTGAAAATAATTCAGGATGTCTTTTAACTTTTGCATATGGAAATAAAACAACACGGTAGGTAGTTTTAAATGACTTTATTGTTTTTCGAAGTATTCTCCACGAAGACTAATACAGATCTGCATGCGCTCGAACCAATTTTCGAAGCACTTATTCCACTCGTTTGCTGGCAGATCCAAAACGGCATTTTTGAATGCGTCAACTGCTTCTTCTGGTGACTGGAACCTTTAACCACGCAGTCTGTTTGTAATTTTCGGGAAAGTAAAGAAATTGTTAGGACTTAAATCGGGACTATATGGAGGATGGTCCAATAATTCCACGTTTTCTTCCGTTAAATACTGCCTTGTTTTTTGGGCTGTGTGCGAGCTTGCATTGTCTTGGTGGAGGATGATTCTTCTTTCGGGGTTGATTTTTCGAAGCTCGGTGATGATTTTTGGCTAACAAATGGTGGTATGCCAATCCGCAGTAACAGTTCTTTGCTCATTAAGAGGAAGTGTTGCAATATGACCCGCTTTTGACACAAATGTCGCGACCATCTTTTTTGAAACACTTCGAGAACGGATGACTTTTGTTGGCTTTTCTTCACCTTGGAACACCCAATCAGCCGACTGTCGTTTATTTTCTGGTTCATAGCAGTAAATCCACGATTCATCACCACTAACAATGCTCTACACATTTTTTGAGTTTCCGGAATTGAAATGGTCACGCGTTTTTTGACACCAATTAACCCTGGCTGCTTTCTGCTCTTCAGTCAACAGGTGAGGTATCCAACGAGAAACTAATTTTCTTACTCCTAATTCTTCATGTAAAATTTTTTGAATTGAGGTCTTTGAGATCTTCAAGGACGCCTCATTCCCGCGATATGTCACATCTCTATCTTCAATGATGAGTTTGCGCACAGCATCCACGTTTTCCTGGGTGACTGCCGTTTTTGGTGCACCCTCCCAGGGATCGTCGCTAAGACTCACCCGTCCACGTTTGAATTCTCCATGCCAACGGGAAATTGTCGACTAATGTGGCGCTTCGTTGCCGAAAACCGACAGTAACTCAGCAAGGCATTCTTGTTGCGATAATTGTCTCTGGAAGTTGTAATAAATTATGGCGCGAAAATGTTCTCGGTTTTGTTCCATTTTTCTAATGACTTGGTGACACTTACAAATTCACTGTAGTGAGAACACTGCACGTATTGTTGTGAAACTTTGGATTTAAGTTTACTAAAGAGTGAGGTTAAGATTCAGTACTGACGTTTGATCCGCGCGGCCTGCTATGTTTCTATATGCAAAACTTAAAAGACATCCCTCGTATTAGGTCGATTCCACTGCTCTTCGAACCATAGGTTTGCTAAGGCCAAATTAGATGGCCGATATCGTTATTTTTGAGTATCCTTGATATATGATATCGTTACTATTTGATATCAGTCACTTCATAGCGTGACGTGATCACGACTTTGGAATAACGATGAGATAACGGTTATACTGATATCGTCAGCAAAACACCGCGATGAAATCGCATGGAGCCAACTGCCAAAGCCCATAAAGCACTATATCGCTTGCAAGCCTTAGTACTTAGCAGCTAGCGTTTATGAGCATGTCACACACATTCAAATGTTCACGCCGTGATCCCATGACGACAATCACCGTTGCCGAGAAGCAGCACTTCCCGAAGTCGAGATCATGTCAGGCTTTTTCACGGACTTTGTCAGTATCAGTTACTAAGTCACAGTTTTTGGTATGTCTGCCATCACTAGGCTGACTGCATAGTCGTGTCTTCGCTTGAGATCTTATTACGAAGACACCTAATTTTTCTTCAGTCTTGACACTTGGGAATAGTAGTAGGATCGCCAAATATTTTTCTTAATTTTAGCATTTTCCTTAGTCCTTATTTTCGTTAGGACTTGATTATTCCTAAAAAATCATGGAAAATGTAACCAGTTAGCCCAAGATGTAACGTCGCTTCTGTTCGTAAAAATATTCTGATTCGGTTTTTTTCATAACATTATTCAAAAATTGTTTAAACAAACTCCTAAAGTTGTTTTGACGTTTGATGAGTCATTCTGAATAAAAGAGGGTTTCACGAGCAGAGTTTTATTATTTTCGAGATATAAGTAATTTAGTATTTGGAAAATTGCAAAATGTCCCATCTTCATCCAGAAAAGCAATATGAAAAAAACGAACATTTTAATGTTGCCAAGGTACATAAGTATTCCCCATTCATCAGTTAAAAACGCATTTTAGGGGATGTTATTATTATATACTTTATTTTTTATTATTATTCAAGTGCGCCCTCACTGTATACAGGGCGTTTTCAAAGTTATTCTAACTACTTGTAGGACTCGACAAGAGGAGTTGATATACCAAAAATCACCTATATAAAAGTTGCATCATAAAGGATTAAAAATTAAAAAAATTGAGAATATTATTACACAGATTTTTTGATATTCCCGACCACTGTAAAATCTTTTTTGCTTGCCACTCTTATCGTTTATCTAAATTTGGCAAACTTTTTGTGTTATTGTATGATCTTAAGTACGAGTCTTTGGTTCGATCAATTATATCAGTCTTGTAATGGTGCGTATACTTTCATTTGTCTGATTACTTCGTGACAGAAAAGTGGCCCATGTTTACAAGAAAATCGAACTAGTGGACAAAATACTAACATACGGAAAGGTTTTCTTTAATAGATCATCCCGCCCTTTTGACGAGTGCTACACGCTGTATTTTAGGTGAGCCCAGGAGATGCATCATAGGGTCACGTAGAATATGCATTGGGTGCAATTGATTAACAATTAAAAAACTAAGGTTTACAAAAACAATCCCCCTAAGATTCTTTAGAATTTTCTTAATGAATGTTTGAAGAACATTTGACAACATTAAAATTTTCGTTCTTTCATGTTGTTTCTTGGGGTCAAAGTGGCACATTTTTAACTTTTTCAAATATCGAATCTCTTATATCTCGAAAACTATCGACTTAGAGACTTAGAGAAAAGTTAATAAAAAACTATTACGATCAGAATGGCACAAACATTTTTTGGAATTTGTTTGAAAAAACAGTTTTTGACACATCTTTGGGCTGACAGCATCCAGATTAATTCCTTTTAGAGAAATAGCCAAATTGTGTTGCGTTCTTGGAAAATTTAGTGAATTAAGGAAGCCTTGAAGTTAAAGACTGGTATAGGGTAATAAGCCGGCCTCAAATTGAGAAGGATCGTGTTGTGCCAAAACAAAAGTGAGGGAATGGAGTCACATGCACAAGTTTGCGAATATAACAAGAAGTGGGCATTACGTTTTAAAGGAATCTGGTACAGAAGCCATATAACAAAAGCTCGACACTTTTGAGTTCTATGGCACGAAGGGTAGTAAACGGAATAAAAATAAGATTGATGGATACCTGAGTGACTCTGAGAGCATATTTGTAGTGATGGGACTTATTAAATAAAATTTGGTTCTATATTCTATTGCCTATGGGAGAATGTAAACTTGTAAAGATGTATTCTTATTGGCTTGCAGGCATTTCTTTTTTTCTGCGACAATTGTGAGGTGCTTCTCAGTGGCATATCCTGCTCCTAAGGTGCACCATATCCCAATTTGCCGGGGCGCCCCACACGATTGTGGCGAATACCAAATGGAGGGTGAAATATTAGGTAAAGATTTTCCATAAAAGCAATAAAGAAGCCTACATTGAATAATACGAATAAATAGTTAAACCGCTCCAAAATCGACAAATAACAAATATACGCTTTCCCTGTCCTTTAGTTCTCCAGGTAGGGAGAAAAGTGCGATAACCGCGATCATTTTAAGATTAATGACAAGTTTTCTTCAATCTTTGCGATATCTACAACACCTAAATTCATATCAGTTACTTGTTATGCCCATGGTGCTTCTAGCCAACCGCTCACTTGTCAGTACCGTCTACATGGTGGTATGACCATCTTGAGATTATAACGTACAACCTCTATGATTGGGAATAAACGTAGCAACACTGTGGTTGATTCTACCGGACCACTTTACAAATCTGCGCAGAGCATCAATGACAGTGTTGCTATTTAGGTTTCCAGTGATATATCAAATGTGGAACTTTGATAGTATCATTGAACTTTTGAGTAAGACTGATAATTCACCATCTTGAAATAAATACACCACTGAACTTTAGGTAAATGATTGTATGGCTGATTTTGATCAAAAAGTATTAAACGACACCGTTGTCATACTTAATAACTCACGCCTGAGATCAGAACGAATTTATTAGAGTTTTTTGGCTCACTAAATCCAAATCCGGTGTAATTTGAGGGGGTTCAAGGTCAAAATTTGGGTAAAAAAACTAAAAAGCACACTTTAAGGAATACGATGACTTCTGACGAAGTTAACCCGTAAAATGTGGTTCAAATCGATATAACTTCACTCAAGAAGTGAGACGATGTGAAAAAAATTCTATCTGGGGTTTTCATGAAAAGCAGAATGATTGTAAACTTGGAAATGTTCACATATTGCCGTTTTGCTTTGAATAAAAAAATTAAAACGATTAAGTTGAGAATCACTATTTTGGCGATTTTTATTTTTATGAAATTTTCCTGTATTTTACCATTTGAAAGCAAATTGTTACTTGTGGATTTCAATTTATTTTCGCCTGTTTTCTGACTCGTTTATCATCAAAATACCCCCTCAGTGATTTCAGGTTCCGACCTGCTATCCATTTCAAAGTATAGCAGTAGTCAGCCTTCATTTTAACGTCTCGTCTACCCTGATTTGATGTTCTGGTAAAATCGCCATCCTTGCTCCTCACTGAAATCACTTAAATTGTCGGGAAAATAATCCAAGTGTGAATCCAGAAAATATAGTTTCAAGTGCTTGAAGCACCCGAGAGAGAATTCGCCTAATTTTTTTCAGAAACGAAAACATATTTTTTCCACCCATTCTCATCTCTAGCGTGGGGTTATATTGATTCATATTACTTTCAGATTCTCATATAGAGCCCTCTTTAAGATTTGTATCAAGAATGCTCATGACATTTCACGGGTTAACTACGTCAAATGGAGTCGCAATCCTTTAAAACGGATTTGGTTTTGTTTTTTTTTTACATTTATTCACCCCCATTACTTCGTATTCGAATTCAAATTCAGCGACCCAAAAAAAACATGTAAAAAGGTTGTTCTGATCTCAGGAACATGCATTTTTTCTCGCCCTGTGTAACCAATCGCTTAAAAAAGGTCACGACTCCAATCAAATATTTTTTTAGTCATACCGGATATACCTATACCAATTCAATATTATAAACGAGTGACTTGGAATATAGGTGTGTTTACAAAGTATGAATGACGAGAAGTAAGGTGCTTTGTTATTGCACAGAAAGGAATTGTCTCATGAGGTACGATGTACGCATGTACGGATTAAAGTTAGGTAGAATGACAACCTCACTTTAATCGGAAGTACTTACTAATTTGCCACAACGACATCTATAAAAATACTTTGTATCGATTATACATTTCATATTAGGTGCAGTTTAATGTGTGCTTTCGGACTTGCCAGTAGCTGTGCGGTGCAACATTTTATATTGTATTCAGGTACCATATCAACAAATGAGGAGGTGCCCTTGGATTTTTATGTATAAAAATTCTCCCCTTACTTATTGTGCAAACGGGTCAGGCTAATTAAATTATTGCATGAATACATTGTTTCAGCCCAAAAACGTCAGCTAAAAATTTCAACATTTTAGAACACTTTTTTAAATGGGATGTTATCTCTATTTTTAAGCTTCTTGTTTGTATTTTATAACCCTAGAATACAAAATTGCTGCCTATTAAAATTGCGGAATGGCAGGCTGTCAAAGTTGAGTTTTGGAACATCAAATCGTAATTCGTTAACAAATCATCAAAACGTTATAGTATGTTATTATAAATATTTGTTTTGATGGAACATAATCGGATATACCCTTCCAAGAGAAAAAGACTGATACGATGTACATGAAGGTCATGATGATCAGTTGTGTATAGTGTATTTATATAGTAATGTACAAAAACGCTCAACCTTGGATAGCCTGTAATAAAATTGCGATTTTGTATTCTCGGGTTATAAAGAATGAGATATTTCACGATCTTCCTATTTATTGAAAAAGATGTCCCAAAATGGCGTCAAGCGGCCTCAATTGGGAGCTAATACTCGTAAGCCACTGGAAGCGCAACAAAGGTTACTTGAACTGATTCTCCAAAGCAATAATTTCCCAAATTTTCTGTTTTATCATTGATTTAAATCAACGAATTCAGACTAGGTGTACGGAGTCAGTCACTTGACATAAGTCAAATTTTTGACAGTTCTGTCATTAAATTCGTTTATTAGTATGTATATTGGCAGATAATTGTAGTGTTACATAACTTGTAAAGGACGCCACAAGCCTGATGAAGATAGATGATTCCACAGGTAAGTATTATTATTAATTTAATACAACGCTGTCACTTTGGTAGGCATTGGTAGACAAAATTGTGTGCACTAAAATTCGGCGACAATGTATTGTAAACATATAAGCTTGGCTCCTTCATACCTATTTGACTTCGTTGATTTAGATATTAAACTTCACGTCCAACAAAGGTATTCATTCGTTGAGGCCCATCACTACAAAATTGTCGGTGCTATCTGGGATGTGCGGTTAATGTCGCTGCTGTCGAGACGTAGACAAGAAGTGGAAACTGCTGATCGTGAAGGTAGAGCGACGACGAGTGACGTTTTTACACGGTTTACTTACGATCTGTCAGGTCCGGAATCGAAAAATCTTTCTTTGGGAATGATGCTGACGCTTGCACCACTTTGCCACATCGCCATGTTGGCGGTTTTGGTACTTATTGACTGATCGAGCGAAGAATCACATCAGTTCACATCCGTATTTTATGACAATGCGCACAGTCTGTAACAAATTGATAAATGTAATTTCTGAAAGTTATGTAACTCTTTAATCATTTTGTAACAACGGGAAATAGGTAACTGAAAATACTCAGATGAACGCACACATTGAGAATGAGTATATGTGGATACACAACATTATAATGGAATAAAAAATTCGAGGTTTATTATAAACTAAGGGCCGAAACGTGTAAAAGTTATTGTCATTTTTACGTTTTGGTAGAAGAGGTAGAATATATATTTTTTAGTACCCTGATTATGTCTGTTATATCTAGGCGAATGTCACGCGATCAATATTCACCATGATTCATCAGTATTCATCGTGAAATGCGATATTTATTGACCGTGTAGCCAAGACATCAGTATTGATGTATTATACGATTCCTTCTTTGTTTTTTTTTTTTCGCGGTTTTTGGCGGTTATGAAATAAACAACATAGTGACTAGAAGAGAGATTGCACACTGCATAAGCCGATCCTTAAAGCAGATACTACTCGCTCTTGCATTCACACATCAAATGGGTGATACAGATGCCAAAAGAACCATACAGCCTTGCTATGTTTCATAGCAACGATCAACAAAAGGTCATCTGGAATCGTGCGCCCATGACAAACAAGTTGTCATACATCGTATGTCAAATATCCTACAGTTGTACTGTGGCTCAACCAACACCGTGAAAAAATCTATGCAAATCCACTGACACCGATGGAATTATCAGTAAATGGTGATGGTACGGATGGTAACTTATCGTGTGACATTCGCCTTACGTATTCAAAAGTGAAAGCCTTGTTTGCCCCTTATCTCCGAAATAAGCCGACTAATAAAAAAATTCTACGAATAAAATCTTTTCGTGTTAAATTAAGCTCACCTTTAGAAAAGGACACTTCTCATAGCTATTTCCTTAAAGAATTAAGTACTTAGTAAGTAGTGATTCGTGAGGTAATCAGCCGTTTTTTGTTGTCTGCTTTATAGTCTGCTTATATGAAAAACGATTTAGATTTTAAACAGCGTACACAGAAATACACGTGAGACCGGCAACGACAATAGCAGCAGCCTAAGCCGTCGATAAATATTTACTTCCCACTATCAGGCAACCGTTTTTTCAATACATATTTTTTCTTATTCCGTTGTTCAACCTGACAACTTAAGCTTTTGCCTAACGAGCATCCAGAGAAGCTTTGAAATCTTCTTCCCATTCCTATGGCAGGCATATCTTTCTCTTCACATGAAAGATTCGCAGGTATCCACAGGAAACTTTGTATTTTTCATCATCAAGCTGTTAGTATATTGAGGTTACTTGCTCGGAAGACCTGCTGTAGCAAATGGAAGTATTCCCTCAAGTAAAAGGATTCTTTGTCGAAAAAGTATTATCTATTCTTAACTGTACTATCTTTCGCGAAACGATGACTTATTTAAAGGTTGTTCTCAAAATGGGGATTTTAAGATTATTATGGGTATTGCTTTCAACGTGGGATGACCAGATCAAAAGTATTCAAAGGTGGTGCAGCATAATGCAGATATACGGGGCAAAAAGACATATACACGAAAATGTAAAGATACCATTTTGTAGGCAATTTGGATGCGTCTGGGAACAGCTTAAGAACGCCCCACATGAATCGTTGAAAGCATCGATTATTGGGTAGCCTAATTTTAAATTAAGAGAAAAAGAACTTGACACACAATTCAATCAGGGCATTCACTGAATGGCCAAGCAGATTTATGTCAATCAAATTTCCAAAACATGATGTACTCCAACAGCGACTTATTCGTAAAGCTACGTTTTCACGGGTCAAAAATACGACAGCACTTTCGATCTCTCTTTCGCGGCTCTTGTCTCGGGTGAGGAATGAAAAGTGAACCAGCAAGGGTCGTGGACAGTTAGAGCTTCTGATTGATAGTTGTGCTTTTTTTAATTTAAATGTTGGTGGTGTGTTAGTAAATAGGTTGAGAGTTACGTGGCCATCTTTAATAAATAAATAAAATAAAAATATTTGTTGGGTTAGCAAGTAGATATTTGGGGAACAGAATTGAGGCTTGAAAAGAGAATAGCTTCAAATGTCTGAATTTTACTCTTATTCCATCTTGAAAACGCGCTTCAAATGCAGATTTCGGTCTGCCCTGCTCTCAACTGGCATGTCCAGGCCTAAAAATCCAACTTGTGTGATATCAAGATTGAGCGGTTGAGGACTTATATTTCTCCCGATGACGTTAGAGGTAAACCCACGACACCTCGTTGAGACTGACGCATCACCACGAACGCAAGGATCACGCTAGCTTACTACGCACGATGAGACGCAGCTCTACACTGGGCAACAGCTATTTTCAGGCATGGTATGCTGAAGTTGGGACTGCTAGAAATACATTGTTTGAAAGTACCAAATGTATTCCAAGATTTTTCGTATCACTAATGGTTTCCTAGCAAAGTTAACTTTGTCGTTAGAGATGAGACTTCCGCACTTTTTCTCCTGAAAATGTCTTGGGGAGTGAATTTTCTATCAGTGCTAAGCCATACATTTTCCCGAAAAGTGATTCAAGCATGATTATTTTCTCTCAGTTATAATACTCCCTCGTTTCAGCTGACCTTTGAAACACAGTACAAACCACGAGAAAGCTGTCCATGGTTGTTATGCTTGGTTCACCGACCAAAGGTAGATGCATACTATGTACAGGTATATTCAATACAAGCTCGCATATGAAAAGCAATCTTATTTAGATAAAAGATTACAACCACAGGAGCCAAAGTGCTTGTTAGGTACCTTATTGCAAATTATAATGTGGGTGAAACCATTAATCTTGTTGGGTTGCAATCTAAAAATAATCTAAAGTCGCAGACTGATTATCTAGGTTGAGTAAGCGGTTTCTTCCAGTTATTTTTAATATACGAGAAACTATCTTAGCTTAGACGTTATTGACCATGGTATGGAGGTAACGCTGCGGTTTCAGGGCGTACATCAAAATGTAATTTGATGCATTCTGGAATATACTCTCATTTATCGAATATTTCCCAATGCGTGTCTTCATTCCATTGGTTTACATATGTGAGGTTAATCAAGGACCAAGTGAGGCAAAAATAGTGTCATAATGTTAATTGTCTGAAAATTTGAAAATGGGGTCAGTTTCACAGTTTATTTGAAGTGTGAAAATAATATTTTTTAAAGTAGTACCCTTCTGTTTCTCCATTGGTTCACATTTTACTGCATTGAGTTTCCTGCTCTAAATTTGTAATTTTTTTATTACGAGTTTTGTAGTCTGTGTTAGGAACTTTAACATTTAATTAAGTTTCTTTGGTTCGCTAGACATGATTTGACTAAAATAAAAGGTAGGGTAGTTGTGTTTTCAAAAAATTACAAATATTAGCTGACTCGGCCACAACTGAGGCATATCGCAACTCGTTTTTTATACTTGAACCTCCAAGAAGGCCCTCGGCCTAAACACCATTGGTATCGAGGGGCTACAGGGAGATGCACGGGAAAGAGGGGGACGCGACATGGAATCTAGAGAGTGTGTGTATCTGCATGCACATATTCCGACCCCGCCTTAGAGATCCGCCTGGTGGCACTTCCACGTTCTACAGTCAGAGCCCGCCTACACTTACGAATTATGTCTCTCATTCTTAACTTCAAAAGTTAATTACATTGCTATTGTCAACTATTATAACAAACTTTTACGTAATGAAGTAGAATCAGAAAACCTGAAAGATCATTATTCATAACGTTATTATTATTTCCATTTCACACCTGCCGAATAAATAAGAAAGCTTCACACTCAGGTCAAATCAAACAAAAAATAGTAGACCATGGGCTTAAAGCTGTCCGCTAATATAGCTTTCGTTGGAAATAACATATAAAAAGTTCGTGCTTTGGATGGAAATACTTCCCCACACAATTACAAGCACATTTTTGGGCCTCTGCTGCCACATAAAACTTTTTGTGTATCCTGGATGTTGCCGTGCGGCCAGAAATATTTCAGCACACAGTTGGGACTCATTCGGCGAATTTGAGTCAGGTATGTTGAATTTGGGAAAGGACTGTAGTCATTTTGAATTTTTCCTCCTATCTAAGTCGAGGGAGCGAATTTCCTCAAGATTTTTCCTTTTAGCAAAGCGATGCGGGTATTACACGAGAAAAGCAGACAGAAAATATAATTATCTTGTTGAGTCGATATGAAAACCAATTAAACTTTCGTAATCTATTTGCAAGTAATGGAAATTAATACTGAGCTTTATTGAACAATACAAATAAAATTTTTTATCCCAAATAAGCGTATACATGACGTGAATAAGCATTTGAGTAAAAGATGGCGTCCAGAATCTTGACTGTGCACTTCCTACGCAGCACTATCATTAGTTAGTTCGTAAATGATTATCTCCGGAGCAAGTTAGCCCCTCTGAGGAAAAATTAAGCTACGGATAAGTACAACAAGAAGGTGGGTCGAGTCATCCAAATAGGCCCATACGATAAGTCCATAGTCCCCACCCATTTGATCATGACATTTTTTCCCTGATCTACCTGAAGTGTCGACCATCTGGCAATCATGCTGAACCTCACTAGTCAACCTTGCTCCCAGTCTCCAGCCATAATAATACTCAAAATCGAGAGCACCAGCGATACAGTCAGGCGTAGACATTGCTTGGTGCATCTTGTATCCATGTCAGACTCAATCATATATGCACTTTTTTGTGATTCAGACATTTTGTATATTACATTCGGACAGTGTTGCCGGTCGTTCAGATAATTCTCAAATATGCTACATTTAAAAGTCTGATCAAATTAAATTTGGTAATATCGTAATATTGTTGATAGTGATGAAAGCTCTGTATATCCTCGGAGAAGAAGGCCATTATTGTCCTCGTACAATATATTCCTCGACGCTATGCGCCTCTTCATCAAGGTATGTAATCTACTATTATTTTTAGTTGAAAGTAAGTAAAGTCGAGTATATCGCAACACCTAAATATTTAATGAATTGTGGATTTCCAATGCCACCTGGAACACTGTGTCCTTACATGAAACGGAAGCCAGTTTGAACGGTTTAATTTTTCTATTTCACCATAAAGGTTATTGACAGCTTATTTGATATCGAATAAATCCCACCAAAATTATTTTCTGAACATTTTCACCAATCCTTAGCTTTACGCTGGTATGCATGTAACATTCGTTGAGTAGTTTTTATGAAAATACATTATTGTAAGAGTTTAATGTTTTTATTCTGATGAAAGTCATCTATTTAAGTAAGATACGCAGATATTTTGACCACAATATTAATTTTGAGTTAAGTGACCGATGTATGGAACTATGTTTCTTGCAAGTCTCCTAAAACATTTACTAAAAATTAAATTCGCTAAATACTGACAAACTCTGCAAAAGTGTTTTATAAGCTACAAAATTAAACAAAGCGTTATCTAATTATTTTGGTTCTATTAGTTTTTCAGTAAAGAAAGGAAAAAAACTGTATATTTGTTATGGTGGTCTTACATACTTTTTACTGTTAAGCAATTCACGTATTTCGCCATCCGATTATATAGCTTTCTGCCTGATTAAATAAAGAAAATAGCTGCGTTATCAAAAATGTAAAGAAGAAATAAAAAAATGCTTAATGATAAGGGACAAGAACAACCTCACAGAGTCATAGAAAGTAGGTTAAACTTCAATTTACATTTAATGGGTCATGTTGCGATTTAAAAACGTTTGTTACCAATTTTATTATAGAATATAAATCGATAAAGTTCATTACTCATGTTTATTTGTCTTTGATATCATTTTTAAAAGATATATACTCGTACATGTTTTAATAAATCAATAAAGCGTGGTTAGGTAATACTTTTATGCTTCTGTTTTTTTGATGTAGGTTTTTAAAATGTAAAAAACGTCTAGCGCCTTGCATATATGTATTAATTCTTTTTTTCTTTCATAGATATTCTATGTCATCTAGGTGAAAGAGTGCTAGCAGGGCAATGATGTTGAAAGTGTTAGACCTCAATTTACTGCCGTCCTTGGTAAGAACGTCCTAACTACATTTTTTTATATTCTTGGCTTCTACCATATACCAGTTATTCTATGCATTATTTATCTGTTCTCCCAAGTCCTCACTCCACTGTGTCCCTATCATAAGTACTTGAATATATTGTCCATGTTCAAATATTCAGAGCTTCCAAACACAGAACGTCCTATCTATAAATTACAAATTTTCATAAAATGGTAATTAGGACGTTTTATCTAATAAGCGCAATATCTTTATTATCTCATGCACTGGCAAATAGTTTTATGCGGGGTTGTGTATGTTTATTGCATTTATATCTTTTTCTTTTACTCCTAAATTGTATTTTTTCTTCAATAATCATTATTATTGTTATCGAAATAAGACAGCGCAAAGCGCCATCTACCACTAGAATCGGCCACTGCGAGTCGCAGACCAAATATATTAGGTATCACTGACATTTTGATCTGTACGAATCTTTACTTAAAAAAAAGGTTACCGTAGTAGCTGAAGCATCGGTAAAAAGTAGGGTTCCATCCGCATAAAAATCACAGGACAATTTTTAGATGTTTCAGTAACAGATGTGGGTTATGAAACTAAGTAAACGCCAGTAGCTCATCAAGAACTTAATAAAACCCGAAAGAATCATAACTACGTCAAACTTACTTGAGGTATTATACAAGATGTGTGACACTAGTTTGTTACCAGACCGACCCGAAGTTTTTATATTGTAGGTCTTATTTTTGTAGAACTACAAGGAACCATCCTAGAGCCGTCTGATTGTCTCGTGGTTCAGTTCAGAAGTTTGTTATGACCCAGGAACTAGATTGTTAAGGAAAACGGTCGAAGAGAGAAAAAACAAAAAGCACGAAGGACCAAAAGCATTATTGCAATAATTAGATTAATATTGGCATGATACAAATGGTTTTTACTTTAGTCTTGGTTTTGACAGAAAATTTCAATTTCGATTGACCCAAATTCGCGATTTAATGTGTATTTATAATACTCATCGCTGCCTGGTGTGCTTGCGGAATGGCTCGAATGTCTATTCCACTGAAGCCTAGTGAGACAATGAATATATAGAATTTCTGTTGTAAAACACATCCCCTTGAATAAGAAATATCAAGGTCCGCGTGAAGGGTTTAGTTAAAGGTCTTATTGGAAAGCATCTGAGCTATAATCAGTTAATGCGAAAACTCTAATCAAGTTGTGGCTATTTTAATCATGTTTGGCTCCAGACAAGTCGTCTACCACTTTACATAATAACATCCATTAGTCAGTCAAGGATGAACATTTATCTTCGCATAAATAATATACGAATGACGTGACAGTAGTATTTTTACTACGGCTGATGCTAGTTTTGTAAACAATATTATTTTGATAAAAGAAAACGCACCGTTCAAGGTTTTTCCCTGACCAAAAATACACAATTTGCGTCAATGGTCAAAACTCAAGATATCCTCCGCCGCTAGCCACATTTCAAAATAAGATGGATCAGACCGATGAAATGGGACAGTAAATTGGAAGGCACATTTTTCATAGTGACATAATAGAGGAAAATATAGTCGTCGACTATTCCTGTTTGACTATATGAGCCAGTATAATCTGATATTTATAGCATATGCATTATTTTATTAAAAGGTAAAATAATGAGGTATAATAGAAATAAAAATGAATAAGACTATGACCGAAATGCCTGAAACGTGGGACTCTCCTTACATGTCATCCAATAATAGGCACATTTCCAGGAAAAACATACATCAAAGCCTCGACAAAAATCTGAATGACTCGGTACGGCCCTGCATCAAACATGAAAAGGTACATCGGTATCCAAATCGGACGCCGAGCTGTATGATGTTAAGCTAATTACAAATCGCATTTGAAAAAACGAAACTGACACATTTTTATAGAACAAAGTTATCGATTTGAAAGTAATTCACGGTGAGCGTCTTCAAGATGCTATTGATACTTCGCGAGTGCATTCAGATCGTTCTTCGAGATGATCCTGTCCCGAGCGGTGTGGGTTTGTTTATATCACGATGGACTCAGTAGAAAGCCTAGATAAGCCCTTATGTTGCTTTATGTAGTTAATGAAGTTGTGTTTTTTAATCGAACGGCAATAACTTCATGCAGTATTTACGAGCAATATGACAGCGCAGTACTTGAAATTTGTTACCAGGTAACTGGTGGTTATTTTTTCAATTTCTTTTTAATGTCTTCACTGCCGTTTTACCGCGCGTTAGCGCTGTGATTTCAAACTTAGTTGTTTCGGAAAAAAGAAATCCAAACTTTCAGGAATGTGTTTGCAGGCTTTTGTAGATATACTTTGGACACGTTAAATTCTTCATCACAATTAGTTATGTGTGAAATAGTACTTGACACACCTAAGATTTAAATATTTCCATTTATAATTTGATAGTTTGAATAACGATATCACACTATAACCTAAAACTAACATGTAAATATTACCGCTCGACAAAATGAAATGAATGAATATACAAAAAAAAGAAATATGTTATGCAGCAGAAAGTATTTTTAATAATATTCCATTTCTTGTTTTTTGAATATTACACAACGTTTTCATTATCATCTGAGATAGTTATGGAACAATTTATTTCAAATATTTATTAATATTCGTGATCGTGGATGTCAAGTCAATCTACTAGACTGCACTTTTGAAACTTATAGTAGCATCTAAATAAAGGGTAGCCAATATTTTTGTAAGGATATCATTCTGTAAGGGAAAAAAGGTTGTGCTTGACACACTTCTTCATTTGTCTCTAGAAACTCTATCTGACACAGTTCTTGGGGAAGCATACTCTCAGTTCCAGTGGGTTTGTGTGACACTGGTAAATCTCTGCAGTACGTGTGGCGCGAGATAGTCAACCCTAGATAAATTTTTTGGAATCAGGGCATCCGCAATAGCAAGTACATTTTTGAAACAGAACTTAATAGCTAGGAAAATAATGGCGTCAGGCTTCCCACGCAAAAACATTCACGCTAGGCACAAGTTAGTCGTCTCTCCGAGCTTGCTACACATGTTAAACAGAAAAAATATACTGGATCGTCGGCCAAACGGGCTCGTACAATTAGTCCGTACTCCATAGTCTCTACCCATTGGTAACACTAGTTTCTTCCCTGCCCTAAGAATCGACCATCTGGCAACGGTGCTGAACCACACCTGTCAACCCTGCTACTCGTATAACCGCCAGTCACCACTGTAACTCGAGAGTGAGAACTCCGGCATGCAATAAGATAAACACAGTGTCTGGCGGATGAAGATAGCCTACTTCCTGACCGGACGCGAGTCGCATCTATAAATATTTCCCTAAATTTGAAGAGCAAATGAATGAGGAATATTATGACGTGTGAAATATGTATCAACAGATGCGTCAAATTGAAGGGGCTGGAAGCATTTAAATATGCTGCTAGCAAAAAATAAGATATACGCTCCCCACCCCCTACAGCCCCCAACCTACGATTAATAATCCCTAAAAAAATCTTACTGAAAATGATCAGGATCCTCTGAAACATCAAAGAACGAAGTTTAAACAATTTTATTTTATTTTTCTGTTTTTTTTACTCTTCACGCAACCGCTACGACTTATTTTCAAAACTACAAAGCTGTTTTGTCTTAGTTACTTTCCAAGCTATAGACGGGCCAAACTTTAGCGGACAGACAAACCGACATATCCACCGATGTGATGTGCATATTCGTGTAGGGTTAAATTTGCCTCTAACAGTCGATCGTCGAAGTTGGTTGACAGCTAGCGCTGTGGATCAATTGGTTCGGTGACCTGTCACGGAATAGAGACAGATAGAGAGATGCGGGTTCAAATGCCACCAGCGCCCATGTTTTCCATCTCTGTAGTTGTTATCAAAGAATGATTATCTTTAATTTCGTTGGTGGATACTGAAGAATGAATCTACGCCACTGTGGTTGAATTAGAGCTAAGTTCCCTGTTGCCAGCCTCAAGCCCGAAAAATGTTGTGAGTGATGGAACTGCTGCTCGTCCTCCGGAGAAATAGATCCCAACAATAAATTTGCTTCAAGGCCCTGCAATTACACTGGGAAATAAAGGCAGTAGTGGAAAGCACAATGAATTCTAGTACGTTACATCGAAATGGAGGAGTCAAATCCGAGACGGAGACAGTTCATAGAGAATGGTTTTCGGAGTTCTTGCTTCATATGTTCATACAGGGTGACCCAAAAGTCCCGAACTGGTAAGATATTTGAGAATATCCAAAGAGTAAAATAAGAGTAATTATAGTAAAAGGAGGTAGATGAGGCTAGTCTTGTTCTTATTTGGTCAGAAAGATAAATGCGATATTGCCAGGTAGATGATCCTTTTAGATAAATACATTGTCCATCGCCCGAAGAAAAAGCATTTTTTGTTTAAATCGCTTGTAGTCAAATGGTTCTGAAGTATGGATTGTAAACACGTAGACTTGGCTTCTTCTAATCTATTCGAGTTCGTTGACTAGTACCAATTTAACACATATACAGGGTGTTAAGTATGTACCATACACTAAGTAGACCATTATGTGAGTAATTTTAAATTAAAAAGTTCATACGTATAAACATAGGTTAGCAAATTATTTACCTTATTTTATTCTAATTTGGTATTTATAACATTAGGGTGCTAATTTAGCCTAAATTTATTAAATCCATTGGCATCTCGAGCGGGATCTGAGCGAATATTTCCTACAAAAAAATGTACGCCACTGACTTGTGTGCAATTTTTACCATTTTCCTTGGATTGAGCAAATGTAAATACAACTTTGTTGTTTCTTAAATTTTTTTCGTATCTTGCTTAGTTTTCAATAAAAAAAGGTCCACTTAATTGCATATCCCTGAACCATACAAGGAGTATAGGGAAATGTTTCTTCTAGAATTTATTATTTTTTTTGGTTGTATTGAAGCCGAAAAGGGGCATTTCCAACACTTAATTTAGTGAAATCTGTTAGTCTAGATGTTAATGCTATTTAGTATTTGTTGTTCTTATTACATAATTATTAATAAATTTTATATATATATATATATATCTTTCCTTCTTTCTGCGAATTTTGCCCATTATTTTCCTAGTTTTATAGTTATATATATATATATATATATAAATTTATAAAAAGAAAATTCTACTAGAAACTTTTCCCCATATTCCTTGCGTGGTCCAGGGATATGCAATTAAGTGGACTTGTTTCCCGAAAACTGAGCAAAATACAACAAAAAATTCAAGAAACAAGAAAGTAGTATTTCCATTCGCTCAATCCAAAGAACATAATACAAATTGAACAAAAGTCAGTACATTTTTTTGTCACAAATATTCGTTCAGATCCTGCTCGAGACGCCACTGGCCTTAGTAAATTTAACCAAGCTACTAATAAATTAGGTCCTTACCAAATTACAACAAAATTAGGTAAAGGATATTTAAGAAATTTACGAACAACCATTGTTTTTTAAATTTTAACACCCTGTATCTTGAGAACGAAGAATTTGCGGACGTATGTTTTTATAAGCTTTGTGTCTTAAAATTTTTCAGAGAATCGTCTGTTGAGTTAATGGTAAATGCATAACTAACACCCTATATAATATTAAATGAGTAAAAAGGTAAAGTTGATCGTAAAGAGTAAAAGATATACTGAGGTGTTCTGCCACGTTGAGTACATGTGCCGAGGGATTCTAGGATCACGTGATATGCGTCATGTCCTTCTTTTTTTGTCAACCTTGCATTATTTTCCGCTTTTAATGCACTGCACACATTGCACTCTGTTATTTTTCCTACGCCACCACCCGTTTCCCGCATAACGTCGACTTATGTATGTACATTTTCTAAAAACGGAAATCCCAGGAAAGAAAGAACCCCGTTTTTTTAAATCCGTCGCAATTCGCGTGATTTTGTATTAACAACAGAAGGCCGTGCCGTATGCATTCACATCCACTCAAGAATAAATTGATCCCGCTCTAAATTATTCAAAGCTTTGATGTATGTGCGGCGTATATACACGTAACGAGAGTGACTCAGGGAGCTTTTCCATTCAACCTCGCATAATACCTTACACACGTTCGGTCATTTCGAAAGCTCCACTGTCAATCAGCTTTTTCTAGACTAAGGGACATTCATAATCCCAAGGAAGGCTAGCGGTGGAAATAACGATTTAAAAAAAGGTATAATTAGCATGGATTTGCATATTAGAAATGCAATGGTTTTTTATAGCTGGAAAAGTAGTATTATGTGGGCAGGTCATCAGTTTGGGGGTTGAATCTAAGCTGCAGGAAAATTCGTTATAGTCTAGGAATATTCATCGCATCTTAACACATGCCAGCTTGAGAGGCATGAGATTTGGGCACTCAAATAAGATAATAAGTACATCTAGATGTTAGTGCAAGATTTTTCTACTACTACTTTTTGTTATTAGAGGTATGCTAGGCGCCCCATGATATAAGCTGTGAGGACAATAATATCCTTCTCCACCTAGGTATGTACAGGACTTTTTGTTATTTTTATTCCCTCATTTAATTTGATTCAACTTAAAAATATAGCATATCTGATCATTTTCTTAACGTCCGGTAATACTATCAGATAAAGCCGCCGCAATGTCTGTATCCATAACAGCGCCTACATTATAATATCCGATAAAAATAGATGTTCATACATCTACATCTCATTAGTTTCCCATCCATTTTCAAATACTCCAATTTATCAAATAGGATTGAACTTTTAGGCTCTCGCAAAAATGGAATAAATAAATACGAATAACAATAAAAATTTCAGTTGTAAAATAGACTTTTTACTCGTAATAAGAAAAATTTATTCTTAATTTTGAGAAATGGTTAGAGGACTTTATGGCAATGACAGTTATATGCCCAGCAATCCTACAAATCACTCCCCGAGTTTACAGACTTATTATTTACCCTTTATTTCATTACCATGAATTACCTAAGGAGATAATTTGATTTCCAGGTTAGTAGAAAAAAATTATCATTGCGTCTTCTTTTGACAAGCTTGCTGAGTCCGACTAAGAAATAATACTAGCCATATTTTTGTATGAAACGACTGAAAGTCTATGTTTTGAACCTACGTATCTTTTCTATATGTAAATATGAATGTCTGTCTAGTCAGTCAGCATCACGTCTTAACTACAATATACAGATATGTAAGCATCTGTACACTTACTAATTGATACCCAAGGAAGATTATAGACATATCTTTATCCGCGAACTCATTATCATCAATCAATCAATTGTCCCGGCAAGTAACAAAATCTCCGTCGTCTATATCAAGCCGGCAACAGCGCAGCCTGCCAACGTACCAACCAACCTGTGACTGTCAAGCTTTTTATCGTGCACTAGCTGTTACCCGGTCTACTGTCTCTCCGTTTGCACTCGATGCATTGAATGCCATTTAGAATAATTGATAATAGAATTGTACACCGAGCTATCGATTGGGGAAATATGCTAAAGTTAAAAGAGATCGTATTTATACATTGCATTTCTATTCCTATTTTTAAAATAACATAGAATTTATATAGGTTGTCCCGACACTATGTCCGGTATAGAATACCATTGGCGTTTTTAAAAAACAGACGGTTTTGCTGGAATGATGAATCTAATCCAGTTTTATTCTTTGCAGTTCGTCAGCTAATTTTTGAGTTCAAAGGATAGTTGTTAGTGACAATACAAAAACGTTCCGTTGCGTCATGTGTCTGTCTTATCATGATCGTAGCACTTGGTATCTGTAGATGTTGGGTACCCTTATATTTTGCTCTTCCTAGTATCCGGAACTAAAAACAAAGTTGATTATGACTCCAAAGTTATGAAGAACACTGCAAAAAGAGTATACGTATTTCTATATTGCTAATAATGCCGACTATTGCTTAGACTTTATTTCCGTTATTTGATCAAATAAATGCATTACAAAATTGTTTGTTTCCTTCCAATAACAATAATTAGGATCTATATTGGAGCTTTTGATGACACAGTTCATAGAAAGAGAACTGGAACAGCAGTTATATAGTTACTATAGTATACTCGAAAGTTCAAGAGATGTTGCCGGACAACTACGAGTATATCTCATTAATGAATAAATTTCACACCTATGGTAACATGTTTCACTATGGTAACATGCTTTGCAACCTTGTTACATGGATTATGGTATATGACAGCGATTAGTACTCGATGTCGGTAGACTCATGAATCAATTATCATTAATCAGAGAGCTTGAAAAACATATTTAAATATAAATTCGTAACAACTGAACTACTTGCTTAATTCGGTTGACTCAATAAATTTATTACTATAGTCTGGCTACAATACTTTCTTGTGAAGCTACCGAAAAAGCTGCTATTATGTCCTTTTTGTCTAACTTTTTATCATCCCCAAATACATAGTCAATCACTGGCGCATATAGATCGCAAAACGGTAGTATAATAATATGACAAGCCCTTATAGCAAAGTCCTACCGGGTTTCTCTACCAAGTTAAAGACTCATGAACGACACCTTTAGATGACCAGGAATTGTGTATCCCTAACGGAATCCTGCTGATCCAGAAAAACTCAATACCGCTCCTACCGATTCACTCTGCCACCGATACCAATAAAGTCTATAAATGTCTCAAACTTGATTAAGCGATCTAAAAATGTATAGCCTGATTAGGAACTTGGTATCAGACCTGCTTATTTTAAGAATGGTAGAACTGTACTGTACAAGACCAATACTGCTTACTATGCTGTCAAGACTTCGTAGAATTACAGAGTATCATCTAGATGTTATTCAAGACGCTCTCCAGTGTATATTCCTGAGGGATTTCCGCAGGGCCTTTTTTAAAGGAACAATTTTTGTGCTATAAAGGCAAGTACTACCATTTCTGTGACGCGCTTTATTATTTTCGCTCTACATGAACTGCAGAACAGTGTTGTAGAATAAAGTAAATCACAATTCAAAAACCAGTTCATCGTTTCATGGAGTGGACACTATAACCTCGTATCCATATGACATTAAAGGAATGTTGAAAATGTCGTGACCCCTCTAAATCACCGACTTACTTACTGACTTAATGTTCGATCGGTGGAAACAGGCCCGGAGTCGTGAAACCTCCTCTCTTTGTGGACGATGCCCATCAACTTCATCCAGGCGTTGTTCTTCCCCCCGTGCCCCCCCATACCGCTCTGCCACATCGTCATCGTGGCGGATCAATTGATGATGCACCTCACCAGGTGCTGATGCAGCATATGAAACAAAAAGAAAGAGCAATTAGAATGAGATTGTGAATTTGCCAAATTTCTTGAGCGTATTATACTTTGGCTGGGTAAGACTGGTGAATGCGGATTTAGAAAAAATGATATTGTTACAGTAGTGAGTGTATCCAAAAATAATAAAATTCCATGTATAAGGCCCAAAGTACCCCATATATTACACGTTATGATGAATTTTTATGTCGCGGATGCACTGATTGGGGATAGAATTCGGATACTTTGCAAATGGCATTGTGGTACTGCACGAATATGTCAGATTCAAGTCAGAATAGAGAATACGTTTTTTATTAGCATAGAAACTCAGGAACTTTGATACACGAGAAACAAATAATAATGGGTGATTTTTTGCTAGTATCTTTTTGTCAACACCGTTTTTGACAGATGACGCGTGAATCGTGTCATTGTCAAACTTATTCAGTTTGGTCTATAATTTAACCATGAATCGACTTACGAACGAACAACGCTTGCAAATTATTGAATTTTACTATCAAAATTCATGCTCGGTTAAGAGAGTGCATTGAGCACTGCTTCCAATTTATGGGCAATTTGGTCGGCCTACTGAGGGACCTATTCGGAAGCTTGTGACTACATTTCGAACCCAGTTCACATTATTGGACATTAAACCACCAACACGCTGACATAGAGTGAGGGCTGTATCCGCCAGTGTTAGTGATGACCGTGAAATGTCGATTCGCCGCCGTTCGCAGCAATTGGGCCTCTGTTACTCCACTACGTGGAAAATTGTGCGACAGGATTTGGGTGTAAAACCTTATAAGATACAGCTGGTGCAAGAATTAAAGCCACACGACCTCCCACAACGTTTCCCATTTGGTGAATGGGCGCTGGCAAAGGTGGAGGAAGATCCACATCTTTATCGAAAAATTGTGTTCAGCGACGAAGCTCATTTCTGGTTGAATGGGTACGTTAACAAGCAAAATTGCCGCATCTGGAGTGAAGACCAGCCAGAAGCATTGCAAGAGCTACCAATGCATCCCGGAAAAATCACTGTTTGGTGTGGATTATGGGCCGGTGGCATCATCGGGCCGTACTTCATCAAAGACGAGAATGGCCGGAACGTAACTGTGAATGGCGAGCGCTACCGTGCGATGATAACAAACTTTTTTTTGCCCAAAATGGAATATCTGGACTTGGCTGACATGTGGTTTCAACAAGACGGTACCACATGCCACACCGCACACGAAACAATGGCCCTATTGAGACGCGAGTTCGGTGAACAGTTTGTCTCACGTTTGGGGCCCGTCAATTGGCCGCCTAGATCGTGTGATTTAACGCCGTTGGACTATTTCTTGTGGGGCCATGTTGAGGCTAATGTCTACAGGGATAAACCAACAACGATTGACACACTGGAAGCTAATATTGAAGCATTTATTCGTGAGATACCGGCCGATATGTCGGAGAGAGTGTGCCAAAATTGGACCTTGCGCATGGGCCATCTAAAGCGGAGGAGCCGCGGCCAACATTTACATGAAATAATCTTTCAACATTAAATTATATCGACCGTTCTACCGACTCAAATAAAGATTTAATCGTTTTTTCAAATTTTTTGTGTTTTTTTTTTAAAAAATCAAATCCTATACCTCTTAAAAAATCACCCATTATTTGTTTTTAAATGTCCAAAATATTTAAATTCCAAAAGACTTTCTATGCCATCATTTCCGATCCAAATATGTATTGAGTTACTGTCAAAATTTACTAACTTATATTTTGATGCAATAAACAGTGTTAAATTTTAATTTAGTAATGTTTAAGTGCTTTTGATTGCTTAGTAATGAATGATTTTTTTAACTGCATTATTGTGGGAGCTCGTCAGAACCAAAACCACGGTATCATCAGCAAAAAGACTTCTGTGATCCTGGAGTGCAATACGTAGTCGTGCCATAAGTTCTGTCCCATGATAATCTCATGATAAAAATGAAACAAGATAAGATATATTTATATGAAAGATATTATTTATTCGACAACATTTTTAGAATTCATAATCAAACAGTTTTATTCAAAATGTCCCCCCTTGGCCTTCACACACTGCTTCAATCTCGCGGGCCACTCATCTATCACTGCACGCACAGCTTCCAAAGGAATAGCTGCCGCTGATCGGATCAAATCCGCTTTCAGGGACTCGATATTACGGTGGGCTTCGGAGCAGGCCAACTGCTCTAGCAGGTCCCACAACTTGTAGTCTAAAGGATTGAGGTCCGGACTCCCTGAGGGCCAATCTTCCGCAGCAATGAACTCTGGCACATTGCTTTCCAGCCAGCGCTGCGTACTCTTAGCCTTGTGAGCGGGGGCGGAATCCTGCTGGTAGACCCAGTGTTGGTTGGCAAACAATGTACCACTTAAAGGCTTGACGATAGGATCCAGTATGTCGCTCTGATAGTTTGCCGCTTTTGTTTTCACGCCCTGTTTACAGAAATGGAGCTGAGTGACCCCTTCGTAGGACACCCCCCACCAAACCATGACTGACGCAGGGTGGTGGCCTCTCTCAACTCTCGGAATGATCTCCGAAGCTTCCTGTGAACTCCTTGCATACACTTTGTCATTTTGTCGGTTGAATTTTTCTTCTATGGTGAAGATTTTCTCATCCGTGAACAAAATCTTTCGGAATCCCCCAGCTGCGTACCTCTCCAAGAGCTTTTTGGATCTTGTCGCCCTGATGTGTCGCAAGGTGGCCGTAAGTCGCTGGCCCGTACGTCTCCGGTAAGCCCCTAGCCCTAGGTCTTGTTTAATGATGCGCGACATCGTCCGGACAGGAATCTTCATTTCCCTGGATAGGATCTTCTGCTTCCGGAGTGGATTCCTTTGAATCCTGGCTTTTACGGCTTTGATGGCTGCTGGAGTCCTTACTTGACGAGGTCTTCCGCTTCTTGGCCTGTCATCAACAGAGGACGTCTCATTGTACCGCTGAATGGTCCTAGACACAAATTTACGCGATATTTGAAGGCCGCGTAAGAGTTCAAAAATCTGACTAGCACTGTGATTACACTTATGTAAAGCTATCACTGCAATACGGTTCTCTGCCTTGCCCCACTCCATCGTTATGCTTCGAGAGATCAATACAAACTGAGGTATATGTAATTACCCGAAAAGCGCTTAATCAACTGACACCACAATGTAAACAATCGGACAAGTATTAACAGGTCTACACTTGTTTGAAAACGAGGGACAGAACTTATGGCATGACTACGTATATACCATTCAGATAAATTATAAATAGTAATGGACTCAATATACTACCTTGGGGGAACTGTCATATGATTTGGTACCTCTGTAGATACTGTACTAATTGCACTTCTATGAAAACGATTACACAGATGATTTTTAAACCATTCAAAAACTGTACCGAACATGCCATACTACTCTATATAACTTTATAAGCAAAATTTCACGAATAATAGTTTCAAAAGCCGGTAAAACATATTGTAAATTTTTCATCATCAATGGAGACAGTATATTGGAATGATCGATCAGTCCACTACACTTTCATAATGAAAATGTAGATTTGTTCCATTTGTAATTACTCAAATTCCAGTTTTATGCATATTGTATGATAATTAATCTTTCTGCCCGTTTGTCCATCAATTACTCTGTTGTATCCATGTTGTCATGGCAACCACTGATTTTGATGAAATTTAGAAAGCGATATGATATCGTGTATGATATAGCAGACAATGAAAATTGGTGCTGTAGCGGTGAAGTTATAAGCAAAAAGTTTCAAATAGTCTTCAAGCATTTTTTTCAGCTTTTTAATAATTTCTGAATGGCAAACAATTCCTAATATCTGTTATTGGTGTCAGAATTTTTAAAATATCAAAACCTTCCTTTTAATCTTAACTTACTTTCGTAATATACAGGGTGTGTCCGGTAAATAGTACGACAAAAAAAATAGGGACGATAGGCGGAGGGCAGATCTACAACATACCAAAAATTGAGGCTAGTAAAAGTTTCACTGTTTTGAGATATTAATTTTTTTGTCTCTCTTTTTTTAATCTATCTTTTGTCGCCACGCCTAGAAATAACAGGATATCTGTTTTTTTTTTTGCAAAATACCCTCAGAACTTGCCAAACTAATTTCTTCTTCGTAATTTTTGTTCTAGAAAACTATTTCACCCAACTTTGGTATTCAGCAATGAAATAAAAATATACTAGACTACTACTGCAAAGTACTGCGATAAATTCAGCAACAAAAGATAGATCAAACGAGATCGAAAAAGACAAACAAAATTAACATCTCTAAAACAGTGAAACTTTTAATAGGGTCATCTTTTGGTATGTTTAAAATCTGCCTTTTGCCTACCTTCCCCATTTTTTTCATAATTTTAGTTTATTTGCGTATATTATATATTTATTTTGGATAAATTGTAGTAGTTTATACGTGAATAAACTTATATTATTGTATTATTATTACAGTAATAATCTATTTATCCGTTATGGTAATATTTTATATTTATGTTTTCATTATTTATTTGCAAATCTGGGGTGCTAATAGACGAATCCAAAACACGCTCACTCAAATACCAAATACTTAGTAGCAGTAATGTTCGGCAAAACAATGAAAAATAGAAGGAATGTTAAATATTTTACAGTGCTTTTCTTTAATGTCCCCCTCCCTTTGATTTTTTGAACGGATCAATTCAAAAAATTAAAACTTGAGGGAATGAAATTGATGCGTGGGTACCATATTTTAGAGTTAAATTGACAGACGAAAATGTCAAGATGGCCGCTGGGCGCTATCTTGGAAAAAAATTGTATGAAAGCGGGGGTCTTGTGGCACATCATTTTGAAGCTCCTGACGAGTACTTTATAACCCTAGAATATAAGTCAATACCTTTACCTACTACAAAATGGTGGTAAATTTAATAATTACTTGAATACAAACCCACTAACATGCATATCTCTACAAATAATTGTAATTACCTGCCGTATCCACAGCAACAGCGATAAAAACTTGTTTTGTTATTTTTTGTTGACAGTGGTAAGAATATAAGTACGAAAACAAACATCATTGCACAGTTAAAATATTCTTATTTAGTTTTCGGTTTTAGTGCTAGATACTCTTTGAACTATTTTTAAAATTCTCGTCCATTGGAAGAAAAAATCGAAGCGATTTTTATTTATGGTGCGGCACGTTTCACGAGACCGAAAGAATTTTTAATGATCGTTTCCCGAATCGTCCTATCTGTAGAGATTATTTAAGGGAACTTGTATCTAAATTTACAGCTACTGGTAGTGTAAAACAACAAAAAGCTCCGACCAAAAGCAAGTTCAAATAATTGGTGAGATCACAGTAAATTCACAACAGTGTACTTCCTCCATCGCGAATGTATGTGAGATTTGTCCTTCTACTATATGGAAACCTTTGAAAAAGAATAAGTAAGCCATCGCACGGCATCCTACCTATATCCAAAATATTTGTTTTAGTGATGAATATACATTTTTTTTTCTCACCAGTAATGTGCATCGACAAAATTGTCGTTATTGGAGTGACACCAATCCTCACGTCTTCCGGGAAACTCACACTCAATATCCACAAAAAATTAACGTTTGGTCTGGGATATTGGGAAATCATATTGTGGGGCCTCTATTCGTCGAACAAACCTTAACCGGGGAACTGTATTTGGATATGCTGGAAAATGCTATTCACCCTCTAATCACCGAAATCGTCGAAGCGAATCCTAATGAATTCGATACTGATACTGAATTCCAGCAACACCACTACAGATAAGTTAGGAATCGTTTAGATAACAATTTCCCCGGTCATTGGATTGGCCGTCGAGGTCCTGTGGAATGGCCAGCTCGCTCGCCAGATTTGACGCCTTTATACTTTTTTTATGGGGCTATTTGAAGCAAAAGGTGTACGAAACTGAACCTGCTTCAATATTGGATATACGGCTGAGAATAACAAATATTTGTAGAAATATCGATGTTACTATGTTTGAAGATGTACGGCGCGCTATTACGGACCGGCTGTTATTGTGTCAAGAAGTTCAGGGCAACCATTTCCAGCATCTTCTAAACTGAGCTCAACGTATTTATTCAAATTATCAAGTTGAATGTCAAGGTATTCAGGTAATTATTAAATATGCCACCATTTTGTAGTATGTAAAGGTACTGACTTTATATTCTAGGCTTATAAAGTACTCGTCAGGAGCTTCATACTGATGTGCCACAGGACCCCCGTTTTCATATATTTTTTCCAAGATGGCTCCCAGTGTCGATCTTGACATTTTTATCTATCAATATTACTCTAAAATATGGTATCCACGCATCAATTGCATTACCTCAACTTTAGTTTTTTGAATTGATTAAAGAAAAGCACTATATAATTGTATGTATGAGATAATTAGCAATACAAAGACTTTAATCTATGGGTAAAACTAGTAATGCCAGTACCAAACTGATTATAATAGCTTTGAAGCTTTATTATTGGTGAACTGTGCCTATATAGTTAGTCCGATCGTATAGTGATGAACAACATATAATTCCTATCAGGGACATAAAACTGAGCTAACGAGGTGAATTAACACAGCCGTAATTATTAATTAGTTATTAGTAGAAAAGTTATTAGCTAGCTAGTGGTAAAAGGTAAGTCGATTTGCTTGAATATTCCATTATTAATTGACGATGTGTCCATAGAGTGAACATCATATCTACTTTATATAAATGTGTATCAATCTATTTTCAGCAGATAAACATTATTATTTGGCTAGAGAATGAACGATGATTTATTATAGTACTTGGCACTGCGCATATTTTAACAAGACATTGAAATTGGAAGCTGTTGTCTGATGACAATTGTAGTTTGATATAGGCTAAGCCATCGAATTTGACAAATCACTGCACATGGCTACAACTTATAAAGAGAGACGATCCTTCGTTCTCCGTTATGAAAATACGAAGCTAGATTATTTAGAGGCCTAAAGGCCAGGGCATCGGAGCTGCTATGAGGAGCTTAAAAAAACTTTGTTAATTCGATTTTTGAACTGCCTAAGGTTAGCAGAACTCGGAAAAGCCTCCTTCCTCATGTGAATTGTTCCGCAGTCTCGATACCCTATGGACAAGGGAGCGATTGTATCTACCAGTTCTGGATGTACGAAGTTCATAGAATGGGAGGCCAAGGTCAGGCGGGTCTGTCTGGCAGGCACATCGCGTGGCTGAAATATGGAGGAGAGCTCTGGGGAGCAAAGCCCGTTGGCGTAGCGGTAGTTGGTACGAAAGGGTCCCGAGACTGTCCGTTAGCGACGAGGCATCGATCAGTCGGACAGCTCTCCTCTAAAGCATTGATAATGTAGTTGGGGCTAGGTTCTATCTAGGCCTTGCACAGAATGAGGAAAAGTTATATCGAGAAATGTAACTTCTCAGGCCTGAACAAATAGCCTAGCTTTTTCCAAGCAGCTGCCGCGATTGACGAGATGTGTTCGTGATGGAGCAAGTCTCGACTCCGACCAGCCGAAATGAACAGCGATTCAGTTTTTGTATTCACAAATATATTATCAAAGGCCGTCGTAGTTTAAGTGTAGTACGACTAGTTTTGAAAGCCATGAACTGTACAAAATTGTTGCGGCCCCAAGTTTGCATACTCGTAAGAGGGCCATGCCACAGCTGATCGAACGCTTTCGTATCAGAAGTAATGACATGAGCCTCATCATAAGACTAGATGAGCTTACTCTACAGTTGCATGACGTGAGCTAGGAGATCCTCCGAGGATCGTTGGTGTCAAAAACCATACTGCCACTCTCCAATCAATCTGTGACGTTCAAGGTACTCGTGAAACTCCCGAATCATACACTCCATCACTTTACTCATAATAAAAAGCAGAGGTATATAGGCCTAGTTGTAAGGGTCGGTCGTAGATCCTTTCTTCGGGATGGGTTGGACATGAGCAAAGAAAGAGAGGTCGTTTTGGACGGTTATTTTTTCGTTGAGAACGCTGAAGCGTTGTTGCCGTAATTCGTAAAGCTGCAAAAGTTTTATAATAATGAGTTGAATGTCACTTCAGAAAAAGGTACGTAACCTCTGTTTGGCTGCAACGATTTGGTTGATCTTGGTTGCTTTTGAAGGAGTATTCACCTGCGCTGCGAAGACTCAATCTTGACCGACCAGTTCAGTTTGTAGCTGCTAAATGACGCTTTGTGGATGTGGCAACCTTTTTTGGATGTTTTTGAAAATTCCTAATACAACTATATGATATTTTTATGTTGATTGGAAAATGCATAACAAATCATATGAATGATTGAAACTTCAGATCAGTATCTTTATTCGTTATGGAGATATATTAAGAATTAGGCTTAGATTACGATGTTAAGTACTACCCTTTCTTCAATTATACCTCAAATGTTTATCTCGTTGGCTTTGCAATATGAACGAACAGCGTATTTTCTACCTATCTGTCCTATTTAGATTGACTAACGATGTGTATTATGAGACATGTTACATCTATTGTCAAATTAAAGCGGCTAGTTTGATTAAAAGAGAATATTAATAAAATCTAGTGTGTCATGTCATGACATTCTAGATCAGAAGCAAAAGAAAAAACTGATTTTCCAATTGCTCCTCTTCTGATATATGCGGCGATAAAAAAAAACCTATTTGATTCCCCAGCGATTTGGAGTACTTCCAGAGAGATTATGTTTGTCTGATCACGTGTTCGAACTGCTTTCCATCATTCTGAACGAAACTTTATATGGAAAAGCCCTGGTGCGTAGCGTAGCAGTCTGCGAACAGAAAATTATAAGCTTACATTCTATCTAGAAGCAATCAATTGAAATACAGATTTGACTTTCCTACTAAAACATGTTATCCTTAGAAATGTTGTACGCGCTGTGTCTTTGAAACAATATGATTGTTCGAAAACTGTCAAAATATAAACTGGTAGGACTTTGTTTAGGTTAGAAACGGCATCGTTCCCTGCATTCTATATGAATCTTTCACTTCACTTTTGAGTGAAGTTCGTCTATAGCTGCAATCTTTTGGGCGTAGATATATGATTTTGCGCAAAACCCAAATTTCCTTTTGTTGCACCGTAATGCTCTTCTACTTAACCTGATGAGATTTGAGATTAGTGGGATGATAAAGAATCAAGAGTTACGTGTTTCATACACATTCTATCGTTCAGCAAAGCATTCAACGGAACCTCATTCACTACGAACCGCGTCTAGTGGTTTGATGAAATTAAACTTTGATATGATGTATGCTGAGCGTTGTAACGATCGATAAAATTACGGTAACAATTATGACCTTGTCCATAGTTTCCGGGTAAATTCTTCAGTAGGTCAAATCAACACCGCTATTTTTGTATTTATTTCTGTTCGCTTGAAATGAACATCTACATAATAAACGCAGTCGATTTGTAAGTGTATGAACTTACTCCCACTCCATGCGAACTCTGTACATAATACGTTCACCACTTACTGTTTCTGACATTACATTTAATATAATCTTTGAGACTGTACCTATTGGTCTAGAAGGACGTCCAGTATACTATTTTTTAGAAACGGTCTACTTTATCTACATGAGCGAGTATTACGCTTGTCTTGCTGACATTTTTACTTTCCAGACCAACTGGCAAGGAAGTATGGTAATAGCGAAGAATTTCGAAAATGAGATAACAGATTATTTGGAAGTTGCCTGACATGACCATCATGAGAAACCATGTCACTCATTTCCGTCGGTTTTGCTGTCCACTAGTTCTTGGCCGGCTCTCTCTATTCGTCATTGTCTGTCAGGGCTATCCGTAGGACCTTTGCTCTTGGTCAAAGTCTTGTAAGTAAGTAGGTTTGTCAGGTCTGGTTGCTCAGATACCAAACAAAGTCAATGAGAAAGAAGGGAAGAAGAAAGGAAGGAAGGAGGGAGAGCAAAGAAAAAAGTGCGTCAAGTTGAGGGGTGCCTTGGCATTGCTAGTTAGTGTTCGGCAATTTCAAATTGATCCTAAAATTAATTTTGAGATTGTTGTTGAAGGAAAATTATAATTTTGGTTGGACCTGAAGTCGCAGGATTTAATTTTGTTCACAGTGCGAGTCGCGGCCTTGTGTGCTTGCGAACTTGCTTGACTATGTAGTCTACTGACTCGTGCATCAAAGGGTTGCTATGCGATTCCGCTTGACTATAACGTAGCTGCGCTTGTTGTTTGATGTAGTCCCTTAGGTAAGGGATGTCAAGGTCTCTGTGAAGGGTCTCGTTGGAGACATACCATGGGGCATTAGTGATTGTACGCAAGGTTCTGTTCTGCAAAACCTGCAGGCTACGCAAATGCGTTTTGGCGAGATAACACCAAGCCGCACTTGCGTAATCGATCGCAGAGCTTTCTCATGGTACCCGAGCTCCATTTACTGAAACCTCAGACGGGACGCCGCTACGTTTTTTAGTACAATAGATTGCCTGCGTTTTCGAATGATTAATTTTGATCAGCCACCGATTCGCCCATTCCAATACCTCGTCCACTGCACTTTGCAGCCTGTCGTGAACTAGATCCCCAGAACACGACTGGGCCGCCAGGGCAATGTGATCAGCATAGAGATAGATTTCACAGTTGCTGGGGCAAGGGACGTCATGATTAAAAAGTGAATAAAGAACGTTATTAATTTTGAAATTTCCTACCCTCGAGGAAGGATTTCAGAAGTTTTAGGAGCCAGAAGGGGAAGCCCTTATGTATCAATTTGTAGAGAAGGTCCTTGTGCCACACCTTGTCAAATGCCTTTGAGACATTCAGAAGCAAGATGAAAGTACTTTCGTTACGTGTGAACCCCCTGGTTACTCGTTTAACAAGCCTAATGGCCTGTAGCTCCGTACTATGCTCAGACCGAAAGCCAAATTGCACGTCAGGAATCACATTGTGGTCTGACGAGAAATTTTCAAGTTAACGTAGAATCACCTTTTCAGCTAGCTTAGAAGGAGCTGACAGTAGACTAATGAGGCGGTAATCCTGAGGGAATGTCGAACCCACCTTCTTTGGAATCATTATGACATCAGCGGTCTTCCACGCCGCTGGGAAGTGCTGGGCCCTTAGCATGGCATTGATTATTGCCACGAGATAAGTTAAGGACTTCCGCGAAAGTAGCTTCAGCGCCTTATTAGTGATTCGATCCTCTCCAGTTCTTTACGCACCTTGAGGTCTTTAATATGACCTTGAAGCTCTGCTGGTGTGTAATGCGGAATCTCAGGAGATTCCGCTGATGTGCCGTGCAGCTCTTAAGTTGAGGAATCTTCTGAAGCTTCCTCTGAGGAAAAATCGCTTAGGGAGGCACTACTGCCACTGACGCCATTGGCCCTAAAATGTCTCTTGACGGATCTTACAGTATGTTGCTCCTCGTCGAGGTCATTAAGAAGGTCATAGTTGGGAGAGAACTGACTTTCCATTGCATCAGCGAAAACCTCAACCTTTTCCTCCATCCTACAGACTATGCCCCAGGACCGTGGATGTGCGAGAGTTGTTCTCGCTTTCCGTTTCCGAGCGACTTTGCAACTTTCCAGAGAAGAATACTTGAGTCAAGCATCCCCGACAGAAACTTGCTCCATTGCTCATTACGGAATTATGAAGAGCATTTATCACTTCATGAACAAGATTCGTTGCTCTGCGAATGTCATCTGGGTGATAAGACCTCTTCGCTTGCTTAATTGCAGCTCTTTTGTCAGAAATTTTCTGACGAATGTCTTCAGGGAGATCTTGGCCGGCTATAACTTGAAAACTTGAAAAAGAACTGTCGGATTTTGCTGGTGATGAAATTTTGGCTTAACATCACGGCTATTCCAAGGACGAAGATGCTTCATTGCTTCTAACAATGGACAAAACACATGTGATTCAAATATCAGGTAACTCTTTTTGTATTGCTGCTGAATTATGCTAATTAAAATTGTGAGTATATTAATAAGAAATGGTAAAGATACGCGGTAAGTTTACCAATCTCGACTTGTCACCAGTCAACAGTTTGTTGATTGATTAGTCTAACTTGAAATAGCAGGTCTTTATTCTCACTGTCGTTGATTGTCAACCTGTCAGTTCCATGTTGATCAGTTCAAGGGAGTAGTTATTCAACGGGTTGTTTTCACAACTTTCTAATATGCTTTAGAGCATAGATTTGGTTCTTGAGATATAGCCTTCCCGAGTGCGACCATCAATGCTTGAAAGTAGACAGTCGCATAATCTTCCGAAAATAGACAACAACTTTGAACCTTTACCGGCACCCGTATTACGTAACTTAAGAATTTTTTGTGACATTATGTAGGTTTTTTGACATTATGTAGGTTTTCCTATAAAACCTTTTAACTGGCTAACATTCACTTCATGCTTAGTTGTAGAGGGCGCGGAACGAGTTAGCGGTTACTCAATGCACGAGTTTATATGTTACCGTCCTTTTTGGCATTATATAGGTTTATTACGTTATTAAATCCGAAAAAAATGGACTTGGAAAACTGTGAAATTCAGAATATTTCCGAAAAAAAAGGCGAATTTTTTCCAAAATTATTTTTATATTTTTTACTTTATTTGAGACGGAATTTTTAAATGAATTGTACAGCAACACTGTCGCTTTTTCTCCTCTACACGGTAGACGTTTCCGTTTCGATCTGCGGAAAACGACTCCTCCTCCGCAAACATATTTCCTGAACTGGATGATGACCCGTTACACTGCTTGCTTGTCACAGTTCTTGTATTAACTAAATCTCTCCTGGAAGGTTTTTATCACTGCTGCTCCGTCTAAAGCACAAGGAACACAAATCACGTTGGAAAAGTACTTTCTATCGGATTTTATAAATGATTCTTTGGAAATAGGATCTGTACTTTACCTGAGACATCATAGTAGTATCTACAAATGATATCATTCTTCAACCGCCATTGACCAACTCGTTACCGTTCCTCTGGTGGGAACGCTCGCAACTGAATACATGCCGAGCAAAAATTTGTTGATTTTACATCTGACTTTGTTGAAGTAGTGACATAATTCTATTAAACGCTACATCAATATTAAAAAAGAATAATTTTCCATTCTTCAGAACCCTACTATTCTAGTGATCGATTTAAGTTTAAACCAACCGACATGACTGATTTAAAATCGATGTTCCAGTCTCTGAAATCAAATGCCTTGGGAAGTGATGGCGTGTCACTCAGAATGCTAAAACTATGTTCTTTGCGATTTCAGGTCACATTTTACACATCATAAATACCTGTTTAGAAAGGGGATTCTTTCCAGAATCATGGAAAGAAGCATTAGTGTTACCTCTAGCTAAAATAAGTAAACCAAATTTATATTCTGATTCTATACCAATTAGTATTTTACCTGTTTTGTCCAAATTATTAGAAAAAACAATGTACGTCGAAATTTACGATTATCTCTCTAAACATAAAATTTTGCCTCCCAAGCAATGCGGTTATCGAAAAAGATATAACACTGCAGGTGCCCTATTAGACTTAACCGCTAACATTGTTAGAGCCTGGGATCAACATACGCTCACATCATTAGTTCTTCTTGACTTCTCTAAGGCATTCGATACCATAAATCATCGTCTTCTAGTAGCCAAGTGCAAATATTTTGGTTTTTCTGACTCTGCCTCAGAAATGATTCAGAGCTTTTTAGGAAATCCATATCAAAGGGTACACATTGACATGGTTCTATCTTCAAAGTGCCTCATTTCCTCCTGAGTGCCTCAAGAGTACTTCGGCCACTCCTATTCATTTTGTATATTTCTGATCTACATTCAGTTGTTAAATATTGTAATATCCAATTCTTTGCCGACGATTCACAGATCTACAGTCATTTCCATAATCACGACATTCGAAATGCTGAATCTGAGGTAAATGAAGATATAACATCTATTAGTATGTATGCAAAAAATCATAACCTCTAGTTGAACCCTTTAAAATCGAAAGCCATCATTTTTTCACCAAAACTATTTAGAAGGGATGCCAAAAGAAATTTTAAAGTAAAATTAAATGGTGAAACTATAGAAGTAAGTGAGTCAGTAAAAAACTTGGGCGTAACTTTAGATGAATGTCTAAGACTTATACCACATGTAAATAATATCAGTAAGAGTTGTTTTTCAATTTTATGTCAATTATATCTTAATGAACAATTTCTTGACGTTAGAACTAAAAAAATTTTGTGTGAATCTTTGGTAATGTCCAAAATTAGTTAATGCGATTTAGTGTATCTTCCATTTCTTGACTCAATATCTCCAGCACGTCTCCAAAAAATCCAAAACTCATGTTGTAAGTTGATCAATAATTTGAAAAAATATGATCATATCAGCCCTCTTTTCAATGACATGAAGTGGTTGAGAGTAAATGAACTGTCTGAGCTACACTTAGTTACTTACACCCACAGGCTTTTGCTATCATCCATTCTGCCGTTTTTGAGAAATAAGCTGATATCTAGAAGCAATATCCATTCTAGGGACATTCGATTCACTGAAACACTCACAATGCCCCTCCACAGGACATCATTCTTTCCTAAATGCTTCACCTACAACGCAATTATTTTTTTGAAATGATCTACCTCGATCCACAAAATTGCTATCATATGATGAATTTAAAAGACATATGAAAAAATTTATTAAAATATATATATAAATTAGTTGATAAAATTTATCTGTCACCTCACACAAAAATATTTCCAATATAGCATTCCTTTGATTTGTATAACTGTTACAATTTTATACTTTTAAATCATGAAATATTGAATAGCCTTCACTTATATATGTTATATACATATACATCACATTTTTTATACACCTACACTTTTAAACTTCCAACTTAACAAATGTATTTATGTTTTTTGTATTTTTTCAGTTTTTCTTTTTTTTTTGGGTTTAAGTGGCAGAGTAGCATTATGCTAAACTTCGCCCCCTAAATAAAGACGATTTATTATTATTATTATTATTATTATTATTTTTATTATTATTATTATACATGGTCATATGGTCCTAAGCATCCCAGGCTATCTCAAACCCGGGGCTCGCAAGTATTCCAGCTTAGTAACAAAAAATTCTAAGATGTACATTAATCGTCCTACTTGGGAGCTTTAATATTGTTCAAACAACTGTCTTATCCTAGATATTACACTGAAAATTAGATTTTTTTTCCAGTAGCAGAAAGTGTTTATCAAGTTAATGTGCCTAAGGCCCTAGAACCCATGCCCAAACAAACAGCGATAAGTGGTCGCACGCCGGTGGTTATCGGAGCTGTTATATATTATATTGATCCATGAAAATCGTTTGTCATGAAAAATTCATAATATAAATGATGATTGTAATCAGTGTCATGGAATATACCGCTTAGTGTAGCAGATATTTGGGTTTCTGTCTCCTCCATGTACCTATAATTCATTATGTGCTAATCTATTGATAACATATTTCATGTTCTGTTTTTGGGTGTGAAAGTTTTTTATTGACACATTATCGTAGCACTATAAATATGGTATGCCAAAAAAATAACAGGCAGCAAAGATATGTTTTTTGTTACTAAACAATTCACATCTAAAAGTGAAAAATGCTGTCAATTAAGTCAACTCTGTACTTTCCACTCAGTTATGCCATAATTAGATTAAATTTCGTTTATTTTTGTATCCGATGACATATGAGCTACACACATAACTCTACAATCGTCAACCGCAATTCTCAAGCCATCCTAAACTTCAAAAAAAGAGGTTTGGGCGATTTTCATTTTTTTCGTTTTTTGTCCATAGCTCCGCCGCCACTGGTTTGATTTTCAAAAACTACTACACTTTTTAGATCTTGACATAGTAGTAGTCTTGGGTCTCCGCGTATTAGGCTTTATAATTTGTATTCGAGTTACAAAGAAGAAATCATCAAATTAGAGACGATAAAAGAATTTTCCACTGAGCGTTGAGATTAGAACCTACTACTGTACTTAACCTAGAGCGAAATATTTTCACTAGAAGGTTTATCTAACGCGGTAGGGAAGGTGTCATCGCACTGTGTTATGGTAACTTAGATAACGCATTCAATATATATCAGATGGGTCACCCTAATATAAGTTGAATTACATCAGTGGATGGAAAGCTTTCGCTCCCGCAAATACTGAAAGGGTCTTCTCTCCACAGACGTGATACAATACTTTGGATATCATTAAGGCAACTACAGGCCTATAGCTCTGTTTTCTGTTATAAGTAAGGTGCATAAATCGTAAGCTACTGAAGTATCTCGAAGACACGGCTTGATTAGCGACAGGAGTGTGGTTTCCGGCACCAGCAATCCACGCGGGGCCTAGCTTATGTCATGCATCTGTGAAGTAAAATCATCCAGTTTCCAGCTCCAGCTCATGACGTTGCTCTTGATATCACGAAAGCATTCGATGAGCTGTGGCATGCTGCCCTCCTATGCAAATATCGATCCTATTGGCTGCCAGAGAAGTTTTGCAGATTTGTGGCTGACTTCCTCTCTGGCCGCAAGATATCAGTCGAAATTGACGGGTTTTCCTCTTCATTTCACAACGTCAACGGGAGTGTTGCCCAGGGATCAGTTAGAAATTGTTCCTCTTACTTATCAACGATCTCCTTTCATGTACTATCAATGACCTTGATGTTATCACTGCTTGGGGGACCCAACAATCTTTTACAATTGAATGCTTCCAAAATGCAGCAATGTATATTGACTAACAAGAAGCGTCTTAGCGGCCATCCGGTTTCGATGGATGTCCAAGTTTTACCAAGGAAACGTGCATTTCGGCTGGTCAAATTCCAGATCATTCTGGACTTGTTCTGGCACGAGCACATCTCGTCAATAGCAGCAGCTACTGGGAAAAGCTAGGCTGTTTGTTGAGGGCTAAAAAGTACTTTTTTCCGCATGACCTTCTCACCCTATACAAGGCCCAGATAAGACCTAGCCTCGAGTATTACTCACACGCTTCAGGTGCTGCCGCTCCAACTAGATTGGCCGTGCTTTATGCTGTTCAGAAGAGAACTGTCCGACTGATCGATGACTCTTCTCTAACAGACAGTCTCGGGACCCTTTCGCACCGGCGGGCAGTCGGCGATCTAGCTCCCTTCTACTGCTATACCAACAGGCTTTGCTCTTCGGAGCTGTCCTCCATGGTACCCCCGCGCAATTTGTCTGCCAGTCTCACCTGACCTTGGCCTCCCCCATTCTAGCCATGTCGAACTTCTTACATCCAGAACTGTTCGATACGACCGCCCTTTTGTCTCTAGGGTATCGAGATTGTGGAACAATCTGCATTTGGAGAAAGTTCTACTAATCTCAGGCAGTTCAAAAATCGGGTTAGCAAAGTTTCATCAAGCTCTTCATAACAGCCGCGGTGCCCGGACATTTAGGCTTCTGCCTGCGCCGCTACTTCGGTGTAAGTAAATGTCCTATGTGTACGACCCGACCCCCACTTGTAGCTTCTATTTCACGGTACTACTACGATATAAGGTATTTTGAGTCTTTCAGGTAGTTCAGTCTATTTTTTGAAGTGCTCTTGTCTTGTTGAAGTAGGTGTTGAATCATCACATCACATACCGTCTTCGTCAAGAAGTATAATCCAAATGTTGGTCGTCTGTCACGTTCCACTTAGCACACCGACACTTTCCGAACATGTTGAACGCGGCAGTACCCACTGTAGCTGCATAGCACTCGCGAGTCCCGGCTGTAGGTACCTGTAGGGGCCCCGACCCGGCGCCCCCCAACAACAGGTCGCGGTGTTCGTCGCGTCGCGTCGTCTTCGGTCCGTCCAGCGGCGACGGCACTTGGCGCGCGCAAATGTGCCCGCGATGCGAGACTCCGGTACACTAGAGAAGACCGCGGGACGCCGCGTAGCGTCGCGCGGTTGGCGTCGCGGCGCCCAACCGGAAGTACCCGAAGGGCGTTCGGGTGAGATCGGCAGGGGTAGCGCAGCTGTTGCGGGGGTGGCGCGGCGACCGGCGATGGACGCGCTGCCGGTGCCGGTGCCGCAGCGCCCGTATGCAGTTGGAAAATGTGTACACTGGATGCCCAAGTAGCACCGAACGGGTTTATGAAGTATTTGAAGGATTTGTTGAAACTGCAATTAAAACTAATTGGTTTTTAAATAAATCTCAAGTTTGTAATAAACTCGGATTTAGCATAAAAGGGCACACACTGAAAGCGGTCAATAAAAACAAAAATAAAAACCTTCATGAAATTTAGTAAATTGAGCATCTGTTAGAGATATGTATATATAATATGAGTTGTCGCTTACTTACTCTGCGCGTATACGCCGCTTCAGACAATTCAAAGAAGTAGCATAGTTGCTAGCTAACCTCCACAGCAACCGCAAGCCCACCTCCGCTTGCTTTATCGCTTTTACAACGGATTTCTGCACGCCGTTTGATCAACAGGGCCACCTGGAATTGAGCAAGAATACCGGATCAAAGGTACGCGACAACACGCATTCATTTCTCGAACCAGTACGCATTATACAGTCCCCTTAAATAATTTAACAGCAAGTGTTATCAAAATTGCTGTGGTTTTAAAACCAGCTTAAGTACATTTTGAATACATGCAGTTCTAAAGCAAACCTAAAAGTGTTCATTAAATGTATACCTTTGAAGTTAATTCACCTTTTTGTTGAGAACGTTAAACGAAAATGGTTCTTTAAAACTGTATTACTCATTTCTTACTACATAAAAGCGGTTTAAAGATCAGTTGTAGTCACCGTTCTTGACGGTTCAAAGTAAGACTACCAGTATGCCTTTATATATCTCCATCTCCCTCATACATATACGCGCAACCTGCCCCTGTGTGTGAACGTTTGTTCGGTAAGCTCAAAGATATACGTTTTTTAGTTGTATGTGTCCGTCTCGAAAACTTGTGATTGCGTATGAGTACCCTTCATCATATTTATCAGAGACTTACTTATATCGGCGTGCAATTTAAGTTGTCCGGTTATCAATCTTCAATATAAAAGTGTACAATGCCCGGAAATACGATCAGTGGAGAAGGCAGACAGCTCGTGCTGAATTTATTAGAGTATTTCCAGGAAGAAAATGAGAACAGCGGTCCCTTGTTACCCACTTCATGCGTACTGGGGAGAGTAATAGATGTGAAGATTAGCCGATGGTACAGAGCGTCGATGTGTTTACTTATTTCATATGGCGCTGACGACGTAACCGCCAAGAACTGTGACTACAACTAAAGCAGAGGGCAACAAATTTTTATCTGTAAAATCGTAATTCGAGGTACTTCCGGAGACGAATTTTCTCAAAATGGTTATAATTTTTTTGTAGTCGAATTTCAGAAGTAATTGCACATTAATATTAGCACTTTCTCTCCTTTACAAGATGGCGTAATTAGAATTTCAATATATGATGTTTCGTCTCTTGTCCTCCAGCATCAATTTTATTTTTTCTTATAGACGCCATTTTGGATCTATGCCTAAATTCCGGGTTATCTCGACTGCTATAAATATATTTCAAGCAAAATGCTACCTCGGCTTGTTAATAAGGGAGAAAATAGAATTAAAGCCCTATTACGGTGTTTAGCTATATATAATTAGAGCGCAATTGTGCGCTATATTCACATTTTAACATTTTAGTCATGTTCACAGCGGTTTCGAAGCCAAAGTGGTTCCTAAGTAATGTGAAAAACCAGGTATTAATCACCAGATATACAGTAAATACCTACAAAATACTCTCTAATACTCTATTATCATCAATGTTTTCCATTCATTTGAGAAAAAGGATACCTCAGCAGAACTGATGTTTCTCTACACACTGAAAAATGCTCGAAAGTACTCTGGACAGCAGGCTGAAATAGCTACAGCTCTTGAAAAATTGCTATATGGAAATTGGACGAAAGCGTTCTAGTAAGAAGTGATTTTACTTTCAAGTCGATTTGTATTTTTTGATGAACCATTCCTTTCATTTAATTGGATCCTTTTTTTCCCACCGTCTGATGTTTTGAGTGACCCCAAGAATACGTAAGATCTACTGAATGGAAGTAACAAAGGTCCCAAATCAATAGAAAAATAAACAATATTCAGTCGATTTTAGCACAATTAGAATTTTGCTATAACAGGAAACACAGTACTTAAATGCATATAATCCCCATATGCTTGTCCCATAGATTGGCATAGGATGTACTGAAGCAGCCCAGAAAATAGAGCATAAATACCAGGGAAACGCAACTATATAAAGTAACTAAAAACATGTTTGTCTGCTTCTTGAATTGCCTAAAATGAGTAGAATTGATGAAAGCCACTCCTGTTTCTCACTCCTTAAGAATAAAGGAACGGTCATATTGGGCAGCTAGGAAAAAGTTTCAAACAACAGTGGTAAGATTTCGAGGGGGCAAAATTATGGCGACTTTCAGAATGACCTTGAGTACGACCTTCTTCCATTTTCGCATAGGAATTGAAAATGACAGCAAATCTTACGTCCGAACATCACCTTAGCACCTTTCAAGGCCATTTCAAGGTCGAATCAACACATCGAAAAGAATTTGCTCTAGCAAAAATGTTCGACAGCAGTTGTGAGGTTTGTGGGGATTCTTCCAAAGTGACCTTGACCATAATTTTGACCATGGCCTTCAAAGTCAAGCCATAATTTCCAAAGGTAACCTCCCATTTTCATACTGAAAATGGACAAAGCAGGAAATTTCAAATCCGAATGTCATCTTGACCTCAGAGTCAAGCTCGTGTCAAACTTAAATGTTATTTATATATTGTATAGGGGATCTGTCTGGCAGGTCTAACCCGTTACGATGAAGCAAAGTCTATTAGCATATTGGTAGAAGAAAGTAAGATGACCGACCGACTGACAATGTGAGTGGAGCTTACATCTGTTGAGAAGTAACACCGATCAGTCGAATAGCCTTCCTCTGAATCTCATTAACTGTAGACCGTGTAACTGGAGTAGCCGCGCACTAGTAAATGTGGTGGGGTGTACTAGCCTGGCGTCAATTAGTATGCTTCAGCAAAAGATACCTTCAAATATGTTTACTGTTGATCATTGGATGCGAATTCTGTCTGCATCGGTGAATGGCTCAGGAGATTAAAGCAAAAGCTCAGTAGTCATAAATTCCCATTGGAAACTTCACTTCCAAATTGTCTGTAATGTGGAAAGTGCAGCGTGAACTCACTAGCAGCTACTTTTATATCTATAACCAGTTAACTGTTGGTAACTAGGGACCAATTCGTGCGCCACTGATTGCCGCAGGATCCCAGAGCAAAAGATTAGCAGTTCCAAAATATAATCGGGATCTTTACTTCTTGCTTCACTTGAATCTCTGGCTACATTTGTAAAAAAAGTCATAGTTAAAGCTACGGAAATGTAGGCCCCTGGGAACATAGCTGCATAAAACACAAGCAAACTAAACATTTCATCGGAATCTTCACTCCTAAGTTGGCTACATTTTGTGTAAAGTTCGTGCCTATAGCCACAGTAGACAAAAGGAGGGCAAACCGATTCGGGACCGATCCGTGCACGTTTTATGTCATTAGCCACAGATTCGCATATCGCCGCAGGATCCCGAAACAAAAGCTTCATCGTAGTCTCCACCACTATGTTTGTTCTATCTTGTGGAGGGTGTATGTCTGTAACCACGCAAGTACTGGCCCTTGGGGAATCGACCCATGTATGTATCTTATGTCGTTAACCACAGGCTCGCATGCCGTCGCAGGAACCCAGAGCAAAAGCTTAGTCCCAATATTTGATCGGAATCTTCACAACTAAGTCGGTACTAAATTATAGACATCTGGGGATTGAACCAATCCGGGACCTCGGTTGGCCGCGTGGGTCAGAGTGTCGTGCTACTGATCAGCCGGCCGGCCGGGCCGCGAGTTCGAATCTCGCCTTCGCCATGGATGTTGTGTGTTTGTTTTAGGCAGCAGCGGTGGCCGCAGTAGTAGACTCTTCGGTCTCCTGATCAGCCGCCGTGCCCTGTGCGGGTTCGAGTCCCGTCCCAGGAGAAATGTTTCTCTTGGCCATGGATGTTGTGATTGTCCGTAGGTGGTAGATGGTCTCTGACTGTCGAACGTGGAGGTACCACCCGGCGGTTCTCGTAGGCGGAGCCAGAATGTGTGCATGTTGCATGCACACGTGTTCCCTCGCCAGAGTCCGTGTGGCGTCCCCCCTTTCCCATGTATCCCCCATAGCCCCACGGTACCCAATGGGTGCTTAGGCCTTGGGCCTTCGTGGTAGTTGGAGTATAAAAAAAAAAAAAAAAAAAAAAAAAAAAATCTGTGCATTTCTCATGTCGTAATCCACAGATTCGCAGACCGTCGCGGGGTCCCGGAGCAGAAGCTTAGCACGCCCCAAATTTCATAATCTTCACCCCTGTTAGCTCTATGTTGTAGAAAGTACGTGTCTGGAACCACAGACGTGTAGTCCTCTTAGGACCAAAGTGTTTTGGGATCGGTCCGTGCATTTTTCAACCTCATATTCGCATTTTGCTGCAGGTTCTCGGAGCAAATGCTAAGAAGTCCCAGAAGTACATAGGAATTTTCACTCCTAAGTGGACTGTATTTTGCTCAAAATGGGTGTCTGAAACTACGAGGATGTAGGCTCATAGGGACCGAAGTAATTCAGGACCGATTCGTGCTTTTTTGTGTCGCTAACCACAGATTCACATACCATCGCGGGATCTGGCGCAATAGCTCAGCATACCCAAAATTTAATCAAAACGACTCATGAGTTTGTGGAAAGTGCATGCCTATAACCACAGGAGTATAGGACCAAAGAGACTGAACCGATTCGGAACCGAGACGTACATGTTTTACGTCAATAGCCATTGATTCGTATACCGTCTCAGGAACCCAGAGCAAACGCTTAGCACTTAGCAGGATTTCATCAAAAAGGTGACGTCTAAATTGGTTCTAACTTGTAGAAAATGCATGACTATAACCATAGGGGTGTATGGCCCTGCAAACTAATCTGTGCATTTTTCAAGTCATTCAACACATATTCGCATACCGTCTCGGGATCTTGGAGCAACCCCAAGATTTCATGTATATGGACACGCTTAAATTGGTTCTAACTTGTAGGAGGTGCATATCTATAGCCAAAGTGGTGCATGCCCCTGGGGGCCGTACTTATTCTGGACCGATCTATGCATTTCTTATGTCGTTTACCACAGATTCTCAAAATGTTATAGGATCTGGAATCTTCACGACCAAGTTAGCTCCATTTTGTCTATAACCCCAAAGGTGTAGTCCTCTTGGGACCAAACTGTTTCGGGACCGATCCGTGAGTTTTTTATATCATCAATCACTGCCATACAGCCATACTACCGGATCAAATTCTCAGCAGCCTCAAAATTGCATCGGAATCTGCACTACTAAGTTGACCTTGTGCTGAAAGTGATTCGGGACCGATCGTACATGTTTTATGTCGTTAACCACAGATTCTCAAATCGTCACAGGATTCGGAAGCAAAAGCTTAAAAGTCCCAAAATTTCATCGGGATCTTATTTACTAAGTTGGCTCTATTTTATAGAAAGAACATGTCTATAACCATGGGGTGTATTAGGGTATTAGGCACCTTAGGCACCCTTAGGAAACAATTAAATTGATACCGATTTCTCACTTTGGTAGCCACAAATTCCCGCACCATCGCAGGATCCCAGAGCCAAAGCTTAACAATCCCAACAGTCCTCACTCCCACTTTATTTTATGGATAGAGTATGTCTGTATCTAATGGGCGTTTAAGCCCCTGGAGATCAAACAAATTCGACACCGATTTGCACTCGTTAACCACAGATTTCCAAACCGTTGCAGCAGTCCCAAAATTTCAGCGCAGTCTTATTCTGTAAGTTGGCTCTATTTTATATCGTCCTCACTCCCACTTTATTTTATGGATAGAGTATGTCTGTATCTAATGGGCGTTTAAGCCCCTGGAGATCAAACAAATTCGACACCGATTTGCACTCGTTAACCACAGATTTCCAAACCGTTGCAGCAGTCCCAAAATTTCAGCGCAATCTTATTCTGTAAGTTGGCTCTACTTTATATCCCTGGGGACCCAACTAATTTAGGACCGATTTCTTACTTTGATAGCCATAGATTCCTACGCATGAGCTTAAGAGTCCCAAAATTTCATCGGAATCAATTTTATGGATAATGCACGTCTGTATCCACGGACGTTTAGGCCCCGGGGATCGAACTAATTCGAGACCTATTATATTATTATATATATTTGTGCTTTTTTCATGTTATTAACCCCAGATTTGTAAACCGTCACAGGATTCGAAAGCAGAATCTTAGTACCCCCAAAATTTCAGCGGAGTCTTATTTTCTAAGTTGGCTCTATTTTCTAGAAAGTGAACGTCTATAACCACGGAGCGTAGGCCCCTCGAGATCCAACTAATTCAGGACTATTTTCTTATGTCGGTAGCCACAGAATCTTCACTTCTAAGCAGGCTCAATTTTGTGGAGAGTGCATGTCTGTATCCACGGGCGTGCAGGCCCCTGGGGACCGAACTAATTCGGTCGCGATCGGTGCATTGCTTGCTGCCGCAGGATCGCAGAGCGTAGCAGCAGGAAGGCACATCCGGTGGCGGCGTCAGCTGCAGCAATAGCGGCAGCAGGATAGTCGCCAGGACACGAGCACGGATCGCAACATTACGCTTCTAGTCTGCTTGTCTGGCAGAGTCCGCATTGGGGCGCGCATGCTCAGTGGCTGGCCGTCGGTCGTCGGTGAGCGACTCGGAGTTGAAAATGTACACTGGATTCAAGGGAGTTATTCGGGAAGATTTGGGAGAGCTGTGTCAATTTAATTTGCCTTTGCAAGTCATACGATGAGATGAATGAAAAGCATTTTAAAATTACCAACAGGTTGGAGCTGTGACGAAAGCAGTTGTTATCAAAGTAAATATATCAGCTTAACGCTGAAATGTAGCGGTTGGTACATCTCAGTCTTCCAAACCCTGTTACTATGTTGTGTCAAGTCCTACGTGGGAACATTTTTCTGGAATAACTAAAGTTTGGCAATGTCAATGTATGACAAACTATACATTTTTGAAATCAGAATTTAAAACTATTCATTTGAGCAAAAATCCAAAAATGGTGTCCAAAAGAAAATAAAGTTGATGCTGGAAGATAAGACACGAAGCGTCATATTGAAATTCTAATTATGCCATCCTGAAGAGGAGAAAAAGTGACAATGTTAATACGCAATTTGTTTTGAAAGCAGCAGTTTGGCAATTACTTAAATACAACTTTTAAGCGACTTCGTAACCCTTACCGTTTCGAGATCTCAGTGATCATGGTCGAATTTGAAATACCGGGTATAGATATCATTTAGGTATCAAATGGGAAAAGGTAAAGTATTTGCTCTAAAATGATCAGAAAAATTAGATTTTAATTTTTATAAAAGGGTCATACAGGTACATTTTACTGTTCATCATGCTGCAAAGTAGCAAAATATAGTCGACCAACCAAGCATTAATCCGAGGTGTGACAGGTTGAGCAACCTCCTTGACATTGTCTGGTTTCTGGGCAACCAAGACTGACAGATTCAACTAACGTACATTAGGCAGTGACTAATGAGCAAATGTTCTACAGTTATATACTTATTATGCCAAAAGTTTTGGTTTTGGGTTGCTTCAGTCCTTCCAGTTTTCTGAATTCTGTATCAACCAAGATCACAGCACTCCATTGGACCCCTTGTAAATCCTGTCCAGGGGTTACTCAAGGCTGGATAGTCAGCTAAATCAGATTATTAAAAATGAGTTTTTTTATACCGAAGGACCCGCTTAGGCAGAAGCCTAAATGCCAGCCCACCGCGGCTGCTATGAGGATCCCAAAGAAATTTTGTTGATCTGATCTTTGGACTGGTTAAGGTTAGTCTAACAGGGAAGAGCTTCCTCTTGTAGATTGTTCCACAATCTCGGAACAAAGGGCGTATCAGCCAGTTCTAGATATACGAAGTTCGACACGGTTGAGATGGGAGGCCAAAGTCAGGCCGGTCTGACTGGCAGGCACATCGCGCGACGGCATCATGGAGGAGAGCTCTGAGGAGCAAAGCCCGGTGGTGTAGCGGCAGAAGACGGTTAGATCGCCGGCGGCCCGTCACTGCGAAGAGGTCCCGAGACTGTCTGTTAGAGAAGAGTCATCGATCAATCGGACAGCCCTCCTCTGGACAGGATCGAGCATAAATGATGTAGTCGAGGTGGCAGCACCCCAAACGTGTGAGCAATACTCGAGGCTGGCCCTTGTATACGAGCCCCTTCCCACTTCAGTTGGCCCAACTATTGAAATCTTAGTTTTTTTCTTATCAAACACAAATAATAAAAATGTAGCAGGGTGTTATAGGTTTAAAATATTAACAATGAATATTTTGATAATATATAGTAGAAAACACCAACTTTATCACTCCCTAGCATAAAAATAACACATTTTGCAATTACAGCATATCAACCTATTTTCATTTCAATGCAAAATAAGTCTATAACGCATAGGTGGCTGTGAAAAATAAAAGCCATGACAACTGTTTTTATTAATCACAGCTGTCAGAATACATTTAAAATAGTTTTGGGTAGTTACGGTTTTCAAAATGGGTAGAAGAAAGGTTATTAGTGAGAAAATTCGGTTACTGATAAATAATTCCTTAATTCTGGGAAATCAAACTCAGAAATTGCAGCTTTGTTAGATTTATCGCGGTACAGTGTGAGAAATATTGTTAGAAGATATAACGTAACTGGTCCAGTTAATATAAAGCCCCGATATGTGAAAAAAAGTAATATCACAAATGCCTACCAATGAGCATTAAGAAGAATAATCGTGAAAAACAGGCGTGCCAATTATTTACAATTAAGTGCTCTGTGGAGTGACGCTGTTGGAAGGAGAATTTCGAGGTCCACAGCTCATAGAGAGGCCCACAAACTGAAATTTAGCACTTGCAAGGTAAGCTTTCTTATAAAAAAAGTGAAGTAAAAACCCTAAAGTTGCACAACTTTTTTATAGGCCAAAGAAAAGCCACTATTAACTCCACTGCAAAAGAAAAATCGGCTTAGATGGAACATAGACAATGGACACCTCAACAATGGTGTGCAATACAATGGAGTGATGAGGCCCGATTCGAAGTTTGTGTTGGTTACAGTCGCATTATGGTCTGGGGCAGTATGTCATCAAAAGGAGTAGGAAAACTTCATTTTATTGATGGAAATGTGGATACAAACAAATATTTGGCAATTTTAGAAGAATCGCTTTTACCAGTGGTGGAAGAATGTTTGACATTTGGTCAACATTTTGTGTTTCAGCAAGATGGTGCAGCGTTCCATACCTCAAAAAAGGCTATAAAATGGATTGAATAAAATAATGTACCACTTTTGAAATGGGTTTCTAGCAGTCCAGATCTGTCACCTATTGAAACTTTGTGGCACGAGATGGAAAAGTTTCTACGACATCATCCCGCTCGTACAATCACCGAACTGGGACAAAAGCTTCAAGAAATATGGGATTGTTTTACACCAAATTTTTGCCAAAACTTGGTTAACACTATGTTCCAAAGAATTTCAGCCGTAATAAAAAATAAAGGTGATGTTACCCAATGGTAATCTTTCAATTGTTGCTTTGTTAACTTCGCGCATTTATTTGCACATTGTTTATTTGTTCAGATGTTCTATTAGTTATAGGTCTAAGTGATTTCAAATATGTATTTTTTTACGACTAAAGTGTATCTAAAATGTTTTTGAAAAAATAAATTGTTTTAGAAGTGAATAGTTTCGTCATGTTTAGTTTATAAAGACATATTTTCGTACAAATCTTGAAGTGGCCAACTGAAGTGAGAAGGGGCTCGTAGTGTGAGAAGATCATGCGGCGAAAAGTATTTCCTAACCCTAAACAAATAGCCTATACTTTTCCCAGCAGCTGCCGCTATTGAGGAGATGTGTTCGTCAAGGTATCTCATACCATCCATAGCCATCACCCCAGATTCATTTCTCGGTTTGGTAGGACATCTGTGTAGTCGCAAAGCTTTAGGCTTGACTGTATCTAGAAAATACTGATGTAAGATAAAAAGCTGGAGGTAGAAATGTTGAACCGTTCAGTATGAAAACAATCATAACAAATTTTCAGTCCATCAAATAAACGTTCGTAACCTTTTTCATGATCCATTATTTAGATGGCTTTTTCAACACATAACCGATGATACAGGACGTTCCCTGAAGAAGTACTGTCGAATGTTCCATCATAAGTGTCAAGTTTGATAGTCTGCAATGGTAAATTATTATTTTGAGTATTAAATTTATAATAGGTAACAAATCTCATTAATTTTCGTCACCTTGTTTTTGAATGTTTGCCCGGTTTTTGCATAAATAGATCACTGTGAGTCGCAGTGCCAGTGATAAACCGTAGTTGATGTCCTGACATTAACGGATATTATTTTATTATTTCCTCACCAATGTATCAATATTTCAACTCATTATTAGTTTTCTGACATATATCGCCAGTTGAAGTCTTAAAGCCACTTGAATCTAATGAAAAACCTTGAAATATAGTCCAGGAACTTTCTTTGGTTTGTTTCTTTCCACAATCTTATTCAAAAATTCTGATTAAACAAATTTCAAAGATTTTTTCTTTTTCGCTTCCAATGAAGTCTGTTTATACTTTTTGAGTCATTCTGAATAAGAAAGCCTCATATTTTCTAAAAATTTTGAGATATACGCGATTTAATGTTTGGAAAGGTGCAACCCACTCAGAATATTTTCCTAGCGGATGCGAAGACACTTCCTGGACTAATACCCAACTAGCAATTATCATTCCTATTAGAGTTAGAAGAACGATTATACAGATTGTACGTTGCAAGAACATTGGCAAAATGCTCAAAGAACAGCTATACAAGCGGAATGGGCACACCCAATAGGACACTTCAGTCATTTAAGAGGTTGTATAAGGGCTGCAGGTAACATTTATATTTGTACAACAAAAGCGTGAATCATTCTGTAAAATCCAATAATTTGATTAACGTTTATCAATGGTTTGCTTATCTTCCTGGGCTAACCGACTATCATAATCAAATCTGTGTAATCGATCGAATATAATCTTCAATGATTCACTGGTCAGCGGATCATTCCAGGTTAACCGTTTACACCTCATCCATAACATCGGATATGGGTATCTCAATTGCCCAGCGTTATCGGAACGCCGTTATTGAATTTAATGCCTACGGAAGGGCTATTTCGTAACTTGTGATTCGCATGAATTTGCTGACAACCCATTTGGGTTGGGGGTTGGGGGCGTACATACCAACTATTGCTCTGTTTATAAGAGTCGCGACTTAAGTTATAGCGTATAGTTAGCCACGCCTTTTTTATAAACAAAAGGAAATGGTGGTGTGTTTCCACCTTCCTTTTTTGTAATCAATTAATAAATTAAAAAAACAACAAATAAAATCAAATGGTGAGACAACGCAAAACAGCTGTCTAGTGGCCTGCAAACTTAGGCTCTAGCTCAATCAAGCGGAGAGTATGGGGGGGTTAAGAGCGCCAGTGACTCAAGGCGGATTAAGCCACAAATCTCCGAGATGTGAGTCGGAACTTGTTTTGCTTAACCATCCTCACAAAAGAGAAGAATCTAATAGCAATGACGTAAGCCAATTAGTAGTACAGAGAGCCAAACAAAACCCAAAATATTTAGAAAAAATCGCAATATATTAACTGATGAAATAACACAAAAAACAAAATCAAGTACACTCTAAGAATTTCAGTAAACAATAATCTATATATACAGGGTGACTTTGAAGTTGAGTCATTAATTTTCAGATAATGATTGTAGAAGGAAGATAAACCAAAATATGTGTGTAAAAATAAAAAAAAGATTAAACAAAAATTTTTACCTTGTTTTATAAAGTATCCTCCCGACAAGTATTTCAGTGCGGACCTGTACTTGATCGTGAGGTCCCCTGTGAGGTCTTAAGTCACCGGATTCACGAGCCCGTTGTACTACATTAACAAAGGCACGAGGGGTTGGTTGCACTCGATTGGGAAACCGATCCGCATAAACATGTGCCATTTTTTATTTCGTTTGAGCCACGCAACAGATACCACTATTCACTGACACTGACTGTATACAAATGAATGAAATAATTGTAAAAACATCGTTCCAAATTCTTTCGCTTTTTTGTTTCCGATGCGATGAACCGATACGGCGGATTATATCCGTTGTCGCCAAACACGAGCACATAATATTATTATTGAGACAGGGCGGTACTCAAACTTCCAAAGGACTATAACTTTGTTACTTTAATTTTACCAGAAAAATGGTAAAGGAAAAAAACATTTCTTTTGATCAGATCTACTCACTGTTAAAATAAATGACTCAACTTCGAAGTCACCCTGTATATACAAATATCTATAAAAGAGTTCATTAAAATGATATCTTACTTGTTTACATCAGGGTTTTTTCTCAAGAGAAAGGGGTGGTTCTCATCGAAATCGGCTAAAAAAACAGCTAGAAGACAGCTACAAAGCTGGAGGAGCACAGATCGTGGTTTTTCTCAATGCTTTCCCACTAAACGGAAGCAGATATTGAACAATCTTCTTCTGGAAATGCATTAATGCACGAGGTGAGATGGTAAAAAAGTACTTACTGCTGAGAAGATAAAATCCCATAAAAATGGAGAGAGTAGCTCCCAAACCAAAGCAAACAACTGAATGTAAGGTAGATACAAATAAGGTGCTACTCCATAAACTGGTGATTGGGACCTAATATCCAAAAATCTTGAAATCAAACGAAAGATCGATACACCTTAACCTCAACAGGAAAAATAAATGAATGTCAAAAGTAGGAGGGCGCTGATTGCCTATGGGCAACTTAAACGAACTTTACGATGGGACCAACGATATTTTATGACGGAGATTTCTGAGATAATTCTTGTTAAAATAGTCCTAAAGGCATTTTTTGCTAGTACTACCCCGAAATACAATTAAACATTCCAAATCCTTCAAAGATAGAAACATTGACTATATTACTGGGCACTACAGTATCGTGTGCCCTAATATTAATAAGATGTATACAGCAGTATTTATAAAAAAGAACACGTGATCCGAGTCATGGTCAATAAGGCCGCCAGATGTGAAAATCAGCACCAAGTCGCAAAATATTTGCTTGAGCGTATATCTCAATAATTATTATTCCATTATTCGAAAAATGTATAATTACAAAATCTGCTTGCGTTGAAAAATGGAACTAGAATGAGCTTTAATTGTGGTTATCACAAAATGGCGGCCATTTTGTAATATGACCGGCAAACGACCACAATTTGGATCGCGTGACTAGGTTTCCTATATATTCCAATGGTTGCTTGAAATTCATACTGTTGTGGTAAGACTAGCGAAAATTATCTTTAGCATTTGTGAATGCAATACCTTTAAATGTTCAAAATTTGTTTCTACAAATGCTTTACCAAAAATGGCCGATTTTCGTATTTATTATTTGAATAACTGCATAATTAGTCAAAATTGAATATCTTGGTATATCTGAATAATAATAAAAATAAATAATACAGGATTATTTAAAATAATGTGTAATCATAAAATGTGTTTGTTTCCAAAAATGGAGTGAAATGAGCCTTAAAAGTTTAATTCGGCCCACTGATTACAAATATAATATGATGATGACCACAATTTGAACCCTGTGACTTGATTTTTCATATACTATAGGTGCCTAATCGTTCTCTGCAATCAAACTGACGGTACATATAACGACACATGTGACCTTAGGCTCCCTATAGGGAACAGACATGCAGGTGTGACATCTGACAAGGGAGATTGAGTAACTAACGGGATTGAACTCTTGAAAGAATCATTTAGTCCCACCTCTGAATAAAGTTGCTCATTAGTAGTTCGACAAGTGAAATCGACGTACTCGAGCGCTGACTTGGACATTCCGGATAGCTGGAAGAGTACATATTCTCGAATTACCCAGCTCTGCGCCAATGCATCTTTAGCCCCGACACACGTATTGATACATAATTCAGGGTATATCGATCGCGATTTATAATTCTAAGCGAGAATAACTTGTTAAGCATTTATCAGTGATGAAAATTGTGTGTATGTGGATAATAACAAGAGGCTGTCAGAATCAACAGGAGCTTGAATAAATGAGTAGACAATTGAAATGCGAAATACCTATTTGCAAAGTAAATAGCTATTTTATCATGTTATAGGTTTTATAAATATTGTGGTAAATATTGTATGAAAATAATTTTTGTGCGATATGATATTTTAACTGTTGAAGTGGCTCTATTTGCTTTCCATCTCTGTAAGCATAACCAACCATATTCGCTATGTTCGAAGTAGGTGGTGGGGACCGTGAAATAACCCGGGACTGACATGTGTCAAATTGTTATATTTCACACGATTCCATAATAAATTTGTCAGACGGTTTCATGCAAAGACGTTCAAATTATCGAAATGGGTCAGAATACACGCTGCAACATCGAAATTAGATCAGAGAAATATACTAAGTGACATATAAATCCGAACACCCAGTTTAAATGGTTTTATTTTAATAAAATTTTGTATAAGTACTTAAAGCCCTTTGACCTTTAATAATGTGTTGATACACCTTGATGTGCTTCTGATCAGGTGGTCAATGTCCTCCTGTGGTATCTCATTCCAGGCAACCACCAACTCCTCTCGAAGTGCTTCTAGAGTCTGAGGAGGACGTTGCAAAATTGAGCAATCTCCTACCCATCATATCCCACACGTGCTCAATTGGGGATAAGTCGGGAGATCTTGGTAGCCATGGTAACAATGTGACATCATTATGTTGAAAGAAGTCTATTGTGACTCTTGCAATATGTGGTCGGGCGTTATCTTGTTGGAAAGTTGGATCTGCCAGGGTGTCACGATAGGGTAAAAGATGGGGTTCTAGAACTTCGTGGATATAACGCTGCACGTTCATGTTACCTCTGATGAAGATTAAAGGTGACCTGGAACCATAAGCTATAGCACCCCAAACCGTAACTCCAACAGTGTGATGAACATGTCTTTCATCAAAAAACTGTGGATTCCTCCTTTCACCACGTCGCCTTCTAACCCTGGCACGACCATCGTGCATGCCTAAACAAAATCGAGACTCGTCATTAAAGACAATACTGTTCCATTCCTGATCCCAGAGTGACCGTTGTCTGCACCACTCAAGGCGATTACGTCGGTGTTCTCGAGTTAAAGAGAGGACCCCAGTGTGGCCGGTATGAATACAAGCCAAAACTTCTCATTCGTCGGTAAACACTTCGCATGCCAATAATAGGTCTTCCGTGTTCTGCAAACCATTCATTTGCAATGGACCTGGTAGTGGAGAAACGGTCCCTTAAGGCCAATAATCTTAGGCGGCGATCTTCACGGTCTGTTGTTCTACGGCGGCGTCCAGTGCCCCTTGCTCTTTGCGTACGGCCTTCTCGAAGCCATGCCTGACAACACCTAACCACAGTGTCGACACTTCTTTGCACTCTAACTGCAATTGCCCGAAAAGAAAGTCCAGCTTCCCGAAGTCCCACTAATACGGCCCCTATCAAACTCACTAAGTTGACGAAATCGTACAGGTCTCCGTACTCTAGGCATCGTAACCGATCGTAAAGGATGTCAAGAACCAAAATCCGCCAACGTTGATTCTTTACTGCGGCTGAAATATTCATTTTTAGAGCGTTAGTGAATTAAAAAAAAGCAGTATAAAAACCGGAATGTCCAACTGATAAGGCTGAAAATTTTTTCACTTGTTATTTACAGTAAGATAAATACATTCACCAACTTTTATTAAAATAAAACCATTTAAACTGGGTGTTCGGATTTATATGTCACTTAGTATAAATGAACAGGCTGCTGCAATAAAGAGGAAAAAGTAGGATATTAGTTAATATATTTTGTTTTTACTATACCATGTACAAGAATTACAACAAAATAAACATTAAAATAATTCAGAAATACAGTTTCAGTGACTGGATAGGTATTCACATTTAATCATGTTTTGTAGGAATCTGGTGTGATCAGAGCTCTTGTTGGGTAATGTTGTCCCTTCTACCTAACCTTTCTTTCCTACTTGCATATTTTGAGTATGTAGTTACCTACTACGGATTCAAATCTCGAACGTAATATCATATTCATTTTTTGTTCAAGTTCGCTACTTAGTTTAATATGTACCACTACCTTTTTAAGTACTTTCACTTGGTGTTATTTATTCCAATGAAAAACAAACCGAATATTGTTATTAACTCATCTAATTTCCAAGAAATGACGGGTTCCGTGTCTCGAATAGTTATGGTCACTAGGCGGCACTGACACCTTATGCTCAGTAAATACCCTTTTATGTCGATGAATCAGGCATATCTGAAACAGAACTGAAATGTTTACATCAGCTAAACCATAACTAAAGTATTTCGAAAAGTGTTTAGCCTTAAATGTGCTTGTTTCCAACCAATGACTATCATCATTCAGGAACATCATGCTAGCAAATGGCTTGTCCACATACATTTTCTGGTGACTCTAGTGACTCAAGCTCCATTTCTGTTGCCTTTCTTTATAATTGTCTGCTTTGTTTTGAGGATATTTCTACATGTATTCGTATGAAGCCAATCCTGTAGCCAAGCAAGGCGTGTCTCTCGGAAACTACGCGCACAATGTAGAACATGACGTTGAGCGTCTGCGCATTGAAAAATGTCCATATAATCTGCCGCAATGTTTATGTGCCAAAATTTCTGCTTGCAGCTCGTCGGAACTGTGAAAATTCGCGTTGTTTACAGTCATGATGATAGCAACAGAGGAAGAGGGATCGCACATGCGCACCCCGTTTCCATGAGATGATCCTCCTGTCTCTAGTTTTCATGAGGTCGAGATTCGAGGATCATCAAGACCTACCTGGAAGCATCTACCGCCATTTACTACTTTCGAAGAGAGTCGAATTTTTGCTAGAAAATGCTGGAGTGCATCGGGAACTGTCGAATCATTACATAAATAACCGACCACATGGCGGAAGCAGGCAGACACAGTGAACGAACAACGACACGTCAACATAATCCAGTCGACATGGTTAAATTGCTATAAATTAGTTGCAAGTGTTATTGAAATAAATTAGATCTTGAACAGTATACGGTGTTTTCGTTACAATAATATTGGTAGGAACCTACAGCTTTATTTGGTTATCGAAACGTTATTTAAGAAGATCCTATTTCCATTAGCGTCCTTTACGCAGTATCTAGCTTCTTATGGGATTCCGTCTAACATTTTTCTAGGAATTTTGTGTTGTTTTCCATATGCATCCGAGAGATTGCCATATTATTCTGGGACAGTCTATACAATCAGTATCGATTACCTATCAAATCACCTCATTGATAATTTCGGTTGACACCTAACAAAGGCCCAGGGTTCGAACAGCGTCCATGACAATTGTACAACAAACGTCCAGATTCAGCGCTATTAGCTTTCTATACCACTGTATCGGCATGTTTGTCACCGCGGACTGGCCGGTTAGTACATGTTCTCACTCACCATCAACAATCATCAATTATCCATAGGCATAAAATACTGTACTGGTGATGGCTTCATCAAATTTTCAAAATTGCCTATCGATCTTAATGCACCAGTAACGAAAATAAAGCACTCCGGCAAGATTATGTTGAGGAATTATTGCTGATCGGACAATTGGAAGGGAATTGAAAAGGGGGGAGTTCCGATAAAAACTTTAGATAGCACCTATACTCGTACATAAACAGACGATGGGTATGATAATAGCGATATATTCGATACAAATAAATAGTTCTTATCGTCTCTGAACCTCTAATATTGATATTATTTAACCCATGCTTAAAGACATTTGCTGACATTTGGCGTTAATCAAAACATGCGATAGGCTACTTCTGAAGCTTTGCTTTGTATAACATCCAGTCCACTATTAGTACATCCCAATGTGGCTTTATAAAAGGCAGAGCTACTAAAATCAATTTGGTCTGCTTCACTTAGTCTGTCTCTGGACTATTAGGTGCCAATGGACAAGTAAGTGTCATTTACACCGATTTTAGTAATTTTTAAAAAACTAGGTCCAAATGTCTTTATATGATCTTCATTTAATGACGTTTATGTTTATTGTACTACCTATCTATTATCATTCCAAATATGAGAATCTTATTTAAATTTGCTGGAGCTTTACACGCCTATCACATGAATGTAGTTATAGTTATATGTACGAAACATGAGCAACATGATATTCAGTAACAAGTTCTAAAAGCGATGGATTCGCCTGGATATTAGAGCGGAAACTGTTGTATGAGCTGGAGGTCGACTCCAGAAACCGCAGCAGTTTGAGAATGTATCGGTTTTCCCACATTCTCTAGTTCGAAAAGGAATGAAGTACGTGCTGATAGTTTGATATCCTATGTAGTGTGATGGTGCTTAGTCTAATCATATTAGATGATAATACCCCTGGTTTGCGAAATAATTGTAAGGTCTGGTTTCATAGATGCAAGTTTTTCAAGAGGGTACTTAAAACACGGTCGCATAAAATGGGTACACCAATTTTTGTGGGAAAACTTTTTATTCGATAACAAAGATTGAGAAAACCCGTTTTTTGGCTGGAACGAAAAAACTTTTTACATAAGATATTTAGTTATCTATGAGAGCTACAAAATGAGATCACACGTAAAAAAGATCCGATTAATAGTAAAAAAGTTATTGCCGGAAACCGGGGCAAAATGCAGGTTTTACCACTTGTTGCTAATGCGACAATAATCTCACGCAGCTACTTGGAATTCTTCAAATTTGCAGGCTTTATACTTGTAAATAATCACATCGAAATTCAAGTCCATTGGGCAAGTAGTTTTTCAGAATTTCTAGTTGTTTGTCCCAAAACACCTGTTTTCCGGCCATACTTACTATATAGTTTAATGAGGAATATACAGGGTTCGTTTAAAGGGCATTTTACAGTAGAATGCACGAGTTTACCTTGCTGATATTAATCACTCCGAAACATAAATGTTACTTTTATGCGAAAAACAAAGGGTTACGTCTTTTCTTCTGAACAAATTCAAACATTTCATATTTGTGATTAATTGAACAGATGCGCTACGATATTGAAAAACGTACGTTATTATACACATTTTGAAACATAACGGATGTATCTATCCCCTTTTGTTGTAAAGAAAAATATTTCTTGGCAAGGTGTCTTCATACACTTATGCATATTTACATATTTAGAGTTGATTTTTACACGCCTTAGGGTTTCATAGTGAATTGCGCTGTTTCTGAAGTTAGCACACAAACTGAAGACACAATTATGTTTCAAACTGTCTTAGACTAGTTAGTATGTAGCATGTGCTTAATGGCTGCATTATTGATGGCTGCATGACTTCAAATAAGTAGGTCACATAATCCAGTTGCTTTACGAAGAAATCAGGGTGCGCAGAGAGGATGGACGGTTTTAAAAAAATCATAAAATAGTTAATTTTTACTCCAAAACAAATTTATTGATGGAATCAGGTTCACAAGGAAATAGCATTTGAGACAGTCAAGTGTGCAATATCACATCAGGCATGTGGTGGCCGAAATCGTTGATGCAGTCCTGGAGGCGTTCTTGGAAGTTCGCTCTCTCAACTTGGGCGACTTTCAAGCGAATTTCGTCCTTCAATTCGTCCAGAGATCGGGGCTTGTTCGCGTATACTCTAGCCTTGAGGTGTCCCCATAAGAAAAAATCGTATATGGACAAATCTGGGGACCGAGGAGGCCAATGAACATCGCCAAACCTGGAAATAAGGCGACCAGGGAAGAGAGGGCGAATAACGTCCGTGGATGCTCGGCCTGTGTGGGCGGTCGCCCCATCCTGCTGGAGCCACACACGTCGGATTGGAACATGTCGCCGTCGAAATTCAGGGAGAAATAAGTTGGTGATTATGTCGACGTAGTGCTCTAAGTTCACGGTAACATCACGACCATTACTGTCTTCGAAGAAGTAAGGGCCAATGATGTAAGTTTGCGTTACAGCGTACCAAACCGTTACTTTTGGGCTCTTTCAAATGAGGTATCAAAGTCACAAACCGGCTTAGAAATGACAAAAATATGAGTGAAAGGTAGAGCCGCGAACATCGAACTTGCCACCGGGTGATATAAGTAAGACTAGTCACCCCCCTCCCCCCCACGCTTCAATCTGCTCTTGCGATTTGTTGCATTCGGATGTGTTTGTTTGCTCGCTGTTTTGATATTTCTAATGACTTGGCTCTTGTTGGACTTCCGTGTGTGATTCTTTTCCTGACGACCTAGACTGTACCCTGTTTTCTGTGATTCCTTACGACTTTGCTGCTGTGTGACTTGATTGTTCGTTGATCTACATATCGATGAACAATGGCTGATGAACAAAGGAGGCAGCCGTTCAGTTTCGAAGAATATGCCGTTATCCTTTTCTATTATGGAGATGCCAGAGGCAATGCTGAAGAAGCTCGTTGTGAGTATGGGGAAATGTTTCCTAATCGTCGCCTACCTGACGCCCGCGTATTTAGGCAAACGTTCCGTCGGGTTCGAGAGCGCAGTACCGTCGTAAGTTATCAAGGTAAGTTTGCATCATTGAGGATTATTAACTTATCATAATCAGTCATTCAGTAAGACCTATGTAGAGCCTTGGAGGTCTGTGGGTTGAACTGATGATACTGTAACATAGTTGTTTTGATACAGTTGATTGAACTTCTTAATTAACACTTTATTCATTTAATTTTAACACGAGCACCTACACAGCCCTGAAGATGGAAACATCCACACGTTGTGTATCGTTTTTTCTAAATAATATTTGGCCAACTCTAGCTCATAGTCTTACCGCTATGTTTATTAGGTAACAATTTCATAAAAAAAATGTTGTTATTGGTTTTTTCATTTTATTTCAGGTGATGCAGGTAGACCTCGACATGATGTGGAAGAAGAAGAAGAAATATTAAATATTTTCCCTACTCTCTCTACTCGCGCTGTTGCTCGACGGCTAGGATTATCCCAAGTGTGGTATGTGTTGCATGAAAACATATTCCACCCTTACCACTACACACCTATGCACGTCATAGAGGAAGGAGATCCCATGAGGCGCATGCAATTTTGTCGTTTTATTCTAAAGGCTGATGTTGAAGATCGAACTATTTTGAAGCTTACTGCATGAGATAACATCAATAATGTACAATTTTCGTATTTTAGAATATTTTTATTGTAAAACCAAAACAAAACTCAAACGAAACACCGAATTTTCAAGTTTTATGACTTGGTTCGCGTATACCTAAAGGTCGTTAATTTTATAAAATCTTAAAAATTAGTATAGTTCGAAAACGGCTAATTTTCGGACAGTAGTTCCTATCGTAAAATCGACTCAGATTGGCCTGTACTATCTCCCCCCACCGGATCCGCCTCTATTTTCCCGTCACCCTGTATATTTTTTTATATTAGCATAACAGATAATTTTTTAAGATAAATATCTTAGAAGTGTAAGCTATTAACCAACAATAATGAAAGAAATCCGAAATTTTGTTTGTGATAATACGCCCAAGCTTTCGATATGCCGTCAAAATAAGTACTTCTTGGAGCCGCAGAGGATGCTTATAAAATTGAGTGAGCTAACCCATAGTTTTTGTATTTATCAAGTTACTATTGAGCTTAGATGCTCATTTCATCAACAGTGTAGACATTTTTTCGAATAGTTTGTATTTTTGTATTATTGTATTATGCCCTAACACAACGTGAAAGTTAAATATACAAAAAATCGGCAAATAATCAACTTCAATTAGGGCTCAAAGTGTGACATAATTTCTTTCTGCATCTAAAATTCGTATTATCATTCATAGAATGAAACTATATGAGAGATTCATTGACATTTTGTATTTATTAACTAAAGCAACCATACTTACTTTTTCGTTTTGTTATCTATACATTGTGTTTCACCACTAACTTGAGGTAATTAAGTTATAGTGCATTAAACAAGCTTTCAAAAACGAAATGTGGATACTGATAAGTCTCTCTCAGATAATATACAGGGTGTAAAGTTCGTAGTAAATCAACGGAGGTCAGGTGATACATGGCCTTCAAATATCTCGAATGAATCCCTATATGTGTGGTCCGGAATTTTATAGTTCAGGAGACATTTGCAGTTTTGTGAAATTTCGGGATAGAGGGTGTTTGAAGACAAGAACTTTCATTTTTTTGGGACACCCTATTGCAAGTACAACAAATATTTCTGTTCGTCATCTGCAAGACGGTGCTATCATTTGAAGATGACAGTAGAATATGAAATCTGTAAATGTATTTTTGATAATAATTCGCTCGAGTAAGCGCAAATTCCACTTATCGCACCTGTCAAAACTCGAACCTGATTGCGTATTATTTGAAGAGGCCTTAGCACTTACAACATTCCAACAGGTGAAAGCAATTTTCCAGGTGGTTTGAAAGCGTGAGCATATATTGTATTATGGATTCCCTTTCAGCTTGAGATCAAAGGAAGGTTATTACATGCGTTTCGGGAGACAAAGGAAAGAATATCCGCGCTGTTATTTCACCCGAGCTCCCCTTTTTCGTATACAACAATGAGGAAAAGTACGGTGCCTTAAATCTAAAACAAAAGCACCATCAAAGCAGGTAGGTTGTCTACGGAATCTATGATGCTGCAAGCATAATTATTAAGCTCCTGCTCTCTTTCATCAGATTGCAAATTCTTCTCTGATAAAAGGCTTACATCTTATCGCTGCCTGATTATGTTGTAACTAGTGAAGCCTTGACCACCAATCTTGAAGTTCTTGATAGATTTATGTTACCTTTTTATGTCAATGTCTAAGAGATCGTGTATCATTCGTCATTTTGTGTGTCGGCGGCTCTGAATTTTTAGAACCTGGGGTGCTGGTTCTGATTCAGATCTGTCATGAGCTTGGAGTGAGCGGAAAATTGAAAAATTCTAAATTAGCAGCCGGAACAATTGAAAACTTCATGAGTTACGTCGTTACCAGAACCGTTCTCGACCACCGTCAACTGTCATTTTTATGTCAACTCCAATAGGAACCGCTTGCGGAAAGAATTTCCTTTTAGAGGGTACGAACGTTCATTTGATGTAATAAGAATGTCACCATGTCTTGTGTATGTAAAGCGTGGGTTGAACATATCGTTTACCCTCACCTTTTTATGTTAGTAACATTCAAAGGTTCCACCATTTGTCCCAATTAGAGTAAATTATTTTTATGTACCTTGAAACACTGCCAGGTGAAATCTGGTGTCAGATTTCGTTAACTTTTGCAAACTTTTGAGAAATACCGACAAGTGCCGTATTATGGCAGGCGGCCGGAATCGTTCGCTCAACTTTTTTTAGTTTGGCGTTTGAGTTGCTTTGAAATGACCTCAGATGCCTTCATAGGAAGAAACTGGTCGTTGATTTAGACTCACTGAGCATGAGAAACTATAAGACATAAACCTGATTGCTAGTCTCAATTCAAATGTGTCCTTGATGTGATCTTATAATGACCCTCAAATCCCACCATATAGTGACTACTATAACTGGTTGAATAATTGTTGTTTCCAACTGCTCGGTTTATTTTGAAAGTGTCCTTGGTATGCCCACATACATACCTTTTGCTAGCATTTCGGTCACCAGGGTGTCCTTTTGCAAAGTATAAATATTGACAATGACATATGATATCAATTGGCTAGATTATGGAGCCCTATCAACATGTAAACCACAGAATAAGCTTTAGGTACATATTTATTCCAAAAAACGCTTTATCGTTTTGTGATATTTATACCTCATTTGAAAGGTAATGAAACGTAGATGTTTTCTAATTATTTCGTACGAAAAATTTGTATGCGTCTTTTTCTAGTAAACTGAAGCTTTTGAGATGAACGAAGATTTTTTTAACAAAAATCGAACTATTTTGAAGCTTGCTGCATGAGATAACGTCAATAATGTACATTTGAGTATCAATTTTCGTATTTTAGGATATTTTTATTGTCAAACAAAAAAAAATCAAATGAAACACATGACTTGGTTAACGTATAAAGGACGTTAATTTTATAAAATCTTAAAAATTAGTATAATTCGAAAACGGCTAATTTTTTGACAGTAGTTCCTATAGTAAAATCGACTCAGATTGGCTTGTACGATCTCGCCCCACCGGCTCCGCATCTATTTTCCCGTCACCCTGTATATCGTAAAAACAAATACAATTGCTAAATAGCTACTAATGTGTACATAGTGTTGAAAGACCCTATAATCTGCGGATAGTCATAGACAGCTAGGTGTCAGTTTTGGTATTTTTGAGTTCTGACATGCTTTGTAAAATTATAGGTCAGTTATATTTTCAGTTAGTTGTCAAACTGTAGGTTAGATATGTTGTTAGTTACTTGTCAGGTAGATATCAGTTTTGTCTACATCTACATCTTTGGATATGTTTCGCGGAGTTTGTAGAATTCTCCAGTTTTCTAGAAAGTGATCTTCACATGATACTGGTACATATAGGTAGTGTAGAGTTGTAACTTGAGGTTAAGTCATATTGCATATTCTCCACATGTTCTTTTGTTTTTGTTTCGTATTATACGTGCTTGAAGACTTGAAAGCTCAATGTTGTTTAGACTTTAAAAAATGACAAACGGCACGTGATTACCTCTGTGGTGCTGCGACCATTTTTAAGCTTGATCATTCTAGTTGATTGAAATTTTAGGGTGATGCATGAATTGCTGCTAAACTACAATCCTTACGACTTCGCCACATAACGTCGGAAGCACCTTATTGATTTAAACATTAACAAGTACTGTAGCGGTAGCGTCAGCGTTAAAAATCGCACTTAGCGCGATAGCTACACGTTCACACCACCGCGGTACGGCAGTTTTCTTATCGGCGCGATATTCTCAAATGTTTTTGAATCCTCATACAATATGTCTTCTGATGAAGAAGAACTATTGTTATTATTAGCCTAAGCAGAAGATAAAGGCTAAACAGTTATCTAAGTATTTTGAAGATAATCATTAGTTAATAGAATAGAAAAGAATATCATACTTTCATGGCCGAATCACGTAGACATGCACAACGTTTTTACGTATATGTGATCCCATACTTTATCCCTTTTCCTGCAATTTTTATAGTCTTCGCGACTTAGATCGTACAATATTGGATACTTCTTAACTTTTTCAATTAATTTCTTCGTTGTGGACATCGTGAAAAACGTGGCGGTATGCGATACAAACCTGGTCAGTAGCGTTTCTGTAAACTGAGCATCACATGGACAGCAGTGTGATTATCGCCTTACTGCGTCAGTGTGGGAGATGCTTTAATCTCCTCTGGACAATAATGAAAACTGTAACGACTTTAAATTAGTTGATATAGAAGTAAAGGCGGGTTTATATCGATTTGACCTTCTGACTTAATGTTAATTCGCAGTATGGTTGCAAACAAAAACAACGAAATTCGACAGACAAAAATATTCTGTGCTTCCACCATGCCAGAATCACGTAATTAGAAAAAGGTGGTATACCATGCCAGTGCATCATTACACTGCCCCACCGTACAAAAACGTCTAAATGAAATACGCGAATTTTTTGCAAATGAGCACGGGATTTTTTAAATCACCTGCATTTATACAGACTACAGCTTTTTGCTAAGCTTAATTTGTGGAATAAGGACAGAGCGAGGTGAAGCTTATACAAGCAGTTAGCTTTTTCACGGTTTTTTGCGACTCACAGTAGAACTACAGGAATCACTTTCATACATTCATCCCCCTCACGCATAGATAATGTGTCCCACTGTGTTGAAAATCTTTTTTCATCGTAAACATTCATGCATGTCACTGTCAGTATGAGAACTTGCGTGTCATCGACGTGTTATTTGAGTTTACCCTTGTTGATCTTCCATATGGAACATAGCAACTGACACAATCTCCTGTCTGTATTATATTTATTTGGTATTTTTAGACACAATTCATGTGTGTGTGTGTGCATGAGTGAGTAGCAGTAGTAGCACATGGTACAGTTGCTCAATCTGTTTACTTGTTTCTTATAAAATTGTGACGTCACCGCCAGAAACCGTGAACAAAACAAAACACGTCCGGACGTAAACTCACTCCACTCTCGGAATGTCCGGGTGGAGGGTGGGCTCGAGGGAACAACATCGAAGATAAAATTTGTTTTTCGAACATCTGCGGGATCAACAGCAACATTGATGCTGTTCATCACTACCTGCAATCCAATCGTCCCGCCGTGCTTTTCTTGGCGGAGACAAAAATCTCAGAGACTGCACCGATTAACCATCTCAACTTCCCAAACTACGAGGTGCACTCCAATCTGAGAAAGAACGGAGGAGTTGTGGCTTTTGTCCGCAGCAGTCTTTCCTGCTCCAGGGATCTTTCTTTGGAATCAGACCGGAAGGACATTCTGTGGCTTCGCCTCAGCTCCAAAACATCACCCAAATTTATTTGCTGCCTTTATCGCTCTCCCTCGAACCATAACTGGGATGACCTACTCGAATACCTCGCCGTCCAGATCGACTTCCTGAACATCAATCACCCCGCTTCAGAGGTAGTTCTTCTCGGTGATTTCAATGCCCATAATGAGCTTTGGTTGGGCTCAAATAAGACCGATGCAGCAGGTCGTGCAGTCGAAGCGTTCGCTCTTACTCAAGGGCTGACCCAGCTGGTCACGAGCCCTACTTTTTTTCCCCCGCGTCTCGTCACACGCCAGTAGCCTGCTGGATCTCTTTCTGACCACGCATCCTGCCCCTTACAGCACTGCTGTCCTGTCCCCCCTGGGTAACTCAGATTACGGTGTTGTGGAGGTTAGGTTTCGGTCAGAAGCCGCTGTGGCAGCAGAAACTCGCACAGGCCGCAAAACTTGGCATTACGGACATGCCGACTGGGAGGGGCTCAGAGACTTCTTCTCTAGCTTTCCTTGGAGAGATGTCTGTTTCACTGACGCGGATGCGTCGACTGTCTGTTCTTCAATAACCGAAATTATCCACGTCGGAATGGAGGAATACATCCCTCACACAGTGAAAGTTCCTAAACCAGGGTCCAACGGCTGGTTCAACAACTCGTGTGACACTGCTCGCCAGCAGAAGATCAAGGCCCACAGAACCTACTTACAAAACCCCACTGTAGAGAACAGACCAGCCGACCTCGAGTCCAGAAACAAATATAACGAAGCGGTTCGCAATGCCAAAAACCAGCGTGATATAAAAGTTAGGCACAGGGTAATGTCGCAGCGCAATGGCAGTCGGTCTTTCTGGACGCTGGCCAAGCAGATTGAAAAGAACTTCTCACACAGTAGCCTTCCACCACTTACGTGTCAGGATGGAACTATTGTATTCGACTCGAAGGCCAAGGCGGAAGTGCTAGCCAAGATCTTTGCTGCCAACTCCACCATGGACGTCCCCACCAACGCCCAAGTGCCGTCAATTCAAAGGGTTCCCCACACTATGCGGGAGGTAACATTCAGGCATAAGACCGTAAGACGAGTGCTCTTGTCGCTCAACATCAACAAAGCTTCTGGTCCGGACTTGATTGCTGCCATTGTACTGAAGAAATGTGCAGCGGAGCTTGCTCCAGTTCTTTCGCGTCTCTTCCAGATATCTTATGAATCCGGCACCTTCCCAGAAAACTGGAAATTTGCTCATGTACAGCCCATCCCAAAAAAAGGATCTAAAACCGACCCTTACAACTACAGGCCTATAGCTCTGCTTTCTGTCATAAGTAAAGTGATGGAGAGGTGCATAAATCGCGAGCTTCTGGACTACCTCGAACGTCACAGCTTGATTAGCGACAGGCAGTACGGTTTCCGGCACCAACGATCCACAGGGGACCTCCTAGCTTACGTCACGCAACTGTGGAGTAAACTCATCCAGTCTCATGGTGAGGCTCATGCCGTTGCTCTTGACATCACGAAAGCGTTCGATCAGCTGTGGCACGCTGCCCTCTTAAGCAAACTTCCATCCTATGGCCTCCCAGAAAAGCTTTGCAGATGGGTGGCTGACTTTATCTCTGGCCGCAAGATATCCGTCGTAATTGACGGATTCTCCTCTTCATCCCACAACGTCAACGCGGGTGTTCCCCAGGGATCGGTCTTGGCTCCAACACTGTTTCTCTTACATATCAACGACCTCCTTTCCTGCACGATCAACCCAATCCACAGCTTCGCTGATGACAGCACTCTACATGCAGGAATTCGGAGTGACAAGCCGATCTCTGCCGCTGAGCTGGAAAAAAGAAGACTAGCGACGACTTCCTCTCTGACAAGAGACCTGGAGGCTATCACTGCTTGGGGACGCAACAATCTTGTACAGTTCAATGCTTCCAAAACACAGTACTGTACTTTGACGAACAAAAATCGTCCTAGCGCTCATACAGTTTCGATGGACGGTCGAGTTCTACCAAAGAGCCATTCATTTCGGCTGGTCGGAGTCCAGATCACCGAGGACCTGATCTGGCACGAACACATCTCTTCAATAGCTGCAGCTGCTGGGAAAAAGCTAGGCTATTTGTTTAGGGCTGAAAAGTACTTTTCTCCGCATGACATTCTCACTCTATACAAGGCCCAGATAAGGCGTAGCCTCGAGTATTGCTCACACATTTGGGGTGCTGCCGCCCCGACTACATTGTCCATGCTCGATGCTGTCCAGAGGAGGGCGGTCCGACTGATCGATGACTCTTCTCTAACAGACAGTCTCGGGACTCTTTCGCACCGGCGGGTCGTCGGTGATCTAGCTCTTTTCTATCGCTACACCAACGGGCTTTGCTCCTCAGAGCTCTCTTCCATGATGCCGCCGCGCGATGTGCCTGCCAGACAGACCCGCCTGACTTCGGCGTCCCATCCTAACCGTGTCAAACTTCGTACATCCAGAACTGGCCGATACGACCGCTCCTTTGTCCCGAGGGTGTCTAGATTGTGGAACAATCTACGGGAGGAAGCTTTTCCCAGTTCTACTAACCTTAGGCAGTTCAAAAATCGTATCAACAAAATTTCTTTGGGATCATCATAGCAGCCGCGGTGTTCCGGCATTTAGGCTTCAGCCTGCGCGGCTGTTTCCATATAAAAAAAAAAAAACGTATTCCACTTATCTTCCGATTGGAAAGGAACAGGACGTTTCAAAGCTGTTTGCACTAAGGTCGAACAGGTTACAAACCTGTTCTCAAATGGAATTACTAAAGAACACCAAACTTATTGCAATATCCAGAAGAAGGCCTTAAGATTTAACTGCTATATAACGTAAATCGTTACAGTTAAATCACATTTTTTACTTAGCTCGAAGTTTTTGATAAACCGTTGACTGCAGAAATTTGATCAGAATTGGGTATTTCCATTTTCGCAGTTATAGTTCTTCTAGACATTCGGCAAACTACGTTTTCCAGGGCAACACACAGTGGTCCAGAACACCGAAAATACAATTTCTAATGAATGTATACAATTGGCAGTACAATAGTGCTTTTGGGTCGCTGATTACAAATCTGGGGTTAGTTTGTCCCCATGCGGGCACTTGTAGGTCACTTCAAAGTCATATCAAGGACATTTAAAAGTTGAGCCAAGCCTCATGTCATTTTGCTTTTTCAGGTTAGTAAGTCCAGATCGGAGGCCAATTAGTCATCATGAGGAGTCTAGCATTTAAGTCCGGACGCATGTCAAAAAAGTGCAGGCGCTGGTTACTTTTTTAAAGGCAATTAAGCTTTAGTCAACATGTCTACAACTACCTAACAACCTACCAAATATGGGAGAATGTGAAAAATATATAAATCCTGGATTTCACTTGGCCATTTATGTGTGCAACAATGAGAATCTATTTTAGGCATAATACACATGCCAGTCAAATTGTTGGCGTAAATATATTTTTTGGAGAAATACTAGATTTAGATGCTTTCAAGATATCCGGGTTTATATATGAATATGAACTACTTTCTTGCAATTCACTTGAAAAATGTTCGTAAAGCAGGAAAAGCGAAGAAAAGGGCGCACGATAGCAACAGTGCACAGGTCAGATTTGAGCTTTTGGTGGCTTTAGAACACAATATTCCTGGGTGTGTTCTATCTACGGTACGAAACTTCAGATATCAATTTGTTAGGTTGTTTTAAGAAAAAAAACTTCCTATGAACATATTTACGGAGTTGGTTCAATTCTGAGATACAGTGGTATCTCATTGGCGTATTGGTAATGTAAGACCATATCCAATGACATAGTGCATCGTCGACACCAGTCTCAGCAAGCCTTTCAACCAGCAATTCATGATTTATTTTATCAAAAGCCTTGCTGAAGTCGGTGTATATGCAATCGACTTGACTCTTGCTATCTAGGGCTTCACAAATGTAATCAGTGTAACACAAAAGATTGAATTCTAGGGAACGGTTTGATAAAAATCCGTGCTGTTCGTCGATTATTATGTTTTTTACTGATGGAATTATTAGGTTGTAAACAACTTTTTCGAGCAACTTTGCAAAAGTGCACAGACCACTGATAGGTCTGTAATTAGTTATTAATTGTTTATTTTTGAATATCGGAAGTATATGTGCAACCTTCCATCTAGTAGGAAAATATCTTAGTTTTAGACTTGCGTTAAATATAATCTGTAAAGGTACACATATACGTTCCGAACATCTTTTAATGAAAATGGGAGGGATGTTGTCGGGTCCTGAACCTTTGTTCTCGTCAATATTACAAATGAGATTTTTACTGTCTCTAAAGGCAATGAGTATGAAATGCTATGATTTCCCTTCACTTTTGGAGGAACTAACTTTTTAGGTTCAACAAAAACGCTGGAAAAAAATTCCGAGAATAAGTTGCACACATTTTCACCATCACGAGCAATTTTATCTTTATAGTAAACTGTGCTGGGTATAGATTCGTGATTTTTCTTTTTGCTGGCAACATATTTCCAAAATTTTTTGCTGTTTATAACTATTTCTTCTTCAATGTTTTTCACATAGTCTCTGAAATCCTTAGCTATCATTTGTTTTGACTGTTTCCTTAATGCACAGAATTCCTGAAAGTAGCGAGGTTCTTTATAAGATCTGTATTTTTTATGAAATTTGTTTTTTTTTTGATCTTCTTGATCGTATCGTGCTTAAAATAAGAGGGAAAGTTCCCTCTTAGTTTAAATGTAGGTACGTAAGAGGCTATTGCCGAGTTTAGTTTTTCATAAAAAATATCAACCATTTTGTCCAAGCTATCGACATCGAACAACTTGACCCAGTTTATATTGTTAAAAAATGAATTTATAGCTTCGTAGTCTGCTTTTTTAAAGTTGTGATTAATACGGTTCTCTTGAGATAACAAGCTGAGTCTTTTGTTGGAATAAAAATCCCCATTAAAAAGGTCAGGAGTCGTTAAATCCAGTAACCTTGGTGACCAGTTCACATCACCAAACCGAGAAATTAAACGTCTATTTCACGAACTCTCTCGGAGTTCGAACAGTTGGCAAGTCTTTAACGTGATCTGTTTGTTCAAATTTCCGCACCAACTGACGAATGGTGTTGATCCTAGGCACATTATTTCGACCGAAATCTTGCCGTTGCTTCCGAATCGTTGCAACAACCCACTCATTATTTAAGCAAGCAAAACGCTTTAACAATACGGACGCGTTGTGGGATCGTGTAGCGCTCCATGATGAATTGGACACATGTGCTTTAACAACTACCATAACCCCACCTACTGATATGCGTCTATCAAAAATGGCGCGCAATTTAAATCAGTCAGTGACATATTAGTCACCCTGTATTATTTATATGCTTTTATATCTTCACTGCGAAACTGATTACAGTTACACAAAAAATACCTGTTATAGAGAAGTAAGCTTCCTTTAGGGCCTGGCTTGGAATAGCCCATTATTGCCTTAACAGTTAAGAATGCGAGAAGGGTCATCAAAAACTTTTCTAAAGAAAGAGGGTGATCCTTTCCAATCTGAAGCTACCTTTTACACTAACGTTACTGTCAAGGCTACCTTATTTCAACTGTCCAGACAAAATGAGGCGTCATGAGATTAAGCTTTTTTTGAAAATAAACTACTTGGAAAATAGGTATATGTAACAAGATCACTTTCTCAACTTAGTGCATTACAGCCAAAAAATTTGGGTTATAAATAACTCTGAAACGATATAGAACAAATATCAATATATTATGGCATATACAACAATCATGTAGTTTTCTAATAGAATCAATCACAAAACGGTTTTTATTATCATATACAACTTACAAGTCAGAATAAGACAAATATTTGTTGTTAATTGTCTTATAGATAGTTTTAGCTTCTCCCCAAGTCTTCGGAGTTGTGTTAAAGTTCTTGAAATCGAGGTTTTTCAAAGATGATGACTGGACAGACCCTATCGGTCCAGTGGAACCTGTAAAAATAGTTTTTATTATACCTTTGAAGACTAATGGCTGATCGCTGATCAGGTGAAACATTCTATATTCATGAGCCTATTGGGAACATATCAAGTTACATGCACCTTAGTCCAACGTTTAACTGTTTTTGAGTTATGTGCAGGTTTTTGAAACCCTGGGGAAACCCGAAATCATGCGATAAATTATCACTTCAGTATTAAAGAGCAGATTATTTATTCTGTTATTTTCCCGATTTATCCTATTACATGATCTCCCTTTGTGAATATTTGTTAAGCTACCCAAACATGTGTACAGTGCATCGTCGTTTCTAGAGAAAAACTATGTGAATCAAAATCAATGAAAATACTTCCTCCAATTTCATATGATTTATTATCGTCATAATATAGTAAAGCAAGCAGGATGCCACTGAAATTAGATGACATAACTCACATTTAGATGATTCGTACGTTAACACGACATCAAGAGGTGGCTCAGCACCAGCCAATTTGAGCCTCATGCTAAACTAAACATTTATGATCATGTTCTACTGTGAACAAGAGTTGCTCCATCTCTTAGCATAGAGTGATGTTAACAGATAACAGTCCTGCGGTTAGCTACTCACGATTTTGACATTACCAAGTTCAATGACATTTAAGCTCTAATGTCGTTGAAATATAATTTAGATTTAGAATGTCATTTCATTGGACTGACTCTCACTGACGAAAATGACATAATCTACTAAAGCAGATAGTGCTAAGATTCAGCTGCTGAGTGCTACTGAACTCCTTTGTTGATACAAGGTTAAAGGTTTTTGAGTTTAGTACCATTTGACCTCTGCGATGAAAGTTATTGATAGTTAAATCGTGAGTTAATTGTCCTTGACTTTAGGATATCTGACGCCTAACTCCAGAAACATTGACCTTTGGCTTCAGAATACTGACATTTGAACTCAACATCGCAGATCCTCAATCCTCCTAGATTCAATATCGTTTCACTTTGCAGTAGGTGGCATTTGACTTTCGGACCATTGACCTATGATTATTAACATTCAGAATCTTTGACATTCCATCTCAAGTTCGATGGCATGTACTTTGTGGTAAGTACCAGAACTTGAGGTTAATTACACATTACATTTGACTTCGGAATCATTGACCGGGATAGGTCATCCTGGCCTTTAAGGTCAACGATGGTGGATAGTTAGATAGTTAGAAACTACCTGGATAACAATAGCGGTGCTACGTATTCCACATAAAGTTCGAGAATGAGGGTAGCTCTCTGATTGGCAGTTTGAATTTCATGCTGCCAGGTGTGGCTTCTCCTATGAACGAACTATTTTCGGACATCAATATACAGGGAAAACCAAATTTGTCTGACGGCTTGAGTTTAATGTGTACGAGAGAGAAACCCGATAAGTTGGTATGCCAGAAAGAGATAGAAGCCCGCTGGTCAGCGAAGGCTACCACCACATTGAGGTCCTGGAATGAATTCAGATCAATCTTCGCAGAGGCTTCTACAATAGGTTAGATTACTGTGAAACTCAAGAAGGATGTCTGTTCGAACATTTAATTTAATATTTTGTTTTCATTTAGCTTAGAATTATTAGTTATTTCAATTTTGATGCAACTCAGTGTTTTAATATACACCTTGCCTTGGAATGTACAAGATGCGATGTTGTCAAATGAAAGATTGACGCAATGTTGCAGAATTTGTGATGCAATCTGACCTTTCATTTCGACCTAAGATAGAGCGCCGTTATGACCGATTCGGAATCGATCCTAAACATCCGGCTTCTATCTCTTTCTAATACATGTGCGTATATACACTTCTCTCTCGTACACATTGAACTGGAGCCATCAGACAGATTTGGTTTTCAGTATATATACAGAAGTAATCTAACATAGGAGCCATGAGTAGCCACATTATTGGCAACACAAACGTGACGTCTAGGCAACACTCACAGCGACTACAAGTGAATGATAGCTAGTAGCATTGATTGACGTATTCTACCTGAAAATTATATTCGCGCACCGAATAATTATCTTATATATAATGAGATATCGTCGCGTCATCTATGGGAATTTGTCACAGCTTTGTTTGTCCTCTCAACAATAATTGAAAAACTACTTTGAAAAGGTTAGTGTCTTATAGATGGCGTTGTAGCTATGTAGCTTTGATTCAATTTTCTGTAATTCTACATTCTCACTGCTCTAAAATGTCAGAGGTTATTAACAATTTTCCCTGTCTATAGTCTCATATTTCTTTTTGAAATCCACGAATACTGTCTTCCACCACCATTTGGATTGCTGTTTCTTCTCGGATCGTCGGCTGAACAAATTTGGGAAGTTAGCTTGATCAAACTATATTTCATTATTTAATCCACACCTTCACGACTCCAGACTCTCGAGTTTGCGAGCTCATTTGGAAAACGCCTCGCTATTGCAAAAACCCATCGAACTAGGAAGAACTATTTTAAATAATGTATACGCTATCTGTCGATAACTTGAACACTATTTGTAAGCGAAGGCCATGCATCAGGATCAACTAGGAAACAGAGCAACAAAGTTACTTGCCATTGTTGTACAAAAAAATCGTGTAAGAGATGGACGTTGTACGTGCTACATAGTTTAATGTTTTCCAAATTCCCTGAGAGCTTTTTATGCAAACGCTTTTACATAGTGTTCAGGCAGCAGCGGTATCCGCAGTAGTAGACACTTCGGTCTCCTGATCAGTCGCCGTGCGCTGTGCGGGTTCGAGTCTCGTCCCAGGAGAAATTTTTCCGGCGGATCTCGTAGGCGAAGCCAGAATGTGTGCATGTTGCATGCACACGTGTTTCCTCGCCAGAGTCCGTGTGGCGTCTCCCCTTTCCCCTGTATCCCCCTATAGCCCCACGGTACCCAATGGGTGTTTAGGCCTTAGGCCTGCGTGGTAGTTGGAGTATAAAAAAAAAAGGTCAATAGACATCTTCTGGGGCTAATAGAATACATACATAGTCATGCCATAAGTTCTGTCCCTCGTTTTCAAACAAGTGTAGACCTGTTAATACTTGTCCGATTGTTTACATTCTGGTGTCAGTTGATTAAGCGCTTTTCGGGTAATTACATATACCTCAGTTTGTATTGATCTCTCGAAGCATAACGATGGAGTGGGGCAAGGCAGAGAACCGTATTGCAGTGATAGCTTTACATAAGTGTAATCACAGTGCTAGTCAGATTTTTGAACTCTTACGCGGCCTTCAAATATCGCGTAAATTTGTGTCTAGGACCATTCAGCGGTACAATGAGACGTCCTCTGTTGATGACAGGCCAAGAAGCGGAAGACCTCGTCAAGTAAGGACTCCAGCAGCCATCAAAGCCGTAAAAGCCAGGATTCAAAGGAATCCACTCCGGAAGCAGAAGATCCTATCCAGGGAAATGAAGATTCCTGTCCGGACGATGTCGCGCATCATTAAACAAGACCTAGGGCTAGGGGCTTACCGGAGACGTACGGGCCAGCGACTTACGGCCACCTTGCGACACATCAGGGCGACAAGATCCAAGAAGCTCTTGGAGAGGTACGCAGCTGGGGGATTCCGAAAGATTTTGTTCACGGATGAGAAAATCTTCACCATAGAAGAAAAATTCAACCGACAAAATGACAAAGTGTATGCAAGGAGTTCACAGGAAGCTTCGGAGATCATTCCGAGAGTTGAGAGAGGCCACCACCCTGCGTCAGTCATGGTTTGGTGGGGGGTGTCCTACGAAGGGGTCACTCAGCTCCATTTCTGTAAACAGGGCGTGAAAACAAAAGCGGCAAACTATCAGAGCGACATACTGGATCCTATCGTCAAGCCTTTAAGTGGTACATTGTTTGCCAACCAACACTGGGTCTACCAGCAGGATTCCGCCCCCGCTCACAAGGCTAAGAGTACGCAGCGCTGGCTGGAAAGCAATGTGCCAGAGTTCATTGCTGCGGAAGATTGGCCCTCAGGGAGTCCGGACCTCAATCCTTTAGACTACAAGTTGTGGGACCTGCTAGAGCAGTTGGCCTGCTCCAAAGCCCACCGTAATATCGAGTCCCTGAAAGCGGATTTGATCCGATCAGCGGCAGCTATTCCTTTGGAAGCTGTGCGTGCAGTGATAGATGAGTGGCCCGCGAGATTGAAGCAGTGTGTGAAGGCCAAGGGGGGACATTTTGAATAAAACTGTTTGATTATGAATTCTAAAAATGTTGTCGAATAAATAATATCTTTCATATAAATATATCTTATCTTGTTTCATTTTTATCATGAGATTATCATGGGACAGAACTTATGGCACGACTACGTATAGACGACAAAGCTCACAAAAGGGTGAATTCGGAAGTATGGTTTCGAATCTGAACGAATATTATAGGCAGCAAGTAACCTCCATCACATTTCCATTTCACTTGATTTGGTTTACTTCGCTACACTACACAATAATGTGAGGCTGCGGAACAATAAAGCTGCACGACTAGTGATGTAAGACTGTAGCGAGGTTAGCAAGAAACCTCCGATTAGTTGATTGAATCTAGACGATCCATTCTCGGAGCTTCTATATCTCGAAAGAGCGAATGTAAAGGGACAAGAGACAAAAGCATTGAATCGTATGCAATATGTTGTCCCAACTGGGATAGAAAAGTCCATCGTATACACGTGGACATATTTAGAATATTCAACGGTATAGCGCCATAGGACTTCTCTTCACACAGCGTACAATTAGTGCAACAATAAACCAATTTTCCTGGTAACACCTACGTGTTTATACCAAAGCTTCGAGATAATTAAGCTATTAGGTTCAAAAAATATAAATGAACCATCTAGGCTGAAAAGGTATGACGTCTGTCAGTACCAAATCAAGTACTACCTGTTTATCTACATATGGGATTTAAAAACCAATAGCAATAACGGAGTTATCGATTTGATGTTGTTTACGATGAGTGTAATCAATATTCTATTGATAGTTCGTGAGTCTATTCAGAGCGTATTACGCCAGGGGTATTACGTATCTTTAAAAGTGGCATGATGTCAGTTTTTTGACATATTATAGGTTTTGTGTGACGTTATGTTGCTTTTTCTACAAAATAACTTGGAACTAGCTGTAGACTCGTTTTGTAGCTGTACGTGTTGTCTAAGTATCATGACGATTCAGCTATCAATGTTTGGCTCTGATGTAATATCTAACCAGAGATGGCATTATTTGTGTGCTAATAACCTGCGTTGATTATAATTACCTTAATTTCTGGTCTAAACTACACTTACTTGAGATGTATGCTTCATCCTGGAAAGCGCATATGCAAATTTGTTGAATTTAAAATATGACAGAGATGAAAAAAACACTGACTGGAAAAGTATATTATAACAAACTGCTAATAAAATAGGCTACAGACAGGAATATTTATGAAACGTGAAAAGGTTATTACATTTTACATTATTTTTATTTAAAGTCATTTAAATTTTATAGAAATTTATTTTGCGATGTCAAGTAGAAAATATAATACAGGGTTATCCAAATTAAGTGTCCACCATTAGTAACTTTGTTATTAGTGAAAATACAAAGTTGTTTGAATTAGCAAACTAGTAGCATTTTTAACGCTGGTAAAAATGAGAAATAAAAAAAAACAATTGAGAGTCGTTATTTTGATTTTTTGCAGTAAAATAACATTTTTTTAAATGGAAACCCCTGTATATTATATGTTTTTCTGTTAAAGCATCAAATTTTAAACAAAAAAGTTCATAATGACTTTTCCGCTAAAGTCAAAAATAAAGTCAAAATAACGATAAATATTTTTAATTATTTGCAGTATTATAATATTAAGACGGCTATGAAAACAACATGGCGTTCGCGATTTGACAGCATTAAGATAAGCGACAAATTGTTAAACTGGACATACTCGCAACTAGAAGGCTTTGGAAAACAATGATAAAATCAAATAATGTCAAACATTAGTGTAAATACTTGTTTATAAGCTTTATTGTGTCATTAATTTAAAGAAAAATGTTCTCCCATGAAGAAAAGTGTGATATGTTAGAATGCTATTTAGTGTGCAGAAAATCCTCCTTGAGAGCAAGAGAATACTACAGTGAATTATATCCCGCTCGCATTCAACCGTATGAACGATATTTTCTGAGACTTTATCGAAAATTTAGGGGCAACGAAAATGTTTTTGCTAAAACAAGGGCAAAAAAAGAATTCATAATAAGCGAGGCCACGGAAATTGCAGTTATTGGATATTTTGAAGCTTATCGTGAGAATTCAATAGCAGATATTCTCAAGGACTCTAATTTTAGTTATGGTACTGTTCAAAGGATTTTAAAAAAATACAAATTTATTCCGTATAAGTACCGACCAGTTCAAACGCTTTTGGCAGGGGATCCAGAGAGAAGACTTGTTTTTTGCCATTGGTATCTTAGCTTCTGTCGCCAAAATGTAAATAACTTTCGTTACCTTTTATGGACAGATGAATCAAATTTTTCAAATTCTGGAATGTTTAATAGAAAAAACCACCATTATTGGTCAAGAGAAAATCTTTTGTTAGTACATCCAAGAGGCCCACAAGTCCGTTTCAGTTTCAACGTTTGGTGCGGTATAATTGGTTCAAAAATTGTTGGCCCGTTCTTTTATGAGGGAACCCTAACTGGTGAAAGATATGTGGAATTTATGTCAGAAATTCTGACTAATTTCTTAGACGAATTGGATCTTATAAGTAGACATCATCTGCATTTTCAGCAAGATGGCGCACCTGCCCACAACTCCAGAGGTACTTATCATTTTCTAAGTACTACTTTTAATGATCAGTGGATAGGAACAAATGGCCCAATACAGTGGCCTCCCAGATCACCAGATCTAAACCCACTTGATTACTTCTTGTGGGGTTACTTAAAGAACCAAATTTACAAGCGAAGGTACGATAACCTTGACGCGTTAAAGACTGCAGTTAGGGAAAAGATAACCCAGATAGATGGTAGGACCATACTTAAGACAGTTCGAGCAGTTGAAAAACGTGCCCAAAAATGTATTGAAGAACAAGGTGGTGTTTTCGAGCATCTTCTTTAAAAAAAATTGTTATTGTATTTTGTAAGATTATAAGTTGATGTTGAAAATAAAGTTTGTCGATACAATTTAATTGTTTCAGATTGGAGGCCATAACTTCAACAATTTGTAACCTAGGAGAAAAGTTATTGTAAGCTTTTTTGTTTAAAATTTGATGCTTTAACAGAAAAAAATATAATATACAGGGGTTTCTATTTAAAAAAATGTTATTTCACTGAAAAAAGTCAAAATAACGACTCTCAATTGTTTTTTTTTTATTTCTCATTTTTACCAGCTAAATGCTACTAGTTTGCTAATTCAAACAACTTTGTATTTTCACTAATAACAAAGTTACTAATGGTGGATACTTAATTTGGATAACCCTGTATACTGCGAAAATGGTTTGTGTACGATACAACTCTGGCACGGTTTTATTAGTTTTTAACGAAAAAGAATTACAGATATTTTATATCGTCAATTCGCCAATAGCATTGCCAATGACAAAGTTTATTTCTCGTCATGAGCATATTCCACTCCTTAAGGTTTGTTTAATAAATATAAGAGCAATAAGCCTTTGTCACTTACAATTCGTCACTCTTATCAGTTTTGGCAAACAAGTTATGCCATAAAATGGCTACATTATAGGCTATTACTGTAGACGTCAGAACGATAGTTGTATGCATAGTTGTAAACCTCATCCTCAAAAACCCCCGATTCTCACTTTTCTTGCCGGTATTATACTCGTAAAAGCAGCTTGAGCTACAGATAAATAATGATCTTGAGAAATAAACTTATTTCATTAACACGCGACGTCTCATCAATCGTAGAACGTAGTTGGCTTCATATTAATATTTTTGAATGGAATTTCAGCTCTGACTGGGTTATTAGATTAAAACAAAATATCGTCTGGTTTCCCAAAACTACATAAAAGGCTAGATAGAAATGGAAGTTGTTATACGCAATAGTATTCAATTCAAGGAAAAACATTGTTAATAAATAAAATTGGTATATTTTATTAGGCAACTTGGCTACAAATGTGAAATATAATCAATATCCTGGTAGTCCTGTTCAGTACCTAACGAAAACGTGAAGTCAGGTAGCGTATAATCCTGGCACTGATATGAATCTATTACTATTTGAGCTGTACAAAAACTCTGTGTGGCGTTAGTGACGAGCGAAATACCTGGGTTTAAAATGTAAATCAACCTCATGAAACTGTTTTTTACTACAACCTAAAGTGATCAAGTAGTTGAAAATTTTCTCCATTACTATAGTAGTGGATTCAATTTTTTTATAAACGGTATAAATATAATTTCTGGATAACTGAATGGATATCACAAACTTTTTCCAGATATGATGCCGCATGGATCCAACCGTATTGATCTTTCTATTTGGATTCAACCGTCATCTAATACAGGTAGATATCAAAGTGATATGAACCTGTTATAGCAAATGATACACACGAGCAGCCGCTCTAGCACCAGTTGCCTCCTCTGATTGTGGAATCAAATATACGCACGTGCAAATAAGTAGCAAGTTTCAAGTAGCAGCTGTTGCAATATTACCTGATGATGGTGCGTAATGCATCCATACAATGTTTACGAATATTATTTTCTTCTGATACTGAGAATCGGCGACTGACGCTGTTGGAATGGCGTAACACAATACATTCCCTCCCAGCACCAGTAGCGTTTTGTATATGTTGTCCAATGGACCTAAATACAAAGAGTGCGACTACCTTAGCCAAATAAATTGAATGACTAAATCCTTCCATCTACCTCCCCATCTTATGGTTTTTCATTAACAATGTCTATTCATTGGATTTCTAGATCTGGCAGATTCATTAATTGCATAACAGATTAATCCAATTACAGGGCAATATAATGGTAACCTAATTAATATTATCAAAAAAAATTAGCTATTGTAATACTCCCTGAAGTTTGAAATAGTACGACAAAGAAATACGGATGATTAGGGAAGGACAGATCTACAAAAGATGACCCCAGTAAAAGTTTCACTGCTTTTGAGATACTAATTTTTTTTCTTTTCGGAAAATTTCCCCTTTTAATAATATATCTTTTGTTGCTGTGCCTAGAAATACCAGGATAACTGTTTGGTTTTTCTTGCAAAATATTCTCAGATGGTTGGTCTGCCATTTGAAATATTATTTTCGATAAATACAAACTTGACAAATTAATCTCTTCTTCATAATTTTTATTTTAGAAAACTATTTTACTCAACTTTGTACTGCAAAGCACTGCGATAAATTATATGCTTAATCAGGACTTCAGAAAAGTAAAATAATGCTACTGTTCTTAGAAAGTTCGAAAAAGACAAAAAATTAATATCTCAAAAAGAGTGAAACTTTCGCTAGGGTCATTTTTTTTGGTATGTTGTAGATCTGCCTTTTGCTGATCTTTCCCATTTTTTTGTCGTACTATTTACCGGACGCCCTGTAGAATATGGCGGTGATTAAAATAATATGTTGGTAGACGGGAGGTACCGCAGTAGAACGTTAGAGTTCTCGAATTTAAACACGATATACAAAAGTCCAACCTTTGGAGAAGTTCTGATGCATCCAATCTGTCGTACAAAAGCTTATGGAGGCATGTCAGGCCAGCAATGTAGAGAATTGTAGAGTCTCCTGGTTGAAACGTAGAATAAGTTGAATGACCCTGCTATCTGGATATACAAAATCAATTTTATAAGTACAATATTTAAAGAATGTTCTTTAGACATTTTCTATTGTATTTATGTATATAATATGCATATCAAAGACGCGTAATCAAGTTTTGGTTGCAACAGCGCAACAAAAGGTTTTAGTGATCTATAGTTGGAAAGAAATTATCAGTTACGCAGTATAAAACCTAGAATCCGCGTCGGTTCGAAAGTGACCCGTTCCTCGTGGACATAAAAGTCCAACCTGCAGGAAAATGCTACATCAAGATCCTCAGTCTCTATTGCTCTCTCCAAAACCGCATTATTTAATAAGCGACTATATGAACAGAGTTTACAATTGGAAATATTTAAGAAGAGAAAGAAGAGAGTATCTAGATCCTCCTGAAGAGAAATCCAGTTCTCTAAATATATAATTCTGGAGTAGATTTTCAGATCATTGGTAGTAAATTGTGACACTTTAGTGAAGCCGCAAGGTATTTTTATGAGGAATAACGACAGCAAAGGGCCTAGGTTCGATCCTTGTGGTCACCAGAGGGGACAGTACGAGACATGTAGCAACTAAAAGAAAATTTTAGCTCAATGTGGGAGAAAGCTTAGATTACAGTAAGATAATGGTACGACTCCATTGCGGCCCCTATGGATCTGTAGCAGCTCCACATTTATGCAGCTAAAAAGGACATCAGTAATATCGAACAAAATAAAAGTGACAAAGATCTCTAGTCCGTGTCTCGTAAGGAAACTGCTATTCGGTCGGTAGTACGCTAGATATTTACTAAAAAATAATACATTCCTGTTCCATTGACAGACTAAAATATAGCAGGTATTACCAGTATACCTACGTAAAACTGTTCCGATCTCCCTCTCAGTTACAAAAAGGTGCATGCACAAAGCGATTCCAGTAAACATTTCTAACTTCACCGATGTAGAGTAGTAGCAGCCCACCACTGTGCTATTTGCTAGTCATCGCATAGCATTAATTGCGAAATCTACTTTGAAATACGGCGGTGCAGAAGAAGCGCATACATATTACATAACTCATAGCATTAGGGTGTTTGCATCCGCAGCTTGTTTCTTGGCAGTAAAACTGTTTCTTTACGGGTAATAGAATATTCATGCCGTGCTACGAATAGTCTCAATAAAGCTGCAGAGTTTCGTGTACTCTACATTTCCAGAGAGCTCGGATTCATGGTTGCTTTTACTTGGTAGGAGTTTCAAAAGAGTTTGATGTTTATCAGCTGGCAATTTCTATGTTGAACACATCTCATGTGGCGTGATATCATCTTACATTACGTCCTCATTACATATTTTTCCTTTTTTTTTTCTCACGGACGGACAGTTCCATGGATTCATATGGAATATAGCAGGTTCGAATCAAATCTTCGGCGGATTGCTAATATGAGGAGTTGCATTTCTTTAGAGCAAAAAAATACTAAACTAGCCTAGACATATTTATTTATTCATTTATCAACGAGAGACTGCCCAATTAAAGTACAGCATAGAAAATATAATGTAAACCTAACCCTACTTTGACTTAGATATTTAACACTTTACAATCCAGATCATTTCTAGATTGAAAAGAATTTAATTAAAATTTAAATATATGGGGAAATCAAATATTAAATATTACAGACAAGTATCTTATTGAATTTTGAATGTTCTTTGACTTCTGAAGAAATTCAACTTATTTGAATACTGATTTGCTAACCATGAAAATCTGGACAGGAAGGAATTACTAGCATAATTAGTACGAAATGATCTCATATGGAATGGTTGATTCTGTCTTGTTTGACGAGAAGGCACATGGAGATTAATATTTTTCAAGAGCTCTGGAGCAAAACCAAGAGACTGCAAAATATTATAAAATAGTGACAGGTCCCTCTGATTCCGTCTTACCTGAAGTGTTGAGATATTGAGAGAGCTTTCAATGACGAAATAGATAATATCTTCAACGATAATGTTTCGTTTGAATGAAATGAATCTTAAGAATTTATGTTGCACTCTCTCAATTGTCTGAATATGAACATTATAGTTGGGTGACCAAACACAAGAACAATACTCCAAATGGGGCATCACCAAAGAACAAAACAACGCTTTAAATGACATAATATTCTGAAAATCCTTAGCACTCTTTAGAGGACAACCTTCTATGGTATAAGTATGATCAGTGGGGTCCCTGTTACGGCTGAAGACCATTAAACGACATTTTTTCACATTAAGTTCCATTCTATTCATTTGACACCAGAGACTTAATGAATTCAAATTATTTTGGATATTTAAACAATCATTATTATATTCAATTTTTAAGAATAATTTCAAATCATCTGCAAGCGTTAGAAAACTAACAGACTTAAAACAGTATACAGGGTTATCCAAATTAAGTGTCCACCATTAGTAACTTTGTTATTAGTGAAAATACAAAGTTGTTTGAATTAGCAAACTAGTAGCATTTTTAACGCTGGTAAAAATGAGAAATAAAAAAAAACAATTGAGAGTCGTTATTTTGATTTTTTTCAGTAAAATAACATTTTTTTAAATGGAAACCCCTGTATATTATATTTTTTTCTGTTAAAGCATCAAATTTTAAACAAAAAAGTTCATAATGACTTTTCCGCTAAAGTCAAAAATAAAGTCAAAATAACGATAAATATTTTTAATTATTTGCAGTATTATAATATTAAGACGGCTATGAAAACAACATGGCGTTCGCGATTTGACAGCATTAAGATAAGCGACAAATTGTTAAACTGGACATACTCGCAACTAGAAGGCTTTGGAAAACAATGATAAAATCAAATAATGTCAAACATTAGTGTAAATACTTGTTTATAAGCTTTATTGTGTCATTAATTTAAAGAAAAATGTTCTCCCATGAAGAAAAGTGTGATATGTTAGAATGCTATTTAGTGTGCAGAAAATCCTCCTTGAGAGCAAGAGAATATACAGTGAATTATATCCCGCTCGCATTCAACCGTATGAACGATATTTTCTGAGACTTTATCGAAAATTTAGGGGCAACGAAAATGTTTTTGCTAAAACAAGGGCAAAAAAGAATTCATAATAAGCGAGGCCACGGAAATTGCAGTTATTGGATATTTTGAAGCTTATCGTGAGAATTCAATAGCAGATATTGTCAAGGACTCTAATTTCAGTTATGGTACTGTTCAAAGGATTTTAAAAAAATACAAATTTATTCCGTATAACGTAAGTACCGACCAGTTCAAACGCTTTTGGCAGGGGATCCAGAGAGAAGACTTGTTTTTTGCCATTGGTATCTTAGCTTCTGTCGCCAAAATGTAAATAACTTTCGTTACCTTTTATGGACAGATGAATCAAATTTTTCAAATTCTGGAATGTTTAATAGAAAAAACCACCATTACTGGTCAAGAGAAAATCTTTTGTTAGTACATCCAAGAGGCCCACAAGTCCGTTTAAGTTTCAACGTTTGGTGCGGTATAATTGGTTCAAAAATTGTTGGCCCGTTCTTTTATGAGGGAACCCTAACTGGTGAAAGATATGTGGAATTTATGTCAGAAATTCTGACTAATTTCTTAGACGAATTGGATCTTATAAGTAGACATCATCTGTATTTTCAGCAAGATGGCGCACCTGCCCACAACTCCAGAGGTACTTATCATTTTCTAAGTACTACTTTTAATGATCAGTGGATAGGAACAAATGGCCCAATACAGTGGCCTCCCAGATCACCAGATCTAAACCCACTTGATTACGTCTTGTGGGGTTACTTAAAGAACCAAATTTACAAGCGAAGGTACGATAACCTTGACGCGTTAAAGACTGCAGTTAGGGAAAAGATAACCCAGATAGATGGTAGGACCATACTTAAGACAGTTCGAGCAGTTGAAAAACGTGCCCAAAAATGTATTGAAGAACAAGGTGGTGTTTTCGAGCATCTTCTTTAAAAAAAATTGTTATTGTATTTTGTAAGATTATAAGTTGATGTTGAAAATAAAGTTTGTCGATACAATTTAATTGTTTCAGATTGGAGGCCATAACTTCAACAATTTGTAACCTAGGAGAAAAGTTATTGTAAGCTTTTTTGTTTAAAATTTGATGCTTTAACAGAAAAAAATATAATATACAGGGGTTTCCATTTAAAAAAATGTTATTTTACTGAAAAAAATCAAAATAACGACTCTCAATTGTTTTTTTTTATTTCTCATTTTTACCAGCGTTAAAAATGCTACTAGTTTGCTAATTCAAACAACTTTGTATTTTCACTAATAACAAAGTTACTAATGGTGGACACTTAATTTGGATAACCCTGTATAGTATCATTCACGTATATATTGAAAAGAAGAGGACCCAGATGGGAACCTTGAGGTACTCCAGATGGCACATTAATCTCATTTGATTGAAAGCTTTGTATACGCACTATTTGTTTTTGGTCAGTGAGGTAAGACTTCAGCCATGAGAAAAGATCTCCGCAAATTCGTAGACAATAGTAACAATAAGTTACATTATTAATCAAGATCTCATGGTTGACCTTATCGAATGCTTTAGAAAAATCTGTATAAACTACGTGAACAGAATAACCTTCCTCCAAGGATTCCAAAACATAGTTTGTGAATGTCAAAATATTTAACTCTGTGAAGCGTTTTGAAAGAAATCCAAACTGTTGGCTTATAAAACTACTTTGAACATTTGCAGATAAAAATTCACACACTAGGCTCTCAAATACCATTCCAATGCAACTCAGTTTACTGATAGGTTGGTAATTCTTGACTTGTGAAGGATCTCCAGATTTCAGTATTGGAGTAATGCAGCTTGTTTTCCAACATTCCGGAAAAGTTTCACTTAAATTAAAAATATAAAATAGAGGTCTAGAAATCAGAAAGCTTCAATGTTCAACCAACAACGGAGGTATACCTTAGGCAACGCATATTCCTTATTTCAGCTTGTTTCACCTCACCAATCACTAATGTTTGAAAAACCATGTTGATTGAATCACTTTACCAGAGAGAACTGACAAAGAACACAATAATGAGAACTAATAACGGAAGTTATATTTCCGTTGAAAAATGCGGGATACTTAGTTGATTCTCTTCAGTAATCCTTCTCTTTTTCCACTTTGCTCTCTTTCTGGTTCCTGAATTTTCCTGACCTTAGAGATCTACGTTCCAGCTACGACTCTGGATCCAAGATCATACAGATTATTTTAATAACCAACATTGACTTATATCAACTTTGGTGTTGTCCATTATGACCTGTTGTCTACATACAGGTAGGGTAATTCCGAAAATGGACAGGTTATAACTAATAATGCGAGCAAGTGCCAAGAAGACTGGCAAGCTTTACAGTAAAGAACTTACTATATCCTTAACAATATTAGATGTCTATTCTATATACCTACTCATAGAATAACTCCTCCTGTTTACAGCTTTAAGCGGTATCATGGCACTCTAGGATATAAAGCAATAGCATGTCAGAAACAAACATGAAATAGAACATATGTTGGTTGTTGATCCTGAGCTAGACTTAGGAGTGCCCGTGCTAAGTTAAGAACACAGCAGTGAATTGTATTTCTTAATTACAATCCCTAAAGCGGTGAAAGAGGTTCCACAGTCCGGGGTCAAGGGTCTTTTTGTGAATTTTTCGACATGACCAACGTGAAAATTCTGGTAGGAGTTGTATCACGTTATGATTCTACCTATTGATGTACTGGGGGTCATGGAAGACCACGCGCTGCAGGGTAGAAGGGTGGCTCTCGCTGTAATATTGTAAAATGTTTTGCATCCCCGTCACGTGGTAAAGATTGGATCTTCTGGATAGGTCACTTCTTGGTTGCCTAAACTCCTCTAGTTCTCTCGTCCATTCGTAGGCAAGCCCTTAAATGCACAATTCCCAGCCAATAAGTCATGGCGTAAACAAAATACGGTCCGAGACGAATGACTATTAATCATCCCCCGCCTGGGGCTATTTATTTCCTCCTCACAATGTAACGAGCGTCAGTGGGCGCTTAACTTATCGGAGATAACTTCCGAAAGGCTCGCAGGCTGCGCTACATAATAGGGAAGAGTGATTGTAGCTCATGGTGTCAGGAGTTACTTACATTTATTATTACAATATGTCTTCGTATACTACAAACATTCAGCAATACATGTGATGTTAATATTTATGATGATATGGGCTACAAGTATCTAATGATACATGCTTGTAGAATTTACTATGATAGTGCTATGTCTTAAATAGAAAGGCAATAGGTATCATAAACTAGTCCATAGATGTTCTTAGCAGCAGAGCTTCTGCAGAATCTTCTTATCGCTTTCACATTAAATTGGCCGCTAAGGAGTAAGAATGAATGGCTAGTCCGTCACGATAATGTTGCAACACTTTCGAAATTGTAACTTCCATGGTAGGTATATTTAGGCCAGACAAATTATTTTATTTGTAACATACCAATTCATTGCTCACAACATGAGATGCCTTCGATTGCAGACTTTGAAGAATCTAAACGAAATAGGTTTGATGAGTGACTTGTAAATCAGTATCTTATCCTATAGTATATAGATGAATTTTACTGAACTTTATTCCTAACTGCTTCCTTTTTGTAAAAAATGTGTTTTCTCCAGTCCATTTTTCAGCCTTAGTCCGTCCAACGTATTTGGCATGGCCTAACTGCGGTAATGTGTGTTCAATATTACTGGTGAGCAGATCTCGTTGTGAGTAGTAAATGTTACTTGTACTGATTTTGGGGCTACTGGAGCATTATTGCCTAATTCTCAATAGCTACGATTATTGGATATAGCAGAAATGTATTTCGGTTGAACGTATCGAAATTTGTGATTTTGGAATGTCAGAACATATTTGAAGTCACAATTGATGAAGACAAAGAAATCAGGGTCCCGGTATAGAATGCCAAGATTAAAGAAAATCATTCTGAATAAATTGAATCCTACCACTGTTTCACAACTAAATATAGACTGGAGAAGTCAAAATCTACATTTACCAACATTATTGACACATTGACCATATTTTCTTACCGTATCCATTAGAGTATGGTTGAGGAGAAGGGGAGCTGTACAAACTCGACGTGTGCCAGGTCGGTTCTTCTTGGAAAGCTGAATTCACCGATCCGGTCTCCAAAACCGCCTCCCATGGTGACTTGACCATCTTCAGGCGAGGACGCAAATCCTGTAAAACGTGTATATGATGATAATAATGTTTGACTCTAGAGACTAACCACTTTTATATCATCATTTTCAACGTCCTTCCTAGCACATAGTTTTCAGTACCTTCTAAACAGCTCCAGTGTGGAGCAATTTTAGAGCTTAAGTTACAGAAAAACTGTTTTGTCCAAACGTATACATAACGTTCTTCTCATTTCCTCTATGAACCTATTTTTAGGAGATAATATGCGCCCATTAGAATACCCTGCTCAGAGAGGCATCATTCTACTTCTGAGAAACTTCAGTTTGCCTCGCTTTTGAATAGCTAACAGAAAAATATAAAGCTCCTGTACTTAGGCAGTGAAGCTCATTTACTGATTCTTTTTGATTTTGGCGACAATAATTGATATGATAACAATTAGAGCATATATCGATGATCACGTATTCAACAAAAATTGTTATTTTTTCACTTTGTCAAATATGCCATATTTATTACATTTCCTAGAGCATCTAAACAGTAAACCAATGTCTTTATCCTCTGTGTGACACAAGTTTACAATTTATATAACATATGACGTTTACTTCTCCAGTTTTTTTATGTACAATTGTATTATTTGTAAGGTATTTATTATTTTTAATGATTACTTTTGCTCCGGGAGAATAATTTTCAAAAATATTCCTCGCTTAAGTTAACATAATTATTAAATGTAATTATATACTTAATAAATGTAATTGTTAGATGTTGGAAAGGTTTGTTCTTGTTCTATTTATGTGAACTGTGTGTTGTGTATTTTAGTCGATACATTAATGCTCATACATATCTTTATATTGAACAGTCGATGGCGCATACAAAGAATTAAAGTACTTTTATAGATAATTGTATTCTCTGCAATTTTTGTATTAGGTGTGTTTGTAGTACTTCTTTCCCTTTAAGAGAAATATGAGAACACGATATTTCTGACAATTCTACCCAAATAAAACAAGGCTTAGCGCCAATGATATATGAGGAATTTTGATACATTATTGATAATGGTGTATTCAAGATCTGTATCAGTTTTCAGGGAATTCTTGCAAACCTCTTATTTTGACTAAATTATTTTCTGCGTTGTTCGAAAAAATCCAGAATATTGAATTCATTTTTCTCAGACTTACTTTTTTACACTTTATTGCCTTTTATCTAAGTACCGCAGTGTACTAAAGGAGCTGCCATATCCAATGCTCATTCTCCAAGATGACGATAAAGGTGGGATTTATGCTAATATCACCCAGAACAAATGAAAGAAAGTTCTCTGAATAAAAATCCGACGAAGCCATGAAATATTTAAGGCAGAACCATCTGAAATCTATATTGAGGAAGATAATTTAATCAATTAAGCTGGTAACCGATATCGTAGTGTAGTAAAACTTTATAAATCATCAAAAGAACTTAGAGTTACATAGAATTCATAGCGCTATTAAAATAATCATTAAGCACGTCTAGATGTATTCTTTAAAGCAGTAACGATAGGTACGTATTTCGGTTGAACGTTTGCCAAAACTATTTAAATATTAAAACTGTTATGTCCGGTTTTTCAATCTCAAGCTAACTTTCTGGTTAGTTAACTATAACTTGTTGTTGTCTACAAATGCGTTTTTCCAGTATTTTGCTAGCGCCAGTTAACTTACCAAAAGTTCATCATATATATGTACCATCTTTTATGTCGGTATGTAAACATGAAATAATTTTGAAAACGAAAAACTGATTTATATATATCTAGTATTTTTTTTAAATATGGTCCTTTACAATTTATTGAGACTAGTTTTTGAACGCAACATCTATCAAGTGGCCACCTTTATTGGTCAAAACAAAATGTGCACGTTTTGCTGCGTTTTCCATTATTTTTTCGAGCATCTCTGGTGGTATAGCGGCGATTGCGGTACGAATGTTGCCTTGAGTTCTTCAGTGGTCTGGGGCTTGCTGGCGTACACTTGACTTTTCAAATAACCCCACAAGAAGAAGTCCGGTGGGGTCAAATCTGGAGACCTGGGTGGCCAGTCAATGTCACCTCTTTTTGACATCAGACGTCCAGGAATTTTCGTTGCAGAAACTGGATTGTTTCATTTGCAGTGTGGCATGGCGCAACGTCTTGTTAAAACCAGTCACCATCAAGACCTTTTTTCACTCATTTGTGAGCAGACATAGTGAGCCGACATCCACCGATATCGATTTCCATCGACTGTTTCGTTTTCGTTGAAGAAAAATGGCCCAATGATGGTTTTGGCGCAAACACCGGCCCAAACAGTCACTTTTCGGTCATGCAACGGCATTTCGTGGATCACATGTGGATTTTCCGTTCCCCAAATGCTTATTAACGCCGCCAGGGGGCATGAAATGGGCCTCGTCGGTCATCAGAATTTGCTTGCAAAATCAGGTTCAGCATCAACCATGCGAGCGACTGTTTGGGCGTATGCCAAGCAACGTGGACGGTCGGCAACATTTTTCTGTTAACTGCACCTTATAAGGAAACAAATGCAAATCATCCTTCAAAATGCGCCGCAACGTGGTTCCACTGATGCCAAAATGCTGAGCGCGGTGACGATACGACACTTCTGTGTTCTGGGCAACACTGTCTCGGCCGCTTCAACCAATTCATTGGAACGTCTTGGTCGTTGATGAACGGTATTGACGATCTCCCACTTTTTGAAGATTAAAGGAACACTCTCAGTTTGAAAAAAGGTGGGAGTTCAACACACAATAGATATGTAATTAGCTGCACATCCACCAACTTTTGAATTCGTTACTAGTGGTGTTGATTCTCGTTACTTTCGAGTACTCGTTAGTAATTGTTACTCTTCTAGAAAGTAATCATTTATTGTATTAGTTACTTTGATTACTATGAGTAGTACGAGTATAACGATTTGGCAACGTGCGTCGTGTTCAGTGGAACCGAATCCTTTAAGAAAGATAGACGGCCCTAAAATGTTTTGCATAGTTTATTCAAATCTACCGTGTTTGATGCAAACATCGTATCTTCAAACCTTATGCTTATCGAGATGGGTTATCATAGGATAGAGTGTCATATGAGCCTATAAACTGAAAATATTTTGTATTTACTAGAACATGTCTTTTGGTCAGAAAGATGATCTGTATATGGGCTTAATTAAATTCGAAATGGCAAGTAACTTTTCAAAGCATTTCAATTATATATCAGTATAAAAATTCTACGTGGAGCTTAGTCTACACATTGTCTACTATTGGTGGTCGTACTGAATTATAATTTTTGGCAAAACAGTACAAGTAAACACGAGTCAAATTGACATAATATTTTATTATTGCCGTTTTCCTGAACGGTGCTGAGACCTTGTTGTCGCTTTTCTGCCTCATGGTACTGCCGAACTTTGTTCCAATCCAATCGACTCCCCATTCCTTTTCAGGTTGCCAAGATCACAACAATAAAAGCGAATTTGAGTCACGGTGTAAATGGGTAAACTTAATTTTTTTGATTGGCGGACATAGCATTTGGTAACTGTTTTCAAATCTGAAGTTTCCAGGTTTCCACCCGAATGTGGCAACTGATGTATGAGCGACGGTGCTACAGTGAAACCAGCCACTCAACGATCAACGATTGTACAGGTACCGGGTAGGGATACGGAAAACATAGTAATCAAAGTAATCATTTCCTGCTCGGATTGGTAATCGTTACTTCAGGTATCTATGAGTAACGAGTATTCGAGTAACGAATAGTTACTTTTTTAACACCACTAGGTGTTACATCCATGGTGGGACCTTTATTGAACCATTTTGCTATAAGCGTGTATAGGTATCCTGCTGAAAATTGCTGAACTAAACCATTTTGCGTTTCAGCTGCTACAAGGCGTATTTGTTAACATTGTACGTAACCGCTATACTTTACGAGAACGGTACATCCTAACAGAAACGACAATTGGAATGATAAGATCTAGTAAGTGTCACTTACGTCTAGTTGCGGACTTATCGGTGGCAATGGAGATAACTTAGGCTCAGGTTGTGGTGTAACAGGTGCGGGAGTGGGAGCCTTCTCTGAGTTGTCATTTCCAACGACCCATTTTTCAGATCTCTTCCGGCGCTTGGCAAATAATTCTGCACCTGGAACAAAAAAATGATTTCTAACATGAATTAGATAATGATACAGAAGTTGTGCAGGTGGGTTCAAAAATTCAACGTGCAACTATATACAATATGTTACTAACCAATTTTTATGTATTGTTTTATGAAATTTCAGCTCCGGTTGCTTTGATCCCGAAATGTATTTGGCTCGAAGTAGCAAAATGTCGTCGAAGAAGCTAGGTTGAGGCATTTTAGACATAGGTCTAAAGTACCAGAAGAGGCAGTTGCAATGACAATGTGCTAATCGTGATACTCTAGCTGGAAGACTTGTAACTATGGTATGAAACTTTGTTGCGCTTTGGTCGAGCTTTTGTTCATATCCCGAAAAATATTTGCTGTCGAAGTGCGCCCTTAGGGAATAAGTTCTACAAAAATTGTCACAAAAAACTTCCAACTCACCAACTACAGATCGAGAAAGGATGCTTCTGGTTTTATTCACGTTTTTTCAGGTGAGAATACATTTCAAGGAAACCTACTTATCCCGAAGGGAATAAATACCATATTGGAGGATCCATCATTCATACTTAACGTATGTCCTAAAAAAAAATCCACAAAATTCATTGGCTTTAATTTTAACAAACACAAAATAATATCAAGATTCCTCTGGAAACATAAGTTTGTTTGCTTAATTTACTGTCAGTAAGGTTTTCGCTTTAAGATGTCGTTTAAATTAGAAATGAGAAAAAGTATCTACAATTTGGTTGAGCTGATGCCCAAAGCTAAAATCTCTCGAATATTTCAGAATGAAAACATTTCACACAGAATCATTTATCGAACAATAGCGGAGTGCGAGGAGGGAATGCTGTCTGAATCTCCGAAAAAGTGGAAGTCTCAGTGCATTTACAGCACAGAGGTCAGAGAGATTGGTGAGAAGAGCAACAAATCAGGTTGGAATGTCAACAAGGAGACTTGCTCGTCAATACAGATCTTCTAAGAGTACAATATCGTTGAAATTGAGGAGGAATGGTCTTAAATATCGAAAGAGACTTAAGTGCCAAAAATACTCTTAAGCGCAACTCCCACGTATACCAAGATGCTGTCGTCAACTGAGGCACATCTTGGCAATGGAAAAATCACAATTTTAGGTTACGAAAACTATTTCACTGTGAGTAATCCTGTAATAAAAGGATACAACAAATTTTATATAGACACCGTAGAGGAGAATCCTTGTCTAGTCTGCAATTCCTAACATGGGTGTATCCCAACCATTTGTGGGAAGAGTGAGGGGTGAAGCTTTGAATAGTCTATATATTGGTAATTGCCTTTCCAAATTCCTTCAGTTTGTCTACGAACATCATGCTAATGACCATGTCATGTTTTGGCCAGTAGAATAGGCCACTCCACACAATTCGATAGTATAGTTTAGTTAAGTATTGAGTTACAATTTATGGTAACTAGTTAGTGTTTGAATAAATTTCTTCATAAAAAAAAGCCGATAAATATTTTGTGTCAAAACTTTCAGGATATACACTACGTCAAACGTCTGTACAATATTGGCTCAATGTGTGTACCACGTGCACTTATGTCTGGTCGGCAAATCTTGTTTTTAAACTATCATGGATAGCGCTACTTTTATACAAACTAACCTTGTATGTATGCTTTACACAGCTTACTCCAATCTTTAAAGTAGCCTTTTAGGTGAATAATATATATATATATATATATATATATATATATATATATATATATATATATATATGTAAATACAAAGTGACAACAGCAGTCGCGATTTTGATATATTAGAAACGTTGTCTATAACAAAGCTGATGTCTGAAGATGAGCATCCAAGCAATATGTATAACGTACAACTATTCTGCAGTTCCTCCATAAAAAGATTCTTCACTGGACGTAAATATACAATTATACTATTTTATGGCAATAAAACTGTACTTTACGACTTTCTATAGCACAGCTTGAGAAGTTGCAGTTGCAGTTGTTAGTTTACGCGATTATTATCGGCCATAAAATAAACATGGAATACTTTATGTCTCGAGAAAACATGTTGATTCAATAAAGTACGTATGTTTTGAAGGGAAGCAAAATAAAAGCTTCAATCTATGGAAGTTACTCAAGATCCCCGAAGTGCATGGTTACCCGCATTGCGGATGACCATCTAGCTAATTTCCTAACTAGCATATGGTACACAGTTTCTGTCAAGAACGCCAACTCCTGGCGACGACGACGTAATTGCATCGATGATTGAAATGTTTGCACTATGCATCGTACCATTGATTGAAAGATGTGTAAAAGCCTCTAGATTGTGAACATTAAAAACGCAACTGCAATAGCTCTGATGGAAAAATTAAGGGGTCAAATTAGAAAAAGTTTTTGAAGATTCTTCTTTTGAGAAGTATTTAAAAACTACAAATGACTAGTTGTTGGATCTTTTAGTTAACATTTTAACTTGTTTTCAATTTTAGTGTTTTTAGCAGCAATAAACGTGATCCTCTACCTTCTTTGAGAGTTTGATCGCTTCAAACAGAAAACGTGTGGGGTAGATCAAAGTGAAATTTTACACAGTAATTGTTAGTACATGGAGCTGCGAAAGTCACGCTCAACACTAGCCATTTTGTCAATGTTTGCAATGTATCCCTTGATGTCTTAAAAACTATAAATAAACACCTTTTCCTTGCTTTCTCTTCCAGTCCATATGCAGGATTAAACTTTTTCCTGCAAATAGTCCTTGATACTATTGAAACAGCCATTAGATTTTCTGTATTATGATTTGTTCTTAAGATTCCGATATTAAATGGTAATTTTTCATTGAACATTCGACATCTCAACACGAAATGACTGTATCAAGGTTTTGAGAAAAGGCAATTGAAGCTAAGTAAACAAGCTATTAAGTACATGTAATGGTCTAGCGAAAAAAAAATCGTAATACTTTTCCTTCAGTAAGGCAATACTTTTATTTGATGCTGCCATGCGAAAAAAAGCTCAGGAAATCAGGCCCGGTGTTTTTTTTTTGGCAAGGAGTTGCTGCTTCGACCAAGCCTTTCGATTTGAACAGTGCCCACTTAAGGACGCACGTCCCTTTTTCGGTTTTTGTAACTACCTGTTTGCAATATTATTCTAAATCCTTTTCATCTGATTATTTCATGGTATGTATGAAGTTGACTAAAAAGCGATGCTATCAATTGTTTTTGTCAATAAAAGCATATTTTGTGCATTTTTTGTGCATTCTTTCTTCAATCGTAACTTGTTAATAAGTACAAGTACAGCTCTGATAATGCATGTGAATATTCCGCTTTTACGGAAGAAAGAAACGACTAATTACTTTTATTCTTATTACTGTTTCTCTTAGAAAAATCTTTAATTTTCTTGAAACCTCAGTTTGTATCGAATAATCAGACGAAAAGGATTTAGAATACTGCTGCAAGCAGGTAGTTGAAAAAAGTGAAAAAAGGAGCGTACAGCCTTATTCCATCCAAATTTCATCGATGCCAGATTTATCTTCCGTTTATCTAGTTTTTTCAATAACGAGTAGACGGCCAGACCACCAGAATCAGCAGCATTTAGTGGTCAGAGTGGTAACCCGGCTGTGAAATGCGAACTGAAGTTCATTTCAAGCAGACAGATTGCTTTTACTTTCGCAGTGGTCAATTGTTGTAATACACGGCACTTTGTGCTATCTTATTCCATTAATATCTAACATTCGAATCTTTTCTTTCAAATTTTTTCAAGGTGCATCCAAACATATTGCACGCATGGTCGCGTGACATAAGTGGAAAGCACGCCCGAACGGACTACCAGACTTGTTGCTTTGAATCTTGCCGAGCAGATTCTTCTTCGTGAGCGGGAACAATAAATATATGTGCATTATTTAGATGTATAGCGATTCGCCTGTTGCCAATTTCCCTCATGTGGTTACAGTCCGTATGAAATAATTTAAATAATACATGACCTCATTCCCTTCGCATCACATTGTACGCAACAATCGTCACGTAATAATAACAGGAGGTTTGACAGCAGATGCTGCCGACATGGTATTTGGCTTTTCCAATTATCACAGTTTAAAATATAGCAGCTAGTTAGAGCTGCGGTGTAGTCCATTCGTGTAGCATCCGCGTCACAGCATACACCATTCTACAGAGCAATGTGACTATAAAAGCTAGCCCGAATTCTTTGTGCGAATTTGTATAGCCATTAGAGCTCAGTTCTGAACAAAGTATTCGAACAGGCTAGAAAAGGGTTACATGGTTACATTGCATTGTATCTCAGCAACTTTTTGTAGTTTTAGTTAAATATTGCCTACCATGGCTACCAAAGTGACAAGCCAATACATTGGCGTACTTTTTCTTCTGAAGAGGTGTTCTGTTAACCAATCATACTGCTTGTACCGTATTGCGATTTATGATAATGAACACAGAAAATTAAATAAAGCAAAGGCTCGAAAGTAAAAATATTTATTACCGACTTATACTTAATTTGTGATTTTGGAAGTTGAAAAATACGAAAAAGTCTCTTCATTAAACAGCGGCAATGACAAAATACCCGATATTGGAAATAGTGGGACACTTGGCTTGAATTCTATCCCGTTTTTATAAATAGTTGTTGTGATACGAGCAGATTCTTGATTTATATAGGAAATTGCTGATATTACATCATTACAACTACATTTATCCAATAAAAAGCAATTGAATTAGCTCGCTATTTATAGCATTATTTTCATTACAATACCTACAAGAAATGGCTCATCAAAAAAATATAATTTGCCATCAAGTATCGAGTAGTTTGAAAATGCTTGAGCTCAAGTCATGTAGAATAATAAACAGATCAGATCAACTAAAGCATTAACGCTTGAACTAATTTTATTATCATGTCAAGTAGTTTATGAAAATATCAAACTCCTTGACTTGATGAATTCTTAACAGTGAAATTGGAGATGTTCTACAAAATACCCTTTTTTGAGCAACATGTTCTTCTTCAGAACATATATTTTTCTTCGCCGTAATATCTATTTACACTATTTGAACAAGAGTACTAACCCTGCTGGAATGGAATGCTAATTTTGGCAAGCGGTTTTGTGTTTTGTTTCATAACGGTACCTTATAATAGAAAGAAAGAACACTGCAGTACAATTTAATTATCTTTACTTTATGATAAAATATTTCTGGTTCCAAATGTAAGCCACAAGACAATTATGCAAACCAGGCATAAACTCAAACAAGAAAACAAGACATCCAAAATATTCCCTGCAACTGTTAACCAGTCACTTGACTTTCAAATGCGCATGCCTAAGCTTGCCTAAATCTTAAGCATACCTAATTTTATTTAGGTACGAATTTGCTCTGGACGTACTTCCTCCCTGTGCGTGATGCGATGCGTGAAACCCTCGTATTGTCAGAAGTTGCTTTGCTGTGCAGTATTGTATTTGCTGCGTCCATGTCGGAAGCTGTAACTTGACGGTTTATACGAAAACGGCCATTCCGGTTTATGGGCGCAATAACAGTTTGCGCCATGCTAGCAGTGCCGTCGGACATACCACGGCCAGTTTTATTTTCCATCCGGATGTATAGCTACAAGGAAAAACTATCGCAGATTAAATAGAAAGCTTCTCTCATAGATAACTTTCAAAAATGGCATCAAATAAGGAGCTCTATATCTATCCACGCAACGCATAATGCTTGGTAAATAGGATGTTTTCAAAGTTGAGTCATTTATTTTAACAGCTTATAGAGTTCGTCAAAAATACCTATATAAAAGTTGCATAATAAGAGAGTTTTTTTTGTACTCCAACCACCATGAAGACCTAAGGCCTAAATACCCATGGGGTACCGTGGGGCTATAGAGGGATACAGGGGAAAAGAGGAATGCCACGCGGACTCTGGCGAGGGAACACGTGTGCATGCAACATGCACACATTCTGGCCCCGCCTACGAGATCCGCCGGGTGGTAACTCTGCATTTGACAGTCAGAGACCGTCTACCATCTACGGACAATCACAACATCCATAATCAAGAGAAAAATTTCTCTTGGGATGGGATTCGAACCCGCACAGCACACTGCGACTGATCGGGAGACCTAAGAGTCTACTACTGCGACCACCGCTGCTGCCTGGCCTGATTAGTTTACATTATTGAAAATTATATAAAAAATCATTATCAAGTTAAATGGATACCGTTTTTACAAAGCTGTTCAAAATTGTCCCAATTTGTTCGATTAACGCAAAACCTTGCTCGGCGAATCCATGACTCTTTAAAAGCTTCGAAAATAAAATCCTGGTGCCCACGAAATAAGTCACGAGCATTTTCAGTGCGCTGTTGAACTTCCAGGGTATTTACTGCTCCATCATGATGCACCAACTCTTTCAAATAGCCCCACAGAAGAAATCGCAAGGCGCTAAGTCCGGGGAGCGAGCAGGCCGAGAAACGGGTCTATCACTCCCTATCTATCTATTCATTATCTAAATGTTCATGAACTTCTCGTCTAAAATGTGGTGGAGGCCCCCATATATTCTGTCTCACCTTTAGAGGAATCTCTTCTATAGGCTTGGAACATACGACTCTTTTTTCTGAGCTCGCTCATTTCGTTCATCTCGTCGTTCGTTCGGAGTCGTTCATTTGAACGATACGATTACCGACCGGCCTCGAAGCTGACGAGAGTATTGTGTTACCTATAGTGACGACTCACTGAGTCAGAGAATATACATCATACTATGAAAATGAAATTAAAACACGTAAGACTGAGTTAGGGATGCCGATGTTATTGTATTTATTTAAGTATTAATATTTTTGGTTGAAATTGAATGTAACGAATGTATACTGTCTTACAAAAAAAGGGAAGGGATATGTGGTCCGGTTTTGAGGAATTACCGAATTCTGAATCAAAATACAATGTTTGCTCTCAAATCCCATCATGTTAATGTATAATTTAATGAAACATCTCAAAACAAAACACAACCGGCACGGGTATCACGTATCTTGAAAAGTGACATTATGCCGATTTTTTTGATATTATGCTGTTTTTTTTAACATCATGTAGTTTTTTCTACAAGATGTTAACTTAGCAGTTAGTTGTACGTGTTGCCTAAACATCATGAGGCTTTAGTTACCAATTTTTGGCTCTGACTTTATGTAAACTCTGCTGAGAGATGGCATTACTGGAGGTCTAAGCTGTAAGTTGTATGTGTTGATGATAATTCCATTGGATTCTTGTCTCAAATGCACTTAATCGAGATTCAAAGCTAGAAATTAATAGCGAAGCCACTTTTTCTTATACATTCTGGAAATTAGATATACAAATTTGCTGAATTTTAAAAATGAGAGAGATCACAAATAATTATATTCACTCTACACTGTCGAAGTACAAGCCATATACATGCTAACAGTAATTACACACAACGCGGGCGCGGTGATAACTCCCGTAGTTCTTTTCAGTTTTTCGTAATTTATAACTTAACCTCTCTTCAGAAAGCACAACATAAAAATAACCCGTCGGGCACAGCCAATAGATATACTTCATTGGCAGCATATTCAGTTATGATTTTCTCACACAGCAAATATCACTGATTTTATACACGTGCAGACCAATACACATAATCATCGAGATGCGGTCTTGCTATTCAACCAACTTTCTTCTCAAAGATCAAAGCTACAGACACGGATCACTCAGCCTCACAAAACTATGCAACCAATAATGCATGTAGTTTAGTTGAGTGATTCCTTCATAGTAGGTGGACGTTCACAACGATCCTAGTGAGCAAACGTGGAATGACTGTTTGCGCCCTAAAAACTACCTAGTCTGCAAGTTGACATCTTATAGGTTTTGTTTTGTAGGTCTTTACATGATACCCGTGCGGGTTCCCTAGATAGTGTCTGTACTGTTACCACGTTGTCAGCTCGCAGTTCAGCAGGTTCAGAAAGTCACTGCCGGTGTAGCCCAGGGTTCTGCGCTTGGGCCTGACCTATGGAATGCGATGTACGATGGGATCCTAAGAATCGAGCTACCGAAATGTGTCCAATTAGTGGGGTTCGCTGACGATATCGTTGCCGTGGTAACTGCCAGGGACATGGAGACTGCACGCCTAGAAACCGAGTTTGCAGCGCACTCGGTGCACTTTTGGATAAAACAACACGGCTTACAAATGGCTGCAGACAAGACCAAAGTGACCGTGCTTACCAGACAAAGACTACATTCCCTGCCCCTGGTGCTAAACTTTTCGGGAGTCACCATCACCTCTCATGAAACGGTGAAGTATTTGGGAATATGGTTGGACCAAAAACTGACATTCAAGCAACATCTCACAGAAGTGGCAAACAGAGCCACAAAAGTTGTGACCGCGCTATTTAGGATTATGCCAAACGTCGATGGTCCTAGAGCAGATAAGAGGCGGGTACTGATGAACGTCGCCAATTCAATGATGCTGTACGGAGCGGAAATCTGGGCTAACGCAATGACAATCGAAACCTACAGAAGAAGACTCGCATCAGTTCAGAGAACAGCAGCTCTGCGAATATCGTCAGCGTATCGCACTGTCGCTGAGGGGGCCATTTTGGTAGTAGCAGGCGCCATACCGATTGATCTTTTGGCACTGGAACGTCAAAGGTTGTACGACACCAGTGAAATACCAAAACCTTTCACTGCAGTCAGGCAACGGACCCTGCGTGAGTGGCAGGCAAGATGGGAGAACGATCCTAAGGGCTCCTGGACGCACACACTTATTCAGCAGTTTGAACCTTGGTACTGTAGGAGGCATGGGGATGTAAACTTCTACATCACTCAGTTTCTTACAGGACACGGGAACTTCAACCGATACCTGAACCTGCGTACCATTAAGGATAGTCCCTACTGTCGCTATTGCCAGACGGACATCGATTCAGCCGAACACACCTTCTTCGACTGTAGGAGATGGGCTGTACTGAGGAGACGGTTGGAACAACAAATAGGATTAACCTTCACACCTGAGTCGGCGGTGCCCACGATGCTTGCCAGCGAGAATCACTGGCATATGATCTCATCTTTCGTGGAGGAACTACTAAAACTGAAGAAGGCAGACGATGGAGTACAAACATCCACGAACTCCTAATCCGGCAGGTCCGGGATGGGAGATGTAGGGTGCGATTGGACGACTACTACGAGGACAACTGAAGAACAAGACGATGAAGACAAGACAGCCTGCGTGCGTGAAGTTATGCCATCTTGGCGGTTCCAGCACAAAGGCGGTTCGTAGACCCACTCGCTCCAGGTTGCGGCCTGGCGACGGTCCTATAAAAAAAAAAAAAAAAAAAAAAAAAAAAAAAAGTTCAGTTGTTGCATATTGTAGACACGCTTTGCACAATTGAACGAGTCATATGTAACAAAAGAGTCGTTCAATCATCGCTCACTGAGATGAGACGTTCATTTTGAACGAACATGACTACTCTTCTAATAATTGTGGCAGATTGTGTGTAATAAAATCTAAATAAATTTCACTGGTTAGTCAAGGTGGAAAAATTAAGGTCCAAAAAGCATGCCATTTATCACGCCAGCTCAATCATTTAATGAAAGTTTATGTTGGAAATTAGTTATTTTTACAGCATGCAGACTTTTTACTGTCCAAACATGCTTGTTGTGGAAATTCTGCACTCCATTTCCTGTTAATATATATATATATATATACAGGGTGACTTTGAAGTTGAGTCATTAATTTTCAGATAATGATTGTAGAAGGAAGATAAACCAAAATATGTGTGTAAAAATAAAAAAAATTAAAAAAAAATTTTTACCTTGTTTTATAAAGTATCCTCCCGACAAGTATTTCAGTGCGGACCTGTATTTGATCGCGAGGTCTTGGAGTACCGGCATGCCGTCTTAAGTCACCTGATTCACGAGCCCGTTGTACTACATTAACAAAGGCACGAGGGATTGGTTGCACTCGATTGGGAAACCGATCCGCATAAACATGGACCAACTGCATGGCCTCCACGGTCTCCCGATCTAAATCCTCTGGACTTCGCTTTATGGGGATACTTGAAAAATGAGGTATACTGTACTTCAGTTAAGAATATTGAAGAATTGCGTGACCTACTCACAGTGGCTGCCGATAATTTGAGCCTTCAGGCACAGCAGGAAGGGGTGAATTTGAATTAGTGCGCCGAAATGGATTAGTCGCGCCCAAGCTTGCATTGCTGTCCATAGAAACAATTTTGAGCAGCTTTCATAAGTAAGTTGAACTGTATTATTTTATTATCTCGATTTCTGTAGGACTTTTATTACTTTTTTTTTTGAGAAATCAACTTCTTTCGTAACAGTGCTATGTGGTTAAAATTTGTCAGATAAGTGGTGAAACACCCAGTATAATATTCCATTTTACAATTTTTAATTTTTTTAATTGTTGAAATCTCTAAAACCATATGATACATTTTTATTACGTACACACGTTTTATTGTCATTATTTTTGTTCTGTGATTTTCATGTTTGTGTTCTTTTCTTCCTATTTCATAAGTATGTTTTTCACGTTATTTTCCCTTGATTGAGGCGAAAACTGAACGTCGAAACGTTCTTTACTCAAAAGGGCTGATTTTTATCACCTATATATATATATATAATATATTGGTATATATATACAGGGTGACTTTGAAGTTGAGTCATTAATTTTCAGATAATGATTGTAGAAGGAAGATAAACCAAAATATGTGTGTAAAAATAAAAAAAAATTATAAAAAAATTGTTACCTTGTTTTATAAAGTATCCTCCCGACAAGTATTTCAGTGCGGACCTGTATTTGATCGTGCAGTCTTGGAGCATCGGCATGCCCTCCTCTGTGAGGTCTTAAGTCACCTGATTCACGAGCCCTTTGTACTACATTAACAAAGGCACGAGGGGTTGGTTGCACTCGATTGGGAAACCGATCCGCATAAATCCGTGATGCCGCGTAAATAAGAATCATGTCCACAAGTTCAGCATTTTCGTAAACATGTGCCTTTTTGATTTCGTTTGAGCCACGCAACAGACACCACTATTCACTCACGCGTTACCGACTGACACTGACTGTATACAACTGAATAAAATAATTGTAAAATCATCGTTCCAAATTCTTTCGCTTTTTTGTTTCCGATGCGATGAACCGATAAGGCGGAGTATATCCGTTGTCGCCAAACACGAGCACATAATATTATTATTGAGACAGGGCGGTACTCAAACTTCTAAAGGGCTATAACTTTGTTACTTTAATTTTACCACAAAAATGTTAAAGGGAAAAACATTTCTTTTGATCAGATCTACTCACTGTTAAAATAAATGACTCAACTTCGAATACCCCAAGAGTCCAAAAAATTAAAAGTACATATTCATCTATATGACACTACGGTATCTCATTTTATTTCGGATAATTTTTAGACAAGGGATATAGCATAGGCTGGCTATCTTTCATGTATTAATCAAGGGTTTTACTGAGATTATAATAACTTTGCAGCGTGATGGATAGAACCGCGAAATATCCCTCATTGCCAAAGACAAATTAACGGAAAATTGCTAGTTCCGATAAGACGTCCAGCCGCCGACACTCAATCAAACTTCATCTTGATCCTCCTGTCTTATCTCCTTTTTAGCGCATATTGCAATTTTCCGTCTCGAAATACTTCCAAGTCGTCGCGACCCGTTCATTAGAGCGCTGGCAAAAGCTGTTTGAAAGTTATTTCTCAACTAAAATTGAACTTAACGCTACTCGTCCTTCAAAATGTAATTTCACGAGATCTCTTCCTTTGTACCTACGTACGGACGAAGGATTTAGCTGTCAAACCAAACGCGTGCTGCTCTTGTGCTGTCTTATATTGCTGGTACTGGATTTATCTCAGTTCAGCTTGAACGATAAACGATTTGAGGGGCACAGAAAATGACGGCAATGAATTGCTATTTTCACTTTCACACTAGTCGATTCTGGTGATAGATGGTACAATGTGTTGTCTTATTTTGATAGATCTTATACTCTGAATAGGGTTGCTCAGCTTTCGTCAATTGTCCACCGAAACCAAGCCTACACCACGATGAAGAGTTGCCAGAAATCAAAGATATATTATTAGTTTATTCAGGAATGTTCCAGTATTAATCAATTTTAATTGAACTTGAATCTGAATGCCGTCTTAGAATTTTTTGTTTATTGAATTGATTGAGATTATATAAAGTATCGTTTTCATATTCTGGAGTTTTGTTTGGCATTATTTGGTCACATCGAGCAGGATTGGACTTGCTATTGCAAAAAAACATATCATTTACGTCTATGGTCCATTGTCCACTTGACAAGACTAGACTAGAACACTGCTACTAGACTTTTTATGTTCTTTCACAAGACACAGGATTACTGCTTTTGTCAATGAAAACATTTTATAGCAATGAGCAAAAAACCAAAGGCTCCAAAGTCCCCAAACTCAAGCCGATACCACGAAATGGAGAAGATGCGGTTCCAAATCCTACCGGCTCCCATTTTTCCTATTTCTCAAATTGTTGTTCACCAAAAATATTCATTCATTTTTATTTCGAAGCAGCAACGCAGTCACCTTACTCATAACAGACGGCAAAGCTATATGTCTGATCATTTGTTTCCATCATATTTCATATAGTAAAAGTCACGAAAGATGACGATTACGTCACCATTTTAGTCTGTAGTAAAGACAAACAACAGCGACTTGTGAATATTATTAATGAAGTTTCAGATATCTTAGACAGAGACAAACAGAATTGTATTGTCTAAACAAACTGTATTGCTAATTTGCATGTTTCCGACATGTTGCATGATCGGTCATATTTGAAAGATGGATAGTTAGGTTATGTTAAAGCAGGTTAGGTTGTTTTCTATTAATACTTTGGTCTTTGGTGTTCCTGTCTTAAGGTAATCTACTCATAACTGTTTTTTTCAAAACAAAAACTCTCCACTAAAATTATTATTAAGGTATCACTCAAAACCATGAAATAAAATGAAAATAAAAATAATCAGTGAAATTAATAATAATTTCGCAAAATCATAATATAAATTTGTTGTCATGATATTCCCGACATCGTGATTTTATTATCGAAGTACGTCCATTGATCACTTCAGTACAATTTATGGTTTCGTGATTTTGACTATAATTATTGTTATACGTACAAAGATGAAACTTAAATATTTTCAAATATGGTGAATGTGTCAACTCTCACGAACCTACTCTCGAGAAGCTCTCTCGCCATTTTTAATTAACAGGAACGTCCCTCAGAAATGCCGCCATATTAAATTAATTGGAAAACTGGACGAGGCAGTGCTCTATCGTTTTAGAAGTCGACATGCATTAAAAGGTCATCCACGGGTGAATGTTGAGTACACATCAAGTGGATATAGAACAAACTAAACATACGCTTCCATACATTCCCGTGTAATAAGGCACGTAGCTGTGTTTTTGTTCGTGCTTCAACGTTTTTCCCTCTGCCGCTTTTAGAGTACGTCATCTCGATGATTTTAATTCATGTAGATTTGAGGATACGGTAGCATAAAAATTTGAAATACCATTGTCAAACCTGGAGTTCACAATCACAGTTTAAATCGTAAACTGTAGGTGCTTTTACTTGCTGTAACTTGCACAGCAAATTCTACCTATACACGGTGTTTTAGTTTTAACCACTCCACCTAAAATATTTACAACTGTGCATTCTAGGAAAAAAGTTTCCAACAAGAATTGTAGGGTTTCGAATGAGCAAGATGATGGTGACCTCGATAGTGACCTTTAAGGTCAAGTGAATATTTTAAAATGGAAATCCCCCTTTTTCACATCGGAATTGAAAAGAGCTAACATTCACCTTGGCCATGACCTTGACTATAACTTCCAAGGTCATGTCATGGTCAAATTAAAACATCGACAACAATTTGCTCTAACAGTTTGTGGGGATCATCCAAAGGTTTCTTTGACTATGTCCTTGAGCATTACCTTCACGGCCAAGTCAATTTTTTACCGGAAATGGAACGAGCAGGAAATTTTAAGAACGAACGTTATTTTAACTTGACTCGACATTGACTTTGGTGTCCAGGTCATATTCGGATGTAAATTTTCCCGCTTTTTCCATTTTCAGTATAAAAATGAAATATGTCCTTTGCAAATTTTGACTTAACCTTTAAGGTCATGGTGGATGTCATAGTCCAGCTCATCTCTGGGTGATCTCCACAAACTTCACAACTGTGCTGTCGCACACCTCCGCATGAGAATTTTTTTTCGACGTTTTGATTTGATCTTGCAAGAGTTTAGAAAACAATGGTTAACGTCATGGCTAAGGAGAAGCTCGGACAGGAGTTTGCGCCCTTTTATAATCACGATGATGGATGCATAGGTTTCGAAATATTCAGGTGGAGTGATTAGAATGTATACTACTATTGAGGAGTAAAGAGTGATTTTTATTAGCATCAAAAAAGTTCAAGGTATATACATTTGAGATTTAACAACTGACGCCCAGCATGTTACGAATATATTTATAGACAATTATAGACAACACAGAATTTTAACCCTACCCTATTGTTCTTATACGAGCTGTATCTGTGTACAGTACAGTACAAGTACAGTTTTTCAAGCAATAAATTCGAATTGTTTTGCTTTTGCCAAATACAAAGGCAGAGGGTTAATTGCACAGCTTTTGTTCGTTGTCAACCGAGACCAAGCCTACGCCATGCTGAGGAGTTGCTAAGTAGCACGGAATAGCTGTTCATGCTAGCTTAACTAAGGCATATTCCAATACTAATCAATTTAAATCTATTTTGTATCTAAATGTTTCTATGCCATATTGTTTATGAATGTTATGGTTGTTTGTCTTGTATATGTTTATTTATTTTGTTATTTAGGTTGACGAATCCTATACAGCAGCAGTAGGCTAGACTCTTTACTTGAGGTCCTGGTCATTATTGTCTCTGAGTGTTATATGCTTAAATATGCTGACTAAACAAATGATTATTATTGTAATTACGTGACTGAATACATGAAAAAAATGCAAGGTGTCTGCGGAAGATTGGGAAATGTCGCAACTGGAAAAACTATAGACCAAAATATGTGAATTGACCTAAACATACCTTGGTCCAAAAGTTGATAGTCTGTGAGATACAGGGATTCAAAGTTACAATTATATTTTCTATTTCTCCTTATTGCTTGAGAAGTATTTCAGATTTTGACATAAAACTTACACCTACAGCACTATGTCGGTAAATAACTTATCATAACTTTTTTATGCTACCCTGTACACAACAACCGACCGATAAATCTTATTTTCTCATATTACCACAACAAAAAAGGTTTACTTGTTAGAAGTGTCTGAAGCTAATAGTTTTCGAGATATTTGTTTTTAAAAGTTCCATTACAGCTTGCCGAACCGTACATTAAATGGATAACAGGCAATTTGAGACAGAAGTAATACTCGTACAACGCCATGTGCAACAAATACGACCCCACGTTCAAGTCTCCTCTAAGAACTTTCCTCTACTGCTCCTATCTCGTAATCCGCTGTTGGCAAACTCACGTCTATCTCGTTCCAAAACTACCTTGAAACAATCTTACAGCCATTACTGTCAACGGCAACGGCTTAGCTGATGAATGCGCTGGTGTTAGAAGACTATATTTAGTCGAAGATTACGCAGCTATGACGTTGACACACATTAAACAAAACGATTTGCTTCAATGTTGAGTAAGACCGCATACATGCTTATTTGCCATTTAGGTCTAATTTATGAGTGATAAAGGGTTGATATTAATGTTTGCATATGCGGTACATGTGACTGTCAAAACTGTCTACTCTTCTCAGACTCTTCTTTAGACAGACAACTCTTATTTCAAGGTTTATTCAAATACAGGCGTTCCTTAATGATATGCGAATATTTAAGGGTGTCAATCTACATGAAAAATTAATGTTAGTTCGCTATGGTCCAAAACTGTTTCTTTACAAAAACTCGGGGTGTTGAAGTTTTAGGAAAAAAATATTTTCAGAACAGCTTCAGATATTTCACTGATATTCAGTACGTAGTGAATGTTAATAAAGTTGCATATTTTTCTATGCAAAAATAATGTTTAGCTTTAACAGTGGCGTGCGTACGGGTATTGGCTTCGATATTTTTCAAGAAAAAATAAAAACAGTTCAAAGTCATTAACAAAAATGAGGTACAACAATGGTCCAAGTATGGACCCCTGTAGAACACCCGTTTGCAATCTATTTTCTTAGATCTACAAGCACTGACCTCAACCTCGTAGAGTTCTGTTATGCAGGTAACTCATAACCCATAACCCAACAAGCGACCAAACTAATGAAAAAAATTTTTTTTGTACTATAACTCACATCTATTATTCGAGGCTTTCTAAGGTAGATCCTTCTTTTATATATATATATATAACTTGTATCATTTTTAAATGCCTTCAGCCCTTTTTTGTAACATATCGCATTTAAATGTATGTTGCTACTATTTTTAGCTAACTGTATGTTGCAAATAAACATTATTATTATTATTATTATTATTATTATTATTATTATTATTATTATTATTATTATTATTATTACCTATTATTATTTAAGCGGAAGTCCCCTGACACCATAGGTCTCTAATTTAGCCAGTAAGTGTTTATGGTCAACCAGATCAAACGCTTTGGATAGATCTATCAAAATTGTACTTAGACCTTCTCGGAATCCATTATGGTGAAGATTGAAGAGATTTTCAATTACAAACTTCGTGAGCTACGCGGGTTCGAATCCTAGTCCAAGAAGATCTTTCTCTCGGTTATTGGTATTATGATTGTTCTTCGGTGGTACCATCTGGCAGACCTCTACGGGTGACCAGTTTTGAAATTCTGCCTAGATTTAATGTCACCAAATAGAATTTGTGCTACTTAACTATTATTTTAACAGGTCATAATACAAATACAAATAAGCTTTCTTCTATAACGGGAAAAAAGTTTGACATTTTTCTCTGTTGACAGGTAACAAAATGATACTTTTTATGAAATTACTTTTTTCCCCGATAAAAAAAAGAGTGCTTTTTTCCGGGATACTGTATAAACACATAAGCAAGGGTAGATATTCAATTTTAGAATATTTTATTATACAACAAAGTTACATTTCCTTTATACCAAAAGTACAATTATTAAATGTGCATTGTATGAATGATACATTCCTTAAACTATTCGGTCGAATTTTCTTGTGTTGAAATTATATGTTTTCGGCCATCACAACTTCCGTTGAGGTACTTGGTCGCAAATTCGGTGTTATGTCAGCACTGACACACGTTCTAAACACTTTATTAACTATTTCTGTCCTGTCTGCTACCGATTCATCAACATATCCTTCAGCAGCCGTCGATGACTTCCAACCACCATGTTTCTTTGGCCAGTCTCCCCAGATTCAACTAAAAGTGTAGTAGACGATCTTCGGACAAAACTAAATTGACAGCTATTTGATTACTTTAAAAGTTTCCTTAGCAACGCAGGTCTAATTGTCGCTAGCAAGTACAGCATATCCTACTACTTTCAAAAATCAAATCTCACATCGATACTCTTCTGACCTAAATATTGTAATAATATAATTCTTCAATATTAAATCATCGTTTTTCCCGCCACAGAAAAAAACTGTGTATTATACACGGGAAAAGTACTAGATTTTAGCTTTCGAATTTTTGTCTGTCTATACAATCTCAATCTTAAATCTAGTACTTTTTTCCCGTGTATAATAAATAACTATGATTTACTGCTAACTTACGTTAGGACGAGTACTTGTGCGAAAATCACTGATGAACATAACGATTTCGTATATTACACTGCCCGATAATCTATCATATTATACAATATTTATACATATACAGACAGTAAGTAAAATGATTGAATACTATTAATTCAATAATATTTCATAAGAATTAGTTTTGATATATCGTGTTGATTTTTGCACTGCATGAATTCTTTTGTTTTAACTTTGATTTTTTTTATTTGAAATGCATTTTATATAATTAGGTAGATAGTATTGCACAGTCTGCTTGAAAGGTAAGTATAACATCTCTGACCTATATTTTTAACTGGAAAAGGTGTTCTTTTGATGATGTTGATTTTATCCAGTGTGTAGTATGAATGATTCAGTGGAATCTGTTTAGATACGACAATTTGGTAGAAAAACAATAAACACTCAATTTAGTTTAAGCGGACATTCAGGTCTTATAATATTTTGCACCATTTTTGCTCAATGCTATCCGCCATTTCTAGCATTCTGCCTGTTGTCGGGACAAAACTTTGGCATTTATCCATTTGACCTCAACAAATATTCTCTTTTTGTTGTCACCGTGAAAAAAACCTTGCAACGTGCATTCGTGACAGTATCCTTGAAACACCAAAAATTCCCGGTATTCCCAAATAAAAGGAAATAACATAGCTCCGTTCGCAATTCTTGCCAGACTTACCGTCGGCTTGCCAAGTTTTGCGAGTATACATGTGATTTCATGCTCTACATTGACCGAGAACCCGGCCCTGCCAAGAACTGGCCATTGATTACTTGCTCTTTTCAATTTTATTTTAGAAGTAACCCCTAAAACGGGGATGGCGATTTATAGTTTCAGCGAGAACGGGGCTACCGCCATGCATCTTAGCCGTTATTGTTGTTGGTAAAGGCGGATATGGCGTAAAATATCAACTTGATTAATGCCATTCCCGAGGTTTCGTCGCGCATTATTTAGCTTAGCTCGTCGGCGCTCATAAGCTACTGAAGTGATTTAACAATGTATTTATTGCCTAACAGAGCGGTGTTCCAATTATAGGACAACTTAGAAAATAACAATGTATCAAATGTATAATTGAAGTAAAAGTGAACAGTGAATGCAAAAAAGTAATCTGGTAGAATTTACAATGAATAAACATTAAGAGAAAAATCAACGCAGGAAGGAGGTCGTATAGAAGTATCAGTAAGTTTCAGTAAGACAAAATAGAATACTACTGAAAGAATCAATACGTATCCATATCACAATTATCAGCAAAAGCATTGAATTTTTTGAGGCAAATTGATCTTCCCAATCTGAAAATACAAGTAAGCGCAACAAATGGGGGAATATCAAATTCAATTTGAAATAATCAACATAGGTACCTAAGGAGCCTTGAGGATGGATGGAAACAAAAACTAGATTTCTGATGTTTTTCAAATCCAAGCCATTCATATTGAACTTGCTACATAAAAGATGTTGACTGATCTCCATCTCAGGACAGACTCTCTCAACCGTCGCACCTTTTATAGCATCTGCTTCCAAGCAAATTAACACTGGGTTTCGAAACTGGTGAACGATTTTCAGTGTTTTAGTCCGTAAATTCTTCTGGCTTCACTCACTTTATACTGTATATGCTCTTTGACGCTGATAGTTGTGTTCAATGAAACATCAAAGTCCGTGACTAAGTATTTTTCCCTGGAGTGGCTTGATTGTGTTCAAAACGTATTATATTTTTATTTTATACCCGATACACATTATAAATCATATAAAACTCATGCTGCGGTTTTTCAGCATGTCCTTCTGGCTGCTAAATGAAACTACATATGTAGAAATCAACGCTTACTAATATTTCGGCCACCCCGGACGCCTTTATCAAGGTATTAATCAAAAATGATAATGAAAATGACCACACGCATACTACTATACTCTAGTAATATAAATCGAGAAAGCATATAATAGTTTGGATACTCTACGATCTTTATCTGAAATGGAACATATTAGATACTTTTAGCTGGTTGAAGCGGACATCGATCATTTGTCCCTAAAGCTAGTACGCTGTTTTAGTGAAAGCTCAATACGTGTATGAAGGAAAATTTTAAAATTTTACCAAAACTCAAACCTTTATGGTAATTTATCAAAGCACGAGTCGTCCTGACAATGACTCAAGGTGAGCCAGTGTAGATGGCGGAACTTTGCATACAGGGATCCAGAGAGCCAAGCCGATCTCAGCGGTGGATTCGGAGAAAAAATGTAGGAGACTAATTGGTACAAAGTGACCGTAGTTCTCTTACCTATGGCCGAACTGAATACCTAAACACGCTCCTCCAGTCACTCTTGAGATACGAAGAACGGAAATCTCGACATAATCCATCGAATGAATAAACGAATAACGAAATTAGAGAGATACCGAGTACCTCTACATCCCCTAAGCCTCAAGCTCCGCCGTAGCAAAGATGAGTATAGCCCTGAGTCCTAGCTGCTTAACATTTTGGGGAGTCAAAGTATTGGACCTCAGTATGGTATGTCTGTAATAGCTTAGGGCATCACAGCGATATAGAAGATACACCGAGGACCTTTCACATACCCCGTAGTGCTCACTCATGAGATCCTCAGCCACGCCCATTACATACAAGTGGCGCCTCAACGTGTTATGGCCAGACAACAGTCCCAACCTTAGGTTGGCTCTATTCAAAGGTAAACAAAAGCGTCCATCCTTAACAATGGGCCCTACGATGAGTTCCATTGACTAAATGAGATGTCTAGATATGCTTCCCCATTTTTGAGAGTGTTGTCCAGCAATCCATTTCTCCAATTTCCTCTTGACTCTTTACGCGGGAATCCCTAGGGCTGGCTCAGGACCAGCAAGCTTGCTCGCGAATCCTGTTTTCGCAAGAGCGTCCGCCATATCATTGCCCTTCATCCCAGCGTGCCCCGGTACCCACAATAACGATACCGGATGCCTCGCTGCTAAACTATCCAGAGCCTCCCTGCATTGCAATTCAAGATTCGAAGTAATCTTGCAGGCACTTAGAGCCTTCTTCGTAGCCTGGCTGTCGAAGGAGATTATTGTTTTCCTAGGCTCTCTCTCCTTCAAAATACGGGATACACAATCCAGAATCGCGTAGATCTTTGCCTGAAAAAATAGTGGTGAATACACCGACAGTCAGAGATAACCCAGTTCTACGCTCAAAGACTCCGGCGGCAGAGCCCTCTTCATTAATCGAGCCGTCCGTGCACCAGACGCCATGATCCATAACTCACAGTTGCTTTGCACCATGGAAAATATTACCCAAATTCAAATCTAGATATTTTCGGAACGGACAGAGATATCGAATTCCTATATCAGGGAGGTTCCTAACCAACTCTTTGAACACACTTACAGGCTTCGTTGGGTATATGTCTTTTATTTATCCACCTATACAGGGTGAGGGGGGAATAAAAAAGAAGGTCGAACCGATAGACATGTATTGCAGGAAGTAAGGCGAAGGAGGACGCTTTCATCCAGAACCTTTAATGAAAACTTACGGCGGAACAGTGGAATAATAGCATCCAATCCTACTGTATGAAGAATCTCAAATTCTAATTTGTTAAGGTATGCAAATTTTATAAAGAATAAAAAATAAAAACTTTTTTAAAGTAGCATACGGTTATAAACTTTTTTGGAGAAAATAATGTTACATTATAGCCTCTCCCTTCAAAGTCTCCAGACCTAAACATAATTGAGCATGTGTGGTCTCGGCAAAAATTTTTAGTGCGGTCAAGACAAAATGCTCCTCAAATACTGGAAGGGAAGAAGGGGAAGACGTATCACGAGAATTTATCAACAACGTTCTGGAAAGTATAATAATAATAATAAACCGTCTTTTATTAGAAAAAACAAATTACAGATAATGCATATATTATTATCTATAATTAGATTAGTGAGCAGCTAATGGCGAAGTTTAGCTATGGCAGCTATTCTTACACTTAACCATTAACTGCATAAGAATAATAGATGGTAAAAAAGTACAGCTGTAAAGAAAATAAATGGAGGAAAATGCCCATGTAACTGATTACAACCTAAATAAAAATTAGCTTAAAAATATAATGCTGGAGAAAAACACCTTTAAGAATCACCATTGAGCAGAAGAGCTCTTAAGTGTTTTTTAAAACTATACAGCGGTAGGCTATTTGTTCTGTAATCTAAGCTATTGTACAACATGCATGCATTATGTGAGAAGGACCTGTTAAAAACAGATGAGCTATGAAGTGGCATTGTTAAAGCGAATATATTACAGATATGTCGTTGATGAACATTATACCTAAAAATTAGTTTTTCACGTAAATAAGTTGGAGTTCCAGAGACAAGTAACTTATGTATAAAGGTTAGATAGTTGTATTTAACTAAATCTGTCATCTTTAACCAACCTATTAAAGGATAACGATGATCCGAAACATAATCAAATTTTCTTAAACTAAATATGAATCGTACGCAGTTATTTTGTACTACATAATTAAAAATAGATAACACAAAAGATTCAAACAACTTTTTTCGCACTTTAAAATTCAGCAAATTTTTGTTCGCATACAGAGTTCTCAGACGGATGTAACTTCTTTGTAAGGGGTTATTTAAATGTTCACGAAGCCGCACGTTTTCATCAACAAACACACCTAGATACTTGACACTTTCAGAAAAAGGAAGATTTTGATTGTTAATAGATATACTCAAGGAAGCTTTGACTTCGGCTCTTCTGTGATTTGGACAAAACAGCACAGCAGAAGATTTAGAAGCATTAACGGTTAGGCTGTTATTGGCTGAGTAGGTGCAAATAGAGTCAATGTCCTCGTTAATTTCCATAGTAGCAGTCTGGAGGTTCTCAGGATAAAAGAAGTAAAGCAGTTGAGTGTCATCCGCATAAGACTGTAGCTGTGAATTTTGAATGGACTTAGCAATATCGGCTACATAAATTAAAAATAACAAGGGTCCTAAAATTGAGCCCTGAGGCACACCCGAAGTGATAAAGTGCTCATTTGACAAAACTCCAGAAAGTGAAACGCGCTGAGAACGGTGGGTTAGGTATGATTTAAAAAACTGCAGTGCTATTTTATCAAAACCATAAAATTTTAGCTTTGCACATCAGTGCGTGATCAATTGTATCAAAGGCCTTGGAGAAATCCAGTGAAACTGAGGCGACACACATTTTTTTATCAAGGGCCCTGATAATGTTGTCCACTAAATTAAGAAGAGTAGTTGTAGTACTGTATGATTTTATAAACCCAGACTGATGTACTGGGAATATGTCACTTGACTCTAAAAAATCTATGATTTGCAAATAATTCATTTTCTAGAAGATCTTTGACAAAACATTCAAAAGACTGATGGGCCTAAGATCCGAGAAATCGGTGGGCTTCCTGACCTTAGGTATTGGCCTTACTATTGCTCGTCTCCAAGATTTAGGAAAGTAGCCCTTCTCAAGACACAGATTGATAATATGGGTCAAGTAAGGTAGTATAATAGGGAGAGATAGCTTGATCATAAAAAGAGATATACCGCCAATACCCTTTACATTTGACTTAAGGCCACTCACAACAGTTTTTGATAGTGGTAGGCTCAACCAGAGTGAAGGAAAATCTCCGATTACCAAACGTGTTATTGTGATAAAAATTGAATGTTGCTTCGTCGGGCTGAGCACAATGAAACACTGATGCAAAATAATCGTTTATAGCGCTTGGATCATTGAGGTGAGACGGAATACTTTCAGTTCTTGTCTTTGAATTAAAGCCACCGATATTTATGTTACCTAAAGCTCTCCAAAGTTCTTTCGACATATGATGATCTTGCAAGAAAGATGGGTAACCCGCTTTTTCACGCCTAATTGACGCAAGAGCACGTTTTTCTTTGTAGCTTAACCAGCTCGATACTGTATGCCACGAAGATTCCAGGCTGTGATCGATGTGGCCCTACAAGGTACTAACAATATTGCTTAAAATAACTGTTGCTGTTTTGTAACAAGTTCAGTTTTTTCATAAATAAATAATTTAGGTATTTAAGTGGTCTTCAGATTTTTGTTTTCTAAAATGGTACATATTGTTCTGATAGCATCTTTCATCTCTGATAGCGTTTTTCGCTGTTGTCGATTGTCTTTTGCCCAACGGCTTAATAAGGTCATATTACTCGACGAAGATGATGAGAAAATCGTAAGATAGATTTTGAGAGTAGTTGTAGCAGGTGCGAAAATACGTGATTTATAACTTGAAACCGTGCCGAGTTCTGAATTGCTGATATGCCATCCTCTGTCTTCTATTTCGGCCTTTCATAGTATAGACCTGATCTTGACCTTTTACAGAAGTACCTTACCTGGAAAAATATGTAGTCGTTCTGTTACTTTTGTTACATCCGGTATACGAGCACTAAAATAATTGAACCACAGAAATATAAACTGAATATTGTCATCAATGGAGAAGCGAGTATTCTGTTTTCCAATTCACTTGCTGGTACTCCAAACGCTTGCCCATGAAATACTGCCGGCACAAAACTTTGGAATTCATTGTATGAGACATCATACATTTTCTAACTTTATGCACGGTAATTTTCCTACTAAACTGCCAGACCTACGTTTATATATGGACGTGCTCTATGATTCATATTTTCGCTCTGAATTGAAATCACGAACAATGAAATTTACATTTCGTACTATCTAAAATAGTTCTACAGTTATAACAGCCACAGTGGATACGATAAATGGAGAATACCAGTCATCAATTAATGTACTGCCAGATGTCGAGAAGCTCTTAGAAGGAATCATGTATGGACAAGTCATTGAATATATTGAAGAAAATAAGATATTGACAAAACTTCAAGCAGGATTCAGAAAAAAGTATTCTACTGAAACAGCAATTCAAATGGTAGTAAAAGAATGGAGGCGAAATATGGATGAAAAAAGGATTACAGTAACATTGTTCTTAGATTTCGGGAGAGCATTTGAAACTATTGACACGGAGAAATTGTTAACGAAATTGCATTGATATGGATTTCAAGGATCAGTATTCAACTTATTACAAAATTATTCAATCAATAGAAGTCAAGGAACTAAAATTGGCAATACATTATCAAACATTACAAACATTTCGATAGGTGTGCCACAGGGTAGCGAATTAGGTCCATTATTATTTATTTTATATATTAACGATGTTACTGATATTTTACAGCACTGCAAAATTAAAATATTTGCTGATGATACATATATATATGTATATATATATATATATATGTATATATATATATACTATATATAGGTGAAAAATTAAAGCTTCCGCCTATTTTGGGGTACTTCGACAAAAATTTAAGCAAAGAGGACTCTTTATACTTTATTAATCTCTCTAGCTTTCAATGGTCTTTGCCATCATCATCAGGAGAGTAGTATGTGAGGATGTTGCTAAATGTTATTCACGTTTAGGTTGAGGGAAACACCCTCCTGATGATGATGGCAAAGACCATTGAAAGCTAGAGAGTTTAATAAAGTATAAAGAGTCCTCTTTGCTTAAATTTTTGTCGAAGTACCCAACAAAAGGCGGAAGCTTTAATTTTTCACCGAACTGGTCTAGACGACAATGACCACGTCTCAAGTTATATATATATATATATATATATACAGGCTGTCCGCAAAGTTGGGACGTGTAGATCTTGAAAACATAAGCAAATTTTCACCAATGTCTTAAGGAACCGAGATAAAGGGCTCTGCAACATCAAAAATATCTGAATACCGTCCTGTAGCCGCGACCTCACCGACTGGTCCAAGGTCACTGACTCAACCCGACGACAGAACTGGGTCGGGGTCAGTGTGTCAGGTCAGTATGCAACCTTTAACCGACGGTTACGGTCACGTGTAGAGGTAATCGCGTAGACGAGAATTCCTCAACAAGCACTAGAGACGTGGCTAGAGAAGTGCAAGTATGAAAAACTAAAGTATAGCAAACGCTGTGTGAAGAGGGGCTGTATCCATTTCACGTCCAACGTGTACAAGCCCTTCAACCTGACGATTTTCCAGCAAGAGTGCGGTTATGTGAGTGTTCTTGCATCAACATGACAATAATCCGGTCTTTTTGAAGTGCATATTGGTGACAGACGAATCTACGTTCACACGTAATGGAGTGAATAACTTTCGCAACACTCATGTTTGGTCAGTAGAAAATCCGCACGCTGTCAGTCGGGCACATTTTCAACAAACATTTTCGGTGAATGTTTGGGCTGGCATGGTGAACGGTATGCTCATTGGACCATTTATTCTCCCAAATCGATTGGACGGGATGCAATACCTAGACTTTTTACGCAACATTTTGCCTTCCCTGTTAGAAGATGTGCCATTAAGTGTAAGACAATCAATGTGGTTTCTGCGTCTGCTCGGTAGCGCTTCAGCTGATTTCATTTTCTGTTGGAGCGGTATGATTTCGGGCAGAGACGTACTTAGCCCTTCTCGTCAACTGGAGAGTGAGTACTTTTTCCTTTATTTTTTTTTACTTGGTCGCCCTCGTTTCACTACACATTACCTTTGTTATTTCAAGGGTAGTTGTTTCTGAAAAGGAAAACCCCAACTTTGCGGACACCCTGTATATATATATACAATTAATTGTTAATTGGGAAATTGGCAACTCTTTTAGGCTAAAGTTGACTCTTTTGACGATAAATTCAAGCTTTCGGCATTCTCTATGGAGCCTTCATCAGGATTCTGAAAACACAATTGTGATGCTAGCAAAGAAAACAGGACAGATTTAAATTGTCAGACAACTTACTCGTCGGTGAGGTTGCAGCCACAAGGTGTTTCAAAACGAAAGTAGAGAAGATCGAACTTGTAATCAGTATAAAAACAAAAGGACGGGGACATAGGGCTTGTTGAAAAACGACAGATACCTTCGTTACATGTTAAAAATATCAATCCACCCAAACAGATTAAAAAGTATTACACGTGAGAAGACATTTTGGTGAAACAATCGGAATGCAGTCTCTAACCTTCTACTTCTGCTACACGTGGAGAGGGCGACGGCACCGAAAGATAAAGCATCGACAGATGACAATTGATTGACGGGACGGACCGTGAAACTGTAAACCTCTCTGTCCAACTTTGGGTATGAAGTATACGAGGGACGCTCAGTAAACCTCACCCAAAATTACTAAAATGCTGAATTAACTTGTTTTAGAAAAACGTGTGTAGTTCATATGAGTGTAAGAATGTGTGATATTGATACAACCTTGAAAAGATGGGTTATGTGAGTTTATATTAAAAATGTGAGTGAGAAAATTTTGTGAAGATGTTGGTTCAATTTGGATATGTAGCCGTTCGAGCTTTTCGCAATTCAACAGGTAGGAATAAATGACACTGAGCTGCTTAACATCAGCCTTTTTATTCATGCAATGATCTGTCATGAAAATGTGGGACAGTTCTAAAAATAAACGTTTTGAGAGTCTTTTTTCTTTATCAAGAACCTCAATACTGCCATAATTCATACAGTGATATGAGATCCCAAAGCACATCTCTCTGGATGTAATCTGGCGTCACTTTTGTGTTATCCTGCCTTTCAGCGACCTAGAAGTTTGGCTTATATAAACTAAATTACAGTTGTTGCAATTAATACGATAGACAGTATTGGTTGAATCAAGCAACTGAACCTTATCCTTAATTTGGACAACAAACTGTTGACTGTGAGCACTGATTTACAAGCAAAACGACAATTAAAGGAATTATACAGCCTGATCAATGTTTTTGTTAGTTCTTTGATGTATGGCAAAACAACATAATTAACTCTGGGAATAGGAGCGACCACTGTAGTGCTGTTGTTCTCATTGGTTGAAAAATTAATTCGTATCTGGTTGGACTGACCAGTGTTGTCATTTTCACTATTGTTATTCGTCATTGGCAAAATATTCGGAGGAGATCTGAACAAGATTCTGTTAAACAAATACTTAGGATAGCCATCGTTGATAAATAAGACTGAAAGCTTCCTTAAATTGGAAAGATGGAAAGTACTGTCAGAGATTTTTATAACACTGTCCTTCATTTGTTTCACCAGGTTTATTTTTATTCTTATAAGCTTTTATATACGTAGACAGTAAATTAAAATTTGAAGGGCACTATGAATATATTATTTCAAAAATATCCAAGAAAATAAATCACTTTTAAAGAATTTCGTACAGCCTAAGCATTTATTCTAAAAAAATGTGTACAACACTATCATTCTTCCTCATTTGTTATGTTGTTCGACTATTTTGTTCACTGCAAATGAAACTGTATTTTCAAAATTACAAATATTACAAAATAAAGCTATGAGAATCATTTTAAATAAAAATAGATATACTAGAATAAATTTTATGCTGAAAGAACTACAATGGTTAAATATCCAAAATTTCATAGCCATAGAAAATTTCATTTTATTGAACAACAAGTGCCACAATTATGCTACTAGAGGAAGTATAGACTTTCATTTTCAAAACTACAGTAGCAATATAACGAGCAAGTCAGTATTTCAAAAGGGATTGTACGAATTTAATAAATTAAGTAATGATATCAAGGTGTGTATCAGTTTGAAAGTGTTCAAAGGGAAATTGAAAAAATATATCATGACAAACCAGAATTCATAGTAGTGAAATTTTGTATAAAAATATGTAATCTTGAAGACATAATATATTTTGTGATATACTGTGTTATATGGATATTATGGACATTGTATTAATGCTAAATAAATTTACAACAAACAAACAAACAAATCTGTTTTCACTTATAATAAATATTAAAAGCCTTTTTATTGAGTCTAATCTAGTCATTTTTATCCATTCTGGACCGGCAATTGTCAATCAAACCAAAACCTCTTCACGTTAGTACAATAAGGATCGTATGACATATATCATCATAGACTAAACTGAATTCCAAAAATGATTGTCTTTGTTTAACTTATTCTATACGAAGGTAGCCAACCGTATATAAGTAAGAGTTGTTTCTCCATTCTGCGCCAATTATACCTTGATAAAAAATCTCACCTATAACTCAAAGAAGTATGATCACAACAGCTCTTTATCAAAAAACATGAAACGATTGAGGGTAAAGCATCTGTATGAATTACACTAAATTAGTTATAAAATACCACTCACATACATAGCCCCGTAAACTAAACTAGATACTATTTCAAGTAACATTCATTTCACAGATAACACAATGCCCCTTCACAAGAGGTGAAACTTGTCCACCACATCACACTCGCTCAGATCGCGAACATCTCTATGACAAAAGTTCAAAATGCATCAAGGTGGATCAGGCGTGCGGCTTACTTTATTGCCACCAAGATCGTTGGACCTAAATCCACTACATTTTTTATCTAGGATGCTTCAGGTGTATGCCAAGCTGGGTTGACCACAGTTGGTGAACGAGCATGCCAGCGGTTACTTTTGTAGATTAAAAAAATGATTTGAGTAAAAATGTAGAGCATGTAGAGCAGTGCCCATTACATAAATATCTTAAATGTAAATCATCATTCAACATCAATCCTGTCATTTTTTTTGCATCCAAACCATGAATTGTCATTTTCTGATAGCTACGAAAACTGACTGTCCTCCATTATAACGGCAATATAACAGAAAAAAACAGAGGAGTGCGAATAATAATATTATTTAATATTGCCAATAGTCAGTCAACTCTTTCGACTGATGGGCGCAGTGCTCGAACCTGATCCTGTCACTCTATAGGGTGTCAAAGTCAAAAGTAACGAGGGATTTCAATAAAAATGTATACTTTGGCATGACTTATATGTGGGTTTTTCGCCAGATAAAAGAAAAGTGAAGCTGTGTTAGACGAATTGCTCAATGCTGAGCGTTTTTAAATAAACCTGGTCGAAAAAAGTTGATATTTGATGAAATGACACGAAGTTAACTGAATAACGTTATGGTAGTCATATGATCCATGGTCCAAAAGTCAATAGATTTTTGTCTAAATGGCTTTATAGTTTACAACTTTAAGTGCTTTATATTGACGACAATCACCACAATCTTACTAATTTTTATAATCTAATCTAAAACGTTTTTAAATTGGGTAATTAACAAATAAAGGGCATTAAGTTTTTCTAAGCCAAAATTTGTAGTCAGTAGGTAAGTAGGTTTTATTAAATTAAATATTTAAAACACACATGATAACAGCGCGTCGGTCTTTCATTACCCTTATCGAACCGTCAATCGTTCGCAAACGGTAACAGTGGCTAGTTATCGTTTTGCATAGATAAATTACTTTATCGTTTTGTCGAGCAGAGCATCGGGCGTGTTGTCTTGTTTTTGTTCGCGTACGTCGTCGTGTTTATTTACAATATTCTCGAATCAAGAGTTCGCTGACATGTTGTTAGTTTACGTTGAACCTCGTCAGAATACAAATCTTGCAGCTCAAATTTATCGCGAAAGATTTCGCCAACGGGTACACCCAGACAGAAGGACATCTGTGGAAGTGTTCAGCCCACTAATATTCGCACTCGTGAAAGACAGGTTACTGTCGAGCAGGAGGAACAAATTTTAAATATCGTGGAAATCAATGCAGATATCACCACTCGGGAAAAACGGGAAAATTTGCTTTATCCCTACCATGTACAACGACTGCAGGCCTTGTTGCCAGAAGACTATCCTCGCAGACTAACATTCTGTCAGTGGTCTTTGCACAAAAACATTGCAAATCCGGATTTTTTTAAAAACATTCTAGCGACGGACGAATCTACTTTTACGCGAGACGGGATATGAAATTTTCATAATACTCACACGTGGGCCCAAGAAAATCCTCATACCATTCGTGAAGGTCATTTCCAATAATGTTTCAAAATGAATATTTAAGCGGGTATTCTTGACGATCAGGTAACTGGCCCTTTCGAGTTACCCCCAAAGTTTTCAGGAGAAGGATACCTTAGCTTTCTAGCCAATAACCTATCAGCACTTTTGGAACACACCTTAGACAACATGCCATTACAACGGAGACAGAATTTGTGGTTTCTTCATGACGGGACAACACCACACATTTTTGAAGGCGTCATTCAGTATTTGAATCAACATTATCCAAATCGCTGGATCGGTCGAAATGCTCCTGATCCTCGAAAATGGCCAGCAAGATCTGCTGACCTCAATCCGATGGATTTCTGGTATTGGGGAGAAATTAAAGGGGTAGTTTATGGGGCTGGTCCAATAACAACTGAAGCACAACTTCGCGAACAAATATTTAATGAAGCTGAAATAATAAATGGACAGCTTCGAGGACCTGGAGTAAGAAGAAACTGGGTTCGTCGTAATGAAGCTTGTGTGGAAAGTAGAGGAACGACATTTTGAACACCTTCTGAAAACAATATATGTATCAAAATTGTGTTCCCTATTTATGAGTGGATTTTTTTAATATGTTCCATAAACTCTCATACACCAGGTGAAGCGCTGAGACAGTTAGTGGTAATTCCGTTTTCTTTAATTGTTTGTATTTCACGACTACATTATCAAATAATGAAATAATACCTATGAGCCAAAAGTAACAAACTTAATCTTTATTTACACTGCGTTCCGTCTTAATTTGCGTCTGGCATTGCGGCGTTGTCGGATTTTATTTTACTTAAAGTCCCTTTTCTCTAAAAAAATGCCGTTTTGACCCCCACGTTATATGAAACTTTTTGCTTTTTTCAACCCCCTCTATCACCCATTTAAATAATGACTATCATAACGGTTACGTATAAGCCAGTTGTTTTAATTGGATGCTGAAGATTTCAAAAACTATAAAACTTTTACTTAAACAAAATTTGACCAAGTAGTAGGCCATGACGTGACCTATCTACAGTTCCAAGATAATCCTTCAATTCCGGAATCCTGTATAAGAGTGTTGTTTATTTTTTATTGAAACATATTAAGGGAGATGATTGAGATTTCAATTAAATCCGAGGCACTATGAATTTTACTTCTGAAACATATCCTGTGGTAACCGTTGAGTAACATACCACAAATTGAGAAAGCAGTATTTGCAAAATTGCTTTTGAAGTTGTGGGTTACGGATCAAGTCGTAAAACCGATACCTCGCTCAATTTGGAAAACGGAGCAATGAATCTGGCATGGTATAATTCTGACTCAGCTTTAATGTTGGTATTTGTGTTTTAATGATTTATTGGAAAAGAAAATTCCTTCTGTGACAAAATTTTACTATAATACATATTGTTTTTGGATAAGTTACAATACACTTTGTATTTCTTATACGATGTTGTTCTTCAAAACCTGTTGCCAAAAAAGCTCGAAAGCTGCAGCAAAAGAAAAAATAAGCGTTAGCTAGGCTCGTTATCTGCACCTCAGTCTTTTCTTGTTGAACGTCAGAAAACTGGAATTTACGTATTTAGGCAAAGGCTGTATAACTAAAGTATTTTTACACTGGATTCTTGAAGATTTGCATAATTTGCAGTTTTACTAAAAAATTATAAATAGGAAGTAATTTCATAACAAATAAACTGGGTGCGTAGAGTTGGCGAACTGCGATTAATACAATAATAACAAAAAACCTATTAAAGAATTTCAACATGATTCGTTCAACAACTCTTATAAAAACATATATTACGAATGCTATGAGTACGTACGTCTACATACTAGATTTTAAATTTTCATGCATATATGCGATAGAAAAATCAACAAATGCTAAATCTATTTTCTGATGTACATCAAGAAACTGAACATAGCAAATATTATTTACCTTTTCCTTTAGGAGCGTTCAGGTCCTCCACGATCTTCTGGCAGACCTGCGGTGAGAGAGCTGGCTCGAAGTTGTGCCCTTGTCTTCTGGCCACATTTATGTCCAGAAGTTGTCCACATGGGTTCCTTACTAGATGAAGAATATCCTTCTTTGAATCGCTGCAGCGAGTTTCTGACTCCTTGGCTTCTGCCTTTCCTACAAAAAAGATCCACAGCTCTTCTGAAGCGAGTTAAAACGAACATATACGGTGTGGTCCATAATCAATGTGCCAAAAAGATGGAAATACATTTTTTTCTCGGAGAACTGCATCAAGCAGTGCGTCAAAGGGAGCAAACAAAAAACAGATAACAACACATTAAATACTGCATGGATGAAAAAGAGCTTAACAGAGAAACAGGGTGGATTGTTAACAAATATAAGAAGCGTACAACAGAAACCACCACCAATTAAAGTTGGAAAGGTATGCGCAGCATACACAATAAACTAGAGACAGAAGCCTACAAATCCCACCACAATGCAATATGTCCCCGGAAAAAAGCAGGGAATCCTGCATATACGGAGTACGAGGGATGTCTTTTAAGTTTTGCATATGGAAATAAAACAACACGGTAGGTAGTTTTAAATGACTTTATTGTTTTTCGAAGTATTCTCCACGAAGATTAGTACACATCTGCATGCGCTCGAACCAATTTTCGAAGCACTTATTCCACTCGTTTGCTGGCAGATCCAAAACGGCATTTTTGATTGCGTCAACTGCTTCATTTGGTGACTGGAATCTTTGACCACGCAGTCTGTTTTTAATTTTCGGGAAAGTAAAGAAATCGTTAGAACTTATATCGGGACTATATGGAGGATGGTGCAATAATTCCACGTTTTCTTCGGTTAAATACTGCCTTGTTTTTTGGACTGTGTGCGAGCTTGCATTGTCTTGGTGGAGGATGATTCTACTTTTGGGGTTGATTTTTCGAAGCTCGGTGATGACTTTTGGCAAACAAATGGTGGTATACCAATCCGCAGTAACAGTTCTTTGCTCATTAAGAGGAATTCTTGGAATATGACCCGCTTTTCCTGGGTGACTGCCGTTTTTGGTACACCCACCCTGGGATCGTCGCTAAGACTCACCCGTCCACGTTTGAATTCTCCAAACCAACGGAAAATTGTTGACTGATGTGGCGCTTCGTTGCCGAACACATACAGTAACTCAGCAAGGCATTCTTGTTGCGATAATTGTCTCTGAAAGTTGTAATAAATTATGTCGCGAAAATGTTCTCGGTTGAAAACCATTTTTCTAATGACTTGGTGACACTTAAAAATTCACTGTAGTGAGAACACTGCACGTATTGTTGTGAAGCTTTGAATTTAAGTTTAGTAAAGAGTGAGGTTAAGATTCAGTACTGACGTTCGACCCGCGAGGCCTACTATGTTTCTATATGCAAAACTTAAAAGACATCCCTCGTATAACCAACCTAATGGTTTTCATTTTTTTATGTATTTTCCGCGGTAACAATGCTGCAATTTCGAGAATAGTATGCGGTGCAGCTCGTTGGCTGACCGCCGACTTATGTCGTCCATATGGACGACGATATTATGGGATATCCTAAATTAATGAGATTCACATACGATAAACTAGAGACACAAAATACAAATCGCACGACATTCTATTGGTGCACGCTGTGGAAAGTTCTGTATTTTGTGTTTTTTGTTTGTATTTCAAATAAACACATGAGTTGATGTTTTACATAGGAAGATATGTGAGTACTGAGGAGCTTCAATAAAGTCATTTTATTAATGGAAAAGCATAACACTCAAAAGACCATTTATTATCTTCCTTTGTGTAGCTACTTAGGCTGGACTAATAGGGTGTTTTTAATTCAAACCGCAATGCTCTAAGAGGTTACCCAGATATGATCGTCTTTCGTTTTTTGCTGAATTACCTACAATTGCGCATAAATATCGCTATAACTTTTCTGTTTCTAGAGATAGTGACATAAAATAAACGTGAGTCTGTTCTGTAATATTTTGTGAGGTTTGTAAGTGAAACTGGGTTCCAAAAAAGATATGGTTTTTGATAATCGATTATTTTAAATTATTTATACACGTGATTGTACGTCTTTGGAAAGTCGTAAGTCATTTGTTTGAGAAGATTAGTACAAACCGTTTATTTCATCTAATTGAGTATACATTATAGAATAGTCATACGTTTTTTGTCATTATCTCCAGAAACAAAAAAGGTATAAAGATTTTTATGCACAATTCTAGGTAATTCAGCAAAAAAAGCGAAAAACGATTATATCTCTGTAACCGTAGCTCTTAGAGTATTGCAGTTTTGATCAAAAATCATCAAATAGCATCCCCAATCGCCCACATAATTTTGTTGGTTCATCTACCAAACTTATGGAATTCCTCTGTACGAAGTAGCGGTCTACCAGCTATTTGCCCACGTTGTAGTCTGCATCTGTGTCATTTTAAACTTATCCCACATGCGTAAAATGCCTCTCTGAAAGCTATGCGGTTTTCACTATAATTAGCGTAATTACTGCCAGCTTCACCAAAGGAAACGCGGGACGTGGTAGAAACAGAAAGCGGCTCCACTGAGACAAAGGACACTCACCGTTCTGTGACTGCTTATGAGCCGTCGGACACAAGTTCAAATATAAACGTAGCCGTGAGCTGCTGCCGTATAACCTGGCCTTTTGTCTCTATATGACCTCTTTTCTAGTAAATTTCTCAAAATACTAAACAGAACTAACAGAGGCTAATTAGATTAAAAAGCCATCTACGACTATTAATTGACGTCCACGGGGCGATAATGTTTATCTATACAAGGTATGTCGCAAAGTAAACAGGACAGAGAAGAAAATGAATACACATTTTTTGTTTCGGAAAATTGATTTGATTTTATTCAAAATAGTCTCCTTCAGAGTTAATACAGCGATTTGTACGTATAAAAATTTTTTCGTATTATCAATTTACCTCATTGACAGGGATGTCCTTCAAAATGGTCATCGACGCCTTTTGGATGGCCTCTTTTTTTGTAAAACAATCGGATACAAGCTTCGATCGATGAGATGCGCATTACCGTGCCACATGCGCCAGCTTTCTTCTTTGCGATATTCTGACCGAACACAACGAATACGCGACACAAACGTCTCATAACACCAAGATAAAACACAGCATTAACCGTTTTGCCCGGTGGAACAAATTTTTTGCGAATAATTCCCTTCCAATCGTAGAAACAAATCTAACATTGTCTTGACCTTGGAGTTTTTCAAACGGCTTCTTGCGGATTTGGCTCGCTTGCGTGTTTCCATTCGGCACTTTGATGCTTGGTTTCGAGATCATATTGCAAACACCACGTTTCGTCATAAGTCACAATGTTGCACAGAAGTTTTTTGTCTTTTAGGCCCGCATCGTCAGTCGTTCCTACAATTGTAGGGTACCTTTATGGCCTCCTTGATTGGCATAGTTTTCTACTTTTCCGTGTAAGCGCTCTATTTTGAGGTTATGTCACAAATATCTATTTGCATCAAATTGTGCTTGCTTTTGAGTTATATCACGTTTTATCAGCCTGAAATTTCCTACAATTTGAAAAGAAAACATATCTTCACAATAGAAGAGCACTGACGCTAACACGGGACAGGTGCAATCTAGAAATTTTTGAAGGAGAGAAAGGTGTATGACAATCATTGAGGTCATAAACCCGCCCTACAATTGTAGGAACGTCTGACGATACGGGCCTTAATGATGTCTCTCGAATGTTGAATTCAAAGCAATTTTTGGTCATCCGTGAGCAGAACAGTACCAGATATTTTCCATGCCCATTTCAAAAACATTTCCATTCATTTACACACGTCTAGCGGAAACGAGCTATGACTACGTAGAGCATATCCACTTTCCATACCGAACGCTAAAGTGAGAAAAATCTATGGATTTATCAGCTTTTTAGCTAAATATGTGAAAAACTGACTTCTGCAGTAACTGTATGAGGTGGTTCAGATTAATGTTCCAAGCATTTCCATACAGTTTGTGAAATTACAAAAAATATCAAGTCAAGTTTCTTATAAACGTACACGTAAATATTCCAGTAATTTTATTAGAAACAAAAAAGTTGATTTCATTAAAACATGTCAATTGGTACCTTGAACATAGTTATAAAGATACATGTTAATAAACTAAATGTAATTGTATCCAGGCGAAATTGAAAATTAATAAATTTAAAGTTTTCGCTTTAGAATATATTCTGATATCTATGGGACAGTAAAATATGAAATTCAAATGCAATTGAATCCGAAAAAAAAAACAAAAATTCCATCAAAACAGGAGCAAATCTAGACGTTTTTCGAAAAATGTACTAATAAATGCTTGCGATAGGGATTTAATGAATTTTACTGTATTGTATGAGAAAGAGCGTTGAAACTTGACCACCTTATGTTGAGGCATCGTGAGGAAATGTTACGCGTATTCAAATTGTGAATCAAAAAACAAGGTTTTCATAAAATATGAGAGAAAAGATGTTTCTAATATCTTTGATGGCAAATATTACACAGATGTATATCAACATATAGGATATTTTTAACCAAATCACGAAAGGCATTGAGTAAAGAACATATCTTCTGGAATTGTTTATATAGCGACAACAGGTATTTTGAATTTTTTGCAGTCTATATTTTGTAATTTCGTCCAAATGAAGAAAAATAAAAAACGTTTTCATTTTACTCAAAACATTGAGCTATAGCAACTCGAAGTGCACTTTAAACAATGACTTTACACGTTAAAGTTTTTCTTGGTTTGTTTGATTTTTCAGGAGATTGTCACATATTCGAGTATTCGTAATATAAAAGGTAGGGTTATTCAAACTTCCCTGATAATACGTTTGTCGCTCATCAAAAACAATCAATTATTTTACCATATCACTCTCATAATATAAAATCGCAAAAGTTAAGCTATATAATTTGCCATACTCGTTATTGTTGACATTCTCATTAGATCCTGAATTGCTAATAAATGATCAATCTTCTTCGTCATTATAAATGTCTGATACTGTTGGTTTACAATTCTATCATTATTTTTTTCTAATTTAAATCCATGATGCACATTAACCGGAATTGCCCAAAATCATCAAAATGCGATGGATTGAGTCTTTAGAGTTATTTAGTCCTATTTCTTTTTACATCAATGAAGATTTTGGATCATTTTTGACAAATTCACGCACTTTTTCGACAATTTGCTGCGTAATTACAAATTTTGGCTGCCCAACATATTCGTTGTCTTCCAGAGACTCACGACCATCTTTGAACAGTGAAAGCCACTCGCCGACTCGGCTACGAGATAAACAATGTTTACCAGCACAGAACTTATTATTGGCTCTTTTTTTGACGCTCATTTTTCGACCGATGCTGAAAAGCTGCTGTCACTTTGAGCGCGATAACTCCGCGTGAAGTCATGAAATTTTGAAAGGGCATCAAAGAAAAATGTAGATTTCCAACGCTAGTCTTCGATAATAGATGGCGCTACTTATATGGATATCTTTCAAAAGTCCTCTTTTCTTTGCGACAGTAGCCTTTTGATGGAATAAAAATACTAACTGGGTGCCAGTAAACATAATGAAAAGGGATAATCCAATACATATTACTACTACCACTATCACCGCAAGAAGGCACCAAACGACAGTAGAAAGTGTCAAATTCACATGCCGTAGTAATGACGAAAGAAACCTGGCGGCAACCAGAAATCGTGGAAGGTCAATCAATGTTTTTTTAGTAGTGTCTCGTAACCATTCAAGAGATACTATAATACACACCTTCGCCTTCATGTACCCACTTGACAGATCTCTTCTTTCTATTAACGAACATGGACTGCCCCTTGCTACTTTTGTTACTGATGTCACTCAGCGACTGTGAAATCCTCTTCGCTAACTCCACTTGGTCCTCAACTGTGGGATGGAAGCCCTTTTCGTAGAAGGCTGATGAAGCGAACAATTTTTCTGCAAGAAAATAATGCTTCAAAATATAGTCAACCTAACAGATACATCTCCACGTGAGTGTCCAGTTTATTAGGACGCTGATGGCTGGTTGATATGAGAATTAAGAAATAACAAGACGAGGCAAAGTTCCACCTGTTCATATCTCTTGAACCATACCATTTTGATCAAATAACATCAATGACAGCTGTTATTTCTATTGAATCGATGACGATTTCTTCGAGCGTAATTTCAAAGATCTCCGCATTGAACGGAATCACTGAGACTGATTCTTGCTACAAAGCAAACTTTCAAATAATGTATATTGATAATAGTCATAGTTAGATCGAATAAAAATTTTACCAACTGTCCGTATTTCATATTTTTTAAGATTCTAACGGGTGATTTTCTAAGAGGTATAGGATTTTATTTTCATAAAAAAAACAAAAAAATTGAAAAAACGATTAAATCTTTATTTGAGTCGATAGAACGGTCGATATAATTTAATGTTTAAAGATTATTTCATGTAAATGTTGGCCGCGGCTCCGCTTTAGATGGACCATGCGCAAGGTCCAATTTTGGCACACTCTCTCCATCATATCGGCCGGTATCTCACGAATAAATGCTTCAATATTGGCTTCCAGTGCGTCAATCGTTGCTGGTTTATCCCTGTAGACAGTAGCCTTAACATGGCCCCACAAGAAATAGTCCAACGGCGTTAAATCACACGATCTAGGCGGCCAGTTGACGGGCCCCAAACGTGAGATAAACTGTTCACCGAACTCGCCTCTCAATAGGGCCATTGTTTCATGTGCGGTGTGGCATGTGGCACCGTCTTGTTAAAACCACATGTCAGCCAAGTCCAGCTCTTCCATTTTGGGCAAAAAAAAGTTTGTTATCATCGCACGGTAGCGCTCGCCATTCACAGTTACGTTCCGGCCATTGACGTCTTTGAAGAAGTACGGCCCGATGATGCCACCAGCCCATAATCCACACCAAACAGTGATTTTTTCGGGATGCATTGGTAGCTCTTGCAATGCTTCTGGCTGGTCTTCACTCCAGATGCGGCAATTTTGCTTGTTAACGTACCCATTCAACCAGAAATGAGCTTCGTCGCTGAACACAATTTTTAGATAAAAATGTGGATCTTCCTCCAACTTTGCCAGCGACCATTCACCAAATTGGAAACGTTGTGGGAGGTCGTGTGGCTTCAATTCTTGCACCAGCTGATTCTTATAAGGTTTTACACACAAATACTGTCGCAAAATTTTCCACGTAGTGGAGTAACAGAGGCCCAATTGCTGCGAACGGCGGCGAATCGACATTTCACGGTCATCACTAACACTGGCGGATACAGCCGCAATATTTTCTTCAGTCCTCACTCTACGTCTGCGTGTTGGTGGTTTAATGTCCAATAATGTAAACTGGGTTCGAAATTTAGTCACAAGCTTCCGAATAGCTCCCTCAGTAGGCCGACCAAATTGCCCATTAATTGGAAGCAGTGCTCGATGCACTCTCTTAACCGAGCATGAATTTTGATAGTAAAATTCAATAATTTGCAAGCGTTGTTCGTTCGTAAGTCGATTCATGGTTAAATTATAGACAAAACTGAACAAGTTTGACAATGACACAAGACACGATCCACGCGTCACCTGTCAAAAACAGTGTTGCCAAAAAGATACTAGCCAAAAAATCACCCATTATTTACACATTATCGAGAAATAATTGTTTTGCATTTTTCCTGTTTTTTGATTTAACATCCACAGCTTAGCTTGTTTCAAGTTTTACCATATACTGATATATTTCTGATGAATTTAGTTATCTGCCTTCATCAATAATTTTTAAGTATACACCTAGTGAACAACAGAGCCAGACACTCCAATTTTAGCTCAACGATAATAAGATATTATGGGTATTATATGCATGAAATACATTTTCTAAGATTGTCAGACGTTCGTATACAAGTATATTATAAATTGGCAGTTTAAATTTAGATACTATATAAATATTATTGTGGTTGAACCGAATGCTTACATCGATATTTGAATAATAGCCCAAGCGACTTATACCATACCTATATACACGAATAAGATGTCTTAATGGGCGCAGTTGTGAAAATTGTTTACTGAATAACAACACCAAAACTTAAATGAATCACTAATATAACTAAACAGGAGAATGCAAGGTGAACAAGCCTATTAGCAGTAGGGATTTATCAAGTCAAGTAGCTCGATATTTTCATGAGCTTGACTTGAGCTTAATTTGATTTCAAGACACGTCAAGTAGCTTGAAAATCAAGTTAAATAGTAAATCCCTGATTAGCAGAGGAAAACCATTTTAACCATTCTTGTTCAATGCATAAGAAGCTGTTGGAATGTTTGGAAATAATTAATTCGTGAATTTTGTAGAAAATGGTGTGCGAGGTTCTGGTGGACAATGTTGCATTCCACTAATTTCAACATACAGGGACTTCTAAATATGGTGAAGGTGCAGTAATTTGTCAATATTCACTCACATTTTTAAAAATAATCTGCTATAGAGTCTATAACTGCATTACCGCAATAAACAGGAAACTGATATGACAAAGTCCATGTATATAGTTTTGTTTAAATTACCTGGACTATAACAAATCATCCATTTGAATGGTCTGTTAATAACCATTACGTCAGTGTGAGAGAGAAAATTGGTGCTGAACTGTATTGCGTATATTCAAACATATAAAGCACATGCGAAACTCTGTTTTAAGTTTTAGCCTTGCAGAATGGAGATACAATTAAAGCTGAAAGCAAATGTTCTGTCAGAGTAAGACATGCATTTGAGCGAGAAAATCTACTTTGATATGAAATACGCTATGAATGTATACATCGTGTCAAAAAAATACATCAGCTATTCGATGAGAACAGAATTTAAGGCCCGTCAATCAAAATTATCGATGAGCTTCAGAGATTGTTGTTTTAGCTATCTTAAAATATATTATGTTTTCTTGTTCATAAATCCGTTGATAAACATTCACAATGAACTTTTTTCTTAGAAAAGTGATCAAACATTTAATTCGAAACCCGATGACGTATTTAATGCACACATTTAAATTATTGTTTGATTCAAATAGCCGGAGACATAAACGGGTGCAGCATTGACGTTCCCTTATTGATCGCAGTCGAAAGATAAAATATTTCTGTTACTCGAACATGATTTATTTAGAAAAGCATGCGCTGCGGAATATTTTCTTTTTTCATTTCGGTTAATTTACTGCCGTTGCTTCTCTACTGGCATTGTGACAACAAGTCTAAGCCATGTATAATCTTTTTCACGAGTATCTAGTAATATTTTAATATTCCCCATATCGGCAAGGGACACATAAGTCACACAGAGCCATATCTTGTTTTGGTTTTTTTGTATGGTACAGATTCATTTTGTTCTTGCTAGAAGCTCTTTTATTTAGAAATGGTCACTTGCATACAAAAAACTAGATGTCAAAAATAAGTTTTACTAGATTTGCACCCGATTCAGTATGGCCAACGTTGCAGGCAGCAGCGGTGGCCGCAGTAGTAGACTCTTCGGTCACCTGATCAGTCGCCGTGCGCTGTGCGGGTTCGAGTCCCGTCCCAGGAGAAATTTTTCTCTTGGCTATGGATGTTGTGATTGTCCGTAGGTGGCAGATGGTCTCTGACTGTCGAACGCGGAGGTACCACCTGGCGGTTCTCGTAGGCGAAGACAGAATGTGTGCATGTTGCTTGCACACGTGTTCCCTCCCCAGAGTCCGTGTGGCGTCCCCCACTTTCCCATGTATCCCCCTATAGCCCCACGGTACCCAATGGGTGCTTAGGCCTTAGGCCTTCGTGGTAGTTGGAGTATAAAAAAAAAACTAACAGAAAAATGTTACTTGCTAATCAGCTATTCACCTCAGTAAACATCAAAGAGTGATGGTTACTCGTGAAATACGGTATAGTTAGACAATATAAAAGTAAGGTTAAGGTGGTTATATATAATCACAGGTTGTCTGTAAGCAAGTGAATAGATAAATCAAGATATTCTATCGGGTATTTTTAGAAAAAGAGGACGGGATAGGCTAACTTACACAATCGTAAGTCAAAGTGATGTGTCACGTAATTTTGCGGTCAATCCTATTTTGAAGTTCCTAACACAGTTAGACAACTACTTGATCTAAATCTGTCTAATCAAAACATTTTTCAAGATTCGCGATCAAATATATACCTACGATCTTCTATTGGGGATGCAACTGTATACTACTGAACGCATACCAATGAGAAGTGACAAAAACGGAATGATAAAGCGGTAGTATGCAACTTTCCATTATTATAATAAAAAGTGTTAGTATGTAGATACCTGATAATGTGATATATAACGAAATAAACGTTTCTAAAAGAGGCCGACGACAATCTTGTTACTCCTCAATAAGAAATTTTTAGGATATTAGTCAAAGTCCATGTTACACAATCATTCATTTCTGTCTGTCTATGTAACCACATCTAAGCTCAATAGCTTCTACAAGATAAGTTCAAAACATCGCCAAGCTTCCTTTCTTATGCTTTTGTTATCCTGATCGTTTTGCGGGGCTTTGATTTTGTAGGATATTTCCCAAACTTTGTGTATCATTTAAAAGCTCGTTACGTAGTCAAAGAATGACAATGACCCAAAAAACCTGATAATACAGAACTTTTTTCTTATATAAAATATTATGAACTATTACACTTATTCGTCATTCAACTCATTGAAGAGCATTCTTAAAGGTTCTTAAACCTTGCATATTTTTGCACGTGCAAAAAAGCTGTTGACAGGTTTCATAGTTAAAGCCTTACCATTTATATTCTTGCTTATATTTAATGATCTTTCTATCCAAATGCTATGCTCATATGGTTTTTGCCTGGCTTATCAAGGCAAGAAATTCTAGTTCTAATATGTCTTTCGTTGTATTTTAGCCCCAAATCGTGAGATTATATGGATTATATAGATACCAAACAATTCACGTCACTCAACTCGTCAAACTTTCAAATATGGGTTGTACATATTACCTAAAATCTCGAAGCATCAGCCTGAAAGCCTGCCCGAAAGCCTTTTAAACCGTCTGAACCGTATAATGTATTCTTTCTTATATTTCAATAAAAGTCTAAAACCTAGTGATAAATCAGTCAGTAGCATATAAAAGCGCTCTAATCTTATCCAGGATAACCGCCTCTCTTTGTCAATTTGATGTTATTAATCCAAAGCATGGATAAGCGTGCCTTTCTATTGGCCTTTTTCTGAAAGCTGCTTCTTCTAGTGATCTGCTCAAAGCCTCAGAAAAAGGGAAATCCCTTTGTACACTGTTAATGAAGTGAAAATACGGAGCTCTGTCCAGGCTCTGGTTAAAAATACCTGCTCGCTTATAAATTAATTTGACTATAACAAAGCTTTTATCACCTACAGTGTTACTCCAGTTATTCTTCAGCGTCTCTTCTCAGAAAACAATGGTGAATCCAGTTAATAAATAGGAATAAATTAAATAAGGCAGGAAATAAATATTTATGAATAGTACGTCATACGCCTAGCTCGTGACATTAGAAGATAACAATACAGCAACAATATCTAGCTATACACCTTCTATGAATTTTACTCAGTTTTTCTGAATAGTTGTAGTGATCTGAACAGATTCTTGGCTAGAAGCAAATATGGAAATACCTGCTACATATTATATTATTATCACTGTAATCGTATCTGTGTTTTAATTAATTTGATATTCATAGTTTTTTTTTTGCGTACTGAGCTTCCTCCATAAAATTTCGTGGCACCGAAATGAGATCATGAAATTGCTACTTATAATGCAAAAGTATCCTTCCTAAGAAATTTATGATTCAAAACAAAAATGTTTAGTTTAATTAGATTTAGGTTTTCGTTGGTCTTTTTCAGTATGCATCAAAACATTTAGTTTATCTTCAATATTTTGCATTTTTCAATCCTGTTGTTGGTATGCACTTTTGTTCGAAGAAGTGAATGAAATAAATAAACGATTACCTTATAACTGTCTAGGTAAAAACCCAATGTTGAGGTGCATGCCCTTTTGCAACGCCGCTAACTAGTATATAAATAATATAATTTATCGTAAAACAGATTTAGTTTGACGGCGTTTTGCAATACACTGAAACCTGAACCATTTTCTGCAAATATCTGGAACATTACAATTATATATGGAATCGATGTACTTTTATATGGTTTCCCAGAAAGGTACATAATTATTTAGGCCCGTATCGTCAGTGGTCCCTACAATTGTAGGGCGCGTTTATGGCCTCCTTGATTGTCACACTGATTTCTCTCCTTCAAAAATTTCTAGATTACACTTGTCCCGTGTCAGCGTCAGCGCTCTCCTCTTGTGAAGATATGTTTTCTTTTTAAATTGTAGGAAATTTCAGGCTGATAAAACATGATATAACTCAAAAGCAAATTTGATGCAAATAGATGTTTGTGACATAACCTCAAAATAGAGTTCTGACACGGAGAAGTAGAAAACTATGACACTCAAGGAGGCCATAAAGGCGCCCTACAATTATAGGGACGACTGACGATATGGGCCTAAATGTGAGATGGCAAACTGACGACTTAAGCCTAACCGACTTATAGTATTTGCATCCTGACTACTGACTACATGATTCCGGTTACAAACAAGTTGTATACATGCCCCTACTTAGTCCGAGTTCATCGGCCCCTATCCACAGTTAAAATATATTTCCCTTCCGACAAAACACCCAAACTGTTTATCCTCTGTAATTGTGTCTCTTCGCGATGAACCGATTTTGTAGTACATATTGGGAAAATTGAAAGAAAGCCACGCATCACAAATCCGATTAAATGACTTTTTCAGGATGGATCAGCAGTCATCTGAACCACTAAGGTAAAGAAGGGTAGTAGTACAGCCCAGCTTAGTTTCCAAGAATATAAGAAGGGGAAGGTCAACAATACGAGAAGATATGAACAGTACAAATAGCACAAGAATATGCACGTCTAATTTAATAATAGAATAATAGAGTTAGGTGAGTTCCTAATTTCAATTGAAAATTAAGCATCAAACGGAATGTTGTAAAGAGTAAAATGCAGCTTATCTGTGTACGAACAATGAAACCTTGAGACAGTATTCGATAAAACATCGACATATTTACCAATTTCTAATATGAGTAGATTTTGCTTTGCCACGACTGGAGGAACTCACTGAGCGAAGTTTATATAGCGGCTAGAATCGATTACTAAAACTTTCATGTTTAAAATTAGTACAATAAATATTATGGAAAGCATCGAGCGCGGCTTGTTTATGTTGGATTTCGAACGAGATACCGGCAAATTGAAGATCGATGTTAATTTGTCTATTTTATGATAGATCCACTTTTCATTGGGATACAATGGCGACTTTATTTTGAACCTAGCGGCGTTGAGATTTCAGGGAACGTCCCGTGTAAATATTCAAAAAGCACTTTGGTGTCATTCTTTACATGGAGATGATCTAGCAAAAGCACACCGTCGAAACCAAAAATACCAAAATATGTTCCGGCAACACCTACCTGATGCTGTATAGAACCCCAAAATTAGGTTTAACAACAAGGTTATTAGACCAGCAATAACTTATGCATGTACCGCTAACTGGTTTCTAACCAGGTCAAATACGCTGAAATTCTTGCAGATAATAATCACTTAACGCCCTTCGGCATATCTCCAGAGCCGTTGCAGAACTGGTATTGTATCTTACCTCGAAAACTAAGCAGTGTTTTTTAGAAAACTTCTTCCTACTTATTTTTTGAAGCTGAAATTCGGGATGATGAATTTGACGCAGGAATACTATACTGTGACGTAAAAACAACAGTTGAAAATTTCAAGATGGCGGCTAGGCGCGATCTTGGTAATCTTTTTTAATTTAAAATGGGTGGTCATGTGAACCCTACAATAAAGCAAGCACCTTATAAGTATCTTTTCACCCCAGAATATAAAATCATTATCTTTCCAAATGGCGGACTGGCAAATTTGAGAGTTTTTGCTCATTGAATCGCTTATCACTCAACAACTAATCGTCAAAACGTTTTAGTACCTTATATCAATATTCTTCTTTTCGAAGAATCTAACTGAATGTTCAATAAAATATAATACATTCCATTTAACAAAAACTAATGGAATCTAACAATTTTTCTATATTTTATTACATACTGGGATAGACCCTTCCAAGAGAAGGATATTGATATAACTTATTTTAACTTTTTGATGATTGGTCGTTGAGTTATAAACTATTCAATATAAAAAAACGTTCAAATAACATACATAGACTTTGAAGATTGCTGGCCAGATCGCCATTTTGAAAAATACTGATTTCATACCATATTTTACGCTCATGAAGTACTCGTTAGCAGTTCAAAATGCGGTATCACACCACCTCCATTCCGTTTAAAAAATATTAAAAAATGGTGCTCAGCCGCTATCTTGAAATGTTCAACTACCACTCTTACGGTAAAACAGAGTACTTACGAGCCCCTTCCCACTTCAGTTGGCCCACTTCAAGATTTGTACCAAAATATGTCTTTATAAACTAAATATGACGAAACTATTTACTTCTAAAACAATTTATTTTCGCAAAAACATTTTAAATACACTCTAGTCGTAAAAAATACAAATTTGAAATCACTTAGACCTATAACTAATAGAACATCTGAACAAATAAACAACGTGCGAAGTTAACAAAGCAACAACTGAAAGATTACCATTGGATAATATCACCTTTATTTTTTATTACGGCTGAAATTCTTTGGGGCATAGTGTTAACCAAGTTTTGGCAAAAATTTGGTGTAAAACAATTCCATATTTCTTGAAGTGTTTGTCTCAGTTCGGTGATTGCACGAGCAGGATGTTTTCGTAGAACCTTTTTCATCTCGTGCCACAAAGTTTCAATAGGTGACAGATCTGGACTTCTAGAAACCCATTTCAAAAGTGGTACATTATTTTCTTCCATCCATTTTATAGCCTTTTTTGAGGTATGGCACGCTGCACCATCTTGCTGAAACACAAAATCTTTGCCGGATGTCAAACATTCTTCCATCACTGGTAAAAGCGATTCTTCTAAAATTGCCAAATATTTGTTTGTATTGCACACCATTGTTGAGGTGTCATTGTCTATGTTCTTTAGCCCATCTAATCCGATTTTTCTTTTGCAGTGGAGTTAATAGTGGCTTTTCTTTGGCCTATAAACAAGTTGTGCAACTTTAGGGTTGTTACTTCACTTTTTTTATAAGAAAACTTACCTTGCAAGTGCTAAATCCCAGTTTGTGGGCCTTTCTATGAGTTATGGACCTCGAAATTCTCCTTCCAACAGCGTCACTCCACAGAGCACCTAATTGTTTTTCACGATTATTCTTCTTAATGCTCTTCGGTCGGCATTTGTGATATTACTTTTTTCACATATCGTGGCTTAATATTAACTGGACCAGTTACGTTTTATATTCTAACAATATTCTCACACTGTACCGCGATAAGTCTAACAAAGTTGCAATTTCTGAGTTTGATTTCCCAGAATTAAAAAATTTAATTACCAGTAACCGAATTTTCTCACTAATAATCTTTCCTCTGCCCATTTTGAAAACCTTAACTACACAAAACTATTTTAAACGTATTCTGACAGCTGCGATTAATAAAAACAATTGTCATGGCTTTTATTTTTCAGAGTCACGTATGCGTTATAGACTTATTTTGCATTGAAATGAAAATAGGTTGGTATGATGTAATTGCAACATGTGTTATTTTTATGCTGCAAATTTGATTAGGGAGTGATAAAGTTGGTGTTTTCTACTATATATTATCAAAATATTCATTGTTAATATTTTAAACTTATAACACCCTGCTACATTTTTATTATTTGTGTTTGTTAAGAAAAAAACTAAGATTTCAATAGTTGGGCCAACTGAAGTAGGAAGGAGCTCGTAATTACTCCGAACTTCAGCTTTCTTGATCGAGCGGTTCAAAAAAATAGTAGCATTTTAAAAAGCACTGAATATTAAACAACGTGCAGCGATATTATTATAGTCAGGCGTGATCTCACAGCAATCATCCGTTCCTTAAACTAGAAGACTACATTATCGAGGAAGTTTGTAAGCTGACAACGTTGCGGCCCGTGCTGTGAACAAGACTGAATCGCTGAGCCTAAGTCAACCGGATTTAAATCCTTTTACAACAATAATCCTGCGAAATGATTTTTTATCCAATTCAAAATACCCGAATCCTAGTCGAAAACGCTAATACACCCCTACAACCTACACAGTCCCTCATCTTTACTCTTTCCTTCCACCTTTTTAAGCTCGGTATAAGCAATTTCAGCAATTTTATCTAAGTAAAAAATTAAGCTCGGTATGCTACGTCTGCGAAAATCCAAGTTCGCATTTTGTCAATGCATTTACAAATCTGCCTGCCGTAATCTGGCAACGTCGTACAGACTACAACAAAATTTTCGCTCTGAGAAATTTTTTTCAAGTTTGAACAAAAAAGGTCCTTAGAAACACTTCTCTAAAATTAGAGGTATGAGCGAAAGGCCTAAAAATAGGTATTTCCAGTAGTTATAAATCATTATTTTTCAGGTTGCCAAGTATCTAAGCAAAACCATGAAGAGCATTTTAGACTCGGTTTATTTTAGACTGATTTCTAATCTTGCTTGTTAGCCTAAAATTGCAGAACTTTTGATTGTGGCAGACTGTAAACTTGTATTGTAATGGATAATAATAACTTACTATTCTTCTTGGGTTTGATTTGTTCCCCCTCGGCTGGTGTGAATATTTTTTCCAGATCAATGGGCTTGCTCGGTGGAGTGTTCTCATCCTGGAACAAAGAAATAAGGCCATGAAACAAAATTGTCAATAGTGATCGCATTAAAGCGTATCTCCAGTGCAACATTTTGATAGCTGATCATTTAGGGATACGAAATCAGAGTTTCTGTCATTTTAAGTTTTGGAGTCTCGTTTAAGATATGTGCAATGATGATGTTTTTACTGGTAACCCCGGCGTTGGCGTCTCGAAATCAAGCAAGTATAGTTCTTTTCATGGTTTTTGTCGGTTACGTCATCAATGCCATACGATATACATCTACGTATACAAATCGACTAACTGCTAGGCTTAATTAGCCATCTTGTACAGTTTCTGAAGCCTGAGTAATCTAATTTTTAGTAATAAACATGGTTAAAGAACAAGATTCTACAAAATCGTATCAGAAATTATTTCCCCCTGTATTGCATAATAATAATAATAATAATAATAATCATCTTTATTCGTTGGTACCAAGGTACAGAGATATGGAAGTGATACTTGGAAAATGCGAAGTTCAGCTTTCATTCCTATAGAGGAATGGCTGGTCTTCCACTTAACCTAACAAAACCTACGTAACTAACTTAAAAGCTTAAAAGTAAAGATATACGAGTAGTATATGTTACCGTAGTAATATTCAAACAATAGCCTTTTTGAAAGCATGAATAACTAATATATATACGTATAGAAGAAATGAAAAAATTCACAGAATACAAACAAAGACATAAAGAAATTAGGGAAAAGCGTACAATGTAAGGTAGGTATAATCATATATATGTAATATAGGTATGTGCATAGAAACAAAAAACATTTAGATATTCGATGTTATTAATTATTGTAGCGAGATCTCAAAAAATGGAAGTAGCATTTTGAAAAATTAGGGGGGACAGCGTTATATATTTTGGAAATGTTATAAGAAAAAGATCTTTCAAATAGAGTAGTATGATGAGCTGGTGGTGTGATCGTGGTTTTAGACCTTATGTTTACATTGTGTGTATCTTTATTATATAAACTCGAAGGAGTTTTCATAGTTACAACCTTATGATAAAAGCATGCGCTATGCAGCTCTCGTCTATCTTTCAAATTTAGCCAGCATGTTTCTACTAACTTATGTGAAATGCCTTCTCTACATCGAATTCCATGGATAAGTCGTAAACACGAGTTTTGACCCTTTTGTATTCTGTTTGCATCATTTTGGTCTATACACTTACTATACAGAACGTCACAGAAGTTAAAATGTGATAGCACAAGAACATTTGTTAATAAAATTTTGGTATTCATATTCAACAAATCTCTATAGCCATAGATACTTTTCAGGTTGCTGAAAGCCTTTCTGATACAGTTTGTTATGTGATTTTTAAAACGCAGGTCCTCATCAAGAAGTACACCTAAATTTTTTACTTCAGTTTGCATATTTATTGTACCGCCATTGATATTAATATTTGTTCTGTTCGGAAGAAGATTCCTCATTTTTGTGGGACCAAAAATAATAAAATTTGACTTATCAGGGTTGAGGTACAAGGAGTGCTGTTTGGAGATGTCGGAGATACTTTTGAGATCAGAGCATATTCGATGACAACCTTCATCTACTTCATCTGGGCGAAACGAATAAAGAAGTTGCGTATCATCCATATGTATTCTGTATTTTATGAAGTTATAATAGATTTATCTATTTCTGGCTTTTGTGCTCTTAGTTACATGATTACTTGATTTCAAGATAATTAACTTTCGTCTACAAATATATATATTGATAGGTACTGCAAGGTATCTCGGTCATTCCTCTACCAGCGCGGCATTTCCCGTGGATTATATTATTCGAAATACCTAACATGTTTCTAATTGCAATCTATTATAAAGTGCAATCTTACCATACTACACCTCCCCCAATATTCAAAAATATGTTCTTTAAAATCAAAAAATGTAATAAATTTATCTATTTCGGGCCTTTGCGCGCTTAGTAACATAACTTGATTCCAGGATGATCAACTTTACTATCTAAAAATGTATAGTGATAGGTACTGCAAGGTACCTCGGTCATTACTCTGCCTAGCGCAACATTTCCTGTTAATTATTTTACTTGCAATACCTAACAAGTTTCTAATAACAGTCTATTATACAGTATGACCTTACCATACTACAAAGTTCAGAGCTACTATAGAAACTTTCTCTAGAAACATTGTCAATTATATGTTAAATGATGATATTCAACTCATCATGACATGTTAATCCAATACTGTCAATCATTCCATCTATAAATCTACAAGAAATGATCCAGTACAAATAATGTTACAATCATTCTGAATATCCTCATTAAAACTGAGGTGGTACAAAAATAAGCATAAAATTTGTTACGTATAACCCGAAAAGTCACAGCTCGTTAACGCCAGCGTCTGCTTCAATATACCTCCTTGCTTTTCAACTGAGCTGTGACATAATTACAACCAGTTAGGCGTAAGAGACACAAATATAAGAGAAATGATGCTGTCGCTTCCACCATCACGGAACATTATAGTATATAAGCTGGGAAGTACATCATTATAAAACGCTGGTTGTTTCTCAAAAGCCAGTCTCTTTTTATAGTGGCAGTACATAATTCCATGGAACTGAACTAAATAAACCTAATAATATGACACTTTCGAATTCACGTGATTTTGGACTATAATATACGAAGCAGTGGCCAAAACGAATCACCCGTTTTTCATCCAAGCGATAAATCGGCCATTGCGATAAAGTGGATAGAATTACCGTGGTCTAGCCTCATTCAGTAATCGGTGATCCACTAGCTGATTTGGTAACAAAGAATAAAGTCAACAATCAAAAAGATTGATATTGCAAGATATGTGTTGTGCTTGTAATTTCAATTTTATACAATCTATGTGAGCGAGGACTCTCTCTGTCTACAAATGAAAAGGATTAAATAAAAGGCTTTGGTAGAGAACAAAGACGCAATTAAATAAGTGAGCTTACGCAAAACGGAAAGAACAAACTGGTTGCGCCGTATCCTTATTTTTGTTGTCATTTGTAATTCAACTGACGGCACAGAATAAGGAATTTGAAGAGGTATCATACTTCGGATTCATAATGAGAAATAATAAATGAAGAATTGTCAAACACATATTGTTAGATGAAAGGAAAATAAGGGACCAGGATGCCGCTGTATATCCTTAAGAGCCTAAGGCAATGAACAGCTTCAACAAAAATCTACTTATTTTGGACAGCTGTAAACAAAATAAGACGCCTACAAGAAGTACCAGATCGTACTTTGATATCGCCGGATTTATATTTCAATTATGGTGAATGTACATTCTTCCGCGTGTCGCTTGAAATAATGGTGAAGGTGACTGATACATCCATACATGCATATCGGTGCTTTTCAAAATATACTAAGTGACAAATAAATCCGAACACCCAGTTTAAATGGTTTTATTTTAATAAAATTTTGTATAAGTACTTAACGAAGCATAATAAGTAAATGATAAAAATTTCAAAATGATTGCACTGCTTTAAAGCCCTTTGACCTTCAATAATGTTTGGATGCACCCTGATGTGCTACGCATTCTCCAACGCGCCTAGGCATGCTTCTGATCAGGTGGTCAATGTCCTCCTGTGGTATTTTATTCCAGGCAACCACCAACTCCTCTCGAAGTGCTTCTAGAGTCTGAGGAGGACGTTGCAAATTGAGCAATGTCCTACCCATCATATCCCACACGTGCTCAATTGGGGATAAGTCGGGAGATCTTGGTGGCCATGGTAACAATGTGACATCATTATGTTGAAAGAAGTCTATTGTGAGTCTTGCAACATGTGGTCGGGCATTATCTTGTTGGAAAGTTGGATCTGCCAGGGTGTCAAGATAGGGTAAAAGATGGGGTTCTAGAACTTCGTGGATATAACGCTGCGCGTTCATGTTACCTCTGATGAAGATTAAAGGTGACCTGGAACCATAAGCTATAGCACCCCAAACCATAACTCCAACAGGGTGATGAACATGTCTTTCAACAAAAAACTGTGGATTCCTCCTTTCACCACGTCGCCTTCTAACCCTGGCACGATCATCGTGCATGCCTAAACAAAATCAAGACTCGTCACTAAAGACAATACTGTTCCATTCCTAATCCCAGAGTGACCGTTGTCTGCACCACTCAAGGCGATTACGTCGGTGTTCTCGAGTTAAAGGGAGGACCCAGTGTGGCCGGTATGAAAACAAGCCAAAACTTCTCATTCGTCGGTAAACACTTCGCATGCCAATAGGTCTTCCGTGTTCTGCAAGCCATTCATTTGCAATGGACCTGGTAGTGGAGAAACGGTCTCTTAAGGCCAATAATCTTAGGCGGCGATCTTCACGGTCTGTTGTTCTACGGCGGCGTCCAGTGCCCCTTGCTCTTTGCGTACGGCCTTCTCGAAGCCATGCCTGACAACACCTAACCACAGTGTCTACACTTCTTTGCACTCTAACTGCAATTGCCCGAAAAGAAAGTCCAGCTTCCCGAAGTCCCACTATACGGTCCCTATCAAACTCACTAAGTTGACGAAATCGTACAGGTCTCCGTACTCTAGGCATCGTAACCGATCGTAAAGGATGTCAAGAACCAAAATCCGCCAACGTTGATTCTTTACTGCGGCTGAAATATTCATTTTTAGAGCGTTAGTGAATTAAAAAAAAGCAGTATAAAAACCGGAATGTCCAACTGATAAGGCTGAAAATTTTTTCACTTGTTATTTACAGTAAGATAAATACATTCACCAACTTTTATTAAAATAAAACCATTTAAACTGGGTGTTCGGATTTATATGTCACTTAGTATAGGTATTTGTGTAAGCTGAAATTTGGGGTTATTGAAATGATGCATGAAAACTATACAGGCTCTAATTGAACACAATTTTCTATGCCCATACTACTTATAAAAAATATAATGATCTGTTATTTGACCTGAAGAAAAGTAGAAATGGAAACCTTTTTACTTCCTAGTATAGTTCTTATTTTATTTTGTTTACTATTTCTACATGTTTTATGATTGCATTAACTTGATTCAAATGTAAACAACGAATACTAATTGAATTCTCATGCATTACTTACATAGTTTTATATTACTCAAATGAAATACGCAATTTCAAGTGATTCATAAAAAACAACAAAATTGAAACATCTCGAAATCAATCTCTCAAATTTGTTTCATTTTCGGTCACCACCAGGGGGGTCATACCCTGGTAAAGGTACAGCGAAAACCCACCACCCCTTAACTATTATTTTCGGCCCAAGTTAGACCCTCTGAGGAAAAGGTACTTACGAACAAGCATAATCAGCATCATGTCCGTCAAACGGACCCTATACGATTAGCCCATGGGAATGTTTCCCTGCCATATCGACAGTACCACATCTGGAAACGATGCTATGTCTAACCTCGCCCCAACCATGCGCCCGCTGCACGGCAGTCACGGTACGACACATCGGTGAGATTACGAGGCCGTTGCAACCAGAGGTCAGAGATGTGCGTTGATAATATTTCTCTATCATTATGTTTTGATTCACGTAAGTATTTCCATTTACACAGACTCTATTATATATTTTCTTTTGTTTTGAGTTCAACTGAGGTAAATACCATAGAATAAACAATAATTAACGTAAACATTTTTATTTTCGTTTTAACATCCGGTTTATTTCCTTCCAAGTACTGTTGATATTCAACTGAGGGCAGTAATTATATGGCACTTGATAAGCATAAAACTAAAATATAAATTGCTATACATTTGTCTGGTGTTATTATGTGTTGTACAGAGTGCGGCAGAGAGGACGGACGTTTTTGGGATGGGTAGTACTCTCCGCCTCCGTCTACGAGAGGGGGGAGGACACCTCAAGGCGAACAAGCCCCGAACTCTCGACGAATTGAAGGGCGAAATTCGCGTAGAAGTCGCCCAAGTTGAGAGAGCGATGTTGGAGAGAGTCTACGCGAACTTACAAGAGCGCCTCCAGCACTGCATCAACGATTTCGGCCACCACATGCCTGATGTGATTTTCCACACTTGACTGTTTCAAATGCTATTTCCTTGTGAACCTGATTCCATCAATAAGTTTGTTTTCGAGTAAAAATTAACTATTTTATGATTTTTTTAAAACCGCCCATCCTCTCTGCCACACCCTGTATAATGTTTACCAGTTTTTCTGATTCCGTGAGAGTCTACCACGTTATCCAATGGTTCATAGATCACTAAATACTGGCACAATATCGGGCTTTCGGAAATTTGTGGCGTACAGTGAGTAAAGAGTTATCCAGTGCACAACAGTGTGCATAGTTCGGGTGTTAGTCTGATAGAAATAAGACAGCGCAAATCGTCATCTATCACACCAGAATCGACTACAGTCTTATTTCGATAAACCTTATCTCCGGTTTAGAGGATAGTTGCGATGTTTTCGTTCATTCAGGGACAAAAGACCAAGCCTAGACCATACTGATGAGAGGTAAGAAGCACGAAACAGCTGTCCATGGTTGGCTGTCTTTTTGGCCGGCTTTAGGTTAGTATGAGAATTATTTCACATATATTGTCAGTGTTGTTATAAACGGTTCATGGAGTAGCACTTTCGAACGGGTATTTTTATTTTAAGGACGTGAATGCTTTGTTGCGTTGCCGCTGCTTTCGCCGCGATATCAGCGACCTCGTTACTCTGTATGCCAACTTGTCCTGACAGCCACAAACATTTCAGGTTTACCCCTTTATTTGAAAGGTTTCAACGCAACATCGTGGTGAAGGAATCTCAAGGTGTATAATTCATTAGGCCTTTAAGTACTGAGAGCGAGTCACTAACTAAAAATTTAATTAATGGCAATCCTTTGGAATGACAAAAAACAAAGTTTGAGCGATTTTCTTTTTTCATTTTCGCCCTAGCTCGGCCACAACTGGCAGGTTTTCAGTTTCGAAATTTCACGCGATTACAATACTTCCTCGCCAGTTGCGTCGGAAGTAAAAATGTGACGAATTACATGATTATATGTGAAGAAAACGGGTGTATGAAAGTGCTACCAGTAGTTATACTGTGAACTGCTAAAATCTGTGAAAATAATAATGGTTACAAAAAATGTGGAGCAGTAAACGTCCAAGAAAGTAGGAAATCCATATTGAGAAAGTTCCCAGCTGATGTGACCCACCCTGTGTCGACGTTGGCCACTCATGACCGAGTTTTGGAAAGTTTCCCATCCTGGCGACTTGCTGCCGGCCCTTGCATTCACCGTTGTCACTACTGCCGTCGCTATCGGTGTTGTTGTTTTATCTAACAAAATGTCGCGACTTCTATGATATGCCGCCCCCGCAGATATTCCCTTACATTTGGAGGTCACTGTTGTTTTAGGTTTTCCTTGTTTCTGTCCGAGAAACTGGATCTGGACTGCTGGATGTCAATTTTACCGCTTTGTAGCGAAGAGCTTGAAAGAGTCTTGAAAGTAGTAGTAGCAGTAGTAGAAGTAGTAGTAGTATAATTTATTCACACAATTCATGTATGAAATATTGAAAAAATCAATAAACAAGCGAATAAATAAGAGTCCCACAGGAAAGAATACTCCTTGTAAGTGGGTGAATAGCATTAAATATTAAAATAAGACTCAATAATGTAACATATGACGTTCATAATACAGTGTCCGTCAGAAAAAATGCATGTTTTTTAAATGAGTGATACAGTCAAAATAAGTATGGGAAAAAATATTTCCGTGCAGGAAGTTGGGTTACTTCTCTTCTTATTTTCTCCTTCAAATCGACGAGAATCCGAGGCTTGCTTTGGTAAACTTTTGATTTCAGGTAGTCCCATAAAAATATCACACGTTCACAGGTCCGGGGAGCGAGGGGGCCATCGAATATCGCCACGACGTGAAATGAAATGTTGCCCGTCTTGTTGGAACTTTCGGGGTATGTAGGGGGTGCTCATGCAACTGTAGGGGGTTCACTGGAGAGCAATATCGACATTTTTGTTTATTGACGCATCCATTTAAATGAAAACGTGTTTCATCCCTCGACAGGGGGTGGGTTCTCGATGAGTAAATAACGGTATATTCGAGAGAGAACACGATTGATTGAAATCTCGCAAAAAACAGCAATTCTAAGCAAAACTTAAAAAGAATACATGAGTGGCGACCCTGCCCCGACGCGTGTCTAAGGTCGAGTGACTGCCAAATCCTCCCATAGGTGCCAAGTGTCCCTTGCGCATTCACCTCATCGTCACACGCATCACTAAACCACCACACTACTCAATCACAATTTAAGTATACAGTCACAATTAAAAAATCAAGCCAGACATCAAATAACAAAATAAGTATTTTTCATATCAGTTTCTTGATGTATCTCTAATCGAGCCACGTTTTTAGCTCTTCCTCAGACTGACTAAGATTTCTTATACATTTTATTTCTGAAGGAATGATGTTGAACGATTCAGGAGCTGAGAAAACATGTGACCTTAGAAACAAAGTTCCTCGTGGTGTTGGTTCTCTACCCACCTTTTTTCTGTTCCTCGTTTGGTAGTTATTAGTAACATAGCTCAATGATCTTTTGTTTACTACATATATTGAGAGTTGGCTTATGTCAAAAAGCTCAGACTTTCTGAATAGTTAAGCTTCGCTAAATTGATGTTTTATTTCTTGGAGTAGTATTTAAACAGTTATTTTAAATTGTAATGTATGCTAGTTATTATATGATTATGTTTCTAGGGTTCAGGAGTGATTCTTCCATTCTGTGATTACTGTGTTGCAAAAACAAGATAATAACAAACTAATCAAACTAATTATTTAAAATTCCAATAAATTAAAAAGTTACAATAAAAAGTGTTTAGAGTCAAATTTCTCCAAACAATGATTTTGTTACAAGATACCTTTATTCACTTGTATCTTCAATTGAATTGGTACCATTTCTGTCCGATATATATCATTGTCCGACCTCACTCCGACTAAATCAAATTGAACATCTTGTTAATAGGGAATCGACTTCCGGCAGGCATCCATCCGTCCGCATATAGCTCTCGAATATGGAGCAAATGCCAGGGCACAGTGCTGGATGTTTGCCTCGAATGCTTCTGCAAAGGCCAATCTGACAACTGCCAGTCAGTTAATTAGCGCCGATGGCACGTATTCCGCATTCACAATCGGATGACGAGGGACAATGCCCGTTTGCCCATTTTAATACGTCACGAAGGATATAATTTCAATGCGCGTGTTCAGCGATCAGATGATACTGCCACCCAAATTCGTAGAATGCGTAGTTCGATTAGAATAAATACTAGATCATCTAGAATTTCAGGGAAAATGTGTGAGCGGACTGACATAATTATATTGTTGGGGATCCATTATGAGGATCCTCATTTCTAGTTTGGCATCTTTTATTGTCATAAGTTCTCTTCAGAAGAGCTAGAAGAGTTGTATGGGATGAAAAGGCCTTCAAAATGGAAAATGATAATTCCGCTGCTGCAGTTAATTTATTATTCAGAAAGGTAAAAAATCCGTTCCCAAATTTCAGCCAAAGGATAATAAAGATCAGCTGTCAAAAGAATTCGAACTTGGGCTCCTGCTCTCTTTCAAATGATGAAGAAGCTGAATTAAATCATCTTGTTCCCAATTTTTCGATATTTATTAGCCAAAAGGTTCGATAGATAAGTATGAAAAAATACACATTTCTGTTAATTGAAACCTTATGCCTTGAACTTTTGTATTAATTACGCTTGTTCACTGCTTAAACCTAAGAGGCGCACAATAAAGCACGTGTTGACCACTACATCTTCTCTTGATATATACAGGGTGAGTTTTTAGTGTGAGTTCGGTCGATGATTCTATTACGTAAGTTACTCAAAATATTTGATTACAAAAATAATAGCCAACAGCATGTTTCTTACTTGGGAAATATGTATATCCCTACAGAGTGATTCATACCTTCGTGGTGACAGAAAAATATTTTTTTAATGGAAAGTCCTACATTTTATTGCAGACTGGGATAAGCTTTTTAAAGCGAAACAATCTGATATGATATACTATAGAGGTTTCTTAGCAAATTCTTAGATATTGAACAATCTATCGAAAAAATACTCAACTTTGACAAAACTTGCACCTTCTCAACTGTTATAGACAAACAACTAAATATTTCATTAGACAAATTTCATGACCCCATATTCTCTTACTTTTTCAGTTTTTTCGATAGCTTATATATGTACAAAGTGATCAAGACCGCAAATTGAAGGTTTTCAAAAAAATTTCAAATATATACTTATTTTCACACTCTTTAGTCTCCCTCCTGAGAAGCTTTATTTATATAGGGTTTATAGTGGTTTGGATGACTGGTTTTCGATTTATAGCAAACCCTTTTGTACATCAAATATCAACGTATAGTAAAAATATTACAATACATGTCAAAATAAAAAAAAGAGTATTTAGATTATAACAGCAGATCGTTAGAATTGGTGTCTTTTTATATGAATTAAATCAACCCACCCTTATGCAGTAAAACCAGAAAGGTGTCCGTGTGTGACTCAAAGACAAATCCCCATAAACTTTGTATGAGAAAAAATCTTGTCAACAGGGTAATCAAATAATGTGAAAATATACAGGTTCTTCTATTCGAAAATTTTGAGAAATAGTTCATTTTGAGTTTTTGATCACCATGTATAAACTATTAGAAAACTATAAATATGAGAGGTGCGTGAAAAGATGGGATCATAAAATTATTCTCAAAAAAATCATCAAATATAAATTGTCCAACACTTCAACAATTTGAAAACAGAACCCCGTAGTATGTCCTACCAAGTTGCTTCGTTTGAAAGGGCGTATCCTAATCTGCAAAGAATTTGAGGCACTCCATCAAAAAAAAATGTATGTTTTGATCAATACGTACCTAAGAATCGTCCTGTAAAGACAAACATATTTTGCTAGCTACAAGCATACTGTTAGCAACATATTTTTAATACAACGGTTATGTGATACTACTGATTAGCAGACATGAGGGTTTCTGTACAAACCAATTACAACTCATAAACAAAAAAACATCAATCTGCTTGTGCAGTAAAAGATGGAACACTCCTTTTAAGAAATCTGTTTTTCAAGTTATACTCGTATCCGTTAATTTGTTTACCATGGCTGATCTAAGGGATGTTTGCTATCCCTTGGGGCGTGTTTTGTGTCTCATCCGACAGCCGTGAATAAGGCGAAAAATAAAGCCAAGACGTTGACAGCTTGAAGGAGGACACTTTTCAGCACCTACGGTGAGGTTCAAATTTGGCTGACGTCGTAATGTGTACGAGAGGGACCATCAGTGATATGTGGTTCTCACTGAATACAGAGTGTTATTTAATTGATGGCTAAAAATACAGGATATGACTCCTTTCAGGAAGAAAAGATTATATAAACATATGTTCTTTAACCTCTTAACTTTTGAGCTACAGCGCCAGCGTGCTAAAGTCTCAAGGAAAAACTCATTTTCTTATCATAAGTTTAATACATGAAATTTGCAATGCATTTGTGGTATAACGAAATTATTTTGAACTAGTAGGCTGGTGCCCTATTTTGTTTTTAAAATAATGACATTTGATCGATTACGTGGCGGTCTTATTTTGACAAGTATTCATAAACATTGTTTCTTTAATCAATAATAAAGAGAAAATAACTAAACAATGCTAAGACTTACAAATTCCGAGTTAACAGGCATGCATTTTACCTACGGACTTGCCGACCGGAATGCGGTTATGGCGGTATCCAAATCGTATCATTATTATTATATTTTTTAGAATACACAGAAGACTACATGGAAGTGGGAGTCTTTGCATTCACAATAGTTAGAAAGCAGCACATCGCACGGTGAGAACACCATAGTTAGAGGAAGATGCTTTAAACAAAATTGAGGAACATCCAGAAACAGGTATTAGGAAAATTGCGGTAATGCTTGTGTAATGTTTCTCATTTTCTTATTTGTAAAATACTTGTTACTATACCCCTATCATTATTCAAAACTTGTTGAAAACCCTTTATATGATATAAAAATACTCTTTACTGATGAAGCTGCTGAATTGCCAAAATAATCATGAATGAGCTGAAGAAAACCGATACGCAATTATGGAGGCACATCATCAGGAGCAGTTTTTCGTGAGCGTGTGGGCTGGAATAGTTGGGTATTTCTTCATACGACCGTTCTTCCTTCCAGGAAGAGTGGATGGTTTATCCTATCGTCACTTTCTTGAAAATAATTTACCAATTATGCTCAAAGATTTACCTCTTTTATTAAGAGAAAAAATATGGTACATGCATGATGATGCTCCTGCACATTTGCGCATTCATGCTAGGGAATTAATAAACGAAGCGTTTGCGAATCGCTGGTTAGGACGTGGGGACCTCGGTAGTGGCGTACCAGATCCCTGATTTAAATAGTTTAGACTTTTTTTGTGGGGTACCTCAAGATTGTAGGGCGCCTTTATGGCCTCCTTGATCCATAGTTTTCTACTTCTCCGTGTCAGCGCTCTATTTTGAGGTTATGTCACAAACATCTATTTGCATCAAATTGTGCTTGCTTTTGAGGTATATCATGTTTTATCAGCCTGAAATTTCCTACAATTATATATATATATATATAAAAAGAAAACATATTTTTACAATAATAGAGCGCTGACGCTGACACGGGACAAGTGTAATCTAGAAATTTTTGAAGGAGAAAAGGGAGTATGACAATCAAGGAGGCCATAAACGCGCCCTACAATTGTAGGGACGACTGACGATACGGGCCTAAAATAGCTAAAACGGTTTCTATCTTTTACGCGAAAACGATACGTCGGACGGAAAAAAGTCAAGTTGTCAAATTTGGTGGAAGAAATGTGAAAAAATATTCGACATCAAAAAATGACTATTGGTGCTTAGTAGGTGCATGTCAAATTTCATGGAAATATCTAGAACAGTGTTGAAGTTAAGAAAACGATTTTTTCTTTAAATTTTAACACCTTGTAGCTCAAAAGTCAACATGCTTAGGACATATTCATATAAGCTTTTCTTTCCAAACTGATCGAAGGAATCATATCTTGTTTTTTGAGCCATCAATTAAATTACAGAATCTAAGTAAATCTTAAGGAGCCGAAGAAACTAAAAGTACAGTCAGACACTGTATTAAGAACATGTCTTTTGTATCCGCGATTACAAACAGACATCTAAACGAAATCACTCCACAGCAACGCGGTATTCCGAGTTACATAATCTCCACGATTTCAATCAGATGTAGTGGATTCCCAAGTAACGCTCAACCTCTCAACTATATTGTCCGTAAGGAACTTTCCCCATCATCGAGGACCATTTCAATCCTAGGAAACAGTTTACATAACCGGATAAGGAGGAACACACGTGGCTACAGTTTCCTCTTTTTATTTTCGATACATGCATTATAAACGCATCTTTTGTATCCCCATAACGGGTTTGGCTGATTTGGCTATTCTTTTGACCCAGTTCCGAGCTATAAAATTCCAGTGGCGTTACGGGTTGGGACCAGAAAGTTGTACAGGGTGTCCAGTGGAAAAGTTCACACTTCAAATTTGAATTACGCGGCAACCGTATACGCGAGGAGGTGAGGAGATGTCTGAATCGACGCGTTCGGCGTGCGGGTTAAATAGTCACAATGGAACGGGACCGGAGCGCAACGTGAAACAGGCTTTTCTCTTAGCCAACCCATTTCTGGCCCCACATCTACTGCATCAACCGAAGAAAATGTCGAGTAAGTAGTTCGGACATTGCAAATCCTCGGCGTTCTGTACGGAAGCATTCAGCTGCTTTGGGAATCCCTAGGTCAAAACTGCATGGCATAATGAAGAAATAAATGGGTTTCCATCCTTATAAAATCTAATCAGTCCATGTTCCATTTTCACTTAGACGGTTAGGTAAACAAGCAAAATTGCCGATATTGGGCACTAACGAACCCAAAAGAGAAATATCAACAACAGCTACATGGTCCAAAGGTGACTGTTTGGTGCGCCGTATCCTCTAGCGGTATTATTGGGCCGTATTTCTTTGAAAGTGAATTCCGATCGATACAAAGACACGATTGACACTTTTTGCTCCTATTGTGAGAATAGAATGTCGATTCAACAGAAGCACATGGTTTCATCAGAATGAGGTCAGTACCCATACTTCAAGAGAATCGATGGACACGGTGAAAGCACTTTTTCCTCAAAAAGTTATGTCGAAGTTTGGAGACATTCACTGGCCTCCTAGGTCACCCGACCTCACGCCATGCGATTATTTTTTGTGGGGTTATCTAAAGTCAAAAGCGTATTCCAATAATCCACGAACACTGGAGGAGCTTAAAGACAACGTTCGACGAGAAATAAACAACGTCACTCCGGAACTCTGCAAGAGTGCATTTCAGAATTTGGGATCAGACGAGTGTGTCCGCAGAATTTACGAATATGTTGATAGTAATAAATATTTTCTTTTCATTAAGTTTGTATTTTTTTTCTTAAATCAAAAAGTGAACTTTCCCACTGGACACTAAATTACCCTGGTGCTTTTTGTGTGAGAGAGTTCCTATGTTCTTATTCCACTAAACTTAAAAAGGTATATTCATATCCTTGCAATGTGCGTTTTATTTATAAAACAATATTCCTTTAAATCATATTCTCTTGAAGAATATTCTAAGAATATGCGATTTAGGAACATTCGGGACTAGGATTGGCCATCCGTCCAACTCTAGCTGGACATGTTTTGCTTTTTTTAGTCCGGTCCGCCCAAATTTCTATGTGCTTGGCCTGTCTGGCTTTTGGTAAGCTTTTTATTTCACCAGAAATGTTTTGACTTGTATATTTTTTAGAAATAAAGCTATAACTTGTTCGTTTTTGTTGTATATAAATAAAGTCAATAGAAGATTGAAAAGTTACCTCTTTGTCATTTCTTGTATTGTTATAAATAAATATAAAAAGATGATTGGAATATAAGGCTGATCATGTGATCACTGATTGATTTCAGTTATGACTGCTCAGTAGCAAGCGTGTTCCACCATTAATTTTCAGACGATTTGGAATCATCATTTTCATTTGATTAAATGACTTGTCAAAAGAACGCGGGTCAGCTATGAACGTCTTACTTGGTTAACTGTTTAAAACAACCGCAACTACTACAAGTGAACATAAGGTTATTGGCAGCTGGTTTCAAGATGGCAAAGATAACAACTTTTCGGCAAAACATAAATAATGTCATTGAAAATCGCTGGCACTTTTAAGGTTACGTAATACAGCAGCCAATTCTTTATGAAAACATTTTGTATAAAAGAACCCTTGTTTGTTCGAAGAGGCCATTCTCTGTATTTAAGGGTCTAATAACGACTGAATTGTCTTTTCCTCAATGAACTTAGGGAATATGAGCTCGTGGATCAAAATTAAAGGCCATATGTTTACGTACGATTCGTGAACCAAGAACTAGAAGCCGAACTACAAAAAAGTGCCTCAATAATGCTCAATTTACGTCTGTACGTCCAGTGTGTAGCCGTAGCCGAGGGCTATGCAGCATGCACGCAGTCAGTCATCCTTAGGGGTAAATTCACGTGCTTCCATGATTTATGCATGCAGTCAGGGATCGTGGCTGGGTGAACACTGCGGCGGAGTGCACTGCAATTCATCGGAGGGTCAGCTATATTTACATTGAGGTAAAGCTCATCAAATTGTTGTTCTGCCTTGGTGATGTTCAACTAACAAGTCTCGATGCATAAGATATTATGTAACAGATTGGCCGTTATTGCTTTAAGTAGTGTAATTAACTAACTAGTCAGATACATCAATTGATTAGCCAGGTCAGTCACGATGAAATTCGCTAGTTACGGTAATTCAGCTACTGATTCAGTATTATCACCAAGATAGGCGGGAAGTGGAGCGGACCTCCCGACAATGACTTAAGGTTCGTGTTGTTGAGAATTTGGTGCGATCGGAGCTCACTAACGGAAACTTATATAATTAGACGACTATCAATTCATCAGGTGATAGTGATTTGAGAAAAAAAGGTACGCTTACCTATTTACTATTTTACGCTAGGAAGTCTTTTAAAGGTCGGCCCGCACTAAGGTCAATTGAATGAATGGATGAATGAATCTTGAAATTAGAGGCATTCCGGCCACCAAAAGGAGCCAGTGCATAGGCCGCTTAAGAGAGCCCTTATGCACCTCTATGTTCCTTAGATCACAAGCCTCACCTTTTAGCGGAGTTGAGAATCGCCTTGAGTCCAAGCTCCTTGACCTCCTGAGGGTCCAAAGTAATGGACCCCAGTATAGTCTGCCTATAGTAGCTCAGAGCTTCACAGCGACACAAAACGTGCGCCGAGGTCTCTTTCTCTACCCCGCAGTGTTCACACAAGGGATCCTCAGCCACCCTCATCACGTGCGGGTGGCGCCTTAATGTGTTATGGCCAGACAACAGTCCCACCAGCAACCTTAGGTAGGCTCATTGCCCCTTATCCCAGCGTGCCCCGGTACCCACATTAACGATACCGGATGCCTTGCTGAGAGGCGATCCAGAGCCTCCCTGCATTGCAATACTAGACTCGAAGTAATCTTACAGGGACTTAGTGCTTTCATTGCAGCCTGGCTGTCGGATAAGATTGTTATTCTTCTCCTAGGCCCACCCTCCTCCAGAATGTGAGATACACAAGCCAGAATCGCAAAGATTTTCGCCTGGAAAATAGTGGTGTATCCACCGAGAGGCAGAGATAGCCTAGTTCTAGGTACCCACATTAACGATACCGGATGCCTTGCTGAGAGGCAATCCAGAGCCTCCCTGCATTGCAATACTAGACTCGGAGTAATCTTACAGGGACTTAGTGCTTTCATTGCAGCCTGGCTGTCGGATAAGATTGTTATTCTTCTCCTAGGCCCACCCTCCTCCAGAATGTGAGATACACAAGCCAGAATCGCAAAGATTTTCGCCTGGAAAATAGTGGTGTATCCACCAAGAGGCAGAGATAGCCTAGTTCTAGGCCCAGAGACCCCAGCACCTAAGCCCTCTTCGGTGACCGAGCCGTCCGTGTACCAAACCTGCCCGCTCATTCGGGAGAGTCTCCGGCTACCGGCGTCTCACTCCTCCCTCGTTGGATACTCCACAATAAACTTGCGGTTGAAGCGATATTTAGGGGTAATACGATCACCTCTGCTTAGAAGGACGGGATTAACAAGAAAGCCCAGCTGCCCTGACTCCACAGTTGATGAGCGACTACTCTCGCTGCACCGCGGATCACCAGATCCAACGGTGGGAGATCCAACAGAGCTTCCATGCACCCAATGGCGTTGTTCGCACTGCGCTTGTAATACTAATACAGGCCAAACGCTAATTTTATTGAGTTTGGCAATTACCTACTTGATTGATTTGACGATTTCGTTTTATATTTAATATTTGAAAACTGATCAGAAGAATCTCCAAAAGCTATGTATGCCTTATCACTTTTAGCACTGTTCTAGATACTTCATTCTCAAGAGTGTCAGACTGGAAATGCTCAAGTAAAAGTCTAACACTCAATTGGGGCTGAGTGGAGTTGATCTACATGGCTACGAAATGAAACAACTGATTATCGAGAGTTGAAGATTATCCCTGAGGATGTAAAGATTACTTCAGAAACGACTGGGTTGTTTAGTTGATTTACCCTGTCAACCAAATGAACAACTACGAAATTAAACTGATTTCGTTATGAAACTTCAATTCAAAGCATTAGCTCATCAAATATAAAAGAAGAACTAGAGATATAAATCAGATAAGTTGTATCAGATCAAGGGATTGAGGTAGTTTCACAATACCAAAAATGGGAAAAAACTTTTGAGTTGACTTTTACAAAAAAAAAATTGTAGTGGTAGCGATAACAACCGAATAACAAACACATAACTTTGACAAACTATCTTCCAAGAAACGTCAAGTTGATATCAAGGCATCCTATTTTATTTTGAAACAAATTGTATCTCGACTTTTCATGGATAATCTGATTTGTTTTATTTTTATTTTCACGAAAACAGTGCACTCTAGGAAAAAAATACAAGGGTAATTATTTGAGGCAAATTCGAAAAAATTTGCGCACTTCAAAAAAAACAGTGGCGTACTATTTGTATTTGGAAAAATAATGCCATTAATCCCCTGTATCTTCGCCACTGGTGTACGTTAATTTTGAGTAGAGAGTTTTGAATGTGGACAATACTTAGGTTAATCTACATACCAAATTTTAGTTCATCCCAGTTGACGGTCTTGAAGATATTTACAAAAAAATTTTTTTTAAACCTCAACAACACGTAAAAAATGTTACACAGAAGACCCCCCTTTAAGTGCGGTCCGGTGTATGATGTTTCATTTTTTGCCACGACTTGTGGATCACTCTGTATTTTTTTAAATCAGAAAAAAAGGGACTTCCTTGAAAATATATAGGGTCTTCCAATGAAAAAAGACTTCATTCGATAGGTCATACAAAAAAGTTAGAAAGGGGTTCATTTTTAGCCTATAATGCCTCACATAAACTACCGCAACTGTTTAAAATTTCAAGTCAGATACTTGCTTGTATTTCTCCGCCATTTAAACTAATCCTTGTAGCGTTGCCAAGATTTATAAACGAAAGGTCATGAATTGTTCGCTATTTTGATAAACTTATAATGTTAGTAGGACACTGCATCAGTGCATATATCTGAACATATTTCGAACACGCTTCAGCTTATAATCAAATAGTAACCGAGGCAGTAACTTTACAATTTCGTCATTACGAAATATATGGATATCATTCTCAGCCCAAAATATTTATTGCGACAAAATAGACGAAACATATTGGGAAACGATAAACATGGTATACATTGACGTATCTCTGTGTTTAATGGCACTGCATTTCAAATGAATCCAAAATAGGACATTAATAAATATACAACCACATAAGCGCAAATAGTAATTAACAGTCTAGATCGTTACATTCAAGCACGACTGAAAGACGCAATGAAAACATCTATTTACGTTTTTTACTTACTTTACCTATTTAGTTCACAGTTTAGGCAAGTTTTAAAGTTCCAGTGTATACTTCTTCCTACTATTTCTACTATTATAACCATAATTCTTGTACAATGTATATATACAGGGTGACTTCGAAGTTGAGTCATTTATTTTAACAGTGAGTAGATCTGATCAAAAGAAATGTTTTTTTCCTTTACCATTTTTCTGATAAAATTAAAGTAACAAAGTTATAGCCCTTTCGAAGTTTGAGTACCGCCCTGTCTCAATAATAATATCATGTACTCGTGTTTGGCAACAACGGATATAATCCACCTTATCGGTTCATCGCATCGGAAACAAAAAAGCGAAAGAATTTGGAACGATGTTTTTATTTCATTCAGTTCAGTTATACATACAGTCAGTGTCAGTCGCGTGTGAATAGTGTCTGTTGCGTGGCTCAAACGAAATAAAAAATGGCACATGTTTATGCGGATCGGTTTCCCAATCGAGTGCAACCAACCCCTCGTGCCTTTGTTAATGTAGTACAACGGGCTCGTGAATCAGGTGACTTAAGACCTCACAGGGCACCTCACGATCAAATACAGGTCCGCACTGAAATACTTGTCGGGAGGATACTTTATAAAACAAGGTAAAATTTTTTTTTTATTTTTTTTTTATTTTTACACACATATTTTGGTTTATCTTCCTTCTACAATCATTATCTGAAAATTAATGACTCAACTTCAAAGTCACCCTGTATATATATATATATATATATATATATATATATATGTATGTTTTCATATTGTTCCACAATAATGGGTATAAGATGGGTTAGTTGTATATTACTTTCAAAATAGCTCTTATACTATTTCAATCCCTCCTATTTACGCATTATTTCTAATATTCTTCGTTGATAGTATTCTTTCTTCTTCTATTCTTTTTTGTTTCTGATTACTTGTCAATAAAATTTTATCGTTTCATTCTTGATGTAAGACTACCTCATTGCCAAAAAATCAAATTGAAGAAATTATGTTTTCTGGGTGTAACACCTCTCATGTTACTGAGTATATGTTTTCTGTTTAATTCAAGTCATACTACTTTGTGCGACTACCATCTTGTATAGCCATCCGCTCGGGATAACCATCAATCACATCCAAAGCTGACATTTCTTTTTCCGCTCTGTGGAAATGGAAATATGGATACTCTACTTTGAAAAGTGAGCTCCAAATCGACCTTATTACATTATCAGATAAGAAGATCCCATCCTTCTTATATCAAGATTTCTACATGAACGTTGTCACAGAATACGTCGCAGTCGTAGTACAGAAATATTAGCCTTCAATTTATTCTGTTCCGTTTCCGTATTTTTCGTTTCATTAGATATCTGTAGGATACTATGTGGTGTGAGTTGAATTCACTTGGAAAATTAACGGGACCGTGGGCGAATATTTGTTACGGGAGTTGTTGAAATGAGGAAGTTTCCTATTTTTTGAAACACACTTAAAATGAATGAACACAGCACTGACAAAACTTTTGAATATCATAAAAGATGACAAAGTTACGTTACCAACAAGTTTTTTTAAAAGGAATTCTCTTGTTGGAGCGTGACACTGAGTGATGACGTCATGGACGTTATTCGCCCTCTCTTCCCTGGTCGCCTTATTTCCAGGTTTGGCGATGATCATTGGCCTCCTCGGTCCCCAGATTTATCCATATGCGATTTTTTCTTATGGGGACACCTCAAGGCTAGAGTATACGCGAACAAGCCCCGAACTCTGGGCGAATTGAAGGGCGAAATTCGCGTCGAAGTCGCCCAAGTTGAGAGAGCGATGTTTGTAGAGACTCTACTCGAACTTCCAAGAACGCCTCCAGCACTGCATCAATGATTTCGGCCACCACATGCCTGATGTGATTTTCCACACTTGACTGTCTCAAATGCTATTTCCTTGTGAACCTGATTCCATCAATAAATTTGTTTTCGAGTAAAAATTTTATGATTTTTTTAAAACCGTCCATCCTCTCTGCCGCACCCTGTACTAGCTATTTTCGAGTTCTAAATTCAGTACTTTCGCAAAACGGTTCTGGAACTGCGCAAGACTGAATGCGTAAAGGGGAAGATCTGTAAAGCGGCTATGAACAGTCCGTGAACTATCAGCATTTTGCCAAAGCCCGAACAGCCTCAACCGAGGACTACGGCAATAAAGAAGATAACTGTGCGAAGAGAAAATTTGTCAGTAACTACATCCAAACAAAAATAAGTTGAGAGTAACTGTTTCAAGTTCATCATCACTGTCAGACGACGATGATGATGGTGATGAATCAGAATCAAAAATTATCTGCTTGAATCCATTTGTCCACTTTTCTTTTAAATTATAAATAAAATACACTTCTCAAACCGCAAAAAAGTAGACAGCATTCAAAGCAAAACACTTCAAATAATTCTAATGACATTGGCAGAAGGAATACGCATGCGTAAAAAATCGATTCAAAAATGGTCCCGGCATTAGAGAAGAGCTGCTTGAACGATTCTCGAACCATCCTAGAACTGAACCAGGATATAACTCGAATACCAAATTTCAGTTGTAAAACGGTCCGATAATAATCCAACAGAAACCCGAACATGTCGTTTTTTCCTGCGCATGCTCCTGATAGTTATAGAACAGTTATGAAGCCTACTGTTTTGTACCTAGGTGTACAAATACAGGCATTTCAGCTCCAGAAAGACATGTTTGCCGGCGCCGAATCATAGAATAATTATAAGGAAGTGGTGTAGGGTAATGAATATGGAAACAGACGATAAAATTGCTCCTTTCGGAAATATCATGTTACTGTTGTTAATATCATTTTGATGTTAGTAGGTATAGTGTCACGTTTTAAAATAAACAGCTGTATTGAGATCAAGATGAAGATATGATATGGCGTTGTGTTACTTGCCAATCGACACACGACGCTATGCGACAAGAAGATTAATAATACCAAATAGAAACATAATGAGCAAAATCCGCAAAAAGAAGGAAAGTGGATTCTAGCAAAAAGTAGGATAGGCAACCCGAGCAATACGTATTTCTCTTTGTTAGCTTCATCAGGCCGGCAGACTTTGCCCATTATTTTTCTATTTGTTATATACCTTTCTCCGCATGATCCTTTCTTTTTTTGTAGATGCTTTGGGCTTGAAGTACCACGGCATGTGGCGATAAACGACCGCGTGCTTGTGGTTAGATGACGCCTTGAAAACTCGAGGTCTTCTGGCCATTATATTACAAAAATGTAGGTTGGCTCTTGTTGGTGACTTTGTGTGTTGTTTTGTTCCTCTTCATTTTCGTCTCCTCAGGTTACACCCGTATCCGGTTGTATGGGCATATGTGTACGTTTGCAGTTGCATATGTGCATTCATTCCGGGCCTGATGAAGCCAACAAGAAAAATACGTATCGCTCGGGTTACCTATCCTATTTTCTGCTCGAATCCACTTTCCTTTTTTTGCGGACTTTGCCCTCTACCCATTATTTTTCTATTTGAACAATAATAAATAACAAAATATTGCGACTGATGAGCTTGAGCGCTACGGATAAATGCGATATAGAATGTCATAACTTTCTCAATTTTCGAGTTATCGCAATAATTCTTTCATATTTTTGGCAGAGTTATGTACTATTTTGTCTATATTCACGTGAAACCTTCAGTGACTTGTTAGAAGCCTACCAACCTATCAATTTAACATCAATCATAAACCAAAAGAAGGTGGTAGACCTTGACTAGTCGGCCGAGGTGGTACTACCCCGAAGCTCTTTCAAGGTGTCCACACGTTTCCACACCTGAGCTACGCAGTTTTAGAGAAAACGTACCAAGGTAAAAATGAGACACAGGTTCGTGTGGAATTAGAGAATTCAATTGTCCTCTCAAGCAAGAAATGTAGAATAGTGGTTCACCTATCATATAGAGCACTCAAAAACTTTTACTTGAGAATGTCTTGTTTTGAAAACTGCTGAAGTATTCCTTAAAATTCCTGATCTATGACAGTGTGGGTTAGCGAGGATAAATCCGCCATTTACGAAGTGTCACCGTCACGGTCGTCATCTCAAGCGAAAAGTGGGAGGATTACAGATGATAAAAACTTGATCAACAGGGTGTGAGGTGTGTTAGAAGTGGCAGAACGTCTGTTTTCTGGGACATGGGCGGCTTGATGTTATTTATCACACGACCCCTTTCATGCGGAAGCAAGAATGTGTAGGTTTTTCAATTTGTGGTGCGGCATCATGGAGCCCTCGCCGTTGTGAAAGGGTCTCGAGACTGTCCGTTAGAACAGAGTCACCGATCAGTCGGACAGCCCTCCTCTGGATAGCATCGAGCATCGATAATGTAGTCGGAGCGCCAGCACCCCACACATATGAGCAGTACTCGAGGCTAGGTCTTATCTGGAATACAGAGTAAGGAGGTGGTTTGGAGAAAAGTAATGAACAAATACTGTAGTCCAGATCAAGTCCTTGGTAAACAAATTTTGGTACAACTCGGACAACCATTGGACCCGGATGAGCGCTAGGTCCTTTCAGGACTGTATTTTGGAAGCATTATACTATACAAGGTTGTTGCGTGCCCAGACAGTGATAATCTCCAGGTCTCTCGTCAGACAGGAAGTCGCTGCTAGTCTCCTTTTCCCAGGTCACTGGCAAAGATCGGCATTTCACTCTTAATTCCTGCATGTAGAGTGCTGTCATCAGCAAAGCTGTGGATCGGATTGATCGTACCGGAAATGAGGTCGTTGATATGTAATAGGAACAATTTCGAGACCGATCCCTGGGGAACATCCGCGCTGACGTTGTCGGATGAAGAGGGGAACCTGTCAATTACGATGGATATCTTGCGACCAGAGAGGAAGTTAGACACCATCTGCAAAGCTTCTCTGGAAGGCCAGATGGAAGTTTGCATAAAAGGGCATCATGGCATAGCTGATCGAGCTTGTGATATCAAGGGCAACGACATAAGCTTCACCATAAGACTGGATGAGTTTGCTCCGTAGTTGCGTGAAGTAAACCTTCGAGCCGGAAACCAGACTGCCTGTCGCTAATCAAGTCGTGACGTTCGTGGTACACCAAAGGTTCCCGACTTAAGCACCTCCCCGTCACCTTACGTATAACAGAAAGTAGAGCTGTAAGCGTATAGTTGTAAGGGTCTTAGATCCTTTCAGCTATGTCTATTATGCATATATATGCTTAGCAAAGCCATTTCTGCGTTGCCATGTGAATACCTAGCACATCAAATACTGTTTTACGGGGTTCAATGTTTCGTGTTTCCTTTGCCCAATTTGGAGACAGTAAGATGATTTGTTAAAACAAATCTAACATAGAACATGATGACAGAAAGTTTCAAAATTGATGACAAGCAGGGGAAAATGGACGGAATGAACGAAAATATAACTTACGAAAATGAAACAGCCTCTATTCAGTCACTGAATTGCCATAGGTTCATTTCATGCTACAAAATGTTTGAAAATTCGTTTAAATCTCTATCTATAATGTTTTTAATCGTTGTTTAATTTCAGATCCAAAAGCTGACAACTGACAAGCCCAGTATCGAAATACCGTTTAGCTGTTAGATCGCTGACGTAATTAATGATGTTTTTGGGACGTGCAGTCAAATTAATGGATTTGGATTACTGTATATATACGTAGTTTGTACTGCAAGTTAAAACAATGTAAGTGTTACTTGTGGCTTTTCGGCTCTTACAAAATGACAGTAAAACAATGAACACTACATATCAGTACTCTTCTTTTAGAAATTTAGACCAGGTGTTATCAATGACGGCATTTGTTATTAATAAAATACGTTTAGCTATAAATTGGTCAGCCTTAGGTCAAAATCATCGCCAAAAGAATTTGCTTTTGACAGTTGACCATAGTGGTGCAGTGCGCGTAGCAAGGGTGGTATAGTTTATTCACTGAAACAAAGCAGTTACGTCATATTTAGTAAATTTTAATGCCAACCTTAATGCAAAATAGTTGCTAAATTGGTAAGTATAGTTTAAATTTCCCCGATACATTTATGTTGGTAACAGTTTTCTGTGTTGTGACATTGTCGCAAAGCTTGTTTATTTGTGGTTTAATTCCGTTCTTTTACCATCAATATTTGCATTGTTATTTTATAATTTCAAAACTTTGTGGTGTCATTTTAAGCATTTTGCTAAAATGCCTAAGCCTCTGGGTCGACAAGCAAAATAATTCGTCATTCCTTTGACGAAATATTTTGTGACCGAACGAGATCATGGAGCTCCATTATTGCCTTTATAGTCCGTCAGAGAGGTATTAGGTAGTAAATAGATTTATACTAGCTCTAATGTTTACAAAACATACGCTCCGTAATGTTGGTATCGGTATCGAAGTTAATGTAGATTTTGTAAAGCATCCTAGGGCCTCTTAATTAATGTGGCAACCATGTGCATCAGTGTCATTATTTGACGTTGTGACGTAACTGCTTTGACTTAATGAATAAACTATATAAGCTAGCGAGTGTAAAAGGGTCTTTCAATTGTCTCTATCGTACACAGTGTCGCGAACTATTGGTGGGGGGCGAACGTCAGATTCTTCACCAACTTGTGCCTATCATCCATATGTCATACTGTAGGATGAGTAAATTGTATCTCGAAAGTAAGCACTCACCACTCCCACTTTGAAGACCTTCTGCGTCAGACTGGTCAAAAACTCCCTCTTGTGGGGATCGTTGACATCTGACGGCTTGAATCCCCTAGAGGATTCAATCGAGTCAGCGACGCTGTCTCCGCTGCCGCCATACTTGTCTGGTGGCCAGTTCTTACTTGTGGTGTAGTAGCTCTTCGTCTCGCTGAAAGACGAGGAGTACTGCTGCTCGCTGGTGCTGCTACTCATGATGATTTACCTGCAAATAAAGCAAAGTGGCATCAATCAGGTTAGCGCTGTATTCAATGGAATTCTGTTAATTTGTGAGAACTACAGCAGGGTTATTACTTAAAAAACCTATAAAACATAAAAAACGACAAAATGTCAACTTGCTGCCTAAATAGTTCCTAGTGTGGAAAAAGTGCATTCCGATAATTTTTAGCTTTAGATACATCTCAAGTACATGTATTTGAGACAAGAAACCAAAGGAATTATCATCAACACGGCAGATTGTAATCTAATAATTATTAGCACACAAATCCTCACTAAGCACCTTACTTGCAGCTTAGACCTACAATAATGTCATCTCTGAAGCAGATTTTACTTAACATCAGAGCCAAATGTTGATAGCTGAAGCATTCTGATGTTTAGGCAACACGTACAGCTACGGAACGAGTACACATCAAGTGTACAGGGTGGCCAACTAAGAATGCGAGGTAGTGTATTTGAGAACCTATCCATCGTAGAGTCTTATCGCACAAAATTTCTTACTGAAACCTCCAAGAGAAAAATCTGGAGAACATTTTCAAATTTCTGAAATGGCCGGTGGAGGCGTAACTGTAATCTTGAATCTAAAAAAGTGATCTTAACCTAAGAAAAAAATACCTGATCTGTAAAATCGAGGATAAGGTGAACTTTTTTGTTTGACAATTTTTGCTGTACGAGGGATGTCTTTTAAGTTTTGCATATGGAAATAAAACAACACGGTAGGTAGTTTTAAATGACTTTAATTGACGAAAATTAATACACATCTGCACGCGCTCGAACCAATTTTCGAAGCACTTATTCCACTCGTTTGCTGGCAGATCCAAAACGGCATTTTTGAATGTGTCAACTGCTTCTTCTGGTGACTGGAACCTTTGATCACGCAGTCTGTTTTTAATTTTCGGGAAAGTAAAGAAATGGTTAGGACTTAGACCGGGACTATATGGAGGATGGTCCAATAATTCCACGTTTTCTTCCTTTAAATACCTCCTTGTTTTTTGGGCTGTGTGCGAGCTTGCATTGTCTTGGTGGAGGATGATTCTTCTTTCGGGGTTGATTTTTCGAAGCTCGGTGATGACTTTTGGCAAATAAATGGTGGTATACCAATCCGCAGTATCAGTTCTTTGCTCATCAAGAGGAATTGTTGCAATATGACCCGCTTTTGACACAAATGTTGCGACAATCTTTTTCGAAACACTTCGAGAACCGATGACTTTTTTTGGATTTTCCTTACCTTGGAACACCCAAACAGCCGACCTTCGTTTACTTTCTGGTTCGTAACAGTAAATCCTCGATTCATCACCACTAACAATGCTGTACACATTTTTTGAGTTTCCAGAATTGAAACGTTCAAGCGTTTTTTGACACCAATTAACCCTGTCTGCTTTCTGCTCTTCAGTCAACAGGTGAGGTATCCAACGAGAAACTAATTTTCTTACTCCTAATTCTTCATGTAAAATTTTTTGAATTGAGATCTCTGAGATCTTCAAGGACGCCTCAATCTCGCGACATGTCACATGTGTATCTTCAATGATGAGTTTGCGCCCAGCATCAACATTTTCCTGGGTGACTGCCGTTTTTGATGCACCCACCCTGGAATCGTCGCTAAGACTCACCCGTCCACGTTTGAATTCTCCATACTAACGCGAATTTGTCGATTGATGTGGCGCTTCGTTGCCGAAAACAGACAGTAACTCAGCAAGGCATTCTTGTTGCGATAATTGTCTCTGAAAGTTGTTATAAATTATGGCGCGAAAATGTTCTCGGTTGAGTTCCATTTTTCTAATGACTTGGTGACACTTAAAAATTCACTGTAGTGAGAACACTGCACGTATTGTTGTGGAACTTTGAATTTAAGTTTACTTAAGAGTGAGGTTAAGATTCAGTACTGACGTTCGATCCGCGCGGCCTACTATGTTTCTACATGCAATACTTGAAAGACATCCCTCGTATCTCTAAAAATAACCTGGGCATAGGTGGTAGACGGTCTCTGGTACCACCCGGCGGATCTCTTGGGCGGGGCCAGAATGTATACATGCCGCATGCACACGTGTTCCCTCGCTAGAGTCCGTGTGGCGTCCCTCTCTTTTCCCATGTAACCCCCTATAGCCCCACGGTACTCCATGGGTGTTTAGGCCTTAGGTAACTGGAGTATAAAAAAAATAAAGTAATGGGGTGTATTCAAAGGTTTGCGTAAAAAACCCTGTATCTTCGAAACGGCATCTCTCTATTTTGTTCCTAACCTAAAATTTAGGCGAATTAAAATTTCTTATTGAAATACCTTAAATTTTTATTTTTTCAAATAATTTTTTTATTCATCAGAATAAAGTTGCCCTTTTTGAAAATATTGCAAAATATCGCTGAAAGGTAAGTAAGTAATGCTAATAACAAACGGCATACTTTTTGCTGAAATGCATATTCAATATGGGTACCTACATACGAAAAAGACAATTAATAGAAGAAGGCCATGGAACACAACAAAACAAATAACTAATCACATAAATAATCCTCAAATTGTCAATAGTTGTCAATAGTTTCACATTACTTTGAGCAATTTTTGTGTTTACCAAATGCGTTTTTCGAACGATGAAGCTGTTGATATGCTTTCAGTTTATTTTGAATGTCTTTAGGACACCGCAGTAGCAAAAAGAGTTTACGCGACTCAATATCCAAATCCGCGTCTTTGAGATGTGAGAGTTTTTCCCCGATAGTGGCGAGCTTACTAGTCAGTGGTAGTTTTCGGTCTACGTTTCAACAGGAAAGTATTGGAAGAACACAAGAAAATATTAACCGCATACTGGGATATACTACTTTGAGTTAAAAAATATTTTGAAACACCATAGTGTCCCTCAAAATGTAGGGATTGATTTTTTCTAATCACCTTTAGAATGCACCCATATCATGTTGTTTTGCATCAGGCCTTGAAAGAGGAAGACTTAGATCGGAGGTTATACTATTTCCATTGGATGTTAGGCATGATACGCAAAAATAGTGACTTTTTATTTCAAATTCTTTAGACCAATGAAGCCACCTTTAATAGTGTTGGGAGAGTCAATCTGCACAATATGCATTATTGGTCTGCAGAGTTATTGGGCCATATTGTTTAAAGCAATGCCTGAAAGACAAGTTCTTTTTGGTAGAGGAAGACATTGTTTTGCAGACTCAACCTACAACCAGATAAGCTGTGGAAAACCGGATTCGTAATCCAATACGTAACATACCGAGAGCCGAAATTGAAGCTGCAGTTTTGTGTACCCTTGAGAGGCTTCAGGAATGCATATAACGTGATGGACAGCATTTCGAGCATTTCCGGCAGCATTAAAAACCTTGTATTAAATCAGTGCTTTTTAAGGTTACAACTTAATAATAAAAAGAAATTCCAGAAAAATTTGTTAAAAAAATAAAAATTCGAGGAATTTTCTTTTGCCCTAAGTTTTAGGTTAAGGACAAGATATCGATAAGCGGTTTTCGCAAGCTCATTTAATTAATTCTCCATAAAAAATCATATCAATGCTTTTTTGAGAAAATCAACCATTTCTGTCGGAAAGAAGCCCTCTATCGGCCACATGTGAAACTAACAAAACTTCAAATATAGCATTTGTAGCTCAACCAGTGCAAGTCTGTTAAAATCGGCTTAGTCGTTTCGAAGACACGGAAACTTTTGCATACCCTCCACCACTTTTTTTTAGAGACACATCAAAAATTGTCAAACAAAAAAGGTTCAGATTATCCTCGAAATTAAAGAACAGGAATTTTTTGTTAGATCAATATAGCGCAATTCACAGAATCATCACTTTTTTAGATTCAAGATTGCAGTTACGGCCCCTAGCGGCCATTTCAGAAACTTGAAAATATTTTCCAGATTTTTCTTTTGACCTTTTTAGTAATAACTTTTATATAATAACTTGCCGCACGCCTCTTTGATGAATATGTTCTCAGATACAGTAACTCGCATTCTTAGTGGACCACCCTGTACGATAGCTAGTACTAAGTTAACATCTTGTAGAAAAACCTAAATAATGTCACAAAAAAACTATATAATGTCGAAACGACATAATGCCATTTTTTAAGATATGCAATGCCCCTGAGGTTCCGCGTCGCGACGCTGACAAGATTCAATAGTCTATGGAGACAGCAACCGCGATCAAAGATGAGACCGATTCTTGAGACTAGGACATAGCGTTTTTGCTAAAAATCTTCCACAGTCACAATAATTGTGTATAATTATTATATTGTGGACTGTTCAAACTCAAACATTACTCTACCGCTACTTTGGTCCGAATCGCGATATACTGTTCGCGATTCGTCGTAATGGAAACTGACTGTTATATCAAAATTCTTTACAATAATATTCAAACATGAAGAAGTGAGACTATCGAAAATGAGATAATATTTTTCAATTAACTTTCGTAGGTACAAGGAAATGTCGACAATACACTGACCAGTTCAGGGCTAATATGATGATGCCCATGGAAAGACTATTATCTCATTGAGATTTCCAAAGGCGGACCAGCCCCTAACTCAATATTGCTCATTTGTTTTAAACGCTATATAAAAATGGTAGATGTACTTACAAAGCCTTCCTTCAACAGAAAAAAAACGTATTTCCTTTTGATTGCTATGAATTGAAATATCTATTAGAAATGGCTATGAGTTTCAAAAGCTTACATCAGGCGATTCATTGAGTCGCCGGTCACAAGTTTAGTTTTAAATATTATTATGTTATCACTATGACATAACCAGTATAATTAGCCATTATCATCTATGAATCTACGAATCGGTACGGAAACACCACTATTTTTCTTAAAATAAATTATTTAATGCGAAAGAGAACATAATTTTTTTCAGCTGAACGTTTAAGATTACCAAAAATATCATGTTTCAGCAATTGTTACACATGGGTGAAAAAGAATTGCGTCGTGGCTAGTCCATCCCAGGTGATCTAAATTAGTTAATTGTTTTGCAATTTTTGATGAATACAATGTTGTTCCAAAGGTTATTTTCAGTACCTAGCGCCATTTAGGTAAACTTGTCAGAGGACAAAATAGCCTTAGAGTGATTTCAACTTTTTGTGGACCCAGTGGACTCTATTTAAAATTATGTTGAGACACCGTAGTAACATCAACTCAGTACGCATTTCCAGTAACTGCTAAAATAATAGCATTACGTATTTCATTAACTCAAACCTCAAAATAGATTATGTAAACAGAGTTTAAAACTATCAAGTGTTATGCACGCTGTGGCAAAAACTAATCGTCATTAATGCATTTTACACTTCAAATATCAGACTATAAAAGTTATAAATAACGAGTGGTTTGTTGAGATACTCTAAACACCAGGAACTAAAAAATCAGGAAAAGTCTAATTTTACGTTCCTGGTTCCTTCGTTAAGAATATAGGTCGATGAACTCATCAGTAAAAAAATCACACGGGTTCCAAGAATATATACGTAGACCGATTTAAAACTAATTATAAACCAGGAAAAAAGCGTGTGGTCAATAATTGTTGACCTATAAAACCCGAATCGCATAAAAATTGAAGGAATACAGGATTACTCTTTGTTTGCTGGTAATGGTTAAAACAAAAGCTATTGCATTATTTTTTGTTGAAAGAGAAAGGAATTGTGATGGTACGGATAAGAAATATCTGACTCATATGCCAGATTACATCAATTGGGAAAGATTTCCTTCGTAGAGATTTTGGCTGTCCCGAATAGCAGGTGTAGCTTTAATTGGCTTAAAGAAATACCATTTTTCTTATAGAAGTCTGCTGGCACAATAACTACGGGGTCCGTCAGAAAGAACGCATGTTTTTTAAATGAGTAGTACAGTCAAAATATGTATGAGAAAATATTTTATTAAGTATATCAAAATACTCAAAAATACATGCCATTTTTTGAGTGAAATAAAATTTACGTTCTAAAAACTATGTCGGCCGTATGGCGCCTATTGCGTTGGCCAGCATCCGTGCAGGAATTTGGGTTAATTCTCTTCTTATTTCGTCCTTCAAGTCGACGAGGGTCCGAGGCTTGCTTTGGTAAACTTTTGATTTCAGGTAGCCCCATAAAAGATCACACGTTGACAGGTCCGGGGAGCGAGGGGGCCATGGAATATCGCCATGACGTGAAATGAGACGTCCTGGGAATTTTTTTCGAAGAAGTTCCATCGAAGTGCGAGCTGTGTGGGACGTTGCCCGTCTCCTTGGAACCACACTGTTCTGATACGGACACGTCCGACGTCGAAGTTCCGGAAAAAAAAGTGGTTCAGCATGTGTATGTAATGATCTGAATGAAGTAGTTGTTTCTCCATCATCTTCAAAAAAATAAGGGAAAATTATCATCGTTGGGCCTACTGCACACCAAACTGTAACTTTCTGGGTATGCTGGGGGTGCTCATGCAACTGTTGAGGGTTCACTGGAGACTAATATCGACACTTTTGTTTATTGATGTATGCATGTAAATGAAAATGTGCTTCATCACTCATAAACAACGTCATGTCATTGTTATTCAACTGTTCAATCATGAGCTGTGCAAAATTAACAAGTTGTGCATAAACCCCTGGCATCAGTTGTTGATAAACTTGAATTTGGTACCGATCCTTCTTCAAGATGGGACGTACAGAGGACGCGTGGATCCCTAGGGAATTGGCACGCAAACGGACGGAACGATTCGAGCTTTGCAGCGTGTCAACTCTCACTCTGGCGGTTTTTTCTTCATCACATTACCTGTTGTGTTGAATGCTTCCACCTATCTCAAAATGGTGTTACGGCCTGGTACTGTCCCACGACGTGGAACATGAAAGTGAACGCGAAACTCACGTTGTGTTCGAACGACAGATTCGCCATTTTGAAAGTACCGACGTACAGTGAACACACGATGCTCAACGTTCCAAACCATCTTGCCAACAGAAACGGTGCTTCACCCACTATATCTTAATCTTAACATGTTTTCGTCCAGTCATGTCGCTCTTTTTCGTTCATCTGTCTGTCAGTCCAGCTATAACTTGGAAAGTACTGGTCAGATTTTGATGGAATCTCGGCACGTAATTAGTACTATGCCAAGGATAAAAAAGCTTTGTTGATTTCTATATAACCATATAAATCAATAAGTTCTGACGTCTTGGCTACGCAGCAAATAAGTATCACAATCCATAATAAACAGTGAATGATCAAAATAAATGATAGTGTACAAAGTTTTAGATAGACCAAGGATCAGTGAGCAGGCAGACAGGCCGTGGAAAATGACATCTAAAAACATATAACATTTTCTAAATTCTTCGCTAGTGGTCTGAGCGATGATGAATGAATCTTGAAATTAGAGGCATTCCGGCCACCGTAAGGAGCCAGTGCATAGGCCGCTTAAGCGGGCCCTTATGCACCTCTACAATCCTTAAATCACAAACCTCGCCCTTTTAGCGAAGTTGAGAATCGCCATGAGTCCAAGCTCCTTGACGTCCTGAGGGTCCAAAGTAATGGATCCCAGTATAGTCTGCCTATAGTAGCTCAGAGCTTCACAGCGACACAAAACGTGCACCGAGGTCTCTTCCTCTACTCCGCAGCGTTCACACTAGGGATCCTCAGCCACCCCCATCACGTGAAGGTGACGCCTTAACGTGTTATAGCCAGACAACAGTCCCACCAGCAACCTTAGGTTGGCTCTATCCAGAGATAGGCAGAAGCGTCCATCCTTAGCACTGGGCCCTTCAATGAGTTCCCGTGCCTGGCGTAGATGTCTGGAGATACTTCTCCATTTCTGAGAGTGTTGTCTTGCAGCCCACGTCTCCATTTTCCTCTTAGCTTTATGCGCGGTCACTCCTAGAGCTGGCTCAGGACCAACGAGCTTGCTGGCTGATCCTGTTTTCGCCAGAGTGTCTGCCGTCTCATTGCCCCTTATCCCAGCGTGCCTAGGTAGCCATATTAACGATACCGGATGCCTCGCTGCGAGGCAATCCAGAGCCTCCCTGCATTGCAATACAAGACTCGAAGTAATCTTACAGGCACTTAGTGCTTTCATTGCAGCCTGGCTGTCGGATAAGATTGTTATTCTTCTCCTAGGCCCACCCTCCTCCAGAATGTGAGATACACAAGCCAGAATCGCAAAGATTTTCGCCTGGAAAATAGTGGTGTATCCACCGAGAGGCAGAGATCTAAGCCCTCTTCGGTGATCGAGCCGTCCGTGTACCAGACCTGCCCGCTCACTTCGGAGAGTCTCCGGCTACCGGCGTCCCACTCCTCCCTCGTTGGATACTCCACAATAAACTTGCGGTTGAAGCGATATTTAGGGGTAATACGATCACCCCTGCTTAGAAGGACGCGGTCCTCCCTTTCTAATTCGACTAAGATGGCAGTATGCCCCTTGACAGGATTCAAGATAGCCCAGCTGAGCAATAACCTGCACCTAAAAAGCATTTTTGAGGCCGATGCCTGTTGGTACAGCAGAAAAAATGGGGTACAATGAAATAGAATGCTGAATGAATAGGAAAGACGCAACACAAAGTATGCTTCATTGTTGCCAAATGTGAAAGATTTACCACACCTTCTGTTGTGCTAACTGTAACGCAGAAAGTCTATAATTTTGGGATCGACCCGAATGAAAATACGCTTTCACTTTTTTCTCACTCCTGCCTCGCATCCTTTTTCCTGAAATTCATCAACGTGCCTGTAGGATCTGACGCGGAATAACTCAAAAAAGCAATCCGGAACTTATTGAATAGATTCGTCTGTCGATATATCTATTTTTAACGCATTCAAACGCGCTGCGGATAAAAAACGGGCGCAGTCAAAGTTTGTTTGGAGTTTGCGTACGGTCGATTTAAATATAGAATAACAAATAACTTAACCCATGCCAAACGTTCATGTTCTCCTGATGCTTTTTTCTCTTATATAAATTACATGCTGGCAGCTCAACTCTATTACGTCTTATAGATTGACGATAGTTCTGGTAAATATTAGGGTCGGGATGAACAGCCCCAGAAAATGGTGCAGATCATCTTATGAAGGAATTAGTAGATATACAGGGTGTTCAAGGTGAGAATCCTATGTATGGGAATCTCAATGCCTGCTTAGGTTGAATTAGGCAAAAGTTGCGTTGGCGTATTTACATACCGTTAAAAACGTTGTAAAAGTTTCATGGCTTATTGACATATTTGGGAAAAACTAAAATTTGGCAAATCATTTTTGTTTTTTCTGACTTTATCTTAAAAAATATCAAGAAACTAATGGAACCTTTAATTGGCACTTTTTATTCACTACATGGTGGTGAGTTTAATTTTTATGCCTGGCGGTTCGTTTATGAGAAACCTACATCAACTTTATTTTTTATATGATCCGAAGAAAAAGTACACCCTGTATCTAATAGCATTTGTTCATATGAATTCAACGATGTACAATGTTACATTTATTTTACGTTTTTTCTAATTTCTTGTTAGTAGGCTTAACTTGACGTAAATATCTGTCACCGTGTATTGTAATTGTTGTGTATTGTTAATATTGCTTTATTATTACCAAAGATGCCAGGTGGTCATTTAAGCAATGAAGAAAAGTTCGAACTGCTGACGTGCTACATTTTGTATTACAAAAATAGTAAAATTGCTGCAGAAATGTATGTTAATAAATTTTCCGAAAGAAGGCAGCCAAGTAAGTCCGTTTTCTCAGAGCTGGCTCGAAATTTAAATGAATATGGTTCATTCGAAAAGCCTGTAATGTCTCGAAAAAAAATAATCTTTAGTGGAACGTCAGCATATTGTTTTACAGACAGTTGCTGAGAGCTTTGACATATCAACTAGGCAAGTTGAGAAAAATGTAGGGGCAGCCAAACCTGCAGCCCAATTTATTTTGCGTAAAAATAGGTATCACTCCTATAAATTCAGGATTTTCCAAGGACTTGACTAGGGGGATAGCGAACGGGATCAACATTTTTGTGAGTGGCACTCATTACAGAGCTCAAAAATATCCGCAGGCTAAAAAGTATCCAGACATCAAGACCGTTTTGAGTTTAATATTTGGTGTGGAATTCTAGGGACCAAAAAATTAATATTTATTTATCACGTCTCATTAGAATCAGAACGGTACTTTCAATTGTTGCAATATGCTCGAGAAGAGTCTACCTGGATAATTTACCTTTGGCACTGGTTAACAGCTGTTGGTTTCAACAAGACGGTACTCCTGTACATAATTTTCGGCAAGTTCGAGAGTATCTTTCTCAGCGATTTCCTGAAAGATGTATTGGAACCTCCAGTGAAGTGTCTTAATCAGAGCGTTCCCAGGATTTAACTCCTGTCGACTTTTTGTTCTCGGGTTTTACTAAAAATCAAGTTTATTAGCATGCCTTTGAAACTGAGCAGCAGTTACGAGAATATGTAATGGCAGCATTTAGTATGATTACATCAGAAATGTCACGTAGTGTTTTGAATTCTACTGTTAGAACGTCATGTTTATGTTACTTACTACTTAAAAAAATCAGAAAAACTCATTTCTTTCTCATAACCAAGAAAATAAATGTAACATGTGATACATCATTGAATTCGTAGAAAAAGATACAGAGTATACTTTTTATTCAGACCGTATGAAAAAATAAAGTTGCTAGTGGTTTCTCAAAATTTAAAAACGTCAGCACGTATTGCCTAAAAGCAGCTGATGCAAAACATTGGTTTTTTGATATTCCTTAAGATACTCAGAAAAAAGTAAAGGCGATTTAGCCAAATTTTAGTATTTCCCAGACACCTTAGCAGGCCATGAAATTTTTACAAGTTCCTCAACGGCATGTAAATACGCCCTAAGGAACGCAACTTTTTCCAAACTTAACCTAAGCTGTATGTCCCGCAGGTATTGAGATCCTCATGCATAGGATCCTTATCTTGTACACATTAAAAATACAGATTATTTCATTTATATAATTTTTATCTACGAAATAATAGAGCTCCACTAGCTGTTCATCTTACATTTAAAAAGTATCCTTTAATAAGCTCAAAACGCCAATTGCTTCCATCAAAACATGAACATCAATCAAAATCTGCAAATTTTGTGGCCATCCGTACCTCAATCGCTTCTTCATACTGTATCAACGGTTTTTGAATTCTTTCTTCTCGTAATAAAAGTTCTATAAAACCGGGGTCACCCACTACAACCTCTCAATATTCACACATAAAAAGTTCAACAGACTATTGGCCAACATATATGGCACATTTCATTCAACAGGTTAATATACTTGACTCAATGTATGTACGTAGATACAGACAATGATTAATGAGTCTACATTCTATTACCACACTTTTTCTCACTGTTCTGTCATCTTAACCTATATCTCAAAAACATGAATTCCAGAAATAATTTAAGTCTAAGTGTTAGTGTAGTTTTACACCATCATCTTTAGAAGAAGATGCCATACTTTTTGTACATTGTAAACGTCTTTTAATTTGGGCGAAGCTTAGCTTTAGTTATTCCTCCACTTAACTCGTACAAAAATAAATACAATCATGAATAATATATAGGGTGTTCATTTGAAAACTTTCCGCCACGGATTTATCGAAAACGACTGATTAAAAGAGAAAACGCCGAAACACGTCAAAAGATTTGTCAAGGGGGACAATTATTTAACCAAAAACTACAAATTACTACAAATTTTAAATGTCAAGGGGTATCAAGTAATAACTTGTTTGAAAGGCCTTTCAAAGTCCTTTATTTTGTCTTTTGATTTTTTTAAATCAGTCAATTATTTTCAGAAAACAAAAACACACGAAAATATGACCTTTTATTTCAATAAGTGTTCAAAATGTTGCCCGTTAGGGTTTGCCAAATCCACAATTCGTTCACAATTTTAAACGGAAACTACCAACATAAACAGCAATTCAGAAGATTAGATGTGGCAAAAATAAAATAACAACCCGAATTTTTTTCCGCATTTTTTTATCAACAAAGATAATCTGAGCGAATTGTATTTATTGTTATAGCTGTTTTCATTGCTCCAATCCCTGCAGTTATGCTTATTATTAGATATTCAGCACATATTCTCTACATGAATGGTATTATCATTAATCGCTGCAGTCATTTATTCCCAAAACTCAACTCGCCTATCGAAATCATCTTCGGTTAACTCTTGCAATATTTTCGTTTTAAGTGGAAGAAATTTATGGAGTTTAGTAGCTGCATATACAGAGTCTATTGAAATACTGTCTATATGCTGATGATACTGCTTTTCTTGTAACAGGTGGAGGTAGTCGTTCAGGTTCAGGCGATACTGTGATGTAATGAAAAATTATTCCGCAGCCAATCGTCTGGTCTTGAACAAGAATAAAGCTGAATTACTGTACTTATTAAATGTTGTGGCAGTAGTGTTAATCAAAACACGCATTTTAAATACCTGGGTATTTATTTTGACTCACATGTCTAAGCAAGTAGATGTTGCTCTAAAATTAACAACTCACTGTTTTATATATATATATATATATATATATAGGGTGGCCCATCCATGTGTGGAATATTACTCATAAACAAATACATTTTGGGCAAATCTGTTTACGGGATGTTATACACGACATTTGAGGGTATATTTCTAAAATATTGGTCATTATACAGGGTATCCCAATTTCGACCTACATATCAAAGTTATGATTATTCAAATGGAATGCCTCAAATTTTATTGCATATTTGGATAAATCAATTTAAAAGAAGAAAATTGATATAACATTCTATGGGGTTTTGGTAATTAGCTACTGAGATATAAGGTGTATTCTCTAGAAAAAAAAACCCAGTGCTGAATTTTGTATAAAAAAAAAATTACACACCTCAGCTTTTATAATATTTGCTACTTTTTCGAATTTTAATTTTTGCTCATTTAGGTTGTTCAAAAACGCAAATTGTAGTTTTTCTCAAAAATTTCAAATGGATCGCCCTATATATTTGTGCAAGTTTGGATACAGTTTTTTATAAGCTTTTTTTTGTATAAGGTTTGATTCAGATATAATCACTTGATTTTGAGTTATTAAGCTTTTAATAGAACAACACACCGAAACTATGAAAAAAACTCACATCATCTATAGAAACAAAAGACAAACAGTGGGATAGTTCCATATTGCCACTAAGAGTACAGATTTGATTTTGGAGGATGTCAGCGAGCAAACTTGGATGCATAGCTATTTGGACATCTGGAGTAACAATCGTTGGATTGGTCGTGATGGGCCTACATCTTGACCTCCTAGATCACCAGATATGACACCGATGGACTTCTTTCTATGGGGCTACGTTAAGCAAGAGGTCTATAGATATCCACCATCTACCACGGATAATATGAAGGAAAGGATTAAGGACGCTCTTCTGAACATAAGGGCATACATGCTGAGGGATGTGCCATGGTCATTTATCTAAAGACTACGGCTGTGTATTCAACATGGTAGAGATATTTTCCAGGAGTTTTTGTAGATTAGGTCTTAAGTAGTGATTGCTGTTTGTTTATGTTGTTGCTATAGTTGTTTTTCTCTATTACGCTTGAAGCTGATTTATACTGTTCTGATTGCTATTAGTATTTACCTCAAATCTGAACTCTTAGTGGTGTTTGCCTTTTGTTTTTAAAAGCTTATTAACTCAAAATCTAGTGATTTTATCTGAATCAAACCTTATACCAAAAAAAAGCTTATAGAATATTGAATCCAAACTTGCACAAATATATAGGGTGATGTATTAGAAATTTTTGAGAAAAAGTACAATTTGCGTGTTTGACCATCCTGTATGAGCAAAAATGAAAATTGGAACAAGTAACGAATAATATAGAAGCTGAGGTGCGTAATTTTTTTTTTAATATAAAATTCAGCACTCCAAATTTCAAAATGAGGGGTTGCCGAAGTGAACGGTTTTTCTGGACAAAACACCTTACATCTCAGTGGCTAATTACCAAAACCTCATAGTATGTCATATCAATCTTCTTCTTTTGAATATTTAAGAAATATGCCCTCATATGTCATGTATAACATGCAATAAATGGATTTTCTCAAAATGTATTTGTTTATGAGTAACATTCCGTCCACACATGGATGGGCCACTCTGTGTATATATTTATATATATATATATATATATATATATATATATATAATGTACTACTAAATGGATTTTCTCAAAATGTATTTGTTTATGAGTAATATTCCGTCCGCACAAGGATGGGCCACTCTGTATATATATATATAATGTACCACTCTATGCCCTATGTGTACTCTACACTCAACACTTCATGATAAGGAATGTCCTAAAAGTTTTGGCACAAAAATTTATCGGATTTGGTTCAATGAAGAAATTTATTTAAACACTGACTAGTTATCATAAATTACAACTCGATTGTAAAGTAAGTAAACAAACTTTCGTTTCCAAAGGCAACTTGATATTATTTTGTGTTTGTTAAAATTAAAGCCAATGAATTTTGTGCCAAAACTTTTAGGACATACGTAATGCTGGGGTAACTGTACCAGAGCCAATAAAATATTCTCAATTCAAAAAAGAATATTGAGAACCATACTTGGCAAAAAGGTAAGATACATTCATGCTGTACACTGTTTAAAGATTACAATATTATGACAGTTCATTTTCTATACGAGTATATCTTCAATTGCATTGTTTATGTGAAGAAAGACATAATAACATAATTTTGTTCACTATGTATAACTTGCGTCCGAATCTCAACTTGAAACTTCCAGCACATAGGCACTTCAAGAGGACCTAAGTCATGGTCGTTGAATTGTACAGTATCTACCTGTCCATGTAAAAGAAATAAATACAGTGGCGGTATTATACTTCAATCATGATTTTTAAATGTGCTTTCACGATTATGGTTTGTACCTACTGGGTAATGTTATCTTGTTTGTTTTATACACTGTATGTCTTTGACTATATTCCTACATTACCTTTTAGTCCAATGGAAATAAGCATTATTTATTTATCAAATAGAAAAATATGAAAACTAAGAAGTTGCTCTTCATTGTTGAACAGACGCAAGCTTCCTGTATAAATGCTGCGAAATGCGAAAATGGAGAGGGGCAGAATAACAGATCGCACGCCGCTGTCAACGCGGCGTGTCTTTGTATCGATGCATGTTGTTCCTGATCCATTCAAAGATGTGCCATGTTAACAGTGGCGTACGGGTTGTTGAGTATAATAGCAACTCTTTTCCGTTTTGGTACCACACTATAAAATGTTACCGTGAACTTCGTACGGGACAAACCAAGCAAGCTTCTAGAATGTATCTCGTATATTATTCAGCACACAACAAAATCAAGAAACGTCATACTAACCTAGTACGTTGCGCTATTAGGAAACTCAGAGTTTCATTGGCGAAGTACCTCACACGCGCAAAAATCAGTGAAACTGAAAATAAAACTCACGATAGCGTGACAGGTTCTCGCGCGTCCTGGAACTGCACTGGCAACACACACAACACGCACACGTCAATGGGAATCGTCTCGAAAAATATCCTACTCGCGTCCAGGCTGCACGGTTTATATTTGGACCATGTCTAAATACAACTGCGCTCCTCTCTGGTACAGCCGATCCTTTCAAATGAATCCAAGGCTGAGATTAGAGGCCGACGCTTAGCGTCTGGATTAGCTGGAAAACGGGGATATGCACTGGAATTGTCAAGTAGCTTGACTACAGCATTTATGCATTCACGAAGGTGAAACAGTATAAGCACAGTATAGAGCCAGGAGAATCACTCAGACTAATATTTGTCAGATGAGTGGAGCTTTCGCGCAAGCAGAGTAGCACAAAAAACCTATTGAATGTCAAAAAAACCAACAAAATGTCAACTTATTGTAGACTAGTTTGTTTTCAGGGGGCAAATAGTTCATTCCACGTTTGCACGCTATGATCGCTGTGAGCGTCCATCTATGGAGGAATGACTCAACTACACGCATTGTTGGTTGCAAAAAACAAGTATATGTTTTGTGGAGCCGAGTAGTCTGTAGTGATTATCTCTGAGAAGATATGAAAGAAAGAAAGTTGGTTGAGTAGCAAGATCGGATTTGGATGATTATGTACATTGGTCTGCATGTGTATAAAATCAGTGATATTTGCAATGCGAGAAAATTATTACTGAATTTGCTTCCAATGAAGTATATCTATCAGCTGTGCCCGATGGGTTATTTATATATTGTCCTTTCTGTAGACAGGTTATAAATTACGATTTTTTCCGTTTTTTTCTGTTTTGAAAAACTTTTACACGTCACAGAAAAAATATGAATAGACACCACACATCAATCATTTCCGCAGTGCCTCACATTTAGGTGCTGATTTGTATTTTCTAATGACATCACAAAATAAATTTCTGTAAAACATAAATGTCTGGAAATAAATATCATCAATATCATATATATTCTTGTCTGCAGCATATCTTCTCATCTGTTACTTCCCCAACCAGGGATTTTCTTTTCTTATCTCTCACAAGAAAAAAATAGTACGCCAATGGTTTTTTGCCAAATAAAAATTATATTTGAATTTCCCGTTCAATCTAAAACAAATGATCTCTCTTGAATTGTTTTCCTTTGATACGCTATTTTTGAGTAAAAAAATAAAAACCGTTCTATTGTCTAACTTGCAAAATTATTATTTAATTGGAAAAAATAAACACATTAGGGGTAATGAACAACAACAGATAACAACATAAACATAACGTTAAAACCTACGAAATGATTACAAAATTGTTGAAAATGGCCCCCATCACTTAGCATGCATACTTCCGCCCTCCTCATGGAATTGCGCACCCGTTGAAATATCCCTGGAATGTTTTTTATTCTGTCACGAGCTGCAACTATTCTTTCTCTTAATTTATCTACAGTGTTAATGGGACTTGTGTACACTAGTGTCTTAAGATAGCCCCACAAAAATAAATCTAGACTGTTGAGGTCTGGGGACCTTGGTGGCCATTCTTGGGGCCCACCGCGGCCAATCCAACGATTTGGATAACCAGTTTGTAAATAATTACGAACCGCTACACTGAAATTCGCTGGTGCACCATCATGCATGTACCACAAATTATTTCTTATTACTAACGGAACATCATCAAGCAGCAAAGGCAACTGTTGTTGAAGAAAATTCAGGTAAGTCTGTCCGTCAAGTCGTCCCGGCAAGAAGAATGGGCCAATAGAGTGGTTGCCAATAATTCCTGCCCATACGTTAACCGAAAATTGGTGTTGGAAATGAGTTTCGGTTAGGATATAGGGACCTTCTTTTGCCCACAAATGATTACTGTGGAAATTCTGAATGGCATTTCGTTCGTGAACAGAATCATTGATTCAGATTGCGGATTTTGTGTAATTTCTTGAAGATACTACTGACAAAAGGTCACGCCTTGGAAAATCAATGGGAAGTAATGCCTGTACTCCTGAAATATGGTAAGGATATAACAAAAACTCCACTAAAATTCTCCAAACAATTTGATGACAAATACTTAAGTATCTAGCGATCTTCCTCGTACTCGTTTCAGGATGTTCTTCGACTTCGTGCAGCACTGCTTCCTCAATTTCAGGTGTTCTCACACTTAGAGGTCTACCTTCAGATGTTCCTTTTCGGACAGAACCAGTTTCAACAAGACGACGATGAATATTAGAAAAGGTTCGACTATCTGGCAAAGCACGATCGGGATATCTCTGGTGATAAATCCGTCTGGCTTGCTCACCATTAGCGTCGGCAAGGCCATATACTTAATACATTTCACACCCCTAAATATTCGCATATCATTAAGGAACACCCTGTATAATGACAAAAAACATGTCACTTTTCAAGATACATATACAGTCGAGTTCTCGATGCGTTCGCGACAGGGTCGAACTGTGTTTTGAGCGCTGTTAGCATGGTTGGAATGTGCAATGTTCATCGTTCAGGTGCTCGATTAGATTATGAATCAAACAGAGTCTGTATGTGAATGACTGAGTTCAAACAAGAGCCTTAAAAATAACTTCAGCGAAGAAGTTACGATGTCCTCTATTCTTACAGTTCGGAAATTACTGCTCCATTCTTAATACAATTCTGATACAAAAGTACTGATATGTGAATGATAGAACACCTTGAATGCTTTTACCAATAAAGGTATAGGAACAAGTGAAAATCTGAGTACGTCAACAAACTTAATATTTCGAATGTTTCCGGAGCGCTGATTATTTTTTGACGTAATACTAAAGTTCATGGGGTAAATGCCTAAAAAATGCGAAAATTCGTCTTTTGAAGTTTTTCTAGTTTTGGTTATTTCGGATGATAGTAGAAATATAGGTTGTTCAAAAATTCCGGAACCAGGGGCATATTCTCGAATGTGATTACGAAAGATAGCTGAAACCAGTTCCTGAGAGCTGAGTAGTACAGACATTTTTAGTTACTGCCCTTTCGTTTACTAATGTTAAGCATAACAAAATGCCTCGAGTTCAAAGCCGTCCAAATTATCACCATATTAGCGACTTTAACAGGGATATAATTATTGCTTATCGAGATGTTTGGTTTGTCCTATCGCGAAATTGGCCGCCGTATTAATTGTACTGCAATGACGGTAATGCGTGTGCGTCGTGTGTAGATAGAAGAAGGTAGAGGAATGCGAAGAAGCCCAACTGGTCCACCGAGGCGTACCACAGAGCGGCAAGATAGGCGCTTTTGGAGAAGAAGCTGGACCTGTTATTATGCGTACAGTCTACCTCCGCATTCGAGCCTTTGGGCTTTTTTCATACCGTCTACGGTTAGTGCTTTCTCTGACTGCGGACCACTGGCGTCAACGATTGAACTGAAGCAGAGAAAGGCAACATTGGGAGGCAGAATGGCACAATGTCATCTTCAGGGACGAATCGCGATTCTGTCTAGGTACGCACGATGATCTTAGAAGGGTAAGACGCCGCCGTGAAGATCGACGGGATATTGGATTTGCTATTAAAATGCATGTACACAGGGCTGTTGGAATAATGGTTTGGGAGGCTATTGCCTATGGAAGCCGATTACCTCTTCTCTTTGTTCAAGGCAATATGACTGCTGCGCGTTATGTTGATGATGTCCTACCATCCAATTTACTGCGGTATCTGGAGGACCGTCCACACATCCTTTTTCAGCAAGACAACGCACGTCCCCATATTGCTCGTCGTACTACGGATTTAAATCCCATCAAACATGTGTGGGACATGATCAGGAGGAGACTATCTACTTAGCACCATCCGCTACAGGCTCTGCCACAGCTGATCCACTAAGTTCGAGTTGCTTGGAATGAGGTGCCACAACCAGACATCGATCATCTCATTTTGTCGTATACATACACTAAGTAGTGCATTCAGCTGCGGGGTCGCCCAACATGTTATTGTTTTTGTGTCTTATTACTTGTCAATAAAATTTTGTGAGAATGTTATTGTTTCATTCTTGATGTAAGACTACCTCGTTGCCAAAAAATCATGTTGAGGAAATTATTTTTATGGGTGTAACACTTTTAATGTCACTGAATATATTTTATTAAGCCCTATAAGTTATACTCTAGATCTATTATTATATTTCGCAAGAAAAAAACAATATTTGCAACATGTGAAAGACAAAATTGATGCTATGCACCCTATTTATTTTTTTAGTAATTTTTTAATGATTTAATTCTACCAACTGATGTCGTACAGAATGAGTTTTGCTCCAAATGGAAACGATATTTAGTATGAATTTGACTCTCCATACCAATTCAAAATTATGACGAAAATTTATAGAAACTAATATACAGGTTCGGACATTCTCAGCATAATTGCGTTTACATGCTCTCACCACTATCCTACATTAGATTTAGTTAAATAATGCACACATGGTACACCATATACCTAATTAAATGTCAAATCTGGACCACCAGTGGATGGTTGTACATCACTTCGTATAATTAAGTCGTTCCAAAATAACCAAAATAGTAAACAGGGTGCATTAATCTCGCCTTTCATTTATATCATTTGTTTCTGTTTTCTCTGCTAAACAACATAAAGTCCAGAATATTACTTACAGGACGATGCATTTAATGTAACAGAAACTGAATTCGGCCCTAAAATTTTGAGTTCCCAAGACATTTTTAGATGAATTCGAAGCATTATATTGTGAAATGTTGATGAAATCAAGATAGTAACGTTTGAAATTTTGAGTTTTGTGATAAAAACAAGATAATTGAATAAATACTTGGTCAGACATATCAATATCAGAGTTGTTGATTGTGCTAAAATACGAAAAAATTAGAAAAGTCGAATCCACTCCTGGTTTCTTTAATCATTGAACTAGTACTAACTTACTCCTAGGTAACTTTGTTATTTTTCAAAATTTTACCGGGATCGATAGTACCGAGAAATGTGATATTACAGATTCAATAAATACTACATTTAACTATGTCCACTTAAGTTTTGTATACCTTGTAAATACTAGATCTCAACAGACAGCTTGAGACAAGAATGGGCCCAGAGTCGGTGAACAGCAATTAGTGCCAAAGACAAAGATTTTCGCTATAAACTAGCTCACCTTTGTGATTTATAGGAGATCAATTCCCAATGGGCAGCGCCGGTTGTGTAATCTTTGGGGTATTAAACGCTCGAATCGTTATGTATAGTCTTGTACCAAAATGGAAGAGAGCTGCGTATAGCATCGTACGCCAGTGTTAAGGTTGTGTACCTTTGATGGATATGTTCTCATTCCTTTTGCTACTAAATTTATTATCAGTTGTCTGAATTTTATTCTAATTGATTTAACAATAAATGTATCCCTGTAAGCGTGAGCTATATCTGTAAAACAACTAGAGAAAAACCGGTCTTTTTTCGTGAGACTGTCCAGCATAGTTCTGTTCACGATTTTTAGTGCACATTGTACAACTACCAGCATTATACTACCATCTGCCTCACTCATACACATGCTATCATGATATCTACCGATGTGTACGAACGTTTGCTGTGTAAGCCCACAGTCATTTCTACAGTTTCTATTCGGGACCGCGAAACTTTTAGCGGCAACGTAAGAGTATTCAGTAAGTATTCGCTAAGTATGTTGGAATATTTTCAGAATGTGAATAAAAGCAGCGGTCCTTTATTCTCTCTTTTCGCCTTAGTCTGTTTACTAATTTTGTATGACATTGATGAGGTTACCACCAAAAACCGAATAATGTCTTATACCTTCCAAATGATATAATATAAACCTATCGAATCCTTCAAAAATCGAGGAGTCGCTTCAGTGTGGAAAGAAGTTATCACCTGTGAATGTTTCCTGAACGCACAGAATAATAGAATTAGAAAAGATATTTTGAAAATTGTCGCAAGAGTCACTTTGAGGATTATATAAATAAAGCGTATAATTTAAATGTAAATAATGTATTCGATCAAATAGTACAAAAAAATCACACATAGACTTTAAAAAGTGACGTTAATACGAAACTTTGAAGTAAGACAATAAAATACAGCATATAAAACTAGGGCTAACCTAAGGAAATAAGCTAAAATATTGCATATTTAAATATTATAATAATTTTTTTTACATCATTATTTAATTAGAAATAATATAAGGCTTTGTTAAGAATTAAAATCACTGACACGTAGATAAAACAGGAAACTGGAAAGCAGCCAAACTCCAGTCAGTATCCTTTTAGACTTTCTTAGTCCTAGTCCCGACTTCTGTGAAGAAAAAGAAGATCTTACATCATCGGAATGAATCACTCAATAGAATATAATGCTTATGTGCCAAATTATTTTGTAGCTATATGCTCCCAGGAACTCTTGCATTGCTATGACTATCCTACATCAAGCAGGCTTTGAAGAGGTATACTACCTATTGTACTGGCTCTCTGAGAAAAACTGGTCAAATAACAATTAAACAGTTGTTCTGAAAAATTTTCATTACCCGTAATAAATTTTATAATTGCTCTAAGTAACTAAAATGGTAGGAGAACAAATGATATCTGTGAAGGGCTGTTTTGTGGAATAAAAGAACTCCCGCCACTCATTACCAAAAAAACGGGTGCGCTATGAAGAATGTTCACTTCTCAAACTGCCAAGGGGGCATTAATGAGCACTCATGTTTAGGAACATTAAAATTCGTTATGATTTTCCTTTTTTTGTCATGGACTTAACAGGTCTATCTATTTTATATATATATATATATATATATATATATATATATACAGGGTGGCTCATCCATGTGTGGACGGAATATTACTCATAAACAAATACATTTTGGGAAAATACATTTATGGGATGTTATACATGACATTTGAGAGCACATTTCTAAAATATTGTCCATTATACAGGGTGTCCCAATTTCGACCTACATATCAAAGTTGTGATTTTTCAAATGGAATGCCTCAAATTTTATTGCACATTTGTATAAACCAATTCAAAAGAAGAAAATTGATATAACAGACTTTTGGGTTTTGGTAATTAAGTACTGCGATATAAGGTGCTTTGTGTAGAAATACCCACCAACTAGGATAAAAGCTGAGGTGTGTAAGTTTTTTTTGATACAAAATTCGGCACTCCAAATTTCAAAATGGCGGATTGAGAGGTTGCCGGTTTTTCTGGACAAAACCCCATAGTATGTTATGTCAATCTTCTTCTCTTGAATTGGTTTATCCAAATAAGCAATAGAATTTGAGGCATTCCATTCAAGAAATCACAACTTTGATATGTAGGTTAAAATTGGAATACCCTGCCAATATTTTAGCAATGTGCCCTCAAATGTCATGTATAACATGCCATTAATAGATTTTCTCAAAATGTATTTGTTTATGAGTAATATTCCTTCCACTTCTGGATGGGCCACCCTGTATATATATATATATATATATATATATAATTGATTCCTTATTTCCCAGGGTCACGCCATAACTTGAGAAGGACCTTACCGATTCCATTCATTTTTTTTTACCTTATACTGCATAGAAAGTTCTTACGAAAAGAAAAATCAAGAAAATTGCGCAAAAAATTGGGAAAGCATTGAAAACCTGATGATTATTTGAGTTACACGCTCTTGACTTTTAGCTTGAGCATAGAGCACGCACAGCAGAAGAAATATTTCAAGTACAAAAAAAGAGACAGGCTCTCCGCTCCGCCATCTTTATTCCAGCAGCTATAGAAAGCTATGTGAGAGAAAATTGCTTACGAAAACACGGTGCGTTCGTTTTTGGACTTTCATTTTTGTACCATCCGTAGTTTGTGATGGCCTCTTCAAAAGAAACTGCGTGATTTCTAATTGTTATCTTGAATAAAGATGGCGGATGAAAATACGTTTCTTTTGCTTAATTTTGAAGTTGACATCTCGGACGCCGCAAATTTATATTATCGTTTAACAGCCTTTATCGATGATTAAATTATTTTTTTATTTAACTAGTAGTGCACAGTCCATTCGATTAGAGCTTTTATCCAGGTTTCAGTTTGTTCGGTGAGTTTTGACAACCATTGTTCAAAAATGATTAACGACTGTGGAAGTAGTTCACCCGAATCACGCCTTATACTAGTATTAAAATTGTGATTCTTCAAAATGCCACAATTAAACGTACCAACCTAAGTCGCAGAACTCGCAATGCTGTGAGTCAAAGATGTCTGCGAAAGGTTGGGAAATCTTGAAACTGAAGATACTACAGATCAAAATATGCGAATTGACCTAAATATACAGTAGTCCAAAAATTGATAGTTTGCGAGATACAGGGCGTCAAAGTTACAATTTTATTTTCTATTTTTGCTTATTGCTTGAGAATTATTTCAGAATTTGGCATAAAAATAATAGGGGATTTCTAGTATGAGAAACAAGAATCCGTTATTTTTTATGGCAAAACTTCTAGAGGGTGAAAGTTACAGCACTATTTTGGTAAATAACTTATAACTTTTTTGTGCTGCCCTATATACAACAACTGACTGAAAAAAAATGATTTTTTCGTTTTTCCATAACAAAAAATGGTTACTTGTTAGAAGTGTCTACAGTTTTCGAGATATTTGTTTTTGCTTTTCACGGATTGTTTTTAAACCTTTGGGTATGCCTTCGTCCATAGGGCTGACGGAAACACTATTTGTAGCAATTTTGTGATTGTATGTTATTTCCCGCAGGATGATTGTATCTGAATTTTTGGTATTTCCAGAAACATACAAAATTTCTTTGAATCAACTTGAGTTTCCCTTTCTACAATTGTTACGTAACTTTGAAAGTCTTTGGATATCAACTGATTTTCTCCTCGATTCAGCGTAAGCTCCTAAGTTATTATACAATTCGAATTGGGATAGTTACGCTTGATTTTAAATTTAGCTACACTTGTTTCAACTACATCTTTGAGCTTAACCGTAAAAATTTCAACCAGTTCACTGACATCTGAACAATGCAGAATCATTTCAACCCAACTGATATGCGACAGCATATCAAATGTCCATATACGAGCCCCTTCCCACTTCAGTTGGCCCACTTCAAGATTTGTACCAAAATATGCCTTTATAAACTACACACGACGAAACTATTTACTTCTAAAACAATTTATTTTCTCAAAAACATTCTAGATAGACTCTAGTCGTAAAAATTACATATCTGAAATCACTTAGACCTATAACTAATAGAACATCTGAACAAATAAACAATGTGCGAATAAATGCGCGAAGTTAACAAAGCAACAATTGCAAGATTACCATTGGGTAACATCACCTTTATTTTCTATTACGGCTGATAATTCTTTGGGGCATAGTGTCAACCAAGTTTTGGCACAAATTTGGTGTAAAACAATCCCAAATTTCTTGAAGCTTTTGCCTCAGTTCGGTGATTGAACGAGCAGGATGTTGTCGTAGAACCTTTTTCATCTCGTGCCACAAAGTGTCAATAGGTGACAGATCTGGACTTCTAGAAACCCATTTCAAAAGTGATACATTATTTTCTTCCATCCATTTTATAGCCTTTTTTGAGGTATGGCACGCTGCTTGTGCTTGTGCTTGTGTGATTGTACGAGCAGGATGTTGTCGTAGAACCGTTTTCATCTCGTGCCACAAAGTTTCAATAGGTAGATCTGGACTGCTGGAAACCCATTTCGAAAGTGGTACATTATTTTCTTCCATCCATTTTATAGCCTTTTTTGAGGTATGGCACGCTGCACCATCTTGCTGAAACACAAAATCTTGGTCGGATGTCAAACATTCTTCCGTCACTGGTAAAAGCGATTCGTCTAAAATTGCCAAATATTTGTTTGTGTCCACATTTCCATCAATAAAATGAAGTTTTCCTACTCCTTTTGATGACATACTGTCCCAGACCATAATGGATGCTGGAAATTTTATTTTTCTCTTCAGACAGTCAACATGGAATGCTTCATTTTTTTTGCGAATAACTCTACTGCGACTGTCACCAACACAAACTTCGAATCGGGCCTCTTCACTCCAATGTATTGCACACCATTGTTGAGGTGTCCATTGTCTATGTTCTTTAGCCCATATAAGCCGATTTTTCTTTTGCAGTGGAGTTAATAGTGGCTTTTCTTTGGCCTATAAACAAGTTGTGCAACTTACCTTGTAAGTGCTAAATGCCAGTTTGTGGGGCTCTCTATGAGTTGTGGACCTCGAAATTTTCCTTCCAACAGCGCCACTCTAGAGAGTACTTAATTGTAAATAATTGGCACGCCTGTTTTTCACGATTATTCTTCTTAATGCTCTTCGGTCGGCATTTGTGATATTACTTTTTTTTCAGATATCGTGGCTTAATATTTACTGACGTTACATCTTCTAACAATATTTCTCACACTGTACCGCGATAAGTCTAACAAAGTTGCAATTTCTGAGTTTGATTTCCCAGAATTAAAAAATTTAATTATCAGTAACCGAATTTTCTCACTAATAACCTTTCCTCTACCCATTTTGAAAACCTTAACTACCCAAAACTATTTTAAACGTATTCTGACAGCTGTCATTAATAAAAACAATTGTCATGGCTTTTATTTTTCACTGCCACCTATGCGTTATAGACTTATTTTGCATTGAAATGAAAATAGGTTGCTATGATGTAATTGCAACATGTGTTATTTTTATGCTGCAAATAGGCAAGTGATAAAGTGGGTGTTTTCTACTATACATTATCAAAATATTCATTGCTAATATTTTAAACCTATAACACCCTGCTACATTTTTATTATTTGTGTTTGATAAGAAAAAAACTAAGATTTCAATAGTTGGGCCAACTGAAGTGGAAAGGGGCTCGTAGTTAGCTTTTAGGAAGTCATGAATGGTTCAATCATTGGAAATCGTAGATTTATGTCATTACCATACCTCAGCAGTTGAACCCCCTCTTCGAACAGGTATCTGTGCCCCTTGATAATGACGAACACGTCATGGCGCTTGTGGTTGATCTTGATTTGTATGTCGCGTTGCCCGACGAGGTATTCTTATGTTTAGAACTGGTGGTACCTCCAAGTATTCTCGAGCAACCCTAGGCTCGTCGTCCCGCTGTTGTTGAGCAGGTAACATCATTCGTCTTGTCTTGGTACCTCGGGTTCTCTTGGATTTGGAGGTGGTATTGGTTCCTGCAATAATTAGTGGATAAAAGTCAGTAAACATTAGTACAACGTTCTTCAAAGAATACATATTTAAAAAAAATTTAACTGAATAAAGTCAGTGAGACAGGCCCATACAATTAATACATAGTCCTCACCCAAAAGAAAAGGAAATACTCTCTCCCACTCCCATATAAACGCCAACTCCCAATTTTTGACCTACAATGTTTGAAAAATCCATCAACATCCGAGGAGTGCTTTTCGATTTATAAACGAGCCAAGGATTATCGGAAAGAGCGACAGATAGGCGGAAAGATCGACAGAAATGGTGTGGCTATTCGGGATGTACGAGCAGGTACCAAAAATAACCGGAATAGCATTGCAGAAGACTGTGTGTAGTATTCACATTTGCCCCTAGAGGCGTATAGTGCCACTCATTACCGGTTCAGTCCCACCTGAGTTGTCGATCTGGCTTGTTTTCTTCCTCTGTAGTCATTATTTTTGCTAGATCTGTTACCTGCTGTTTCGTTTTTTACGATGGCGAGCTCCAGCAACGTGCAGCTGTGAAATTTTGCTTTCTAATAATTGATAAAAATGCTGCTGAAACTGTTCTAATGTTGAAAATAGCTTACAAAGATGATGCTGTGGGAAAAACTCAGGTGTACGAGTGGTTTGCTCGATTTAAAAATGGCGACATGTCGATTGATGACAAACCTCACTCTGGACGTCGATCAACTGCCCGAATCGACGAAAATGTTGAAAAAAGTCGAGACCTTGTGCTATTTGGAGGTTTTAAGACGATTGCGGAACAGTGTTCGGCAAGTCAGGAGGCTGGTTCTACCACCACGATAATGCACCAGCGTACACAGCCATCTCTGTTCGACAGTTTCTGGTTAAAAATGGCATGGTTCCGCTGCCTCATGCACCTTATTCGTCTGACCTGGCTCCGTGCGACTTTTTCTTATTTCCACGGAGGAAAAAGGGGCATAAAAGGACGCCACTTTGACCGCATTGAAGAGGTCAAGAAAAAAACGAGGGAGGAGCTGTCAGACATTTCGAAGGAAGACTTCAAAAAATGTTTCTAGCAGTGGAAGGACCGGTGGGACAAGTGTATTAATTGTATTGGACAGTATTTTGAAGGAGATAAGGTTACTTTGTAAAAATTTGAAAATAAATGGCTTTTAAAAAATAATTCCGTTTTTTTTTTGGGTACCACCTCGTACATATGTGATACAATATATTCTTCTTGAAATTATTCGCGATAACAACACTTCCTCACCAGTGGCGTGGGAAGAAAAACATGAGTCAGGTTCTCCGATTTACAATGTTCATCAAAGTCGGTTCTACAGTTGCTGAAATGTGTGTTGATAAGGAAGCTCTTTTGATCGGACCGAAGAATGAAGGAATTAATTGACCAAGGTCTGCTATTTGAACAAAACAAAGCACGTGGAACACATAAACTTTGAAACACCGTTGTCGCAATTTTCCTAATATAGTTTCGGAGCACCGTATAGTAGCATCATTATTAATAACATATAGTTGGACCAGCGAAAGATTGCAAGCCGAAAGAATGCGGACAAAAAATTGCGAAGTTGTCAGATGTTCTACATAAAATGCGGTCCATACATATTAACATATTTAAGATATAGAATTGTTCCGCTGAATTTGGCAATGTAGCTGGAAAACCCAGGCCGCAGGTAAACATCCGGTCGCTGATTGGTCCAAAACTCTTATCTTATCTGAAACTAGAATAACGTGCCGATGGCACGGTCATTTATAAACCTACTCCCATAGGCGTAGGCAGTTGGCAAATACTTTGAAAATATAATTTACTGTTTAGTGGTGATAATGGAATTCAAGCATGGGAAAGTTATTCACAGCCAGGCAAGGGAAATAATAGCAAACGTGATACGTGCTTGCGATGCAGAAGCGGCTAACAATACTTTCGTTTATCCACTGGTAGCTAGAAATGCAAGGGCGGCATATTATACGGGTGTTAGTGAACGAACTATAAGTAAAATTAGAAAAGAAGATAAAGACAGGCAAAATGCAACCTCCACACAGCCTTTAGCTTCTCCCGGAAAAAAGAGATCACGCCCTTCTGTGATCCAAAAAATTGATGGAGTCGATTTTTCCATTATTCGGAGAATGATAGAAAAATTTTACTGTGATTTTAAAGTGGTACCTACTTGTAGTAAACTTCTAATCAAACTGAAGGAAGAAATGGAATTTCCATTTGGTAAAGAATCGTTGAGGCTGCTTTTAAAAGCAAAAGGATTTTACTGGCGTAAATGCCACAACAAAAGGAAATTACTAATGGAAAGACCCAGTATTTTACATTGGCGATACAAGTATCTTAGGTCTATTAAAAAGTTCCGGGAAGAAGGAAGGCATATTATTTATTTGGACGAAACTTGGGTTGATAATGACCTCACTTTCAAGAAATGCTGGCAAAGCGAAGAAATTATGGGTGTCCTGAGCAATATAAGTTCTACAGGTAATAAAGTTTCTTTCACCTCGATTTTGCTTATTATACATTTTTCTCAATTTTGGAATATTCTTAATAAGTGCTCATTTAATTTGTCTAATTGAATACATAATCCCTTGCAAGTATTTTTTTCTCAAAAATATGTTTTTTATACATAGTGATTCAAAAAGGTGTTGGCAAACTTAAAATAACACTAAAATGAGGCTATTTATTCATTTCCAGGACGACTTATAATTGTTCATGCGGGTTCGCAAGATGGTTTTGTTCCTGGAGCCTGTCTCATTTTCTAGGCTGGCTGTGCCACTGGTGATTATCACGGTCAAATGAACCAAGAAAATTTCACGAAGTGGCTTACTGAAAAACTATTTCCTAACATTCCTCCTAATAGTATTATAATAATGGATAATGCACCTTACCATTCAGCTTTGGAAGACAAGCCTCCAACTAGATCTTCTCTAAAAAGAGACATCATCACGTGGTTGAGCAAAAAAGGTATAGAGCATGATCCTAATGCTAAAAAAATGGAGCTTTATGAAATAGCTTGTCTACATAGGCCACCATCTGATGAGAAAAATTATAAGATAGATAATTTAATAAGAAGTTTCGGACACACCCCACTTCGAACGCCACCCTATATGTGTCAGTTTAATCCCATAGAGATGATTTGGGCACAAGTAAAATTTTTCATTAGAAGCCATAATACAAGCGGCGAATTTACTATAAAAAAACTAGATGAAATTTCTAATAAGGCCATCGCTTCAGTAAGTGCCAGTGACTGGCAAAAGGTTATTGGACATGTTATAAAAATTGAAGATGAATATTGGGAAAAAGACAGTCTCATTCAAGAAATACAGGAAGAAATAATAATCAACATAGGAGGTGAAAGTGATAGCAATGACAGTTCCTCAGACAGTGATCATGACTCTAATCAGGATTGAAACTATACTAGATTGGCTACCTTTTAGAATTTTTAGATATTCATTTATTATACTATTGGTTTGTGGCTTTTAGTATCTCAGTAGAAAGTCTAATTCTATGTGTTGTTTATGGGTTATTTCATCAAGAAATTACTTTTTGTTTTCCTATATTTTTCTATTCAGTCAGATATTTTTGACTTGTTGTATTCTATTTTAGAAGAATGCATAATTTGTTTTGCTGTTCAATCATAATGCGTACATAGGAATATTACTTGTTGCCTAAAAAATATATTTATTTTGTTCTCAATATTCAGTGTTTGTGTATATTTATTTCTTATAATGTATGTTTGGTATCACGTCATTATGAATCGCAAAAAAATATTAATACTACCAGTTGTAATAAAATATAAATTCAATTAATAATTCAAGTCTCTCCGATCTCCGCCTATGACTCCATATAAAATCGTCTAATGGTAAGGTTTTTTCATCGCATTTCCCCCTTTCGTCCCTAGCAATCTTTGGCTGGTCGATCTATAATTACTTCTTATCACTACTTATGCACCACCAAGTGTTTCCTATTAATATACTGATAATACCGAGTTGGCATACTCCACGTCATTAGATTTGATGTAGTTGACTGTGAAACTGTACCTGTACATTGAGAATCCCATTTAGTTCTCTTTGGGGCTCTATGGGATGATTTACTTCTTGCAGTACCTGTACCTGGCTAAAGTAGTTAAATTTAGAAAAACTAACTGTTACCGATTATAATGATAATTCAATAAATACCTCCATACGAAAATGTGTTGAAAATTTAATACCTAGGATTTGAGTTATAATTCTTATACAGAGCGCTCCAAATTCGACCCTTACCATTGGGATCTCGGAAAATTGATATACAAAGTTACTTAAATGGACACAAAGTTGCGTATTTTAATATTCAACGAAATGCCACTTAGAAAGTTTCTAAAATCAATGTACTTCCGGAGAGAGACGGTAAAAACTGTATTTTCTCAAAATCATTTTAATTTTTACCTGACTTTATTTGTAGTGGGATTTCAAAATTAATTGCACAATTAAATTGCCACTTTTTCTTCTCTACAAGATGGCATAATTAGAATTTTAAAATGTTGTTGCATCTCTTGTCCTCCAGCATCAATTTTATTTTTTCTTAAAGACGCCATATTGGCTTTTTATAGGTGTACATTCTTAGTAACTTCAGACGTACCACAAGGTAGTCACTTAGGACCATTGTTATTTAACATATACATGAACAACCTTACTTCTGTTTTTCATTTCAGTAAATCCAATTTGTTATATGCTGATGATCTAAAGATATTTACTATTGTTAGAAATGTAAATGACGGTGTAAAACTTGAAGGCTATTTGGAATCTCTGCAAAAGTATTGCACTGAAAACAGTATCTTCCTGAATTTAACAAATTGTTATTACATGAGGCTTACTAGAAACATAGCGGACACTATAGATTTCAGATATAAGATAGGGACGGTAGAACTGGAAAAGCTTCATGTAGTAAAAGACCTACGGGTATACATTGATGAGAAACTCTAATTCATCACTCGCGTAGAGCACATCGTAAATGATGCAAATAGAACATTAGGCTTCATAAACAGAACATGCAGAGAATTTACGAACCCAAAACTGTACTACGCTTATATGCACAACAAATTGATATTTGCATCAGTAACATGGAATCCGTCTTACAATGTATGTACATATAGCTAGGATAGAAAGAATTCAACACAAATTGTTGAAGATGTTAGCACATAAAACTCACCAACCTGTTACAGATCATCATTAAACGCAAATTATGTTCAGTTGTACAGTTCAATATGATTTCCTTAAAAGATAGAAGAACGATTTCTGACATTTGTTCTGTTCATTAATTGTTGAATGACCTCACTGACTGTCCGGATCTTTTGGCAAACCTGAACTGATAGAACGTTTAGAACCTATGATCTGTTTAGAATACCGTTCCGTAGAACTAATCTTGGGCTTAATTCCCCTTTGGTCAGGGCTCAAAAAAATCAATAATTTCTGTAATATAGATTTATTTAACATTAGCTTGACCTTCCTGAAAAAGGCATTAAAGTATGAGTATTACAGCTCTATGGCAGACTAAAATAGAAATGTTTTATTTTGTTTACATAACTCAAGTTATCTATCACCTCCAATATCATTTCTGGTATAATTTCAATTTAATTTTGATTTCAGTTTTAATTAAACGTAAGTAAATGTTAAATTATGTATACTCCTTTTATTAAAAAGGTTAAATTAATAGTTTATTGCTTATAATTAGAACTACTCACTCAATTTATGTTAAAGTATTCAATAATGTAATATATGTATATGTATACGATATTTTATGTAAGTTTAGTTTTAGTTCACTGAGGGTGTGTGTTGGGTTTACCTGTTAACACCCCAAACTGTATATAAATAAAAAATAAATTTCATTATCTATGTTCGGGTTTATAATATCTATTTATCTATTTACTTATACACACAGAGTGTACATGTAAGCGCAATAGTAAGTTAGTTCGTGAGGTAGGAAGGTAAAAGGTATGCTTATTTCGAGTAAAAAAATTCGGGATATTGAACCTTGACACTGATGTGAAAGATGGGCAATCGTAAATACAATGGACTGTCTTGTACAGAAACACAAGAGAATGTGCTTTTCTCCTATTATCTAAACAACAAAAACATGTTTTTGCAATAACTTGGCCTGAGGGGTTCGAATAGGCGGATATGTGTCATCGGTTTTAGAAAGACAAAAACTTTAAGAACTACATTTACAGCTAGAAGAATTTGCTCTATATGAGGATTACAGCTTAGAGAATTGCCCTTATGCTTATGTACTCTCTGCGAAGGATTAAAAGTTATCGACTTGATAATTGAATTGAATGGAAACCATTCTTCTTGTATATGTATAACATAACACTACATTTAGTGATGTTGATTGGGAGATTCTTTATAATACACCATTCTAATACCTTGTCGATGTCACCAAGCTGATGAGCACTGCTTTCGATACGAGATCAAAACCCTTGAAAACGGAAACATCTAAGACATTATTACCCGTGCTCCCCTTTTTAGGGATACATGTAACAGTTTTTCAAAATGCGATAATTTGAATTATAGCCAACATTCGAAAAATTTGATCACTTTTTCAAAATAGTCTAAAATCAAAAAGATGCATTGAACAATTTCCTAGAGCAAAAAATGAGAATCTAACATAGCTCCAAACTTTGTTAAAAAACCTTAATTTCTTTGCTCACCCTGTATAGGTGGATAAATTAAAGAAATATATCGGTCGAACCTCGTATATGTTCTCAAAGAGTTGGTCAAGAACCTGCCGAAAATATCACGATTTGAATTTGGGTAAAATTTTCCATGTTGCAAAGCAATAAATTACTGTCTACCAGTTTATATTATGTTACGATTATTCGATACTTGATATACTAAAATTGAAATTTGTGCAATGAACTATTACCTGCATCCATGTTGGTTGCGTGGTATTCTGTCGTTTATGTCCAAAGTATTTGTCAAGATCAATTGACGGATCAGTCTTCAACCTGTTGGGATCAACTTGCTTCTTCGCTTCATCAGCTGCCGCAGTAAGTTCACGTTGTTGCAATGCTATCATGTCGACATACAGCGGGCACCTATATTTGAGAAACCGAAAGAATAAGAGTACTAATGGTGATCCCCATGATCCGCCCCTGACCTCCTTGCAAATTTTCATTTGATAATCGTTATCGACACTAAAACAAGTGATCTTATTAGGTTCCGATTACAAAATGTTAAGTACAAGTCAAACTGTTTTTCTTTATGTGTTTCACATCCCACGCCTACGGGCGTGGAAGTATCCGTACAGTAAGCAAGAGGAATTTCAAAAACAAGATACTGTACATCACACGACAAACCATGTCAACTGTGTGCGCCACTGACTTTTTAAATGTTTCTATTTTTTTCAAAATTAGAAGCTGAAAATACAACTTTTTTGTCTCTTGAGTTTCCTCCATATCTCGCTTCGTTTGCGAGATAAAAAAATAAAAAGCTCTTTATTGTGCCCACTGCCCTATAAGAAAACTACCGACTACCATGAAGTAATGGACGGCAGTTCATTTGAACGATGGTTTGAAGAAACGCTCCCAAAGCTTGATGACAATGCCGTCATTGTACTCGATAATGCTGCATACCACACTAGAAAACTAGAAAAAATTCTCACAATGTCCACAAGAAAGGCAGAAATTCAACAATGACTCCTATCAAAAGACATTAGTTTCAATAAAAATATGGTCAAAGCAGAACTTATCATCTAGTCAGACGGCACAAATATAACCTATATAAAGGTTATTGACGAAATGGCTAAAAAACAAAATAAGACCGTTTTAAGGCTGCCCCCTTATCACTGCAAATTAAATCCCATCGAAATGATTTGAGCAAATATAAAAAACTACGTGGATTCAAACAATAGAACATTAAAATTTTCTGACGTGAAAAATTCGTTTTATGAAGCTGTCAACAGAGTGACGGCAAACCATTGGAGATTCCATCCATCACGTTCAAGAGGCAATCGAAACAAGGATGTGGAATCTAGACAATAATAATTATGATCGATATTCAAACTGAACCTGTAATAATAATAATTAGTATTAATCGTTCGGCCGATGATTCAAGTACTTCCAGCGAATATATAATTATAAAAAGTACTTGTTTCTATAAAAATAATCATTTATTTTGTTAGATTATTCCAAGAACATTGAGAAAAATACGGACCTGTACAATCTCGCTTTTCAGCATGTTGTGTTTTGTCTGGGCGTAAATGAACTACGAATGGGGATTACGTATATGTAAAAAGTGAAATTCGAATGTTACTTTATTGCAATCGTGTTAGGGGCAGAAAATAGGGATAAGCCTTCTTAATTACTTACTGCTCAGACCGACTGTCTCCAAATCCAATAAAGTGATCATACCCTGTCACTGGCTTATTGCAGACATAACATGACACCGCACCACATATGCACGTTATCTTGTTGCAGCCGTCCTCCTCCTTGATAAACTTTCTCTGACATCTGTGGCATGTTCTGTAAGGCATAGAAGAATAGGTATCATAACTGCTAGCTGATACGGCCAAGAATATCCAGAATACGTCGTGCATTACATACCTAGATTGGGAATTAAGCGATTGTTGGACGAAATTTTTTACGAATAAATCATGAGGTGCATATCGCTGATATATATAATTTGCAAGATGAATTGAATAGCCTTTTTATATGAGGCACGCATAAGAGTTTTTTTGTACTAACTCAGCTTCCAAGAAGAAAAATGACAGCAACGCTCACAATGACCTTCACCACGACTTCAAGGTCATTTCAAGGTCAGTAGCACGACACTCTGACCCACGCGGCCAACCGAGGTCCCTAACTTCTCCTTTTTACATCGGCATTTTTTCGCTCACTGCAATTTTGACAAAAAAATCAACGGGTTGGTTTACGAATAATATTTAAGATTGACATGACCCTTTTTCAATCTTGGAATAAAAATGAGCGGTTTGCTTCGAAAATTTTGACTCGATCTTGAAGGTTAAAGTCATGGTCATAATTGAGGTCACCTTGGGGTGATCCTCACAAACCACAAACCTGTTTCTACAGAGTGCCTCGTTTTCGAAATATTCAAGTGTAGAGAATAAAATGGGTCACTCTGTATATCAAAACGTTCAGTTTTATAAAATTTATATATTTCTGTTCTGTTTCCGAATAACTGAATTGATCGCCGCGCACACGGTGGACAAAACGAGAAACATCATCGGCCTGTGGGTAAATCTATCATGTGGGGTAGGTAAATTGAGGACTGACAAATATTTCGCTGTCATCATTTTTCAGATCGAAAGAAAATTGGAAGTTTGGAATTAAAATTTTTCCGGACAAATCGACTAAATGTCTGTCATTTTCAATAATAATCGTTTATTTTTATATTGCTCGTATTAGGCACATCGGCTAGGTGGCCCTGTTATCGCGCACCAAGCATGTAGTGTCATTTACTTTAACCTGTACGTAAATCAACGGTTATAACGTTTCATACTAATTTTATAAATACTTTGAAACAACTGGCAACTCTAATGAATGCAATATAAAGTACTTAGATTTGTCTGAGACGTATGCCTATTGGTTTTGTTTTTATTCTGGTAGAGATAAAAGCCCTGTTCCCATAATTTCCCGATTACTGAAATACTCATGACAAACTACACTTGATATTAAATATTTCTCAGTTGTTTTTAAATATTGAGAAATATAGAGAACATTTATCAAACCACCCTAATGAAACTAGCAGGATGAGATTTTAAATAGGGTTCATTACGTCGTTCTCAATTCATTAACACAACATATAAAAATCTCTTCCGTAATTACTGGTGCCGCACAGGTTACCAAAAGGGAAGTTGTGTTACGAAATAATTACAGATGAAGAACGACTTTTTTTTCAATAATTGTACAATTTGTAGCGTTTATGTTGTATGGCGCAGGTTGTGTAATATTGTCTTAATGTACCAACGGATTTAGTAATTTCATACCTCAATATTGCTTCGGTCATCTTATTTTCAACGTGGACGCGTGCCTTGACATCTTCGTCCTTCTCAACCTCATCGCATCGCAACGGAAGGTGGTTGAGCTCTTTGCATAACCTGCATGTCTCCTGTGAAATGTAAAATACAGTTAGTTACCACTAACAATAAACAGCTCAATGTCCGTATGGGGTGGGGGTCGAGACACACAGCTCACTATTAGCCAGCGTCGCCATATACGTTTCCTGTGAAACGTGCGATGTGTAAGATTTGCGGTGACACACTGTAGAAAAAATTAACGATAATTGGCACTGATTATTGATAATACAAAAGCAGATCACCATTAATCAACTTCATATGCCTTACGTACAGATTGCAGCAAAAACCGTTGCGCGATATTTTCCCCAGAAAAGGTTCAATTGGATCAAGCTTACCCTTGTGTTAAAATTACCAAAGTCGCTTAAATAGGGGCAAAGTTCCGTATTTAGGTAATTAACAAAATCCCGCTTAGAAAGTTTCGCAATTCAAAGTACTTCCGGAGAGAGAGATGTAAATAATCAAATTTTCTCAAAATCGTTTTAATTTTTACCTGACTTTACTTGTAGCGGGATTTTAAAATAAGTTCCACATTAACACTGCCATTTTTTCTCCTCTACAAGTTAGCACAATTAGAATTTCAATGTGACGTTTTGTCTCTTGTTATCCAGTCACAACTTTTTCTTATGATCATGAATAGAGCTGTACTTTAGAGATAATCGTTATAAACGATTTGGTTATTTTACTTTGATGTCACCATATGTGGTCCCAACGGCCCAACTGCTTTGTACAATGTCAAAATTTCGTTTAAATATATCGTTACCGTCAAAAGTTATGTTTTGTAGGACTGGAAATGTTGACAATAAAATGTATGAAAATTATTATACTACATCTAAGATAGATTTCACTTTTCTAATTTCTAGCTTTATTATTTCAGTAATTTTTAGACCGATTTCAGCGAATCGAAGGTCTATCAATTCGATCATAAATTTTGAATTATTTGTATTGCTGTTTCAGTCTCATTTAAATGCATACTATATGCTTCAAGTAGATATGATTAACAAAGTCAAAAAGCGTTTATATTATTTTATTCCTACCTGACTTGAAATGTAGTCATAATCATTAGCAGTAATTTTGCTAGAAGCGATTTTTGTATGCCAAGGGACTTTTCTAAATATCTTACAAGAAACAACAAAATACGGCCCTGTCTACCTGGCGTTGACGGATGCGTCGCAATTGAGTGTCACTTATCAATGTGGGGAATTTTTTAATATTACTAGATAAACAGATGCTACCGTAATGGATGCTCGTTAAAAGGCAGTATCAGTATCTGGGGCTTACCTTCATACATTCTGGGTTAAAACACTGAAACAACGTATATCGCTCATCGATGGTGTTGGGGAAATTACAGAATGGACAACTGTCAACTTTAAGTCCTGCCGCCCGTATCTCAGATTCCGTGTAACGCTGTGATAGTTTCGACAATAGTGTAGGTGGAAGCGCCGCCTAGACAAGAAATCAGAAACAGGAGCTGAATACGAGTAAAAGAGGGAAAATAGTCAGAGAATAAAAAAATCTGTAGTTTTGTATTCCACCTTTTGATTTTTATGTATTCGAACTGAAGAGGCTTAATTCCATTTGCTATGGTTTTGGGTAACATCAAGATATCTAAGTAATTAGAGTATGAAAATATTGTACTATGCGCAATAGGTTTATTAAAAAAAATAGCAGAACTAAATTTCAATGAAACTAGTAGGCGAGTGTTTAAAACTGAAAAAATCATGACTATGTATGTCATCTATGTGTATGAGTGTCTTAGGTTTTTTCAAAAATAAAAATTTATTTGAGCTTGAGGTGCATACTGTTTATGATATAGTCAATGTTAATTATTCAATACATAGATTATCCTCCACATAAAAAAGTCATATTTACATGTGTCTACAATTTTTCAATAATCTACCAAATCAAATCAAAAACAAAAACAGTTTCCATAAATTTGAAAATACCATTAAGCAATTTCTAGTACAGTAACTATATATAGTTGTAACGGTGATAGTGGCGGAACATTTCATTTTGTAGTGACTATACAATTTCTATTATGCCATTGTACAATTTGAATAATAGATTATTATTATCCCGCAATATTACGCACCTGTTGATTATAGTAGTCACTTTTATTTCTAATATATTTGCGTATAAAACAAAATTGAATGTCGGTATTACAAATGTGGTGGATGTGGTAACAAAAATTCATTCTGAAATAATCTTTATATAGGCGAAGATTCCTAGTCAAGTTTCAATTCCATTTCAGTCTTTCGAATAGATTTAACCGAAGATCGAGTGGTGTACTGAGATTCATAATTATCTTCTAGTTAGTGCTAACTTAGCATCTTGTTACAATAAACAACACTGCCAACATTCAACAAAATTGGCTCAAGGATCTTTGAGATGTAAAAAAACAACATTTTTATAAAAGTTCGACACTTATCTACTTAAATAGGAATGCGCCCTGACTGCATCATTAAGATTGAGGCCTATCACTAAGTAACGCTCAGTAGAAAGAAAAATAATAAGTCCTATGTACATTCTGCCAGAAATCTGTTTCAAGTAGGTTGACTCTATATCCCACATGCAATATTGCTTTGGTTCGATAATTTTCATATCGTGTTAGACTAAGAAATAAGCCTAACATGATCTAGTTGGTGAATTGCCTGGGAGGTGCAGAGACAAATTACTTGACACCATTTGTGATGAGGCGGTTTTCGTTTACCTGCAGCGTTTTCCACGCAAATTGTGACCCACAGTCCGCTAAACACGGAAACTGAATGTCTCCCTCACCAAGTTTCAATTCGCAGCTCTTTCTGATGCATTCCCCACAAAAACAACAATCGTTGGTACACGAATACACTTCTTCAGGCAATAGGTCGTCCGCGAAGCAGCATTGACACGAAACTGAAAGACCTAAATTATCGATTGCAAGTTTAATAGAGTCCATTTACGCCGTATGATAAGGTGGAAGAGCCTCGAAATTCGCGAGCCGCTTACCAGTGCCTCATTTAAGTTACTCAGGGTACCCACCACCTGTTAATACCGTTCCAGTGCTCTAGAGTGTCGTGCTCCTGAGCTACTCATTTTTTAAATCCCCTGCCCCCTCATGCATAATCAAAAATCTTGTGAATGGATCATTAACTAGGTGCAGATTTCATAGAGTGATGAATGAGAGATAAATGTGAGAAATTCTACTCGAACGTCAAATAAATCCCAGTATGGATAACGCGGATGAAGTTTACCTTGTTGGATACAAATTTGTTTGACATGGTTTCACTTTAATAAGTTTATCAAATAAATAATAAAAATTATCTTACTCGTATAGTAATTGCTAACAACAAAGGAGTACAAGCAGAAGAATTTTGAAGAAATGGCAAGACGCACTTGTCGCCTCATTCTACATGCCCAAAGTTGTACATACAGGGTGGCCTTTATGTAACTGATTTGTATCTTGAATATTTTTTTCATCTTAATCTTTTATTGAAACTTAGAAATTATGTATGAAAAATAATATCAGACAAATGTCCACCACAAGAAGCCGCGCAAACCTGAGCCCTCTTGAATACACTCCATCACTTCTTGGTAGGTTTCGGGAGGAATATATTCAACCGCTTCCGTATTATTGTTCTTCAGCTGCTCTACAGTATTTGATTTCTTGACATAAACCCAAGTTTTCAAAAATCCCCATAAAGACAAGTGGTGTCCAGTTGACATCACCAAATCGTGAAATTAAACGTCCCCGAAATATTGTTCCCAGAAGATTCATTGTTCCCCTAGCTGTGTGACAAGTTGCTCCATCCTACTGGAACCACATGTTTTGCAGGTTTAATTGTTGAGAAAGTTTTGCAGCATATAACGGTAGCGCTCGCCAGCGACAGTAAAAGAATTACCTGCAGCGTCTTCAAAGAAGTAAGGTCCAATGACACCTGCTCATTCCAAACACCGCACCAAACTGTGACTCGACGAGGATATAGTGGTCGTTGATGGATGACACGAGGGCTGTCTAATGCCCAGATACGAAAATTCTATTTATTAACAAATCCGTTCATATCGAAGTGGGCTTCATTGCTCATTATCGTTATTTTGGGTATTAAGCTGTAATGTTGCGTGATTATTGTCGGCGACTTTCATGGTCACTAGGCTGTAGCTCTTGAGTTAACTGAATTTTATATGGCCGCAAATGCAAGTCTTTTCATAAAATAGTGTATAACTAGGTGCGACAAATACCCAGATCTTGAGAACGATGTCTGGTAGACGTCTCATGGCGCAGAGTAATCGCTCGAACACTTTGGCGTTTGTTCAAATTTATGCACCAATTGACGAATGGTATTAACACTGGGCACATTATTTTGACCGATATCTTGTCGTAGCTTTCGAATCCTTGAAACAATCGACTCATTATTTAAGTAAAACGTTTCAACAATACGGACGCGTTGTGGGATCGTTTAGCGCTCCATGATGAATTGGGCACATGTCCTTTGAGCAACTACCATGGGCCACCTACTGATAATGGCGCGCAATTTAAATCAATCAGTTATATGTTGTCCACCCTGTATATTCTGACGAATTTGACACAATTACCACATTCTGCCAAGACATTTCATGATATATAGGACTAAATGATTTCAATGAATTGAATTGTTGCAATACTAACCGTTTTCTTTTGCAATTTTTCTCCTATCCGTTTCTTCCTGCTGTTTTTTTAGCTTACAATCTAAAATATCAGTTCGGTGCTCCAAGTAAGCAAGCTGAAAAGGTAAATAATTCAGTATGACGTCGAGAAAATTGAAGCGCAGATTCAGCATGTTGAAATATGATAAATGTGCTCATGTAGATAGCAAAGACCTTTCTTAAATGTTTACCTCTTGTAAAAGTCGAATGTCTTCGCCTGGATCAACCCTCATAGTTGTTGGTTTTCGACGGCAATTCATAACTTGCTCACCGTTTTGCTCTGCCTGCTGCAATTCCTCATCCACCTTAAGTAGACTTTTGCACTTTGGTTGCCTCCTACAAAACATGGAATTCATGCCGGTCCAGAATGGATGCGTTAGATTAAGCTCGTGAAAAAATATGCCTCAGTAAAATATCGCTCGTTAGTGGGATACAGGGTGTTGAATTTTAATTTTCAAAATTGGTTTTTGGGATATCAACATGAAATTTAGAAATCGGAGTTTTCTGAGGTCAAGGAATAAGGTTAGGTTGTATTTTTGAACTCTTGTAGAGGGTACTATTGTCTATTCAAACGTCACTTACTCCACGTCAAAACAAACATGAGCACTCTATCGAGATTCTGTTCTCTTGTCAGGACACCCTGTATATGATATTTTAAGATGGCGCACTGTGTGAGACTTTTTATGAAGGTGAGGAATGCATTATAAACCTTTGAATGTAGTTCTGATATGGTGTTTTTTGGTTTATTGAAATGATGACGAATAATACTTAAATGGAAATAAATAAGTCAAGCGAAAATCAGAGTTAGCAAAGATTTAATTATATTGATAATATTTTAACATGGGCATATAAGGCATTTTTTTTGTTCTTCCTCTCCTAAATTTACAGACATATACAGCTGATCTTTTTTTCTCAAAATCGCGGAAATATTCCACCCTTTATTTAAAGTCTCATCGCTACAAACCGAAAGTACTACGAGCCCCTTCCCACTTCAGTTGGCCCACTTCAAGGTTTGTACTAAAATATGCCTTTATATATATATATACAGGGTGTCCCAGAAGTCGACCTCAAGCCGAAACCGGGTGATAGGCAAAGTCATAACAGCTATCAGAAAAATATTTAAAAAAGTTTTATGTATGTGTTTTGAAAATTATAGGTCTTTGAAAAAAATATAGAAATTTCACACCCTACGGCAGTCTGTCAATTCCTGTTACTACAAATATTAACTTTTCTTGGATTTTATTTTTACAATGTAATGATGAATAATGCATCTTCAAACTGGTGTCTCAACCTTACTGCCAACTTTTCTCGTTCAGGAAAAATTGCCACTTATTTCCCAACCAAGTATTCCAAAGTAAAACTTTGCTCAACTTTAACTGGCTGTACTGGAAAAAATGTACTACGAGAGTTTGGCAAGTAACCTTAAAAGTTGGCGCATTTAATAACGATTCCCAAATGGTATAACACTTAGAAGATTACTCGTTAACTTATGCAGAATTTTTATTTGAAAAAAAACTGATGAAAATTTTTCAAAATTTCCTAATTAAACAGCGATTATGAAAACGCACAAGGACCCTTAAGGATAACTGTTTGCACAACAGTGGGCGTCAAAATGCTGCTGATGATGATTTACCTTTACAGCAAATGCTAAAACTGTTTTCCTTCAGCCGCAATACACGCTCGACATCTTAAAAAAGATCGGGTTATTAAACGAGCGAATCCACGGTTATTAACAAACTCAGCTGCTTCCAATAGTCTTTGCCGTAGCTCAGCTACATTTTGAATCGGCTTGAAATACACTTTTTGTTTTACAGTTCCCCAGTAAAAAAAATCTAACGGATTCAAATCAGGTGATCGGGCTGGCCACGGTATTGTATCAGACCGCCTTATCCATCTGCCTGGAAAGTTTTGATCGAGATAATCTCTCACTGAGAGTGCATAGTGCGCTGGGCAGCCATCATGCTGAAACCACATGTCCCTGTAAATACTCAGTGGCACGTCCACCAATAAATTTTGTACATGATTTTTCAAAATTCCTGTCCAATGGTTTATCTTGAAGCGATATTGAGATTTATCTTCTCTCATCAAATGTGGGTTCGCTGCGTGCCGGTCGCGTAAGTTATGCAGGTTCATGTACCCATCTTTCTTAAATGTGGTCTCATCCGACCATAACATTTTTTCAAAGAACTGTGGATCTTTCCTGTGTCTTTCTAACATTGTGCGACAAAAAGCAACTCGGGGCTCATAATCCCGGGGCAGGAGAGATTGAACACGCTGTATGTGGTATGGATGAAGCACATCACTTACTTGCTATTTATTGCACACTTTGATACCGATCAGTACTCCTTCGTTTACTGCGCATCTTTACATGTTCGTGCTTGTTGATTTCGTACTGTTACTAATTTTGGATTCGTGAACTGGACTGTTGATCGCTTGTGATTTGGATTTGGACTGTTTAATTGCTCTTCAAAACAACATTTGCTTTCCTTAGACTATCTCTGATAGTGTGATTGTGCAGTGTCGCTATGTCCGTGTACACCGTACAAGAATATGCTAACATGCACCTCATTTATGGGGAATGCAGATGCAACGCTAGTGCTGCAGCGAGACTTTACTGTGAGAGGTACCCGAATGCAGCTCGTCATCCAGATCATCGAGTGTTCACAAATGTGCACCGCTTACTGTTCTCAGAGGGCCAACTACCAAACCAATCACACGGTGAGGGCAGATCTTTCCTTCCTTACGAAGACGTGGTGCTAGGAGCTGTCGAAGAAGACCCGAGTACTTCATTGCGTGCAATAGAACTAAAAACAGATGTGCCCAAAAGTACAGCCCATAGAATCTTGCAAAAAAACGTGCTCCATCCATACCACGTACAGCGTGTTCAAGCTCTTCTGCCCCGGAATTATGAGCCCCGAGTTGCTTTTTGTCGCACAATGTTAGAAAGACACAGGGAAGATCCACGGTTCTTTGAAAAAATTTTATGGTCAGATGAGACCACATTTAAGAAAGATGGGTACATGAACCTGCATAACTTACACGAGTGGCACGTAGCAAAGCCACATTTGATGAGAGAAGATAAATCTCAATATCGCTTCAAGATAAACCATTGGACAGGAATTTTAAATGGTGAAATAATCGGTCCGTTTGAGTTCCCAGCGACTTTGACTGCTGAGGTTTATTTAGGTTTTTTGAAAAATCATGTACAAAATTTATTGGTGGACGTGCCACTGAGTATTTACAGGGACATGTGGTTTCAGCATGATGGCTGCCCAGCGCACTATGCACTCTCAGTGAGAGAGTATCTCGATCAAAACTTTCCAGGCAGATGGATAAGGCGGTCTGGTACAATACCGTGGCCAGCCCGATCACCTGATTTGAATCCGTTAGATTTTTTTTACTGGGGAACTGTAAAACAAAAAGTGTATTTCAAGCCGATTCAAAATGTAGCTGAGCTACGGCAAAGACTATTGGAAGCAGCTGAGTTTGTTAATAACCGTGGATTCGCTAGTTTAATAACCCGATCTTTTTTAAGATGTCGAGCGTGTATTGCGGCTGAAGGAAAACAGTTTGAGCATTTGCTGTAAAGGTAAATCATCATCAGCAGCATTTTGACGCCCACTGTTGTGCAAACAGTTATCCTTAAGGGTCCTTGTGCGTTTTCATAATCGCTGTTTAATTAGGAAATTTTGAAAAATTTTCATCAGTTTTTTTTTCAAATAAAAATTCTGCATAAGTTAACGAGTAATCTTCTAAGTGTTATACCATTTTGGAATCGTTATTAAATGCGCCAACTTTTAAGGGTACTTGCCAAACTCTCGTAGTACATTTTTTTCCAGTACAGCCAGTTAAACTTGAGCAAAGTTTTACTTTGGAATACTTGGTTGGGAAATAAGTGGCAATTTTTCCTGAACGAGAAAAGTTAGCAGTAAGGTTGAGACACCAGTTTGAAGACGCATTATTCATCATTACATTGTAAAAATAAAATCCAAAAAAAGTTAATATTTGTAGTAACAGGAGTTGACAGACTGCCGTAGGGTGTGAAATTTCTATATTTTTTTCAAAGACCTATAATTTTCAAAACACATACATAAAATTTTTTTAAATATTTTTCTGATAGCTGTTATGACTTTGCCTATCACCCGGTTTCGGCTTGACGTCGACTTCTGGGACACCCTGTATATATATATATATATATATATATATATATATATATATATACAGGGTGTCTGTATATATATATACAGGGTGACAGGTAAATAGGTGTAAAACATTTTAGGAGGTGATAGTACAGCTCCTTTGCTATCAAAATTAGTATATAATACCATACCCTATATTCAAGGGTTAAAAAGTTATGGAAGATTTATTTTTTTTTAAAAAACAATCCAGATTACAGAGTAAAATAGTTGAGATAAAAAAAAGTTGGTTATTAAACATTCTTTTTTTGGTGGTTTCAGGTTATTATTTAAATAAATAATTCTCATAAATTAAAAAACATATGAAAACACTACTGAAAACGCATTTATTTTCATTTAAATGTTAAATGAAAATTTTTATTTTCAACTTTCACATTAAGAAATCTTTTTTTTCAAACAAAATCATAATAAAGAAAATGTACAAATAACTGCAAAAACTTCCTCGTTTCATTAGGTTTCTAAAATGGTATAATAACATATCAGTAAGTAAACCATTTAACAATACAATATTACTTTGCTAGAAAGGACCGCTAAGCGCATTTCATTGTACTGACCAGGTAAACCGAGCCTTTCATGGTTCGACCCTTTTTGTTATTTTTTGTGCCCTGTGCCGTTATTCGGGTTTAAGTATTCGGAATCTCTCTTCGCTCCTCGGAAGCAAGCTCTGCGTTTGTTATGAATTGACACGGCTGACGGATCAAGGAAAGCGAACTAACGCTTAGGTTAGTTAGTAGAATATCAACCTTTAACGCGGTAGGACGTACTTTTACTTTTTTGATCAGTTTTAATAATGGCGAGTTACGTAACGAAGAATACGCTGATATTCTGTTTTGTTATGTAAGTGATGGAAATTCCGTTGTAGCCAGGCGAGAATACGAAAACCGTTTTCCGAATCGGCGAATACCGAGTCATCGAGTATTTGCTTCTGTGTACCAACGCGTCAAGGAAAGTGGACAGGTTCATGAGAGACGTCATGATGCTGGTAGACCTCGGTTGTTTGACGACGAAGATCGAGAGGCAATACTGGAATGCTACGGCAGAGACCCGACGACGTCTACACGAGTTATAGCAAAGCAGCTTGGTTTAACTCAGTGGAAAGTTTGGTTCGTTTTGCATTCGGCGAGACTTTACCCTTTCCATTACACACCGGTTCAACTATTAGAAGAAGGAGATCCCGCAAGAAGAATTGATTTTTGTCGATACATGCTTCATCGGGATCAAGAAGAAAACGACTATTTAACTAAAATATTGTGGACCCACGAGTCTAAGTTTGACAGAGAGGGACAACAAATTATCACAACTTACATTATTGGGCCCCACGAGAGGCAAATCCCCACATGGCAAAGCCAAGAGCCCATCAAAGAAGATTTTCGGCAAACGTGTGGATGGGAATCATTCATACGTATCTAATTGGACCAGTTTTTTTGCCTGACAACCTGAATGGCGAATCCTATGAACACTTTTTGAGATCCGAACTCTGTCCCGCGCATTTCCGTCTGGGTGTTAGACAGTGGCTGGACGAGAAATATCCTTGTCGCTGGATTGGCCGAGGTGGACCGACACCGTGGCCAGCAAGGAGCCCAGATTTAACACCGTGTGACTATTATTTATGGGGGCACGTAAAGTCACTGGTGTACGCTGAGCCCATAGACACTCTTGCACAGTTGAAAGAAAGAATTATTGCTGCTGCTGACACTATCAGAGGACAACTAACTGGCCGCATCACGCGTACCAACATGAGAAGAAGACTACGGGCTTGCATAAGAAACGGCGGGCGTCAGTTCGAACAACAATTGCAATGAATTTTACCTTCATTTCATTATTGTATTTTACTTACCAGTTGTAGTAACTTTTAGTCAGTTTTTATTATTCTGTAGTACAATTACAACTGTGTAAATAATCTAATCGTGTAACTTAACCGTAGTTTAAAATAATAACTATCCCATAGCTTACAGTTACATTATTTTCACAAAAACACTTTCTTATCAATCAGAGAGTTGTGAAAATAGGAGACAAGCCATTGGTAAATTTACTCCCTATTGTTGTATTACAATACATTATGTTTAGTTTCACACAGTTTTTGTGCACTTATCATACCAATTTAGATTCCTTATGAAACAAGGATATTATTTAAATTGTTTGTACGTTTTTTTGTATACTGATTTTTTTGTAAAACACCTTACTTACTGTAAAACGTTATTTGTTTTTCTTAGTTAAATATTTTTGAATGAAAATAAATACGTTTTTTGGTATTGTTTTCGAGTCTTTTTTAATTTATAATAGTTAATTATTGAAATAATAACCCAAAACCACAAAAAACAAATGTTTAATCGCCAACTTTTTTCTCTCTCGACTTTTTTACTCTGAAATATGGATTGTTTTTAAAAAAATCTTAAATCTTCAATAACTTTTCAACCTTTGAATATAGGGTGTGGTATTATATACTAATTTCGATAGCAAAGGGGCTGTTCTATCACCTCCTAAAATGTTTTACACCTATAGTCAACGCCAAACAAAGTGGCGTGCACGTCATCAAGGTGGGTGTGTTGAAAAATTTACATTGTTGCCAAACTTTTTGTAAAATAATAAAATTTATTATTTACATATCTAGGTTTATAAGCAATATTAACCTCAAATGAGAACAAAAATAATAGTATAATAAAATTATAGATCTGTACTTGCATAATCATTAAGTATGACAATTATTGATCAGATGACACTATGAAACTACCATATTTAATTGATAGCTTAAAGGTACTGAATAAAAATCCAAATGGGGTCCTCCAAATTTTATGCATGGTATTTATTTTACAGAATTCATACAGAAAAATGCATTCTAAAATTAGGTAAGCTACTGGTGTAAGCTTTTTCTGTACAATAAAGTTAGTCGGAGTTTCTTTCTTCAACGCTGTCTGAATCTGAATCTTCATCACTCTCAAAGTTGATTATTAAAGGTTCGATGTCTGGTCGATCAAAAATTCGTTCTCTTTCATACCATTTAAAAATTTCTTGCTCAGTATGTCGAACACTATTTTTCCACATGTCTGGGGTAACCGTTTGTAGAGCCTCGTTCCACATATCCAAACAGTCTTTTTCACTGTTACCATCTCTACCAATATGTCTGTTATAGTAACCTTTTGCTATGCCCCAAATTAACTCAATAGGGTTAAATATACAATGGTAAGGAGGCAGACGAAGAACTTTGTGCCCATGTTGTTCCGCCAATTCATCAATCACGTATATTTTAGGTGGTTTGTTTCTAAAAAAGCAGTTATTTTAAGAATAGGAATAAACAAAAGAAATATAAACTGTCGACCAAAATATATATAATTAAGAAGCACTATGTACCGAGAAACAATACTCAATAGCTCTGTTTTAAACATTGTGTTTAAAAATGGTATGTTTTGATTTGTCAACCAGTCTTGGATATTTTTTTTGTCCATGCATTGTTGGGCACTTTGTTCAATATCATGCTGTGATAAGGGGCGTTATCCAGTATAATCATAGATGGACTCTCCAATTTTTCTAATAACTGATGTTGAAACCATTTCAAAAAATTGTCCTGGTTCATCTCTCCATGGTAATCGCTCAATTTTGTTTTCGAAGAAAATATCGCTTCACTACCCTCAATAAACCCATTTTCATTTCCAGCATGTAATATAATGTATCTAAAATATATTAGTTTTAAATTTTATAGTGCAAATTGTGTAAAAGTACATACCTTTTACCATCTGTTTTAATAGCTTTCACGCTTTTTTGGTTTCCATTTTGCCAAGAGCGACCTATGGTCCCATTTTGAAATATCCAAGTTTCATCGAGGAAGACAAACTGGTATAAGGCCTCAACCTTGGCTTGATTGTATTGCCTTAGAAATTCCACCCTTTTCAAAGCTATACTTGGTAGTTCCATGAGCCCTCGTCGCGGATTGTCCTTAACGTTCGCTGCGACCTGCCTCGCGCCGCGCGCACGGTAGCTGCTAAACGATTTTAGGCGCTGCACAATCGAAGCGCGGATTCGCGTCGTAAGCCTATTGGATGTGCGTTGTGTAATTGAAAACTATTTCATATCTACATTTTCTTCTTCTATCTTGTTTTTTTTTTTCGTGCAGTAACACGAAACATGTCTTGAAACCGTATTAAAGATGTTTCTTTAATTAATTTCAGAACACCACAGTCTTGTGAGTTTATATCAACCAGAAGCGCGGATCCGCGCCCGCCGCCTTTCGTTAAACATCGGTCGGACGCGGATCAGCGTCGTTCGCAGTGAAAGTGTTAAGCCACTTAAATCCAAGATCTCTAAGCAACCGCCTTAAAGACGTGGCACTACCATCAAATAATGCCCTATCTCTTAATCGAGACCATAAAGTTTGTATCGTAACTTGTTCTTCTGAAACCATGTGTAATATGACATTATAATTTAGTTAACAAATTAATGCAAATTTCTGATAAGTTATTATAATAAGATCTTACTTTTGTGATACATATTATAGATCACTTCTCGAATGGCACTTGTATCCAATGTCGCTGTGTTGGTTACACGTTTAATATAACTCCGCTTTTTCTTGGGCGATTCTAAATTTGCATCACTTTTCACACCCTCGGAAATACGACTAACTGTCCTTAAACTAATTTTTAAAGCAGCAGCAACACGCTACAAAAAATGAAATAAAATTTCACTATTATTAATATACATTACATATAATTATTAGTAACCTACCTCTTGAACAGCATTTAAAGGCAACAAAGGCCCGTTGTTGTCCCTTTCTTGCTTAAAGTAGTGCATTAACGAGGTCACGAGTTCCTTACACCGACTATTTAACTGTTTGGGCATCTTTATATACCAAAATTGCCTTTATCTACTCGTAAAATGAATAATTTTGTTTTGAAACAAACAGTTGTTGATTTACAGTATGCGGGGCCAAAGGATTTATAAAGATTTGAAATGCCACAAATTGATTCAGTGTCAAAATTAATACAAATGTCAGTTCCCAGTTTAAATAAGTTTCAAGGTGACAATGTGTCAACGCTGCGAAATCGGTTTAGTGCGTTTACATGTCGATAAGTGATTGGAGCGTTTGCAAAACATTTTATTTCGCATAATGCGTCTAAATTTATCAGAAAGCAACTTATGTGATATTTTAATAACAATGTTTATATGACTATTAACCATAATAAGAGAGTAATGACCATTTTACAATTTATATATCACATTAATATGAAACTGCAATAGAGCAATTGTTTGTGATAGAAACCTAGGCATTAGGTCGGGGAATTTTTATCGTGATGACGTGCACGCCACTTTGTTTGGCGTTGACTATATTTACCTGTCACCCTGATATATATATATATATATATATATATATATATATATATATATATATATATATATATATATTACCAATGAGTGTCGCTTGCGTCTATTTGCAATTGATAACAGTTTCAAGTCATTAAGCATATAAGATATTCGGCAAAACTTTTTAATACCAAAGATTGAAGGGCTTATTGTAACAACATGACAAGCCACACAACGACAAAAATCGGTTTTATTGCTCAATTTAGTTACGCATGTATATGATAAGCCACACTAGAAAAATTGTGACTATTTTCCTATAGATGGAGCCACTATGCCTTGAATCAAGTTAATACTATTACGCGGTTCTCCACAAGCTTCACGTTAAAACGTGATAAGCCACGTCAAAATGGCGAACGGTTCGTATGTGCCTCTCGATAATAATCGAATTTTAACGGGGCTTCTACAATCACGAGCACCATCTGCTGAGGTAACGGGGGGGGGGTGAAAAGGAAACGATTGTGGGCTGGTCTTAGACGGTGGTCGGCGCTACTTTAAAGGAGGAAAGGATGACTGCGGGTGCCTACCGAGGTAAATTTTCATAATAACAGAGTCGGATCTCGATTAGGCCTGTAAATCGTTTCCTATTTTGGTACTCAGCTAGCGATCATTTAGTATTGTTCTACCCTTGTTACTGTTCGTCGATATTGTGATGTTGAATTGTTGTGGTACTCTTGTTGGTGTGATTGTCCTTGAGTGAATTTTTTATCAAGGTTGATAATGGACAATAAAAGGTCATATGCGACTATTTTAATTACGAATTCAGTGAGTTTAATTCATGATGAATCGCAAAATACATTGGGGAAAGCGAATAAATTATTGCAAGAAGAGGTCATACCCTGGAAGATGTGCTGCAGCTGTAGTGAGCCACAATACCGAGCGGCCTGTCTATGTGGTCCAAATACATTTTGTGGTTATGAAATTCAAATGAAAATGCAGGTATAGTCGAAATCACGAAAGATGACGATTACGTCATCAATTTAGTCTGTAGTAAAGACAAACGACAGCGATTTGTGAATATTTTTAATGAAGTTTCAGATATGTTAGACAGAGAGAAACAGAATTTTATTGTCTAAACAAACTGTATTGCTAATTTGTATGTATCCGACAAAGATAGACGATATTTTCATGTTGCATGATCGAATATATTTGAAAGATGATTAGTTAGGTTATGTTAAATCAGGTTAAGTTGTTTTCGAATGATACTTTTGTCTTTGGTGTTCCTGTCTTAAGGTATTCTACTGATAACTATTTTTTACAAAACAAAAACTCCACACTAAAATTATTATTAAGGGATCACTCAAAACCATGAAATAAAATGAAAATAAAAATAGATAGTGAAATAACCTAACTTCGCAAAATCATAATATAAATTTGTTGTCATTATGTTCCTGACATCGTCATTTTACCATCGACGTACGTCCATTGATTACTTCAGTACAATTTATGGTATCACGTAATAGTCATCTTTCGTGATTTTGAATATATAAAATCTACCAAATGATCATTCTCAAAACAATATTTCCTTGACATATCGATAATTTTAAAGTTCCACGCTAAATTCCCCTATACTTGACTGGAGTGATATCTGAATTTATTTTTCCCTACTGTCGATAGTTGCAGATCTGTTGGCTGTTGGTGTCAAACCCATAGAGCGGGTACCGATTTTTTGAAATCGTGAGCACATTATTCGTCGGATTTTCGATACTTAAATTTCCTGTAATCACTGGGATTAGAAGCTTCTTAGTAATATAACGTGTTTCACTGATTTCAACCCCCCTTTTTAAGCAGTACAATTTTTTTATGTCAATGATTAGGAACCCCTGAAACGTCAAAAATGGAGTTTCAGCAATTTTTACTTTTTCTTTTTTGCCTACAGCACCGTCGCCACTGGACTAAAACTACAAAGCTTTGGCAAACTAGTAACCGCGTGTGGAAATTTCATAAAAATCCGAGCGGTAATTTCCTAGTTGATGATGAGTGATACAGTTTTTCGTGATGTAGATGTCAAATGACTTAAAAAAACATATATAACATTTTAGCGATTACAAAACTTCCTCGCCAAAATCGAGGAGTATCAGCGATCGCGATTATGAGTACCTATTTGCAGAACGAGTTATCTATACGATATTATATGAAATAGGGCCACCAAATTATCTGAATACGTCCTTTCTTAGTCCGTACATTGCGCCGCAACGCTTGGTTTGGCAGCACGAAATAGTAGACAAAATTCGTCTAAACTACGATTTGTAGAGGTTTGCGCGCTTCGAAATTGACGCTTTATTTTTTGATATTTTTGGATGAAATTTTCACAGAGTGTTGAAAACAAAACCCCACAGGGTGCTATAGAGCCACTTTTTCACTAGGTTCTTTTTAAAAAAATCGCCAAGTTGAACAGAAAAAGTGCGCACTTCAACCCATCATAAAACTTGTGCAAAAACAAAATTTCAAAAAGTGCTCCTATAGCACCCTGGGCAATTATCTTCTCAACATACTGTATGAATTTCATTCAAAAATATTGAAAAATGGAGTGTCAGTTTTGAAGCGGCTGAACCCTTGTAAATGGCTTGAAACGTCGGAGCCGCCTTAAGCGATATTTGCAGTTCAAGCAGTGAATCTTATGAATCAAGTGATGGTAGTGTGGTTGATAGGAATTTTATACCATCAAATGATGACGAAAGTTCAGATACAAGTGAAGTATGTATTATTTTTGTTTTTGTGGCTAACAATGTTTTAACATATCAAAACTGTCGCGAATTTGAACGTGGCTTATCATGTTGTTGCTATTAAGAATATTTAATTTTAGGAAGGCGATTCACCTGTACCTACTAAAACTACACCCGAAAAAACTCCACAAACTTGTTGGAGGCAAAGAAGGGACGAGAACTGTGAACGGGTGAAAAGCAAAAGACGACGCAATTTAGGGCAAGGATATTCAACAGTAAAGCGCAGGAAACTCATTAAGCTTCGAGAATTGGGTTCACTATGTAGATGCCAGAAGAACTGCCGAGAGAAGCTCAGTAATAGCCGTGAAAATATCTTCACAAAATTCTGGGATCTAGGTTCCTATGATCTTCAGAACAGTTACCTTTTTGGTGCTATTCCAGTTCAAAAAAAGAAAAGATCTTACAAGAAAAAACAAAAACGTCAAGAATCTAGTTTACAGCTCAATATATTGTAAATGTTGGTGGTAGGGATGTCAGTGTATGTAAGATCGAATTTATGAGTGTCCATGGTCTACAAGATTGTCGAGGCAGAATCGACCGTATTGTCTAAATGAAGACAACCGGAGCTGTTGTCCCTATAAAAGACCGACATGGTAAACATGAAAACAGACACCAAAATATCAGAGCCACTATAGCAGAGCAAATAACACCAACAAAATGTATCCTCACTGCAATATGATCATAGCAAGCTTGTATAAGGATTATTATGTTCGGTGGTGTCAACAACAAAACATTATTCCAGTTAAACAACGTACTTACCGCAAAATATTTTGCACTGAATATAATTTCGGTTTCAAGCTGTCCAAGTCTGACACGTGTAAAATATGTGACGAGTCAAAGATCCAGCTTGATATTGCTAAATCAAACAACGATGACAAAGAGGAACAAAGGCTGACTACTTTTTTGAATTCACACAAAATTAGATCTAAAGCTATGCAAGATTTGCTGAAATTAGAGACTGAACGATCAGAAAATACAACAAACGTATATGTTATCAGTTTTGACTTGCAGCAGGCAATGCCTGTACCACATCATTTTCTTGTTACTGGAAATACCCACTTGCCGTCGGACCGTGACTTCGCGTTGATTGAAAAACGACATAGAAAATATGCTCCTGAAGTTTATTCTCCAGAAGGTTGGCACAAAATCATCAACGATGCTAACAACAAGAATCCTTTGAAGGTCACAGTTATGCAGCAAGAAGATTTCTTCGGTTTTGAACTACTGCTGGCCAACGTACAAAAGAGAGACTTCTCTGGTGTATATACCTTCCATTTTAAAACAAAAAATACAAAATCATTTTTTGTTGAGCGAAGTGAATATTACAAAAAAGGGTAGGCCTGTGAATACACGCTTATGTATGCTGAAAAATAAGTACATGGAACCAATAAAAATTTCAGAGAAGAAACTTAAAAATGTACAATCTCTTTTTCCGTATATACCCCCAATACATCTACCCTTCTTCAATGGACTAAAATCCAGAGAAAGTGACGAAGAAGATGTTGAAATCTTATAGCAGAAAAGTGCGGTAGAGTTTATTTCTCATTTTCTTATAAAAATGTGACTGTATATTTTTATAGGCAATAATATGACAAGCGACATTGTTTTTGTAAATAATTTTTTTTTGAGATACCAGTTTTTATTGTCACTCCTCTCCAACAGATTCAATGGAAACGGATTTATTAGCCTCAAAAAAAATCATTCAAGTTTAATTATGATAAACATTTTTTCAAAACTTAAAAGTCAAATAATAATAATTATAATAGACGTCTTTATTTATCCACAATTACATTGTAGTATAGCCAAATGTCAGACTTACATGGCGAAGTTTAGCATGATGCTATTCATACACTTAACCATATAGTCTCTAGCAGATGTTCAAAAGAATACACTATCCACAAACTGATTTGGTTCATTACATCCAAAGTAAAATTTAAAAAAAGAGAAAAAGGCATACTTTCCAAACCCAAATGCACCAAAAAATTATTAATCTGAATTAAAGATGGAATAAAAAAGAAATGAATGATTACTTAAATTATATGTTTGGAGGGTTGAGTAATAATGTTTTAACTTTTTGTCGAAAGACAGGTAATGGAAATTCTTTATATACTTTAGGAAGGTCGTTATAAATAATAGCAACATTGTAAGAAAAACTGCGTTTAAAAAGTGTAGACGTATGCAGGGGTATTCTAATATTATTTTCTCTGAGAGTTCTACAGTGAACATCATTATTATATGAAATTTTTTCCTTCAAGTAATAAGGTTTAGACGTGAGCAGCAACTTGTGAACAAAAACTGAATAGTGATACTTGACCATGTCATTAATTTTTAACCAGTTTAGAACGGGATATTTCGCTGATACATGATCAAATTTACGTAAGCCAAAAATGAATCGTATACAATTGTTTTGAATGACTTGAATAACGTTTTTAGTGAAATTGTCTAAACAAGTATAGTATACCTACGATAAAACAATAATTTAGTATAGATATGACCAATGCTTCACATAGTTTTTTACGCAACTTAAAATTTAGTATATACCTGTTTGCTATAAGAGTGCGCAGTCGTAGGTAGGTTTTCTGAGATAGACTTTTAATATGTTCAGTAAACCTTAATTTTGTATCAAAAACAACACCAAGAATTATTGCAGAATCAGAAAATTGCAAGATTTAGTTATTTATCTGAATGTTCAAGAGCTGTGTTACATTGTATGTTTTTCTTTGTGCGCAAAATAATAACATTTTAGATTTTTGTGGAATAATAAGTAGATTGTGATCTAAAGAGTATTTAATTAATTTATTAACATCGCTTTGTAAAATTTGAGTAGTATTATTGACATTATCTGGGTTAAAATAATGAAGCAATTGCGTATCGTCTGCAAATGACTGGACATGAGAATTATCAATACTTTTGCTTAAGTCGAACGTATATATGAGGAACAGAAGCGGCCCCAATACAGAGCCCTGAGGTACGCCTGAGGGAATTATTGTCACTTGAGACATTTCTTGATTGAGAAAAACACACTGAGTCCTTTGATGAAGGTAACTGTCGAAAAATGAAAGGGATACACTGTCAAGACCTATGTAATTTAATTTAGCAAGTAATAATTTATGATTGATGCTGTCAAAGGCTTTCGAATAGTCTATAGAGATTAAGGCTAGTAATAATAACTCCGAATTATGTTTTTGTGGCTTACCGCGTCATTACAATAAGCCCTTCAATTTTAGGCAAGATTTTTGAACGCGTCCTATCCGAGCCATATTCATTCTGTTCAAATAAAGGCTATACAAAACGTCGCAGTGGTTAAAATGGCTTTGTACGAAACTATCAGATACACACACACACACATACAAAAGAGGTGTTGAATACAACATACATGACCTTTGAACGTCAGTTTTGTATCTTTCTGAACTCCTAAACTTTCCTTCAGTTGATCAATAAGAATTTTCTCAAATATCTTCGATACTGTTTCGTATTAGACTCAACTCATCAAAGCTAGACGCATTGTCCTTTTTTGGCAATGGTAAAATTCGAGAAAACCTTCCACATGTGAGGAGGATGTGTTTTCCTATGCAGCAGTTAATTACGTGACACAAATATGAGCTATTATGATTAACCCTGTATATATTTTACTTACGTAGGTCCCTGATATAGCAAAAACGAGATGTGGCTCTTGTAGATGGATGGGTACTTATTCATGAAGAAACGTACAACATAATCTGCGGTTGTCAAATCAAGAACGTCTTCCCCTCGCTCCGGATTGCGGAATGTCTCTTCTGGATTCGGAAACATTGCCAAGAACTCGTCTATGTTGAAACCACTGGTGTATTTCTTCACTTGTGACTTTATCGAAGTACCTCTATAGTGAGAAAATAAATAAATGTCAACTGACAGTGAAGTAAGTAAACAATCTTTTGTTTCCAAAGGCAAATTTATATTATTTTGTGTTTGTTAAAATTGAATCCATTGAATTTTGTGCGAAAACTTGTAGGGCATAAGTTATGCGGAACATTTACACGCGATCGATGCCACTGTGGTTCAAAGGTCCTAAAATATGACCAAAGTTAGAAAGATCCACGTAGTTGTACAATAAATCTATTCTACGTTTTCCAGATCGCTGATAACGAATATGATACCCATTTGTCAAAGACTTTCTACTCTAGAAATATTGCCCTGTAGAAAAACAATAGCGTTAGAGTAAAGGTGCCGCTGTCACTGTAATACTCATGCCTAATTTCGACGGTGTATGAAGGAGCAATAGAAGTCACAACGTACGTACTTCTTATTGCTTAACATGCTTGATTAGACTTCAATATTTCACAGCATAGTTGTGACTGTGGCATACTTTCTGCATCAGTGATATGTTGTAGTCAAGTGAATCGGCATCAGGCCATCTTCTAGAAAATTATGTTTTTTTACATAGCATCCATGTCGTGTGATTTTTCAGAGCTTTGAAGTGCCACGGTTTTTTCTACACCAACTAGGTTCGCACCAAATATCTTTTCCACAACTTTGCCACGCTAAGAGTCTAATCTATTCTTTACGAGTCTGATTTGAACGTAATTCGTGCATTCTTTCACTCAAATTGAGCATACCTACTTACCGTTGTTGATGTACTCCTGAAGTTGAAGCTTGTTCTGTTTCAGGCATAAGTGCTCTTAATTCTTTAACTTCCGCTTTGCGCTGCTCATCGACCTCAATTGCTTAAAATTTCAAAGATTATAAATTTGGTTTCATCAACATTTTTCTAATATTGCCTAAATTTAAACTAAATATGTTTTGCGAGCTTAAAAGTTATCAATATTTTGCATTGAAACAAGCAATACATGATATAAATACGAGCAAAGTTCTTTTATGCACCCCTATTTAGTTTTCCAAGAATGTTTTAATTATTCAATTCCTTGTAAAGTGGGGTGAATAACATTCATTTCGCCTTTTATTAATATTGTTTATTGCTCTCTTTTCTACGAAATAATGAACTAGTATAACCTATAGGCTGGTGCACTCAGAGGAAATAAAAACTACCTCATTGCCAAATCAAGTTGAAGAAATTATTTTTTTTTTTTGGGTGTAGGACTTCTAATGTCACAGTATAACTTTTTGTTATTTAGATTCAGAAAATCACAAAAACTAAAAAATCTATTTTTTCTGTCGCCCATACATATGCAATAGGATGAAATTAGCTGCATTTTGAGTCACCTATCACGTCCCTGAGAGAATATGACGAACTACCAGTAATCTCGTATACCTTACCTGACAACTGTACGACCATCTGAACAGTGTCCCTACGGCAACTAGCCGCAACCTTCCGTATTACCCTGACACTTAATTTTGGAAAAGCATCAGTGAGTCTGGCTACTATATCCTCGAAATCTAGAAATAATAAGGACTTAGCTTTGGGGAAATGTAGGTAAAGGGCCTCCTAGGTTGTATTAGCAACCTCTCGGATTCAAGTAGGTAGAACAAAAAATGATACACACTTCTACCCTAATTGATATTCATTGTTAGCAAGGAAAACAACAATGACAAATCATTTATTTTTACTCTGAAACTGATAGATCTGAGCAATGATTGATATAAAAAGATGCCCAGCGATGTGGTGTATTTGGGCGTTCACTTACAATTGCCATCGGCCAAGTCATGTTGCCAGTGGAATCACAGTAATTTATTTATTTAATGAAAAATACACCAACTCAACAGGCAAATCTCTAATTACAGGGCAGGTAATAAACAATATGCAAAATAAATAATTTCATATGAAACTCGACGATTCACAGAAACTAAAACATGCGCATTGTTTACCATACTGCAAACAGTGACCTATTATAAACGGAGAAGCTCAAACGAAACATTTTCGTTAGAAAGACTTTACCCTACTAACAAAATGTGTCTCCTTAAATCTCTAATATCGGGTTCGCTGCTCACTGTCCTGCCGTGAATAATTCCACGGCAGCATTTGGAGCAAGTGACTGTATACATGCAGCCACCCTACTAACCGCACTATTCTCCAGCAATAATGGAGGACGTAGAAATTGTCGCGGCGACAGCGCTCTGTGTTTTGAGTTTGCAAAACTATAATAATGTTCCATTGCATCAAATGCAAACCAAATGGGCTGACACACCTCATCTGCACCCGCTCCAGACCTAATCCAAGCGTTTTTCTTTTTTAATAGAGGCCGAAATGTTGCCATTAGCATTTTTTTCGACTTCACCTCTTGTATTGGGATGTTTTTTAATCCTTCGCTTATCCGTGTTCACGCATCATGTACTTTATGTTTTTTTTTGTGATCATTATGTGAAGCATCCCATAATAATCATTCAGCCACATATAGCTCTAAAAAATTCAATACTTGATCACAGCTCCACTCAATCATGGTTCAAGTGTATTTTAAAACGAATAATTTGCCAAAAAAGGAATAAAGTAGGTTAAGATATCACGCGTCCACGTGGTAAGGACAGGACTGACTGTTGGTACAGCGGGCAGCATTGATTCCCAAAGTGGTCTATATCGACCCCTAGGGGTCTATGACAACGTGCAAGGGGTCTACGTCAGCGAAAAAAAATTTGGGGGTCCATGAAATGAATATGGGGGTCCACGATAGTGGATCTCAACACATACACTGATAGTAGCTATTTACTTACATCATACTATCTTATAATATCAAAACATATACATTATTTATAAAAGTACCTATGAAGCAAAAAATTTATTATACATATATATGTTTACAAAATTGTGTAAGTTGTAGGATGTTGGTATTCGCTTTGTGGTCGCAATACATTCTGAACTTGTAAAAACCTGAGAGTCTCAGAGCTTCGCTACCTTGCATTGACTTGTTCAATTCGTCACTCTATAAATACGAATGTGGGACAAATACGTTTATTCGTTTTCTGAATCTTGAAAAGGAAAGTGCTAAGACAATATTTTAAAAAATATAAACAGATAGTATATCACACAAATTATAGTGAGTCAGTGTTATTTTGTTTGAGAGTGCTGGAGAAAAGTAAGTACATTATTTTTTATTAACCCAGATGGGCCCAATGGTCTATATGTAGTACATCTCAAACTTGTCAATTTTTGTCAAAAGGGGTCTGTAAAAATCTATTCATTCATTCGTTTCATTTAGCATAACGTTGTTCGGCTTAGGGTACGGTTGTTAGTCGTCATTTTCTGACGGACTATTAGTGTACTTTGAAGTCCAGGTACTACATTTCGACGATATGGCTGAATACAGCATCAGATATGCAAGGTAAGCTGTTTTGATGATTTGCGTTTTTTTTTTTTTTTTTTATATATCGAAACAGCCGCGCAGGCAGAAGCCTAAATGCCGGAACACCGCGGCTGCTATGATGATCCCAAAGAAATTTTGTTAATACGATTTTTGAACTAAGGTTAGTAGAACTGGGAAAAGCTTCCTCCCGTAGATTGTTCCACAATCTAGACACCCTCGGGACAAAGGAGCGGTCGTATCGGCCGGTTCTGGATGTACAAAGTTTGACACGGTTAGGATGGGACGCCGAAGTCAGGCGAGTCTGTCTGGCAGGCACATCGCGCGGCGGCATCATGGAAGAGAGCTCTGAGGAGCAAAGCCCGTTGGTGTAGCGATAGAAAAGAGCTAGATCGCCGACGGCCCGCCGGTGCGAAAGAGTCCCGAGACTGTCTGTTAGAGAAGTGGATTCCATATAATGGAGCAAATTGCTACATATAAAGTCGACAGAAGGAATATATGCTTGAGGCAATGACTAATATTGCATAGCTTTTTCGCAGCTTAGGAAAAAATCTATCTGTCCTATATAAAGTACATTGGGCAAATATACTACTGCCACTTTTTGTAAATTACCCTCAGTTTTTAGGGGTATATGCATCTATAAAATAATTGTTTATAAATATATTTTGTGACAGAGGGTTTTCATTACATGAAGCCCTGGCTATGATCGAAGATGACAAAGTGCAAGCCGATACCATCACACTGTTTTCACCAACAATGCTTCCAAAAATCTGGCAGATGAAAATTCGGCGAAGAAGACAATGTTTATATAAATAACTTGCCGCCATCTCAAATGCAGAGTAAATTATAAATGTGATACGGACTCGGAAGACGATATACCCTTGAGTCAATTGACAGAAGCAATCAAAGGAACATGCAAGCAGGCAAAGAAGGAGAAACGTTATAAGTATTTGAAAGAGCATTTAGATTGTTAGTGCTGCTTTTGACAATCCTTATCATTTTATTTGCTTGGTTTTTGGGTAGTTTTAGGTCGGCGTAAAATATTTTTACTTGACGTTTCGCCAAGACGAGTGGTTGACATCTTCTCTAGGTAGAGCAGCCACATGTGGTCCAATTATATAATAGGAACATGGGAGGTGTTGACCTTTGTGACCAAAATATAATTATAACTCACTGCATAGATAAGGCAGTGCAGAATTCCTGGCAAATTCATAAAAAATAAGGCGGAACAATGGACCACTTAACTTTTAGAAGAGCGATTGCAAATTTTATGCTGGTTAAAAATAAAAAAGAATGTGTGTATCAGATAAGACACACGTCTCAATTCCAAAATTTGGAGTTATGATATTACCGTCTGGACCAGCTTGTCATCAGAAAACACGACTCGCTGTCAAAAATGTGACATGTTAAGTGTTTTTGATGTATCATACTAAGCCCAAATGATTTTAATGCAGCATAGTAAGTGCCCATTGTCCTATATATAGGACGCCTTCAAAAACAACTTTTTTGACAAAAAATCAGTTTTAGAAGTTTTAGTTGGGTTCTTGTATACTATTAATGCCCCTTAAATGGAAAACTATGAAGAAGTCAGGGTCATGATAACTTTGGGCATATCTGGGTTAAATTTTAGTTTTGTACTCGTAGTTAGCAAAGATAGATAAATTACGCCAATCATGACTTTAGTTATTAGTAGTTAAACATTCAATCATGCAAAATTACACGAGTACTCCTCAATAGTTTCGTTTTGAAAGTTTTAGCAATCGGTAATATAATTACAGTGCAATATCCGTAATTCAAGCTAATTGTTGCAAGAAGACGTTCGAATTATGGAATGTTTTCGAAAAAATCAAAAAATATTTTTAATATACAGCTGCTGGATTTTTTGTCTTATTTAAATAATTTAATTTTGCCCACAGATGACTGATGCCATGTCTTAATCTAAAAAGAAATGTAGACAGTACAGTGTTGATTATTTGAAATTTGGCTTCATGCCATCATTGCCGGACAAACAATCGCCTATGTGCTTTTTATGCAACAAAGTTTTGGGCAATGACGCTATGAAACCATCTAAACTGCAAGATCATCTGAGAAGATGCCACCCTGATAAAACAGAGAAAGATTTGAAATACTTTCAAACACTCAAAGATAAATTTCAGAAGAGACCTACACTGGACAAAATGTTCGCTTCGACGTCACAAAGAAATGATGATGGTTTGCGGGCGTCTTACAATATCTCGTTACTTATAGCAAAATCCGGAAAACCGCATCAACTTTACCTGATAATGCAGCATTATTATTGGCATATGTTCGTTTTATTATGAATCAAGAAATCTACGAAGAACTGCTCTTCGCAAGAACTTTGATAACCGACACTAAAGGTGAATCAATATTTCATATTTTGAAGGATTACTTCATTGAAAAAGCAATTCCTTTATCAAATATAATATCAGTAGCTACAGATGGAGCACCTGCCATGGTTGGACGTTATCGTGGATTTATAAGCTATTTAAAACAAAATATGTCAGGGGTGTTAGCAATACATTGCGTCATCCATCGAAAACATTTAGTTGCTAAAAATTTGAGTGTTAGATTGCATGAATCACTTCATTTAGTCATTGATGCAGTAAACCGAATCCGAAGCAACGCGTTGAATACGCGGTTATTTGCGCAGTTGTGTGAAGAAAATGACGAACACGACTATTTTAGAATATCTGGATACTAAAGATAAAATTTTAAAAGAAAATTTAATGAAGAGGAAAACAGACATCGCCTATTTAACAAATTTGTTTACAAAATTTAATATGGTTAATTTGCAATTACAAGGCGACAGTTTAAATTTGATTAAAACAAAGTCCATCTTATCAGCGTTTCTTGCCAGAGTTAAACTAATGAAGCAAAATATTGGACGGGGCGAATTTTCTCAGTTCCCCAATTTGTCACAGACAAGCTGCCAGGAAGACGACGTTTCAACTTACGTTCAACAATTAAATGCCCTCTATTCAGATTTTGAATCTAGGTTTGAGGATATTTTGACTATGGTAATACCACCGTGGATAATTAATCCATATGGTGACATAGAAGAAACGAATGTCATAATACAAGAGGAACTGACTGAACTAAGTACAAACGAAGAACTTAAGGTTCAGTTTAAAAACGGATATCAGCAATTCTGGCTGCAAAACAACATACCCGTTACTTATCCCGTATTATGGAATATAGCGAGGAAATTTTTAATTTCCCTTCCATCGTCATACCTAGTGGAAAGGGGGTTCAGCGCTGTTACCAATCTCCTAACGAAAAAAAGAAACAGACTGGACATCATTAGCCGAGGAGATTTAAGATTAACCCTTACAAAATTGACGCTAAATGTTGATAATTTATTATTAAAGCATCAGGTTCATCCTTCTCACTGAAAATATTGACTTATTGCTTATGTTATTTTATTTATAGTTTATTTTATGTTTATTGGTGTCTGACCAATAAATGCTCGCATTGGGAATAAGTACACGCATTGATTTTTTTAAAGAACCCCCCTTTATAGAAAATATTTTTTTTAAAAAATTATTCTGAAAATTCGGGGATAGGTACACACTAAAATTCGTTAATTTTTTGCCTATTTTTAGGTAGCTTAAACGTATAAGAAGCGGAATTTAATCAAACTAACATTGAAATTATTGTAGAACATACGCTTATGTTATAATTAATAAACGAACTCGCTTATTGTACTATTTTAAGTAAAAAACTTTTTTTTATTATTTTTCACTTTTTTTATTTTATCCCTCTTATTTTTTTTTCAATGCGGGCACTTATTCCCAATGCGGGCACTTATTGGTCAGACAACTGTTTATTTAATGTTACGTATATTTTACATAACAGATACAAAATTTTATTTTGAGTAGTTTTAATTTAAATTCAATTAATAAATGTATAAATTAACATGTGTTTTTACTTTGAGTTTTTAACACTAAACTTCACTACAGTTAGAAATTTACAGGAAATCAATATCAGGTAAGTAGGGGGTCTACCCAACACGGAAAAACATGGCAAGGGATCTACGACACAAAAAAGTTTGGGGAACTCTGATGTAGACGGTCGCCGTCGCTCTTGCTGCTGGTGCTTTGACTTCCTTCCAAAAAACCGCGAACTAAGGGAGCATGCGGCAGCGGCAGCGGCATGAGCACTGGCAATGCGAGCTGCGTATTTACATACTCGCACTGCCCACTTCCCTGCCCAATTCCCTGCTCACTGCCGTGGAAGTGGGCTGCATGTAAACCCGGTATATGATATATTGTGAGCAAAATACATATACAAGCAATGACAGTAAATTGATACGAGGGAAGGGAAGAGAGAAAAGGTAGTTGATAAATCGAGTTCGCAAAGTACCAAGCGCAAAAGACATTTACTTTGGAAAATTCATACAATGATAAATTATGTTGTGCTGATCAAATAGTCCAATGGGCGCAAAGTCCAGAAATGCTATCTGTTGGAGACACAGGATATTAAAGTTTGGTGCCTTAGGGCCGTATCGTCAGTCGTTCCTATAATTGTACGACCTGCTTGCATAGTTCTTCCTGTTCTTCAGAAAAGCTGGGGTATTTCTAGGTATACGTTGTATCAGCATTCTATTTTAAGGTTATATTTTCTTTATGAATTCTAAGAAATTTCAGGCTCATACAACTTGATTTTATCATCTGTCTTATTAGCCGGAAATTTTTCAATATTCGAAAAGAAAACATAACCTCATAATATAGACTATCGACGAACTATACGGCCCTTAGCCGCTGTGGGCGAACTGTGGATGAGCCAGCACCATTTTACAAAAACTAACTCGTCTTTATTATGTTCAGGGAGCTTAATAGAAACTATTTGAACACTTCCAATATATACAGGGTGCCCCAAAGGAGATGGAAGGCTCTTTAATAGAAGAGCTATCAGACATTCGAAAATGGTTTGCGCAAAAAGATTGAGATGTTATTGGCGTGTATTTCTAACTGATTTGAAAATATACAGGATGTTGCGTAATTCCGCGTGCCACAGCAAACATGTTTTTTAACGGAACACCCTATATTATATTGAAAGACATTCCGAAAACGAGAAGATTGATATAATATACTTTGATCGTCATTTGTTTAGTTATTTTATCATTTTTCTGAAAAAATGCCTATTCTTGGAGGCTTTGACTTCTGCCATTTTGCTTAGTATTTCACTGAATTTCGGGAAGAGAAGAGAAATACTAAATGGAACATTCCGTATATTTTTACACCACCAGGTTCACGTCTTTATAAGTTTTTCCTGGTATCAGGCTTAATACTACTTTATAAGAATGGTTATCTGAATATACATAATAAAAGATAAAGTGTTTCATTAAAAAGCATGTTCGTACTAACTTGTATATCTCCAAATAATTAAAAAATAGATACCTATAAGATATAAATTATTGTTACATTAGCAACAAGTGCCAAAACCTGCACTTTGCCTCGGTTTTCGGTCATAACTTTTCTAATATTAGTGGCATCTTTTTACATGTGGCCCCAATCTATAGGGCTCAGGGATACATAAAAATCTTATTTGGAGAGCTTTTTCGTTCCTGCCAACACTATTTCGGGAAAATTTGCTAATGTGATTAGACTAAGACTGGTTCCACTTAACTTGACGAACGTTACCTGCTTCGAGGGCTGACCCGGTATTGTCGATGATGGGTGGAGGTGGATGGAAAATGTACTGGTTGTAGTTACCTAAATGCAAAAATGTACTCCATTTAACCGACTTCGTATCTGTTTCCGTTACCGAGACCCCACTGTCGACATTCGAATTTCAAATAACCGGTAAAGGCTACGTTAAACATAATCTCACATGGATCCGAGAGATTAATCATACATTATGAAACTGTTTTGTCTATCTGCAAACTTACCTGCAACATGCTCATCGTGGTTCGCAACTGCTTCAGCCATCTTAAAAACGCTGAAAAGGATATTTTTGCAATTAATGTTTTTTATGATCTTCTCAAAGCTACTTAGATAAAACATAATATGAATGCATCCTAAAGGTGCTCGAGAAAGACACCGCTGCGACCTTATGGAGAATGACTTTCAGTGAATTTGTTATTTAGAGGTAAAAAATTAGGGCTTGTGGAGGGGTGGGGAGGGTATATTTCAATTTTTTAATGTTAGTATATTTATACGCTCCGAACCTTGGCGCACTTATTAGATACATTTCACACATATATTTCTCCGTACATTAGCCCTTAATGGCCTATTCAGACTCAGCCGGGACGTGTCAGTGCTGTGACCGGCACGTGATCCGCCAGGCGAAACTAAAAACATTCTTCCTGGAATTTGGATGAACTGATTCACACTAGACCGGCACGTGGAAGTGACCGTGTTCTCAGTGCCCTCGACGACGCCGTACCGTGATCATCGCATTGTTTTGGAACAATATTTTTCGATTTTCACGGTCGCGTTTTTATGTAATTTCGTGAATATTTTGATATAGTTGTTGATGAAAAACTAATTGAATTTGTACGCGTACATCCCGTGCTGTAAAACCAATCAAATTCAAATTCCTCGTACTTCCGTTTTCTTCTCGTTTCTTCTTCTTCATCTTTCGTAGGTGGTAGACGGTCTTTGAATGTCGAGCGCGGAGGTAGCACCCGGTGGATCTCGTAGGCGGGGCCAGAATGTGTGCATATTGCATGTACACGTGTTGCCTCGCCAGAGTCCGTGTGGCGTCCCCCCTTTCCCCTGTGGTTCCTCCTATATCACTACGGTACCCCATGGGTGTTTAGGCCTAAGGCCTTCGTGGTAGTCAGAGTATAAAAAAAATCCAGAATTAATGCAATAATTGCAAGTTAATGCTCTGAAAATTTTGCCATCTCGACCTCACGTGAACACATCTGCACTGCCAGAGCACGGAGAAAAATGCTGACCGATGTGAATTGAAAACACTGTGAGCTCACGTCAGTGAGAATCACTGGCACGTCACGGCTGAGTGTGAATAGACCTTAAGTCTTATAAAAATACTCTCAGCAGACGGATCTCGTACTCACAGGCCGCGTTTGCCCCTGCTCCAGACGTTGCCTGATGAACTACCGGTAAGGCCGAGAAATAATGATTATGGACTAATAGTATGAACCTGTTTAACTGACTTGTTAATACGCTTTATAAGCTTTTCCTGTATGCATATATGTATGTATGGGTGTGTATATGAATGTATGTATGTGTAACGGAATCTTTGAGCATAATTTTCACCTATTTCCTGAAGTTTGATTTACTTGACTTATCAAGGACCGATGACAATGTAATAACGATTTTCCATTATACTTATTAGGACCGCCAGTATTGATAAATTCTTTTATATATCCTCTGTAGAGGAGTAAAACGGACAGAGCTAGCACGCGATCTGCGCATTCGTGCAGTTTTCGGTTTGTTGGTTCGAAAACCCGGCACACCACAACGGAGGCAGATACTTTTTCAAGATAGTACAATCTCACCTTGTTCATTCCTTATACATGCGCAGGATGAATGAGTCTAATACACGCGAATTACGTGTGAATATGACTAAACGGATATCGATACAGCTATGGAACTGCTGAGAGACGAATGTTGTCATTTATCCTGGGTAGGGCTTCAACTGTCCACAAGATGTTTACTGTTGGACAAGCTTATGTAGCACTGAGTCGTGTAAGATCTTTAGACGGTATTCGGATTGAAGAGTTTGATTGCTCTAAGTTAACAAGAAAAACATCACGCAACAGTAAAGCTTTAAATGAAATGATTAGATTACGAAATGATTCGTAAGACATTTCAATATCATATGTTCACAAAACACTAATAATTGATAAATCGCACTAAAAAATGAAAAATAAATAACAGTTTAAAAAAACTAACGCTCCGAACTAAAAAGTAGAAAATAATTTTTGATGATCTCAAAAAAAAATTATAATAAAATTTAAGTTATTAACAGAATAATTAAATTCAGAGGAAAAAGCGTGGGGTGCTTGATATATTAAGTGTTACAATCATTCTATTGGCAACTAGCTATGAGAGAAATTATTATCTACTTTTTAGTTTGTGCTGACCATAATCCTTCATGAACTGATAACGGCATTGCGTGTGAAGTGCAGAGTCAACTTATTTGACGCCAGTTTTTTAATTTACCAAATTTGCTGACCATAATCCTTCATGAACTGATAACGGCATTGCGTGTGAAGTGCAGAGTCAACTTATTTGACGCCAGTTTTTTAATTTACCAAATTGTACGCTTCAATACGTAGATTTCCAATTTCCAAGATATAGTCCATACCCTATTACAGCGAGTTGTGGGCTTAGAACACGATGAGTAACAGTTGTTTGATATTTCCTTCCTTATCATCATACCTACTGACCGGTGCAGAAACCTTGAAATTCAGCTACATATATGCTCAGGGAAGAATAAACTCGCGCGGATGTAATATTGCGCTGGGACACAAACACATACATTTTTTCGAAAAGATTCAAGGTTATCCAAGGTATTCGACTAGACAACAACGTTGCTTTTTTGATACATACCTATAATTTTTGACATATTTGGATAGATTCGTATATTATTGAGTTTTGTCGAGTAGCTATTGAAATAATAATTATGGATTTTGTCTAAAGAATCAAGTATCTCAAACAGCGCCCTGACACCTTCAATAGATAAAGTAATGAGTTTTCTCTTATACAGGGTGCTTCAGAAAGGCGTGTCAATATTTCAAGGGTAAAAAGTTAATCTAAAAATAACAAAAAACGTTCCTATAACTATGGGTCCAAAGATGCTTTCCTACCGAGATACAGTATGATGAAGTTTTATTTACGAAATTTAAAAAAGTATGTATTCGGAGCGGGTAAATATACTGAGTTAGCCTTTCAGCTAGCACATGATCAGCAATAAATACACAGTTTCCCGGCCCAACCTAAACCAGAGACGTCTAAGCTGGAGTATCTTAACACCTAGTGGGGAATATTTTCTACGCCTTTGGCCTTTCTGGAGAACAGAAGTGGAATTTAAAAAATAACATTCAATTTTCTATAAATTTTGTCTTTTAAGGAATTTTTGTTAGATTACTCGTTTTGGAGATAATTAAGACTGAATATTTGCAGCTATTCTATTGGAGTTAAAATCTGGGGAATATCTGTAAATGTAGTAAAATATGTTTTGTTGAAATTGACTGTGAAAATATTTTCCGTAAAAAAAATTAAAAATCTATTATAATTTTGTTTTTTAAAAAAGCTATATCTTTGTCTGAATAAATAATTCCTCCGTCGTTTTTTAACTCAAAAAGCTGCCAAACTTTCACTTAGTGCACTGTTAACGTTCACACATTATTTTTATGAGTTGCCAAGTGTCTCCACAAAATCCTAAATTTTTCAAGGTGTTTGATAACTTTTGATGCGTAATGCTATCCAATGCTTTGATCAAGTCTACAAGAAGGCATGCTGTTGGTTTATTACTACCAACGTATTTGTAAATTTCGGTTGTTAAGTGAAGAAGTACATCCTGAGTTGTCTTTACTTCCTGGAGTCCGTGTTGCTGTTGAGATATCAGGTTGTACTTTGCAATAACATTAAAATCGTTTTTTTAATAATGTTTTCGAACATTTTTGAAAAGTTTTTCAATATCTACTGAAATTGGGCGATAATTACAAGATTTCTGTTTATCTCCAGATTCAAATGCAGGTCTTATTATTGCCTTTTTATTACAACTACTCGTTAGAAAAACCTTGAGCCCATGGCCACAGGTCGAAAGCCCTAAAAGGTCCCTGCAGCGTCTTTCCAGTAAGTGAATTCATTAATTCTTTGCAAATGACCAAAATAAGAAGTCTGGCGATTCCTAAACGTGTTTTCGACTTTGTATTGTCTATCTAGGCTCGAGCCGGGTTTTATCGAATTTTTGTTACTAAGAGGCAAATTTTAAAAACTGTTGAAACATACTTTGTGTGGCCTTAAGAAACAATTAAGGTACGGAGGATCTCGACATTCTATACACTTTTTCTGGCATTAGTGTGGTAGGTTTAAGTGTTTAACTGTACCGTAAATGTCCGAAAAAATATGCACTACATATAAGCGTTTCCAGGCGTAGCAGCTGTATTTTTGTTATAGCATTTCCTTCCATGAATAGCGGCGCAGCAAGTGCATTTGAGGTTTTGCGAGACTGTGGAGTTTTAACTGATTTTCATTATATACATCAATAGTATACATTTATTTCATTGAAATCATTTGTATTTACCACATAATAAGGACATTAGTGTGTTTCATTTACATTTTACCTATAAAATGGCGCCTACTAGGTAACTCAAAACCCTGGCTGCTTTAATCGAAACATGAACATAACTGTTAAAAAGTCAACATTTACGAATTTCTTAATCATCCGTACTCTATTCATTTTTGAGTACACTACAAAGTATGTTCCAATAACTTTTTTAATTTTTCTCGCAATAATAAGAATTCGAGAAAACCCTCTAAATATTTTTTGAGATGATAGTAACAAATTCCTTTTCAAACTTAATAATCACTTTTATCACCTTACGCTTGATTAAGTAGGAAAAAATATACAATCTAGAAGTACAAGTCAGGAATAATTTTGAAATTGATTAGATAACATTTTCTGGAAAATGTTTTTCTTACCTTATCCGTACACGTACACACTGTTAAAATATCATGTGACACAGCCTTACTTTTACTTATATTCTACTTACCATCTTCAAAAAATTATTCCGCTTCTCTGGCATTGGCGTAGTCATAAAATGTGCAAAACATCAGAAACCATAGGGTTGCAGATATCATAGTTATTTAGGGGTATTTTTTGAAAATTTTACTTTTTTTTAAAACTTCACCACCTTGAGCGTATTTTCCTAGCGGCACCAATTCAGCTGATAGATTCATAAGTTATTAAGACCACCCTCTGTTCAAAACAATGGACGATCTGACAAAACATTCTTGATTTGAATTTACTCAAAAAACATATATGTATAACATATGCTTCAAAAAGACAGTAAGCTGTAATGAAGTTTCCTTATGTTTACAGTGATCGCTCTTGATACTCTCCCTCTACATAATGTTAAAATCAGACGTAAGAAGGGATTTTAATAAAAAATTAGACTTTGGCATTACTTGTGGGTGTTTCGCCACCTCAAGAAAAAATAATAATAGTCGAAATAAAATACTAAATTCTAAGTGCTTTAACCTGGTTGGAAAAAGTAGATATTTGTAGAAATTGCACGGGATAAACTGAATATGGGCCAGTTTGAAGAAAATGAAAGCTGAAAATCTTGGCTCGATAATAAAACCCAAACCCCCAAAATAAAAAATTTAACGGACTTAAATGCCACGGTCTAGACAACTTGTGGTTTTTAATAATCTTTTTTTATACTTTTAAGTTAAACTTTCGTTAGGTTTACAAACTTTAATAAAATCAGCAAAAGGTTAGAACAGGTATTACGATCACGAAGAATGATTGTTGCCCTGTATCTTCGAAACGAAGCTCTTTACCAGATCTATGCTTATGTAGGGAGATCCAAAAGACCCAGAATGGCAAAGGGCAAAGAATCTATGAGCCAACGCTGAAAACTTAGCTACACTAAGCTTAGCTACATTTGGTAGACTTGGAACCAACACCTGTTAGATACTCGGCTTGTATCATTATTAGTTTTCTTGAATACTACATAGAATAATGATTTCCAGGAAAAGGGAAACGATTTTTTATCTGTCACGTTGGCTATGAAGATGGCTTTGTGCCCACTGTCTTATGGGCATTTGAGTCAAAGAAAACAACAGACTACCATAAATAAATGGACAGGTGTTTATTAGAACGATGGTTTGAAGAAACGCTCCCAAAGTTTGACGACAATACCATCATTGTACTTGATAACCACACTAGAAAACTAGAAACAATTCCCACAATGTCCACAAGAAAGACAGAAATTCAACAATGACTTCTATCAAACGACATTAGTTTCAATGAAATTATGGTCAAAGCAGAACTTATCCATCTACTCAGGCAGCACAAATATAAATATAATCTCAAGGTTATTGACGAAATGGCTAAAAACCAAAATAAGACCGTTTTAAGGCTACCCCTTATCACTGCGAATTAAGTCCCATTGAAATGATTTTGGTAAATACACCTATAAAAAACTGTGTGGTTTCAAACAATAGAACATTCAAATTTTCTGACGTGAAAAATTTGTTTTATGAAGCTGTCAACAGAGTGACGGCAAACCATTTTAAAGATCGCATTCCTCACATTCAAGGGACAATCGAAGATGCGGGATCTGGACAACATCATCGATATTCAAATTGAATCTGTAATAATTAATATTAACCATTCGGATGATGATTCAAGTACTTCCAGCGAATAGAGAATTGTGAGAAGTATGTGCACTTCTTTCTATAAAAATAATAATTTATTTTGTTAGATTATTCCAAGACGATTGAGGAAAATACGGACCTGTACAATCTCGCTTTTGGGCATGTTGTGACCATGGTACGCCCAAGACGATTCCAACATGGTTCCAACGAACCTAAACAATATTCGTAGTTTTTGTCGCATTCCATTCACTGTTTTTGCGCGCCGGATGATGTAGGTGTTACAAAGGAGATGTACGAATATTAAGACTAACTTGGCATTTCTTGGTATAATTTTTAGAAACAAATTAACTAAATAGATCATGAGCATACTTGTTAGTTTTGGGACATGCCGTTACTTCTATAAATGAGACTTGTTCAAGGGCGTATCTCCCTTTTCCCTAACTCGGTAAAAATTTAATGGAGCGAACATTTTTTACAAAAATTATATTACTCAATCAGCTGAATCAATATTCGATGAGAAATTACTAAGTTAGGTGTCTTTCAAGTTCGAACCTTCGCCTTTGGGTTCTCGGTATTTACTTTGGTGTCGTACCCTCAGTGGATTTCTACATAACATTAGGAATCAATAATTAATTACTGACATCCAGGCTACACGGTCAATAAATATCACATCTCATGATAAGTATATTGACGGATCACAGTAAATACTGATCTTCTGATTTACCTAAATGACGGGGAGTTCCTTTGGGGAAGTGGGGTAGCAACATAAAAAATGGAACGTGGACAGTGGAGTATTTCCGAATTTAGACTATGTCGATTTTATTATTTACTGACTTTAGACCGGAACAAACCTTTTCAAACGTCCACATTGTCTACATATTTCAAACAAATTACACAGTATCAATCACACTAACTTTTTCTCTTCTACACGGTGGCATAATTAGTATTTTGATCTGCCGTTCCAGCTCTCAGTTTTTTGAAATTATACCGTTTTTGATGTCTTCATTATTACCCTTAAATCATATAAATGAGTTACGTGACGTTGTTCCTCGTTCCAGTTTGAACCAACTATATGAAGCTATAGGCACTTGAAGTTTTATATCAAAGCGTACCACGTTATCATCTTTGATTCTATGAAATAAATGACTATATGATAATTTCAAGGCTTGCTCAATAAATTTTTTTATTATAATTTATGACATGCTATATTTGAAATCAGAACTTAAAGCTCTCCGTCTATGCAAAAGTGGCATACATAAGAAACATCAAAGTTGAAACGCGGAATAAAAGACGAAAAGTCATATTAATGTTCTATATGCCTCCTTGCAGATGCAGAGATCAAAAAGTGGCAATGTCAATGTGCAGTTTATTTTGACATCATATCTCAAATAAATTCAGAAAAATTAGAAACGATTTTGGGAAAATTCGTTTCCCTCTCCGTGTATGTCTGGAGATACTGGATGCTTATCTTTGGTGCCCACTCCGTCATGCATGCCCTACCCATCGCCCGTGCACAGTCGATTCCAAGGATTCCTTTCACTATCTGGGAAGTAACCCACGTGCATAAGACCGTAGGGCGGCTGCTCTTGTCGCTCAACAGCAACCGGTTTTGGGCAATCTCGGCATTTTACAGAACCTTTCACGCTATTCCAGTAACACACTGTTTATGATTATGAAAATGGAAAAGCAAGATGAGATTAAGATGATACATTAACCAAAAACTAGTGCCACGACTTAACTTGTGTTTGAATCTTTATGGTGACTATGTTAAAAAATGAAAGAATGTTCATATTTTAGTTTGCGATACAGTTCATATTCTTATTTAATTCTTACTTAACAAATACCCTCGTATAAACCGTTACTTCAATATGCTACTTTTCTTTTGAGTTAATAACTGTGGCATGCTGGCGGGTTATAGATTTTCGATTGTACAAATGAACCCAGAATTGTAGAACGACTTGAACCCAGGTAGTCAGGGTGGGAGAAGTGGTGTCTCAGGAAAGGGAACTCTCCATCGGAGTACCTACCACAGGGGTCAGTATTGGTTCCTATTTTACATTAATGACTTGCCTTTGGCAAGCATAGATGCTGCTTTCACCCTTTTTGCAGACGACACCAATCTCTCCCTTACTGCAGGTTCTTTGGATGGATCCATTTTGGGAATGTAAGCCGTACAGTCGGATATTAAGATTTGGTGCGAAGCTACTGGACTTCTACTGAATCAAAGAAAAACCCAACAGTTGGTGTTCTCACAGCGAAACCTAGGCGACGTAAATATGAATACATCATATGCAAAATTCCGGAGGAGTACGTCCACCCGTATCTTAATGTTCACATAAACCATGTGGCGAAAAAACTTGGGTCTGCACTGTACGCGTTACGACGCCTAGAGGAATGCGTGAGTACATCGATGTTGAAAACCGCTTATTATGCATTATTTCATTCCATCATGTCATACGCTTTACTAATCTGGGAATGTGCGGCGCAATCACATCGTGTATCTGGCATTCGGAGGAAGGCCTTCCCGATAATTAAGGGATTTGATCTTAGGGCTGTTTATAGATAGGCTTCTAGAGACCTAGAGATTTTAACGTTGCCCTCCCAATACATCATCAACTGCCTTCTCCACAAAAAGAATAACTTCACTATGTTCAGAATTCACAGTGACGTTCACGAACACGATACCAGGTTCAAAAGTAATCTAATGCCAGAGTAATTACGTCTAACGAGGTGTCAGACGTCTCCAGAGTACCAGGGCATACAATTTTTTAATCATCTGCCTGTCAACAAATCTAAAGAAAATCTAAAAAGCATCTTAATGTCTGGTGCTTTCTATAGTACGTATGAATCTCTCTGGTATACATTTTAAAACTTGTCATTTTGTTGAAGAATGTATAGGCTTTCACGGCTAATTTTAACGTCATTTAGGTTTTTCGGGCTAGTGAGCCGTGTCGCATCAAAATTGAAGAAATAATTCCAATGAAAATGGAAACAAAATATTAAATTAAATATTCGAACACACCTTCTTCTTGGGTTTGACAGTAAGCTAACTTATTGTAGCATTCTGTAAGAACATTTTCTGCTGTAACATATTGGCAACGCGGCATATTGCATGACCTTCTACGTGACTGTTGCTAGGCAATATAGTGATGACCTTTGCTCTTCAGTCAGCTTTTATATCTTTCTAACATGTGTTCATACACACTTCTCGCCCTTCTCTCTCGTACACATTGAACTCAAGCAGTCAGACAAATGTGGTTATCCCTGTATAATCTTAGCTTGATTTGGATGAGTCACTGATCACGCTCCATGCTACACGATTACACTCATCAGGAAATAAACATCATTAATTCAACTCAAATCAACTTTATTTTCATGCATAAAATGTATTCCACCTAAATGGAGATATGCCAGCAAAAACAATTCACAAAAAGAACTTCCTTCTACTTGTCTCCATTTTATGCCGTCTTCCATCTATGATCCATTCATACTGCCCATATTTGCTGTCAAAGGTGCCTTTCTGCAAAGATTTCAATCGCAACGTAAATCTCGGCCCGAGCTCCTTCAATCTTGCTCTCTTGCCATCAGCGTCGAAACCGTACCTAAAAAGGGAATTGCCTTTATTGTACTTACTAATACCCTTGGCGAAAAGTCGGAGCTATAAAGGGGGGACCACAGCCGGCCAACCATGAACAGCTGTTTCGTGCTTTTTGGAAACACCTCAGCATGGTCTATGCATGGTCTCAGGTAGAACAATGAACAAAAGCTAAGCAACTATCCTGTGAACGAACGGACTAAAGCTATATTACTAGTTTCTTCAATGGTGAGTAGACTGTATCTGCTATACCACCAAAATCAAAGGGCATCTAGCGGTCACAGTTTTGATCTGGAGGTTAAACTAATCCTAGAATTTTCACTACGTATTAATCCATGAATAACGTCACCTCAACAAGATGTCATTCCTGAAAGATGCGATTAAAATCGGATAGCCCGAAACCAAGCCTAGCGCTACTGTAGCGATATCCCAAAAGTTTAGATCTGGTTTAGCTCGCAATGGCCTTCACAGGTTTAATGCAGTAAAAGGCCGTTATTACATAACAAGGTTCAAATTTGACTGACATCTTAACCAAAAATACTTGTAGGAATGATAAATACTCACCTATAATGTCTGAAAAAGATATAATCCCTCTGATTATGGTAGGCGACAGCTCTGGCGCCTTGAAATTCTGGATCATAATGGAACAAAGCTCCCAACATTCTGCCAACAGTGAGACCCAGCCTTGTTTTAAAATTGTTCAAAATAACTTCTGGTCTATGTGCAGTAATATCCTTGTGAGATTTTCTCAATTCCGTTGTGATCTTCACATTACTCAATCTGAAATGAGCTGTTGGTCCATTAGGCAAATGTATAACCAACAGTCCATCAGGCTCCTTCCTATTTTCATTTATTACAAGTATGTCTGTGAATTCATTTTTAATGGCACTCTTTACCATTTTCTTTACACCTGATCTATTTCTATAGAGCGACACTGAATTTGGGATTATCCTCTTCAATTCCCTCCCAAAAATTCTAGTTTTCTGGAACAATCACAAGGTCGTTAGAAGAGGTTAATTATAAGAAAATCTAATCGAAAAGCGACCACTTGTTTTAGCAAGAGGGTGTCTGGTGGCTTGGATGGAAAAAATAACCCCCTTAGAGTTTTAGAACCAACCCTGTGAGGCTATCCAGGAAAACCACCTACTTGGCAATCTTGTGAAATTTTTTTCAGTCTTGCCAACTTTCAAGATTCTCTATCTGATTATGAAGAAAGAACAGGTCGCTGGTTTACCTCCAAAGTTCATTGTATTCAGTTATTCATGCTTTAACTCCTTAAAAATCCCCTTCTATTTTGCATCCATTGAAATTATTTTTATAAATCAGAAAATAATGTTACAGAAAACTTATTACAGCCCATCTTTGATAGAATGAGCAGGTGTGTCTTAAGCCATATGGGGGAACTTGGGCACACAAGTGCATGTGGCTTGTGGCTGAAGAGACCCCAGGTGAAAATCTGCAGCCATTCTTTGCCACTGGGGAAAAAAGGGTAGCTAGTGGACAAAGAAGTTTACACTACTAAATGATTTTTGAAATTCTCATTTGATTTTAGAGCATTGGAAAATCTAATAAATTGGATGTGAGACACGTATAATTTTGTCTTAAGTAACTAGATAATTGTTTTCAATATGTAGGATGAGCTATTCCTAATTCTGGATCCCCGCACAGAGGTTATTATGAAAAAAAAATCTTATAAGAATGAACAAAGCTGCTGTTTTTGTCTTATCCAGTGAACAAACACATATAAGCTGATCTCACCTTCATAGGATTGTCAGCATATGTTATTAACACTTTAGGTTCATAGGACTGCTTGTAGTAGTCACTGAACTCATCATTCTCTAGATCTTCTCTTACTAACTGGTTCTCTTCTGCTTCCAAATCCTGAATAATAGTTTCATCCTTTTCTCTTAAACTTTCAATTGTATGTGGCTGCTGTTTTGGCAAACCTTGCTTCTCTCTTTCTTTCTTAGCTTCTTTTTTAGCCTAAAACACAATGATCCAAGAAAACAGAACTTTAAACAGAATTATCGGGTGCTTTGCTAAAGTTATGAGGCAGAAAGATAAAACTCCCTCATTTTGAATACCAAGCAATCATGAAATTTTGAATTCATAAAGTAAAAAAGATACAAACTAAGGCCAGTCAACAGGAATAATTTCAATCAAAATATTACTGTTATCTACTTTATGCTGTTTTTTCTATTGCAACAACTTCTTAGCATCAATGTCACCAACTTTATAAGTATTCTACATTTTTTTATTCTATTGCCCCATTGCCCCACTATAAACATGATAGAATAATCTATATGGCTGAATATGTCAGTATTTGGGTTTTCATTATCTTCTAAGGAAAATAGCTTATTTTGTTTTCATATTCATTGTCACAGGAGCACAAGACTACTTATAATGAGAACCAAATTTGTCTGGCTACCTTGTGGAATACCTCTTTCTACCGTTAACTGTAATGAAACAGCTGATATTTCATTCTTTGTAATGAAAACTCTTTGCTTACGATCTGTCAGAAAGGCTTAATCCAGTTGCAAGCACTTTCCCTTATCATTTATTCCGCGAGTTTATTCAATAGTAGAGAATGATCCACACAATCATAAGCTTTGGAGAGATCAAAAAACAGAATAGACCTCTTTCTTGGGTTTGACACACTTCTCGCGCTTCTCTCTTGTAGACACTGAACTCAAGTGATCAGAAAAAATTGGTTCTCCCTGTATGTGATTACATATATGACAAGGTCAGATAATATTTGAATTTTGGCAGCTGTTATATAGTAGGTACCAAGGGAAAACATGTGGCCAGTAGAGTGACATATTATGAAAAAGATACTTTAAAGTGATATAAATATGATTACATAAATAAATTCCATAGTTCTTATAACAAGTCTTGAAATCCAGCAGTGTTTAAACAAGGGAATCATATAGATTGAGAGCTCACAGACTGTCAGGGTAATAGTTGAATTTGGAACCTAGACATTTTTTTCATAGCAGGTCACTGCAGTTGCTTTCATTGTTTATATTTTTACTGCGATGAAATTACAAAAAGTACAAATAGAAAAAGAGTAGAAAAAACAATTGACATGCTGACATTACATGAGCAACTGATGCATTCCCGATTTCATCGAGCCAAATCATGCTGGTTTCCAAATATCATTTCTGGATTTGATCAAGGTCAAATTGCAATGCTCTACTTTCACATGAGAATATGAAATTTGAATTGCACCAGGTGAGGGTGACACAATTTTTAGGAGTCACTTAAAACATGTTTTTATTCACCTATACAAATTTAGAGTATTCATATATTGTATCCATTCCATATACACAGATTTGTTGATATTTGGAGTGAAAGTCAGTAATGGACCTGACTAGGGGAGCATACATTTTGTTAATTTTTAGGCATATTGGACCTTAATTTCATCAGATACCAAATGGTACAAACCTTTCGTCGTTCTTTCTTGGTCTTCTGGAATTGCTGATTACGGACCTGCTTATTCTTGATATGAGCGTACTTCGTTTCATGAGGAAACGATACTGCTCCACTCTTTGAAGGTTTGATATCCTCATCCTCAATTTTGACGGAAACTTCCTCATTTTCTACATTATCAGGCATTTTCATAATTCGGTTTCAGTTTCTTTCCAACTCAAAAAATGCGGTTATGTTTAGTGTTTACACGTGCACAAACGTCAGTCATAGACGTCAAACGTCCGGTGTTATTTTTTCCTAAATATTTAGGTCGGACACAGTTTTGAAAAAAATCGGAAAATGAATTATTTACAATTGCTGAGATATTTAAACGGACTGTAAAAAATATGTCTGTATAATAAGCTTATTTTAAATTGCGTTTTCAAATTTCCCTCTTCATGTAAATGACAGTTCATGAACGATGCCGTCACAAGTGTCAACTGTTTTTCCCTTTTCTGTCACCAAAACTGAAAAATTTTGCTGAAATGTGCGGTCGTCTTTTATATTTCCTCAGTTAACATTGTAATATATATTTTTATCGGGTTCGACGGACTGATAACTGGTATACGCCTAATTGGTATCAGCGCGTTAGTGCCAGTGGTGCAGTCGAACAAATTTAAGTAACAAAATGGGCAACGTACATGCTTATTCTTCGACACCTCCACCACCACCCCCAGGAATGAGTTTTCCAAAAAATAAAAGCGACAAGCCATGTGACGATCCTTCACTATCACCCTCTGGAGCAAACGAAGTTATAGAGAACCCAGGCCCCCTTGAGGACATTCACACAAAGTGTAAAAGTAAGCTTTACATAACATAACCTTATCAGTATATACTCATGAACTTGAGTTTATTTCAGATGTGTTTCCAACATGTTTCGAAGGTGCACGAGTTATGCTTACCAGAGGTCTCAGTAATCATTTCCAAATATCACATACAATGAACATGAGCTCTGTTACACCTAGCGGGTACAGATTTGGTGCTACCTATGTTGGGACAAAGCAGATATCTCCCAGCGAGGCATATCCTATATTACTAGGTGATGTTGATCCCTCAGGAAACTTAAATGCAACTATTATTCATCAAATACATCCAAAACTTCAGGCAAAATTTGGAGCACAGGTATATTAAAATCTTATAGATACCTGCATCTATATAGTGAATAATAATATACATATTTTTCACAATAGGTTACATGACAACAAACACCAGCTGATCATTTAGTGACATTCAAAATAGTCTAGGGTGAAAGTGCCAGCAACCCAAACACTACCATACTGTGCAGAAGATACCCAAAATTTATGAAATAAATTAATCTTAATATGTTTTTTAACATTTTTTGTATTTCATTTTTGTCTAAACTGTCCAAGCACTGGCACATTCGTCCCATATTGTTGAAGAGTACCTCACACTTCCTAGCTATGCTGATCCTTTTGTGTGAACTATTTTGTATGAAAAAATTCTGAAACCTTTGGTGTACAATTGCAGAATGGATTTTATATGTTGGTGAATCTCAACAGCGGTATAAAGTTTGAGACAGCACTTGAATAGATACCAAAATGGGTTGAAGTATTGTGGAAAATAGTTTATGTAAACTGAAACTGATCCTTTTTATATTAAGTGACATATAAATCCGAATACCCAGTTTAAATGGTTTTATTTTAATAAAATTTTGTATAAGTACTTAATGAAGCATAATAAGTAAATGATAAAAATTTCAAAATGATTGCACTGCTTTAAAGCCCTTTGACCTTTATTAATGTGTGGATGCACCCTGATGTGCTACGCATTCTCCAACGCGCCTAGGCATGCTTCTGATCAGGTGGTCAATGTCCTCCTGTGGTATATTATTCCAGGCAACCACCAACTCCTCTCGAAGTGCTTCTAGAGTCTGAGGAGGACGTTGCAAATTGAGCAATCTCCTACCCATCATATCCCACACGTGCTCAATTGGGGATAAGTCGGGAGATCTTGGTGGCCATGGTAACAATGTGACATCGTTATGTTGAAAGAAGTGGTCGGGCATTATCTTGTTGGAAAGTTGGATCTGCCAGGGTGTTAAGATGGGGTTCTAGAACTTCGTGGATATAACGCTGCGCGTTCATGTTACCTCTGATGAAGATTAAAGGTGACCTGGAACCATAAGCTATAGCACCCCAAACCATAACTCCAACAGTGTGATGAACATGTCTTTCAACAAAAAACTGTGGATTCCTCCTTTTACCACGTCGCCTTCTAACCCTGGCACGACCATCGTGCATGCCTAAACAAAATCGAGACTCGTCACTAAAGACAATACTGTTCCATTCCTGATCCCAGAGTGACCGTTGTCTGCAGCATTTAAGGCGGTTACGTCGGTGTAAGGGTTAGAAGGCGACGTGGTGAAAGGAGGAATCCACAGTTTTTTGTTGAAAGACATGTTCATCACACTGTTGGAGTTATGGTTTGGGGTGCTATAGCTTATGGTTCCAGGTCATCTTTAATCTTCATCAGAGGTAACATGAACGCGCAGCGTTATATCCACGAAGTTCTAGAACCCCATCTTTTACCCTATCTTGACACCCTGGCAGATCCAACTTTCCAACAAGATAATGCCCGACCACATGTTGCAAGAGTCACAATAGACTTCTTTCAACATAATGATGTCACATTGTTACCATGGCCACCAAGATCTTCCGACTTATCCCCAATTGAGCACGTGTGGGATATGATGGGTAGGAGATTGCTCAATTTGCAACGTCCTCCTCAGACTCTAGAAGCACTTCGAGAGGAGTTGGTGGTTGCCTGGAATGAGATACCACAGGAGGACATTGACCATCTGATCAGAAGCATGCCTAGGCGCGTTCGAGAATGCGTAGCATATCAGGGTGCATCCACACATTATTAAAGGTCAAAGGGCTTTAAAGCAGTGCAATCATTTTGAAATTTTTATCATTTACTTATTATGCTTCATTAAGTACTTATACAAAATTTTATCAAAATAAAACCATTTAAACTGGGTGTTCGGATTTATATGTCACTTAGTATACTATGGAAGGTTAGGAGATTATTTTGTGTAGTCCATATTATCTATGCAATTTAATAAGCATTAGATTTAGTAATTTTTTTAAAATTATTTTTATTAGGTTCAAAACTCCAAATTCCAAGTTGGCCAGCTGACACTAAATTATAGAGGCAGTGATTATACTGCCAGTTGCACAGTGGCCAATCCAGATATTGTTAATGGATCAGGAGTTGTTGTATTACATTATTTACAAGCAGTCACAGCAAAGCTAGCATTGGGCTCGGAACTAGCTTACCAGAAAGGCTCTGGAATACCAGGAGGGGAAATAGCTTTACTAAGTGCAGCAGCTAAGTAAGTCTAATGCTTTGATTTTGAAAAGCTATATTTACTATTCTGCAACAAATCCGTATTGGCATGCGTTTAATGTGTATGAGAGAGGAGCATGATGAATATGTAGTTGGAAAGAGATAGGAACCAGCTGGATAGCAAAGCTCATCGTCACGTTGCTTAGCAACGCTGACGAGGCAGTCTGCCGTGTCTATGTTACACCAGTTTCTTTCTGAATTAAGGTGCATATTGAAAATATGCGCTAGTTTATTCTTTACGCCCAAATAATGGTTTTATTTTGAGCAAACACATTTTTGAATTGGTAATTCTGTCGAATCTGTTTCGGATCGATTCCGGATCGGTCCTAACCGCGCTCCATTTTAGTCAGAAATGAAAAGTCAGGATCGCCACAAATTCTGCAACATTGCATCATTGGTTCGTTCAACAACACCGCATCTTGTACATTTCACCTAAATGACCATAGTTGAGTGATTTTGGCCAGTACCCATCTAGCGCTCGTACGGGAGTGTCGTTCTGTTTTGAAATGGCTTTGACCTGTGTACACACAGGCAGTGATAACTTGTATTGCATAATGTTATTTGTTACAGCAGCACTGTCGCAAAATGTAAGAGTAACTTAGGTTGTATTGATTTCATCACTATCGGTGAAAATCAAAGATAATTCTAGGATAGATTACGACACTAAGGCCCGTATCGTCAGTCGTCCCTACAATTGTAGGGCGCGTTTATGGCCTCCTTGATTGTCATACTCCTTTCTCTTCTTCAAAAATTTCTAGATTACACTTGTCCCATGTCAGCGTCAGCGCTCTCCTATTATGAAGATATATTTTCTTTTTAAATTGTAGGAAATTTCAGGCTGATAAAACATGATATAACTCAAAAGCAAGCACAACTTGATGCAAATAGATGTTTGTGACATAACCTCAAAATAGAGTTCTGACACGGAGAACCAGAAAACTATGACAATCAATGAGGCCATAAAGGCGCCCTACAATTGTAGGGACGACTGACGATACGGGAATAAGTCGCATCTAAATTGAAATAAACAAATCATTCTAGTCAAAATGAAAACAAAATATTAAATTAAATGTTCGAACAGATTCCTTTTTGGGTTTGACAGTAACCTAACCTATTGTAGAAGGCTATGTGAACATTTTCTGGTGTAATATATTGGCAACGCAGCAGATTCCGTCACCGTTGCTAGGCAATGTGGTGATGACCGTCGCTGACTAGCCGCCTACTATCTACACTTATCGCGCTTCTTTCTTTTGTACACATTGAACTCAAGCTGTCGGACAAATTTATTTCCCTCCATGATATATAGATAGTTTATTTGTCTATAAGTGATATAAAGGACTAGGATTTGGAAATGTTGCCGTTGAAAGCATCTAGTCATTTGACTGAGGAATTTCTGCACCAAAAATTCAGCAAAGGAAGAAAAATTAATTATTAAGTATGAGTAGACATTTTAATAATACATTTGTGTTCTACTAGAACATTAAGATGTATTAACTTTGAATAAAAAACGCCTCTTCGATTTTTTGTGGAAGTATAATTTCTGCAAAAGGTTTATGCTGTGTAGTTAATACTGCCAGAATCCACCAAAGAACGAATGTGTTGTTCATAGTTCAGATGACTCTGACTGTATTTAATTACCATGTACTGTCTTTAAAACAGCATATTCTCCTTATACTGTCATACCACAATGCGAGAGTAGCAAAACACACCACTGAATATAATGGGATTTGCGCATACAGATGTCAATATAAAGGTATGCTGCATAATTAGTTTCCAGCGGCGCCGGCGGTCGGGTGTGTGCGCGTCACCTGAAAAGAAGACAGAGTTGCCGTTCTTTAGCCTAATGCGTAATCTTTCGTAACACAACCTCTATACATATACCTTTGAACATGAGTTATTTATATATCTCCGCGGACGTCTGTTTTGACGTTGCTATGTCTTTGTTATCAAGATTTAGTTGGCAATACCGAAATTTGAATATATAAATGCGAATGTCCAGTCCATTGGTATTACATCTGAACAGTGAGACATAAAAATTTGTACACTTGCCAGTTGGCATCTGAGGAAGGTAACTGGTATGTTTTTATCCGCGAACTTATCGTCAATTGTGGAATAACATTTGACAATATTTAACTGTTGCGAGGTACCATCTAATCTCTACCAGCGGCGTCAAGCTAGCCACAGAGCGGCCGGAGATCACGTTTCATGACTTAGTCAATTGACAGCCGACTTGCATCTTTAGGAAATTTGGTTAGTTTACTAGTGGCGCCACCTATTCGTTCTGCGGGTAAAACCGCGAGGCGAAAATTTAATTTTTAATAGAATAAGGTATCAGTACCCATATGCTTTTTCTTTCAATCTCTTAACTTGGTAAGTAATCCAAATGTAAATACTTCACTTTCAGATACACCACGGAAAATGTGCAAGTATCAGGTACATTGGGAGTATCTGGTGTACATTTGTGTTATTACCAAAGAGCCAGTAAACAGCTACAGATTGGGGTGGAGTTAGAAGCTAATCACAGAATGCAGGAAGCTGTTGCGTCTATCGGTTATCAAGTTGACTTGCCTAAAAGTGAAGTAGTATTTAAAGGTAAAAAGAACGCATCAATCTTTGTTTTTCTTCAAACAGATCACAATAGATTCAGCAACAGTGTCTTAATATTTGACCCACAGGGCAGACATTTGATTCAATGGATGACATTCCATAGTAAGAAGTATGCAGCTTGAACACTTAAATCACATTTAAAATGAAAATGTTAAAAGTTGTATTTTGCTGTGTAGCCAGATTAAAAATTAGTATGTAAGCTCATGAAAAAAGTTTACTTTTAATCAACATAAATGTGATTTTATAAAATGTTGGTTCCAAAAAAAAGAAACCCCTAAATATATTATGTAAAAAATACATGATAGAGCTTTGGTTAGGGGCAACCTTACATGTTTTATGAATAACTTCTATTTTCATACAGTTATAAGTAACGCAGTTTGCGGATGTTTTTTTTAACTGTATGAAAACAAGAGCTGTTTGTAACACCTGTAAGTTGTCCCTTAGCTAATGTTTTAAAGGTGCACAATCATTGAGGAGAAATTAATTCATACTTTCTGAAATTGAATGACAGTCGACCGACAGTTTTTGTCTGCTGTGAAATATACAATCTCCTCAATTCACATTGTTCATAGAATAATTCTTTTTCAGGTCACGTAGATTCAAACTGGTCAGTAGGAGCAGTTCTAGAGAAAAAATTGAGCCCACTGCCGCTTACTTTAGCTCTTAGTGGTCTAATGAATCATAATAAGAATCAGTTTAGGCTTGGAGTTGGTATACTTATCGGATAAAATAAACGTTCCAAAAATAATAGACTACCAAATTTGTTGTTGGACTTTTACCAATTAAAGTTATTATGCAACAACAGCAATCGTTTTAATGCCTATTTTTTTATGTTATGGTTCGCGTAATTGTCACAATATTTTTGTACATACATTTTTTGACATGTGTTCATTACTTAAACTATGTATAATCTGGATGCGTGTCTCACTGAGTTTATTTATATAAAGTGCATTTACTTTTTTAAGTGTATGTCAAAAAATTTGTGTTTGTAGACCAAAACAAATCCCCACTTTTTGTTGATTTTTTTACAGTGTTATTTACAAAATGTAAAATAGAAAAATATATTGTTAATTGAAAACAGTTTATTATTCTTCAGCAATTGAAACAATGTTCTGTATTTATTTTTTCATTCGTCCAGATGGCTTCTTGTTCGCAGACAGCTGTTTATCCTTAGATTTATTGTACAATAAAGGGTGCAGTTCTGTAAATAGAAGTCATTTTCCAGACAAAAATACATAATTTTTCCCTTAGACCCGTGCATGCAGTCCGTTACTATAAAGCACATTGTGAATTCTTGTGGATTAAAACATATACCGGTATCCCGCAATTTGAGATCTGTATTATATGGCTGTCTTAAACCGTCTGGTGTATAGAAAAGTCTTGGATCGTTTATGTCTGGGTGTAGTTGTAACACTGCAAACGTTCACATTACTACAGGGTGGCCAATATGCTGACTGATTTGAATTGTGCGCCATTTTTGATAGACCAAAGACGTGGAAATTATATATATATATATATATATATATATATATATATATATATATATATAATTTCAATGGCAGGGGTGTCCAATTTTGCACCCGCTAGGTGGCGCTAGTGTGCTTGGAGATCAAACTGCCAAAATTAGGTAAAAGAACATTTAATAAATAGGTAACCTATTTTTTTACGCTTCGACGGCTATTGACGTGAACAGCTGATCAGCAACAGACATCTTTGTCTGTTTATAACCTAAAACATCACCGCCAACATAAACCCTATTTCACTAGTATCCATTAAGTCTTGACGTCTACTAAGGTGAACAGCTGATCAGCAAGTGACATCTTTGTATCAGGCTGTAATGTTGTCAATGATGAATAGGGTGTAAATCTGGTAATACTAAGGACTTCATTCAGAGCTGTTGTTCACATATCTAGATACTTTGTGACAGTAAATTTTCACAAAATATAGGAAGCACTCATAGAAAAATGTTTATTAAAAAATTATTGTTGTTCATCTGGGATTTATTATAAGTTAATAAAACAGACCTTACCGGTAGCTGTAACTTTACATCTGAAAATAATATTGACACGAGCTTCTGGTTATAACCCGTCATCAGTGTAACGTAATCAAATATGGCACTTTAAAATCATATGGTGTTTTGTAAATAAAAAAGTTGTTAAGACATACAAAATGAATCTGTAGCGTACAAAAAAACAAAATACGGCTCTGTCTAACTGGCGTTGACGGATCCGTCAGAATTGTGGCACATGTCGATATTGGGAATTTCGGAATATGATTAGTCAGCTGTTATTCTACCGTAATGGATACTCGTGACAAAGATTGTAACTAGGTCTGTTGTACAATAGGGTGCGTTTGATAAGTAGTGAGACTGGCCGGCATGTAACCACCTCCCCCAGTCACTTGCAATGCGGTCCCGGGGACCCAGTCCGCAGTCTAAAGCTCTGATGTAGCGAGGCACCAAGTAAAAGTTATTCGCCAACTCGTGATACTGCGAAAACTGCAAGTCTCATTACTTACCAAACCTGTAACGTCACTTGACCCCCAAGACGCCTGCATGGTAACAATACACGATACCATTACAGGTACTCTTCAATTAAAGCCTTACTTAGGTTCTAAATAAAACTAATTCCAGAACCTGCAGCAAAAGTTCTCGTGATTTCAAAGAATAAATGGTTCCGGTGCCGTTCCATGTAGAACCTGAATAAAGCTAAAGGTGACAAAAATGCCTAACTTTGATCTCGAACATTGCATTACAACCAATTCTATAGAAATTCACAATGTAACTTCAAGTAGTCATTATTTCTGGCGTTGCATACTCGGATACGCAAAATTACCATCATTCTTCAGCAGACAATATGCAGCATTCCCAATCACAGAACAGAAAGTCAAAAGCTAAAAGAAAGGAATACTAAAAACGAACAACCATATCAAAACTAATCCAGATGCATGTTTTATTGACAAAAAAAACATAAATCTAACTGAACACCAGACATACTATTGATAACATAGTAATATCCAACACATAATAAAACTCTAAGATCATAACCAGCTACAATATGCATGTGATCACGTTAACTATTGTTACCTCCATCAGATACGTTTTCTAAAGCTATGTCGAAAGACTTGTACTTTTTTTTCTTTGCTGGTGGAGGACCGTTACTAGTACTTAAAATTGGTGCAGTTGTGTTAGGTTCTGTGGGGGTCCAATTGTCTTCTGGGTCTTCAATCTAAAATTGGAAACAAACCAAACATGAGTGACTGAGAATAGGCCAGAGAACAATAATCCAGATCCTTTTTTATTAAATTTTTGGAGTCCCACACGTCGCTTCAACTTACAATTTGATGCTCATATATTTTGTAAGACATTCAAAATGTATATACTCGACGTTTAAACCTACATTTTTGTTGGAGGTAAGAAACATCAGACCCCATGCTGCTCAATTTTTGTTATCTAATAGAACGCACCAGTGACGTATATTTTTTTCAATGTTTTAAGTGATCTTGTATCGTATGGATTTCGTATACACATGTGATGGTTCACAAAATATGTGAAAAAAAAAACGTTACTATGGCTCTAAAAAACAGGAAAATAAGCTTTTAGCAATTTTTTCACTCCTTTTTTCAATCACGACATTTCAAAAATATTGAAAAATACACAAAAGTAATTTGCCAACTGAAAGGATAAAATGACGTACTTTCGTCGAAAAACCAAGCTTATGCTGTTTTCTAAGTGTTCAAGGGGTAAACAAATTTTTTGCATTATTTTTTTTTAACCCACCAATTCAAGAGATACAAAAAGATCATTAAAGGTTATCTTATTTTCACTTCATAAGTTAAAAATACAAAACTGTGAAATCCTTCACAAAGGCACAAAAAGGCAAGTTGTCTATGGGCACTCGGAAAATTGAGGGTTTCATGTTTTTACGTTATTTACGACTTCGAAAACCTTATAGTCGGAACATGAATTTAAATTCTATAAGATTGTGGGGGGTACTCTAATCTCGCATTCGAGATTAGTTGCACTTGGTATTCTAATTTCGACATTGGTATCGCAAGCGACACATTCTCACACGCGACAATGGAATTTTATTCCTGTGAGTCCTGTCATCGTTTTTCTGAAATAGAGGGCCAACAACTAAGAAAAAAAGTAGTATTTCAAGCAAACTCCTACTTTGTCATCTGCCATTTTGTCGAAAGGTAACAAAATTTCGAACGCCCCCTTCATTGCCGCATGATATTAGCATCGCGAGATTTTGTCGAATAAGAAGTATAATGTCGATTGCGAGATTCAGGAAGGCACTTTATGAGTTTCGTGCGACATTGGGCTATCTCGCATGCGACATTGTCCATTGGAGAGTACTCCCCCCTCCCCGGTTGCCTTTGGAACGAGGTGACAAAAGAAACCACAAATTTCAAACTTGTTTTGTTGTTTTTTGAATGTCTATAAGAAAAATAGAACAAATTAACATCCAAAAAGTCAACACTACAATATGATTTCAGACCAAGTAACTACACGGCCAAGTAATTTAATGCTCGGTAAAATGGACCGAGTACTCGGCGCATATATTTTGCTTCCGTTAGGTGACGCTTGTGACGTTGGTGGGTCAAAACTCTCAAGCTTTGATGGGAAAAAGATAAATTTGTTTGCCTCTTAGCAACCTTACATATGACGGATATTCTCCCCTGCCTAACTAGCGCCATCAGCCTCTAGCTTTCCAGATTGATGCTTGCCTGAAAGACTCTGGTCCATGGCCATTTGATTAACTTATGTTGTATTTTAGACCTGTCTCATATAATTCAATCTAAATTCCAACTCCCTAGAAAAACTATGTTTAGGATCCAATGGATACCGTTTCTTCACTTAAGGACTCCTTATTGAGAGGAGACCTTATTTTACTTGACAACCATGGCACATAGGAGTGTTGTTAAATATCTGTCTGGAGGTAAAAACTTCCAAATTTTTTTACATTATTGTTAATTTCAAAGAATGTCCATTTCACTACAAGGTTCATAGGGACCTACCCTTTCTGGATCTCGTTATAGAAAACAAACTGAGTAAACTGAAGTCAATTGAGCTTATCAGAGATTCTGTATGAATCGATCGCGATTATTGTAGAAAGCCAACGACACTAATGGATCTAATGATACATAATCATGATACAGATCACAAAAATACATAACGTGTAGCATTCACCTTACGAATCAATCTTTGCATTATATCTCCTGGAGATGGATTGTACCATTGCTCGGTAGAGACATGTCCGACAATTTGCGCGTAACTAATAAGGAATATATCTCACCTCCGGTGCTATGGGTAAAAATTGTAAGCAATCGTTTTCGTTTTCTTCATCTGAACTACAAAATGCTGCCACAGGATCCACAGCACAGACGTCAACCTGTAAACCATAAAGCATTAAGTTACTTGTACGATTGCCTATTAACAATAGAAATACTAGGTTTTTATACGTTGCGTCCAAAAATAAGATGGCGATCTTTCACAGACCAGGTAGTATATTCGCGTCTGATGGTAAACATATTCGAATCTTCATATTTCCAGGCCCACATATGTGTCAAAAAAAAATTAAAACATTTTTAAGTAAATTCCAATACTTGCTTTTTCCGCTTTGGTCAAAGTATTTAGGCAGAGTATACACTGAGTGCGCCCTTGGTTAACAGAGGTTTACAATAACAATGCCCCTTGGAATGCTTTGGGATTTTATTGATGGATGACTAAAACTGTTTAGGAAGTTTGGCGTCATTAAAATTTATCACTGTTTTTCGGTGTCGAAAACGCCATATTTTGCATATATTGTATCGCTTATATCTCGAAAACTATCACTTCAGATGAGAATTCCAAAGCACTTTTTTGTTTAGGTATTCAAGAAAACCTAAAAACACTGACCAAAGTGAAGAACCAATTTGTGGAGTTTTTTAAAAATTGTTTGATGTAGATTTGAGGCTGGCAACATGCAGATTCATTAGAAAAGGTCCTTTTTATTAAGATTGAGTAAAACTTCTAAGTCAGAATATTTTCTCTATACCTGGTCTAACAGATGTATGTGGGACACCAAAACTAGTGCAATAAGTTTCTGTAAAATAATACCATAGGGCTACTCTAGTGAAAAATGTGGCGCCTAAAGGAAGTCACTCGAAATCCTTTTTAAATGACTTTTGATACGTTACCCTTATTACGTAACTGCCGAATGGAAGGGATAGCGTATGATGGCCATAATTGTCAATTTGGAACTATCTATCATTCACTTAATATTCAGTTGCAGTAGCTGTATATTGCGACAAAATACTTGAGCTATGTGCTGTGTCTCTGATGTGATGTAACATGTATGGCGATCGGACCGTTATCATTTCGTTTAATTTACATAATACAGATTCGGGTTGGTCGCAACGTAATAATGGATAAAAACTATATCCCTTTTACTCTGATATATCCTGTATTAACATCTTGAAACATATTTAATCATCTGGGAACAAAATTAAATCGTCTTTTATAAGGTACGTATAAACATATTTTTCTTGTCATGTAAATTAACAGTTACCTCCAAATCTGTATCCTCCTTATCATCTCCACCACTCGCTACTGACTTGTCCTCATCGTCCAAATCGAACTCACTTTCCCTTTCTTCATATTCCACATTTTCATCTAACTCTTTAAAGTCTGGTGCAAATGCGGACCAGTTTTCCACCTGGTTTTGGGCCCATACACTCACCACACCTAAAACGAGTTAGTTTTGGCATGGAGAAATCATATGTCATGTAAACATCTTTTGAATATGGTTGCTATGTATATGTTATGTCAAATTTTTCAACTGATTGCCTGCTATTTTTGACATACTATAATTTCGAAAAATTAAATTCCTTCTCTGAAAAAATATTTACATATATCGATACTAACCAGAAGAAATACTAGCAATGATAGGTCTGACAGGATGCCAAGCAACATCTAGCAACAGTTCTCCCTTTGTGCCATGCAAAATTTTCACGAGATTTCCTATTGATTTTTCCCAAATGTAGAGGGCATGCTGCCTAGTTGATCCCGCACAAATATATTCACCATCTCCGGAGAAACAACACTTCTTCCACATAGTCCTGTAGCAACGTAAAATTTGAAAGAAACTAACTTTATTTTTTGACTGCGCAAACTTACTTATTCACCAAATCTTGAAGTTTCTGTATTGGTTCTGCTTCACCGTCTTTACCATATGCCAGAACTTCTTTGCTGTTATATACTCTAATAACTCTATCTGCAGTGTTTATCAGGAAGCAACTAAAACCGATAAGACGATTAAGAAAAGAGCTGAACCAAACCGTGTTGGTGATTCTAAACTGGTAAAAACCGTGCAGCTCAGTCAAAGTGTCACCTTCTCAATTTTCAGTAATCAGCTAATCTTTACTTTTTGGTTTACCGTCTACCGAAAAATTTCACGATCTGCCTATCTATTTAAATGTCGTACAAATCCACCGAAAACAGGTCGACAGTACTTTTCATGTATGCACTGATTAGAGGTTGTATATATTTAGGAAAGATCGAATTTGCAAATATTTAACATTTCTGTTTTCAGCTCAAATATATGAACTGACCAAACAGATTAATTTCATATTTTCGAGATGCATTTCAATGATTTTAGTATTAATAGAGCAGATTACTTTGACGCTCTTGAAAGGCGTTCTAAACCCTATTTCACGAGTATGCATTACGAGGTGAACAGCTGATCAGCAAGTGACATCTTTGTATTAGTCTGTAACATTGGTAATGATGAATCTAGTGTAATCTAGTAAAACCTGCCTTTAGCATTTTTATTTTCTGTGTAAACGCACCTTTCTAAATTCAATAGTTGTTAGCAAGTACAAAATTAATAAGTAGCTTACAAAAAACCAAAGCAAAATTCGGCGCTATCTACCTGGCGTTGACGGATCCGTCAGAATTATGTCATTTATCGATATAGGAAGGCTTACCAGATAATTAGCTGTTGTTCCGCCGTAATGGATACTCGTGAAAAAAACAATATTTGCGAGAAGCTATGTAGAACGCCACAGTATTTTGAAGGCGACACAGTTTTTTGCGTTCCAATTCCACACAAGTATTTGATAAAATAAATATCATACACGTATCGCATGAAATCTGGTACGGTCTCATAGTTTTCAACATCTCCATAAATCTCAAATTGCACATTGAATAAAAATGCTTTCTAATAATAAAAATCGAGGATTAGAAAAAATGGCTATCGCTTTAGAATAGACCTCTCTGCAACTAGGTTAATTTGAATCTTTAGCAAAAAGGAACTTCACATGACCGGTTCCTAATAAAGAAACCAACTTTTCCGTCAAATTGTAATTAAACATTATTAATCATCCAAATAGCATAAAAATACATATGATAAGTGATGAACTTACTCTCCTCTCCTTGCAAATTCTATACTCCTCACAGCTGTTGCACTGGATGATCCCAAACCTATCCTAAAGCTAGCTTTTAACTCTAAAGTATGCGAGTCTAATACTAATACTTTGCCTCTGGCATTGCCTGTGTAAATATAATCACCTCTCCTGTCAAATGAGGCCACAATGTTTAGATCTCCCTGGAAAGCAACAGTCAATGGATTGATTTCTTGATTAAAACAAATCAGAACTGCTAGTTTATTTAACATGTGAGGTGGACTGGTGTTTCCAAAATCCTTGAGAAATATCATTTTTGAGCTAATATCACAGCATGCAAAAACTGGTCAACATATCCCAGCAATGCCGAGCGGCTAATATTATGCAATATGGTCGTGATGGCTGGGGTATAGTTGCCATTGTTATACCAAAATATTGCTGCAAAATATTGTTCTTCTAGGTGCTCCATACCATTTTTGCCATTACAGGATTAGTTCCCAAAAACTATTCTACATTCAACCCGCGTGTTATTGTACAAAGTACTCACATCTTCATCTACTGGTAAGATCTGATGACCCCCATTTGTGTCCACTAATACAGCTGCATGTTTGATGGGACAAACTAGCAGCCTTTCCATACTTCTTGGCTCAAACTGTACTTTCAAAACAGGGCATGGGAATCTATATTTCTGTTCACATTCCCCAGTAACTGTACTCCATATGCAAACGTTATTATCAGTTGATGCAGATGCAATTTTGTAGCCATTTCTAGACCAGCTAATACTGCATATTGGATGGACATGTGCTGATATAATCTTAGCGATACCTCTGGTTAGAAAGTCCCATATTACTATGCGTCCATCGTTGCAACCTACAGCTAACAGTGTGCCCCTTTTGTTGAAAGCGCATGTTACAGCCAATGAAAGGCAGTCCAAGGTGCCATCGAATTCCTGAAAAGAATATGAACATCGTACATTTAGCACTTCTCAAGTCATCGTTGGTTGTCAGAGCGGTCCGTGGGACCTTAGCTCTTGAGTCACAGTGTCAGTTTGTAAGTCTGTCAGGTCTGGTAACCCAGAAACCAGACAATTTTAAGGAAAAAAGGAGAAGGAAGAACGAGAGCAAAGGGGAAGAAGAGGATCTTTTAGGATATGCAGCGTTTAGGCATTGTTAAAATCGCTTCACAGATTTTGATATGGTCTAAAAATATTTGATTTTTTCTAAAGATTGTGTAAAAATGCTCCAATTTTGGTTGTTCTAAGTTCACGATTTAATTTTGATTACAGTGCGAGCCGCGGCCTTTTGTGCTTGCGAACTTGCTCGACTGTGTAGTCCACTGACTCACGCAACAGAGGGTTGCTGTGCGATTCCGCTAGGCTATAGCGCCGCTGCGCCTGTTGCTTAATGTAGTCCTTTAGGTAAGGGACATCGAGGTCTCTATGTAGAGTTTCGTTAGAGACATACCATGGGGCATCAGCAATAGTGCGCAACGTCCTGCTTTGCAGAACCTATCTACTTTGTGGTCAACTACCGCGAAAATGTTTAAATTTGTGTTAAAAATGTCTGTCTGTACATTGGTTGGCGTTGTACAACTTGTAATAAAGTACTATTTGTTCAGGAATAGATGGTTTCAAAAGACCTTTGTAGGGTATGCATGTGCAATACAAAAATGTACTTTTATAAGTCGTTAAAACTATAAAGAAATTATAAAATATGAACCATTATGACCATAAATTCGCCTCCACTTAACCGATATTCGACAATGTACTCCCATATCATCCTGATTCTCAAAAATCAATATTGAGGCAAAAGTTCCTGAGATGTGGAAGTAACAAAGCTGAGGTTGATGAAAATAAATGATACAGGGGTCATAGAATAGAAACAAATTGTTTATTTCAGTCTCAAAGCTGTGCTTAGATAAGGTTCATGTATAATATGTGAGTAGTTGGAACCTGCTTGAAACAGTATTGAAAATGTTACAATTTACGATTTTCATAAGTGGAAGAACTAAAAATTACAAGAGATTGAATCAAACTTTTTGAGTATTGAGAGGGAGAACAAACTGAAATAAACAAGCATATTTTAAAAAGATACAAAAAACCAACTGCAGTAACTGAAAGGTTCTTGTTGTATTAACAAGACGAATTTAGGACTCACCTAAAATGTCACAATCTATCAAGCAATTTGAGCTGTAGTCCCCAGAATCGAAATTCCAAAATTGAAACTTGCATTTTAAAATCCAGTATTTTGATTATATGAAATCTTAGTATATATAGTATTTATTATACTGTCAAGGAAAATCTGGCGACACCTGATACGTCAAAATCTATCAAGCAATGAAGCTGTAGCCCATGAAATAGGAATTTAAAAATGTAGATTTGTATTGAAATCCACAAATTTGACTTCATAAAATTTTAGTTTATCCAGTATTCTTGCACTACCAAGTGAAATCTAGAGACACTTGATATATCAAAATCTGTCTTTGAGTTGTAGCTCATGAAATAGAAATTTAAATGTGGAAATTTTCTATAAAAATTTATTATTTTTATTTTATGAAGTTGTATTATACCCAGCATCACTCATGCTGGGAAGAAAATTCTAACAATACCTCAAAGGTCAAAATCTATCAAGCTGTTTCGATTGCAGCCAATCTAATAGAATTATGCTTGCCCATATACACAGAGACACAAAAAGATAACCCTCCTTCTAAGGCAGTTGGATTAAAAGAGATGTGATAAGAGGTATCATCATATAATGGACAATTAAACCATTAAAGTCAATATATATATATATATACAGGGTGACTTCAAAGTTGAGTCATTTATTTTAACAGTGAGTAGATCTGATCAAAAGAAATGTTTTTTTCCTTTAACATTTTTGTGGTAAAATTAAAGTAACAAAGTTATAGCCCTTTAGAAGTTTGAGTACCGCCCTGTCTCAATAATAATATTATGTGCTCGTGTTTAGCAACAACAGATATAATCCGCCTTATCGGTTCATCGCATCGGAAACAAAAAAGCAAAAGAATTTGAAACGCTGATCACAATGTTTTTGTTCAGTCAATGTGTCAGTCGGTAACGCGTGAGTGAATAGTGGTGTTTGCTGCGTGGCTCAGACGAAATAAAAAATGGCACATGTTTATGCGGATCGGTTTCCTAATCGATTGCAACGGGCAAACAAGGTAAAATTTTTTTTTTATTTTTACACACATATTTTGGTTTATCTTCCTTCTACAATCATTATCTGAAAATTAATGACTCAACTTCAAAGTCACCTTGTATATATATCAGCTTGCAAGGAGATGCATATGTGCATCATGTTTTATTATTGATATGGCACTTATTACAAATTCTGAATACTGAAAAGTTGAACTACTTCTGGCAGTGTAAATTAATTCTCAGCATTCCTTTATCGCTAACAAGGCTTGCTAGCTGCTTTAGCGATGCAATCTCAAGACCTGCATCTGTTAAAAAAAGCTGTTTCGTTTTTTTCTAAGGCATTATCAAATAAATATATGCAGGCGTTCAAATTTCTGATGCTAGATCATGAACTGGGTGTAATCCTCATAAAGATTGATAAGAAATAATTCGGTTTGCTGGAGCTCCTTTTGTGTCGTGTTTCATAATCAGCGTTAACATTGGAGCCTTCTGACTCAACCCTGATACATATGTAATAAAAATATCAAATTTTTTTACCTCTGGATAATTTTGCCCAAAGGACTCTGGAAAAAGAAATAATATGATAAAATACAAACTAGATGAAATCTCGACTAAATCATACCTAGTAGTTCCAAATTCATTTTATAGTTTAGATTTTGCTGGAATAAGCCACTAAGCTACAAAAACATGACGTTAGTAGGGGAAAATAACCGGAAAATGTTCAAATTCACCAAAAATAAACAATAAACAGGTATAAACAGGGCAAGTGACTTGAAGGTGACAGAAATTGACAGATGACAAGTGTTTAGATGATGAATATTAGAGATGAGAAGTAGAAGTACGGCGGTATGGCATGAATATCCACTACTGTGAATTATATGTGAACAGTCTGAACAACGTGTTTGCTGTGCTGTGAGAATCAGTGGATTGACTGGATTCAGAACGTACCAAGTTTTTGACAGTTCATGTTCCATGTGACGAGTTTGATGCCGACCGAAAACATTTGTTTTGTTTATATTATTATGAAATTCATCTAATATTGAAGGACCGAGTAAAGATAACATGGTCATGCAAGATAACTGTTAAAATGTATTCTACTAGACTCTAGAGGACTATCCGTAGCGAAATTTTTGCCGAAATCGTTGCACAACACTTAAGAAAATGCAGATGAAAATTCGTTCTAAATGAGTCCGTCGGTACCCCGGGATAGAGATCCGCTTTGACAGATAACCATTCTTGCCACCTGAATTGCGGCGTTGTCAGCTGATCGGACGATTTTGCTACCTACCTCTGCTATTTTGATAGAATGTTATAAAAAAAGAAGTTTTGTATAAAATATTGAGGAATACCAATCGAGATATATAAAATTTGAGGCGTAGCAATGTTTGCCAAAAAACTAAACAAAAGCAGTTATTTACAGTTTGCGTCGCCTGGCGTCCATGCGGTGGAACGTTAATGTCTCAGAACATTTTTTAAATGCCCGGTTCTACAGGATAAAATACTTCTTGAATACTTCAACAATTGAAAAAAAAAACAATGTTTTAATATATAAATATATTTATTAACTATTTGATCTAAAATTACATAAACTTAACAGGAGAAGTAGGATGTTCATTTTACTCAACTATTTATTAGTATCCGCCTTATATGCAGAGGTATTAGTCATTCATTTTGAGGAAGTTTGTTTATAACTTAGAAAACAAATGTAACGTCGAAGTCGCAGAAAAAGATGGTATTAGATACAGGGTCGTACTTTTTTAAATGTTGTGCACATTTAAATACACCATCATGTAGTGCAATTAGTTTTTTCATTTCTTAAAATACAGTCAGACAAAAATAAAAACGATTTGGCCAAATTTTAGTTTTTTCCAAATACCTGCTTTAGTGCTGTGACGTGGGTGTCAAGTGTCTCCAAAGTGATTCGCTACATTCAAACCATTTGTATCGAACTATTAGATCGTTTTACGTTATTGAAATGACCCTCGTATAAACCGTTACTTCATTGCTACTTTTTTTTAGGCTAATAACAGTGACATGTTGGCGATTTTCGATTGTACAAATGAAGCCAGGATTGTGGAACAACTTAATTTTTCGTCACCTGATACAATTAATCTTAGCAGTGACGGTTGAGGTTTTCTAGGGGTTTTCGTCACCCAAGTGCGAATGCAGTCACTAAAAAACCATATTCCCTTAATAAAGAGTAGAGAAAAAGAAAATCGTACTTCTCCTATCAATGATCATGTAATTTTAGATCAAATAGTTAATAAATATATTTATATATTAAAACATTGTTTTGTTACAATTGTACACGCCAGGCGACGCAAAATGTAAATAGCAGTTTTTTGGCAAAATTGCTACGCCTCAAATTTTATATATCTCCATTGGTATCCCTCAATATTTCATTCAAAGCTTTTTTTACATTCTAGCAAAATAGCAGAGGTAGCAAAATTGTCCGATGATTTGGCAACGCCGGAATCTAGGTGTCAAGACTGTATGCTGTATGTTTATCCCGGGGTAACGACGGGTTCGTTTAGTACGTCAAGGCGGCAGTTTTTCAGTCTTCATTTGCATTTTTAAAGCGGTTTGCAAGGATTTCGAGAAAAATTTCGCTACGGATAGACTTCTAAAGTCTAGTAGAGTATATTTCAATAGTTGTCTTGCGTGGCCATGTTATCTTTACTCGGGCCATATTGAAGAAAGGATACGTTGTTTGCATACACTATACTTTGATCATCGGGTAATGGAAACTAAGAAGGAATTTGAAACAGTTTCTATGAAGCGGGAGACTATTGATGCTGAGCCAAGTTGTGATAGGTAGGCAATTTTCTAGTAACTACAGACAGATCTGACTGGGCTCTAGGGTTCTGATGGGCGTCCCAGAATTGGTGTACGGGTGTGGGTATGTGATGTGCCCAGGTTTTGTAGCGGTAGTTTAGATCTAGATTGGAACTACACTTATTGGAGGGGCCTTTTGGCAAAGCAACATTCATGGCCCTAGTAGCAGTAATGAGCTTCTAAAGTACCTTTGGCTCTTTTTGGTGACTCCAGACACCAACACTAAAACTACCAACTTGACACTGTTCAAATTAAGGTCAAAACATAACTACATCATCCCAAATATATCATCTCTAAAGGAGCCCCTAAACTAGCAATGTCTTTTTAAAAATATTTGGCCATAACTATGGCAACTATAGCCTAACTATTATCACATTAGACTTGTTCTGGCGACAACTTCCTTATGGTTATGGCATGTTATGGATGGCTTGGAACAATTAACCAAGTAAGATTGATGCACACAGCTGAGCATTGACAACTCATTTGGTCAACTGAAAACACTGTTGCAAAGTACATCCAAAAATAAAAGTGTCTATAAACTCTGGTCTTGAAGTGTTACATTACCAAGAAATGCTATGGTGAGTAAGGACTACTCTCTTTATACACTACATTGTTCAACACTAAACTCCACTAACCTCAAAATAGAGTAGAATGGGTTAAAGTTTTTCGTATGGATTTTACCTGAAATATGATACCAACTTTTCTCGACAAGGAGTAGTCTGCCAACAATTTCTCAGAAGCGATGATTCATATAAAATTGGATACTTTAGATATGTTTCAAAAAAGAGCCTTAGGAAACAATTTTCTTTTTCTCCTATAGGTGTCAAAGTTATAATTTTATCACTCTCTATTTTGGTTAAGGGTCATTTTAGGACCCATGTTCATAGGACCTCTAGAAATATTGACATATATTTTTAAAATGCCCTACAATATGCACTTGTCATAATTTGTCATCAGACAGGTTACCAACTTTGGCAAGAATGGCTGATAAAAATATATGCATTGTGGCAGCTCACACTGTTTTGAGAGACACATCCTGCAATATTGCAGTGTATTTTTTACCTTTAAAATGTTCAGCAATCTGACAGCAGTGTAAAGGTATATAGTGTGTACCTAAAATATTACCAGTTGCTATGCTGGCAATGTTACTGGCTGTTCTGTTGAAGCTACATTATACAGTACAGTATTGCACATTTAGATATGCCTTTAGGTTTTGTAATGCAGGATTCATACTAGCCATAACTTAGTACTCAAGGGACAAGATGTGCTACATGCATAAGATAGGAGCAATAGGGAGCATGTTTATATATGTACTTTATTGGTTCTCCTGCTAATTTCAAGATATGTTTTGCATGAATCCAGCATAATGCAACACACCTGCCTAGGAAGTGAAAGTATTTATTTCAGTTTGCAGTGACCTGTGAGAATCCTAATTCTCTTTTGTGCAACAGACACATCATTGCATCCTTATCTGGGCCTGCCTGCAGTCGTCCCTGATTAATCACAGTTTTGGCCAGGTCACTGTGTACCCAGGGTGCTGGTAGCCTGGCATCTGCTGATTCCAGCACTCATTAAGAGTGATATTAAGAGCACACTTGGCTTGGTTCTTATCTGGTACTCTATTGTGCCCAGGTACCCACAATTTATGGCATCACCAACTTTTGCTGCTGGTAATAGCAAAACAATATTTAAAACAACAATTCAAGCAATTTCCTGGATGGTTTACCTTTTTTTTTTGGAAGAGTGGCTTTATCTGAAAGAAAAAAAATTCAATAAGCATGCCACTATTGGAGCTCTGCCATATGTGCACATGTGCCGTGGGGTGGGTCACTCTTGAGCTATTTGTAAGGGTCTCTTTAAAACATGGTTACAGGGGAATTTTTTCTTGCCTGACATCTCTGGAGCAAAGTTTGGAGCATCTTAAGTTGCCCTAATTGCCCCTGAATAGCTGCAAGCTAGGTTTTTGAATAGCAATTCAGCTTCAAAGATAGTTTTTGATGGCTGAGAAATAAACTTGTTTTAAAAAAAATTGTCTAAATGTAGTTATTGATCACAATACTTTTCTCTAAGTTTAATGGTCAATGAAGTATTCTCATGTTTAAATGTTGAAAGAGCTATCTGGTATCTGCCAATAGAATACAGTAAGAAAAAACAAATTCAATTTTGATAATGTTTTTGTTTCTTTGTATATTTGAAAATATAAGACATTCGGAAACGCATTTTTGTTACATCATGTGCTATCACGCAAACTTACAAATGCGTTACACGAGCATTATCTGCAATCCATACTTATGCATACAAGTCTATGTATTTAGAAACATACTGTTGTCACCTCACGCACGCATCTCGTTCTTGTGTGCTGTCGTGATATCAAATTTAGTGAGTGCTCTTGGTTCTCTAGTAAGATGGCAGAAAAACTCATTGAATTGGTGCAGCAACATGAAGTGTTGTACAACCACTCATTATTGGAATACAGAGACCAGAATGTTCGACAACAAGCATGGGAGGAAATTGGGAGACATCTAAGAATAACAGGTAAATACAATGATTTTATTATTTCATTAGTCACTGATGCGACAATTATACAGGGTGGAGGTAAAGTAAGTGAGTGCCTAACAAACATGGCTACATGAAACTAGTATACACAGGCTAGAAAAACTACTTTTGAATTATTTATTCAGTTTAGACCTAACCAGATCAATTTCCCATAATACACTAACACTAACTCTTCACTTGCTTTGCAAAAAATTACCTAATGTTTCATTTACTTATAGCAGATAACGCCAAGTCAACATGGGACAGACTTAGACGATGTTTCTGCAATGCACGAAGTAGACGCATGTCTGCAAAAAGCTTGCATACGAATAGAAAGACTCCACCGTGGAAATTTGAGCATCACATGGAATTTTTGCTTCCTTATGTGGAGGTTCGAAGGTAAGTTGATTCTTAAAATTGACCTTGTTCTTTCGAGTGGGGCCTCCAGCCATTCAATGAGATAGAGTTTCTAGATGATATAACAAAACCTTGTTATGTCATGCATTCCTTCAAACTCAGTCCAAAGTTATGGATTTGTTTTGAATCTTGAAAAAAAAACGGCTTACTATAAACTTTTAATTTTTCATCTGTCGCCCATATCGACTTTTCAAGACTAACAGATACATCATGTGCTCACATATCATATCTCAATCTTTTAACATCATTAGTAGTAGTAATATTTGCAATATTTCTACCAAAAACTTATAGCATGTATACTTGGACTGAGATTAGAGGCGTGTAACATGTAACAAGTAATGATTATGTTATCTACATAGGTTTGACAAACGCAAACTTCCTTACTGAGATAAGCATTGACTCTTGTACTAATTGGGATACTTTATGACACTGTTTCCAGGTCACGCGGCAATTCGCATCTTCAAAATTCTCAAATTGAATATGAAATTCGCGTTCCACAGGCATTGATAAACAATGACGACTACGACTTAGGCAAACAGGAAGACCAAGAATCTGTTGCGGACGATGACGGTGCAGCTTTTGAAAGAGATGACGAACAGTTTACAGAGACACAAACATCTTTGCAAGATAGGGTTTCGAACGTCGAAAATGCAAACAATAGTTACTACAGAAAAAGGAAAATAGAAGAAACAGAAACAGCGCAGAATAAGCATACATCGTTTGAAAATATGGACGAAACCGATTTATTCTTTCTAGGTTTATCTAGAATGGTAAAAAATTGCCGAAAGTGGAACAAGCTTCTGTTAAGCTGGCAGTAAGCAACGCAGTACTTCAAGCTGAATTGCGAAACGCACAAGCCGAACAGACTCCCGCAGATCATTTGAAGACATAACATTGATCTCAAAAGAGTTGTAAAATCCCCATTGCATGCACTACAGTCACCAAATGAACATTCTCGGGACTCATTAGAAGCACCGATTTTGCTCATTTGATTTCTTACCAACGTCGCACGACTTCAGTGCAGTTGAATATGGGTAACATGTTTAAACACTACGCAATTCGATACGTCCGAGAAACAGGCGATCTGCGCCACCGACCGACCTACGCGCTGCCATGATAAATCCGCTTATCTCTGGCCAGCCGCGATACAACTGCTCAGCTACAGCTTTTCCGAAAACATCCGCTCGGCTGCGGTCTCAACAGGAGAAACAGCTCACGTGAGACGGTTATTGAAGTTTAGCTCTGCGAGACAAATCGGTGTTACCGTGCAATCAAGTGATATAGATACAGTTGTATTCATAAAAAAGCGTACACGAATTACAATGAGAGGAAACCTTAACCTTATTTGCGTAAAACCGGCTTATCGCATGTTAAAGGTTATTAAAAATGCAAAGCATGGGCGTCGGGCATTAGTTCAATACAGTAACAAAAATGTATTTCTTTATTTTACATCTTAACAGTTTTATAAAAATTACAATAGAAACAAAAAACGATTAACAAGAATAAATAAAATCTAATATTTGGTCATATATCCCTGTTTTTCTATTACTTGAGCCAGTCTATTCGGAATTGACTGAATTATATTTGGATCAAGATCTTCCCAGCACGCATGTATTATTTCCCATAAATCTTCTGAATTTTGTGGCCTAAAATTTCGATTATATATTTTTTTTACGATTATACCCCAAATATTTTCGATTGGATTGATATCGGGACTATAAGCCACCCAAGGCAGCACTTCCACATTATGGGTTTGAAACCAGTGGGTTACAGCATTGGCTGTATGAACTGGACAATTATCTTGTTGAAATATGAACGTATTATTGGGATATATTTGCTCAGCACTTGGTAACAATATGTTTTCTAAAATGTTAATGTAATTTCCGGCATTAAATCTTCCCTCTATTCGCCAGCAAACACCAGGTCCATGAACACTTATCCAGCCCCATACATTTACAGAGAAACGCCCAGGTCTAGAATTGAGGGGGTTAGTATATCGCTCTTCAAACCTGGTATTGTTTGGACGGTAAACACGAATTTGGCCGTTATAAGTCGACTGGAACGTCTTTTCATCAGTAAAAATGACCCTGTTCCAAAATTGAGGATTGCGGTATATACAATTTAAAGCAAAAATAATCCTTGATTGTCGCCGTTCTTCGTTAAGAAACATTTTTTTCGCAGCAGGGTGACATTTTAGTTCAGATTTCATTACTCTCCTGCTGGCGGTAGGTTGGGAGGCAGGAAATGCTGTATCAATAACAGCATCCCTTACAGTTGCAAATGGATTATTTCTTGAATATCCCAAAAAAGCAGCATCCTGTTCAGGGTTGGTAAGTTTGGGACGACCTGAACCAATTTTCCTCTTTAGGGAATCTTCCTGTTCCCAGCGTTGCTTAATTTTCAATATGGTTTTTTATTTCTATTATACAACTGCGCTACAGCACGGATTGACCATCCTTCTTCGATTCTTGATACAATTTGAGCCTTTTCAACTTCAGACAACTGACAAGGCATTTTTATTTTCTTCTGTCAAAGTTTATCAAACGTTACCACCACGCATTTTCGAAATGAATTACACCGACGTCAATGCTTTGCATTTTTGACAATCTACGACGTGTGATAACCTCCAATAAACAATCATTTAGACAAGCCGGTTTTACGCAAATAAGGTTAAGGTTTCCTCTCATTCTAATTCGTGTACGCTTTTTTTATGAATAGAACTGTACCTGTGTGTTGCTTGAAGCTTTGTCTTTCAAATTTTATCTATTCTCAATGCAACTGTTTTCGAATGAATTGTAAATTGATGTGCTTTCCTGATCCTGACGTCGCGCCAGACCAATTCATGGCTTGCGCTGTTTCCTTCTATAAACTCACGGCAGAGCGGATGCATTCGGGCAAGCTGTAACTGAGCGGTTGTATCGAGGCTGGCCAGCATGTAGCTGAGCGAGTTTGAGTGCACTCGTTGCCGCTGATCGTCTGTTAAGCGGTTGTATCGAACTGTCCCAGAAGAAGTATGCCGCTGAGGATACAAAGTGAAATTTGTGTTTATTGAAAAATTTCATAAATGTCATTTAATAGTATAGTATTGGCTTTACAACTGTATAGCTGTGCTGAGAACTTTTTAAAATAAATATGTTCACACAGAAAAGTGTTGGGCACTTCTTTGAGCGAACAGCCAATCGTTTTTCGGTTCTTCTCTGAAGTAAGTGTTTTTCTTCCGGATGTAGTTATTTTGAATGCAATATAATGACTAAGTACTTCGCGATGGATTGGATATCACGTGACATGACAATAATGTGTTTTCGGCTCAACATTCATTAGCCAATATCGCTGAGAAGGAAAATTTAATACTTCTTATTGAACAGAGAAAAAGGAAATATTAGGTATGTTCAAAATTTAACAGACAACATGTAATTACTTTTTGCCCTGCATTAGTAAATTGACATTCAGTTGGGATGCTTGAGAAATTTGTTTATTCCAGTAGTGGAGCCCAACATATAAACAGGGGTGGGGGCGGGAGGGGGGTTGTACCGTATTGTAAATTGAATAAAAATTTACATTGTAAAAGCTATCTCTTTGCCTAATTTCCGGCTACTAAATCTACTCTTAGTTTGAGTCTACTCGAAACGCTGCTGATTTTTAAATGATTTTCGAGATTTCGTGATTAATGTGTATATTTTCGCTTTTATACATATCCGCCTTTAGCTCCCTTAATCTGGCACTGCTGTGAAATCAGTTCTTAACTGACATCTCCTTCCTACCAAATTTCAAGTTCATATGTCAAACATTTAACCCCCTCCTACCGCATTTTGAGGATATCATTTGATATTCTTTGTTAATCATAATTGTTTCAACGATAAAGAGGAAGACAACACATACTCTTAAGCTGAATTAATTTGAAATATTTTTATATTCCTAAAAAAAATTTGAAAAGTGAATTCCCACCTCCTTAACGGTGGAATTAACAAAATTTCTTTGTAGTTACTCATTCACACTCTGTGTTAAAGAACCGAGAAAATGAAACCGACATCGGTATACCAAGCTTTAAAAACTAATAGTTTCCCCATAGTAGTTTTTACCCCTTATTTCAACCCCTTCAAGTCTAATTTTCACAACACCATTGTAGTTAAGCCATAAAAAAAATAGATAACCCAACGTTTACTTTTTCTATAGCTTTCTTCTATACTATCGGTTGGTATTAAATTTGCTTTTTAATCTTATTGCAACTTTAAATTAAAAGTCATTTTTCTATTTTTAATTATTCATAGTCTCGCCAGTAATTTTTTAGTCAACCCACTCGCGATATTTTTTTAATACACTAAATTTAATATAAAATACCATTAAATGGATGAAGGCCGCTTTTAATTCGGAACTTAGACTACCAATAAAACTGTATGATCGTCATTTTTATCATTACATTCGACGATGATAATGCAAAAAATTCGTGGCTTCCAAAGTGTTCAACTCTTTTAATTATTTCAGCAGCCTGCCAGCAAATATGTCGATCGAACTAAAAGTAAAAATTGAAAAGGAAGATGATCTTCAAATCGAAACTAATACAGCGGACAACTATCTAGATGGAGGTGAAATGAAGAATATCAGAGTAAAAAGGGATACCTTGGATATTGAAAACAAGAATCCACTGTTAGATAGGTATTTATCAATTATTTGTGTATTGTTGCTTTAAAAAAATTTTTTTTGCGTGAGAAAAACTTCATGTTGACAATTCCTTTTTTCAAAGTTGATAAGTTTTTAGAATAAAATGGGACCAGGATGAAAAATATGATTTGCTAACAGATCGAGAAAAGGGTATTGACAAGATTAAATTATTTGTGTTTTGTTGCTTTATAAAAAATATTTTTTTGCGTGAGAAAAACTTCATGTTGACAATTCCTTTTTTTCAAAGTTGAAAAATTTTTTAGCATAAAATGGGACCAGGATGAAAAATATGATTTGCTAACAGATCGAGAAAAGAGTATTGACGAGATTAAGTCAGAAACATATATGGAAGTAGATAAAATTGAACATATGGACAGTCCAGATATTATTCAGCTCTCAGACCTCAAAAAGGCAGGCGATACAAGTTTAGATATGTCATGTGATACTACGTTGAATAGGTGAGAATATATTCGATTCAAATCTGTCTTGTATTATTCGTAAAAATTTTGGTAGTCGTTTCTTATGTTTTTAGAAAACATTTGTTTTGCTTAATGTTATCTGGTTGAAACGCTGTCAAGCAGTTTTTCTCTAAACAAGTTCATTACATTGATGAAACTCGTTATTTTTTAAATGTGATAAGTTATAGATCTTGACACGCCGAACAGTTTGAGTTACAGGTTCTTAATGCTTATCCAACTTTTTTCAGTTATGTGAAAAAGGAAATCTGGGAACAACACCAGCAGGCTGTGCACGAAATGGATCATAGTGATTCTTCCAGTTACTATCATACAGACTTTAATCCTTACGATTATCAATCCCATTTTCTTGCGGATGTTTCTAACGAGGAACATTATCAAACCACCTCAGAAGCTAATTCAGATACAGATATGTTTCAGTCTAAGACAATCGGTAGCGATAATATCCTGACATGTATACACTGTAATGCGACCTACAGAAGTAAACAAACGAAAGATGATCATATAGTTAGAAAACATCCTGAATTTATTTCAACAATTTCAAGCAAAATCCATGAATGTGCCAGCTGTCATTACCGTACAACCATCAAAGCTCTTTATATTAAACACGTGTTAAAACACCCTGAGATGGCTAGTAGTCTTAAGTTTAGCACTTGCATACATTGTAATGCTTCTTTTAAAAGTAAAATAGAGTTAGATGAACATACATTAAAAAAACACCCTGCGAACATTGCATCTGTTACTAGCAAAGTGCATGAGTGTACCGATTGTACCTATAAAACCACTATGAAAAAACAATTAGATACACATATGTTGAAACATTTAAATTCAGTAGATAGGACTTACGTGTGTATATATTGTGAAATGATGTTCAAAAGTAAACAGATGCTTGATGATCACATAATCAAAAAGCATCCAGATTTTGTTTCTTCAATTACGAGTAAAATTCATGAATGCAACATTTGCGATTTCAAAACTACTATGAAAAGCCAGCTTGTTAGACATATGTTGAAACATCCCGGATCAGTTGAAAGTCATACATTTAATTATTGTAAACATTGTGGTGTAAGATTTAAAAGTAAAACAGGTTTAGATGAGCATACCATCAGAAAACATCCAGAATTTGTTTCAACTATAACTAGCAAAATTCACGAGTGTACAGATTGTTCGTTCAAAACTACGATATCAAGTCAAATTGTTAAACATATATCTAAACATCCTGAGATGGCAGATAGCTATAGAGGTAACTCTTGTCTACACTGTGGTGCGATATTTGATGGTAAACAGGTATTAGATGATCACATAATAAAAAAACACCCAGAGTTTGCTTCTTCCGTTTCTCGTCAAATCTATGATTGCCCAAAATGCTCTTATAAAAGTACTATCAGAAGCCGTTTAGACAAACACTTCTTGCAACATCCGGACCTTGAAACTAGCTTCAAACTGAGTACATGCGAACATTGTAACTCGACGTTTAAAAGCAAAACTTCGTTGGACGAACACACGCTTAGAAAGCACCCTTATTTCATCGAGTCAATTTCCAGTAAGATACACGAATGTTCGAAATGTTCGTATAAAACTACTATGACTAGTCAGTTGTCTAGGCATATGTTGAAGCATCCAGACGCTGTTGATGGTTTCAAAAACACGTGCATGCACTGTAATACTACATTCGAGAGTAAACAAACTTTAGACGATCATATACTCAAAAAACACCCGAAATTCATTGAATCTATTTCTGGTAAAATATACGAATGTACCAACTGTCCATACAAAACTACCATAAAGAGCCGCTTGGCTAAACACATGTTGAATCATCCGGAGGCTGCTGGTAGCTATAAGCTGAGCCCGTGTCCACATTGTAACACAACATTCAAAAGTAAACAAACGGTAGATGATCATGTACTGAAAAAACACCCCGAATATATTACTTCAATATCAAGTAAAATCCACGAGTGTCCAAATTGTGAATACAAAAGTACCAGCAAGTCTCTTTTTGACAAGCATTTATTGAAACATCCCGAAATCATTGGTAGTTATAATGCGTCATGTCAACATTGCGACGCCAGGTACCATAGTAAAACCGCGCTGGACGATCACGTGATTAAAAAACATCCGGAATTTGATGCGACCGTTACTAGTAAAATACACGTATGTCCGACGTGTGGATATAGAACTTGCGCTAAAAGTAACTTGGATAAGCATATATCGTCAAAACATCGATAGAGAGCCATTCCATTTGAACCTAGAACGTCAATTTTATTTTATATAAAGTACTTATGGAAATCAGTTGGTCATATCTTGTAACAATTGAGATGGCAAAGTGAGCTGAAACATTTAGAAGAGAAATACGAGATCCGTGGAAATGTCCAAGAATAAAATTCTAGTGATGTCTCTTCGGTGCAATTGTAGTGTCCTGTTCCTGCTGGTCAGGGAATACTGAGCAGAGTATCAGACAAAAATCTGTATATTTCGCATGCCATCTAGTCAGTTTAAAAGTTATAGTGAAACCTGATAGCACACCGTTGCTTGAAATTGATGTCACTCATTTTAAGAACTCAATAGAAAAAACTGTTCCACAAAAAAAATGCTACGGACAACCAAATAACTTGAGCGAGTTCAAACTTGACCTGAAGGCGGATCACATGTGTGCCTCTGTCTCCCCTCCAAGCCAGGCGCCTCCATTGAGGAGATCGAAAGCTACGTTCTCAGTCTCGTCATTTATTTTACAAACCTCGTATAATAAATAATTTTTCGCGCACGGTAAAACTACTACCTATTAACTATATCAACTGTCATCAAAATATCTTCTTTGCAAACTTTATAGGTATGTACTCACAAAGCAATTCTAAATTGCCCGAATAGCTACATGATGTTTTACGTGTAGTCATTTAAATATATAATAATTGGGGTACTTTGATGAATATTTTTCCAATTTAGAGAACATCAACTTGGATTTCTGAGCGATAGTGATTAGCTGGTTAAGTACATATTTTTGTCATATTGACTAATGCTAATATTTTCAATTAAATTGTTTCTAAGTGTTTGGGGGAACGGCAAGATATTCGAGGATACTCAAGGGGTATAATAGTACGGGTTTAATGTTTTCCCTGGCTACTCAGCGGTGTTGTTGGATCTGACCTTTTGCCAGCAGGAGCTCCAATTTTTCTTAGTCGATTCATTGTCTACCTTCAAAACTGCGCTTTGCCATGACGTTGAGGGTCAAATCAATGTTAATATAATTTTCTTTACTTTTGACCGTGGAGATGGTAGAACGGAAAGTATCACGTTTAACTGTGACGGTGGATAAAAATTATTTTAATATTGTCAAAGTCTCCGTAAAAAACATCGTCTCAAAGAAATGAAACGATGTTCTGAAAGTAAAACAAAAATGAAGATCCATATACAACAGCGACTCCAAGACTTTTTTTATGATATGGGGTACCGTGGAGCTATACGGGGATACATGGCAAAGCGGGGACGCCACACGGACTCTAGCGAGGGAACTCGTGTGCATACAGCATGCACACATTCTGGCCCCGCCTACGAGATCCGCCGGATCGTACCTCCGCGTTCGACAGTCAGAGGCCGTCTACCACGTAGCGGCTACCACTATGCAACCGCCGCTGCCTGGCTGTTAACTGTTGACCTTGAAACTGACCTTGGCTATGAGCTTACAATTATTTGGTGCCACAATGATTGAATTCCGGACATGGATAGAGCGGAACATTTTACTTAGCCTTGCTCAGAGACTTTTAAGGTCAAGATAATTTTCGCCCAAGCTCATATCTAAACATTAATTTTTCCGTTCTAGCCGTTTTCGGGGTCAAAAGGTCGCATTTAAAAAAAAATTCGAGCTTGAATATCAAATCAAGGTTACTATTGAATTGCCAGGGAAGATAGTGAACCTGAACTATTTGATTTCTATCATACCTCTTGAATATTTCCAACTCTCTTGCCATTCCTGAACTTTTAGATTACCCCGTGCGAAATATGTGTAACCGCTCTTTGGCGTGTAAGATCGACTGGCGATAGGATTAGCGCTCCTGAGTCATTGCATGTGTAGAACACTGCTTTTTCAAATGTCTTTGTATCGAGTTTTATAATGTGTAAAATTAGATATATTATTTGTTAGTATACCAGTTGTTTTATTATCTTTCCTGGATGCAAGTACATAAACCCTATTTCACGAGTATCCATCACGTTTTGACGTCTACTGAGATGAACAACTGATCGGGCTAGTGACATATTTGTTTTAGTCTGTAACGTTGGCGATAATGAATCGGTGTAAATTCAGTAAATCTTGTGCTAGTAGCGTTTTTTATGTTTGCAAATAGACTCTTCTAAATAAAAGGGTTGTTGATAAGTTCACAATGAATTTGTAGCGTACAATGAACGAAAACAAAATACGGTTCTGTTTACCTGACGTTGACGGATCCGGGGTGCTCTTCCACTTAACCGTTGCCAGTAGTAAAAAACAGTCTAAACTAAAACTAACCAAAAGCACACATAGGGTCACCTAAATTTAGACACGTAAATTGCATGATCTTCCTGTCGGGAATCCTTGCTGTTCCTCTTGCAGAGTTATTCGTTCTTTTATTTTTGTCGCTATTATTCTTGTTGTCAATTTGAGTGTTGTATTTAACAGATTTATTGCTCGATAATTATTGGCCCAATAATATTGGGGTCTTTCTTATCTCCTTTCTTGAAGAACATCAGCATGATCGATCTCCTCCATTCATCTGGTATTCTGTTCGTGGTGATTATTTTTTGAATAAGGAGTTGCAGCTGTTGTACAAGGTAATCACCTCCATATTTTAAGAGTTAATTTGGTATTTGATCTTCTCCTGGTGACTTTCTATTTTTTAATTTATTTATTTCTTATTTCACATCTTCTTGGGAGATTTTGGTCTTTTCATCAGTTATTATATTTGGCGTTTCTGGTAAAGATTCTTCGTTTTCTTTTTTAGACATTTCTGTCAGGAAGGCCACCCATGTATCCTCTTTTATGTGTTCTATTTCAACTAGTTCTTTCATTTCGCTTCTTTGTTGTCTTATGAAGCGCCATACTTGTTTCTGTTGTCCGTAGAAATCCGTCTCTAGTCCTTTTGTGAATCTTTCCCAGTAATCTTAGAGATACACGCATCCGTAAGGCAATAACAGCTTGAGATGTGAAAAATGGGTACTCCGGGATTTAAACCTGCGTCTCCTCCATTTGTCCAAGTTATACCTGTACTTTCGTTTGCTGCCATATTAAGCCCGTACCTGTCTTTGACCCTTATCCTGAACAATTGATTCACGTATTTCGGCGTCCAAAAAATTGTCAGATATGAAATGAGATACCATGTCGTCATCTATGAGGATTTCTCACAGCTGAGTTTCTTCTATCAACAATAATTGTAAATGCACAAGTGGTTTTAGAGAAATAGAGGATTGGTAACCCAGGCGATGAAGGTTTCTGCTCATTGGCATGATCAGACCCGAATGGATGTGCATCCAAAACCTCAAAATGTAGGTATAATAATGTAGAAACCAAAACAAAAAAAAAATTGTATTTTTTATGAACAAAAACTATATTAAAAAAATGTCATAAACGTAAAATAAATAACCAATTACTTTTTGCTTTTATCAGACACAGTATACTTGTCATACGATTTAGTAGGATCATAAGGCTCCCACCTGCTAGCAGGAAATATATGTTTGTTCCTTTCGTACCAACTCCTGAGTAGTACTTTTCCAGCATGGGATTCCTCTTTTTCAACTGATGCGTCATTTACAAGTCTGACGTCATCATGGACATCGAACTGGAACAGAGGTCCACTCTTTCCTCTAGCCTGCAAAGATCACGAGCTTATTACGAGGGTGGCATCAAAAGAAAACACTATATTTTATCCATGTGTTTGGCGATACTTTATCGTTTTAACGTCCATTAGCTGAAGCTTTTTTGATGTAGAAGAGTTCCCATAACTTCGATTTTTTTCAGCCTTGCATAATTATTATTGTAATTAGTCTCTTTTATAATATTTTAACCAACTGTATTTATTATTAATCTAAATGTTAACTTCAATTTTATTAACTCTATATTTTGCTTTTATTGCCACTTTGTGTTTTATGTGTGTCTCATTTACGTATTGTTTGTCATTTTTACATACTCTTTTATGTTTTATACCCTTTAGCTCACTTGTGCAAACACATTTCTGTGTAATAGCACCAATTTTCATTGTAATTATCTCTTTTATAATTTTTAACCAACTCTATTTATTATTAATCTAATGCTGACTTTAATTTTATTGACTCTTTATTCAGCTTTTATTGCCAGTTTGTGTTTTATGTGTGTCTCATTTATGTATTGTTCGTTATTTTTACATACTCTTTTATGTTTTATACCCTTTAGCTGACTTGTGCAAACATATTTCTGTGCAACACCAATAAATTATTATTATTATTACATAAGAAAAGATGCCACAAGAACAACTTTGGGTTACCTAGCCGACACTTGAGTTAACCTGTGATTGAAAAACCATTACCTTTGTCACAATGAAGTCATAAAATGTGTAGTGATGTGGTAATATCAAATCTTCTTTGACATACATCAGCTGATCTGCCATCACAGTTTTCAGCTCAGAAAATTCCTTTCTAAGAAGTTCCAATACCTTCTGCAAAAAGTGATAGATGGAGTTTCCTGGAACAAATTAACATAATATTTTATACAAATATGCTAAAGGCAGCGTATAGAGTATAAGCCATACAGGATGTCCCAATATAGGACTTACTCAAAATGTTGATATTAGACAATTATGAAAATTTGGTGTTATAGTATAACTGTTGGAAGCAATTCGGCTAAGGTATTTTCCAAATGGTGCCATACAAAATTAACCTTACCCAACCAATATATCATACGATGAAGTTATTAAAAGGCTCGTTTCTATTTGAACTTAATCACTGTTTGAGCTTTTTTAGAAGCTAATTTTCATTCTTTTTTACCATAAGAAAACCATAAGAAAATCGTTATAAATCACAAGACAAAAAAAAAAAGGAAAATCTGTTATAATTTATTACCCTGCACTTGTCAATTCTTTCGTGAAATTTGAATCATTTAACAAACGGGTAGACTTAGGTATATGATGAGCTACACAGAATCTCGCGTAGAACTCAAAAGCTGAATAACGTACATATTTATAATAAGTCAATCCTCTGGTAAGTACAAGTGGTGAGGAGAAAAAGCCTGGCCAACTAGGCCACATTTAACCCTTTTTGCCCACCCCACAGTACCAACACTGTACTACTCCACCCCCAATCTACTGGTAACTTATATAATAAACCAGCTCCAGCAATGAGATGCACCTATTGTCGAATATATTGCACCCATGTGCGTGATACAGACAACACACAACATCCATGACTTGGAATTAACTTCCAAGGCGGAGAATAGAAGTCGCGAGCTAGACGCGCTAACCACCGAGCTACCGAGGCTCCGGATCAATCAGAAATGCACCATTTTTAAAAAATATTTTGCCGAATTGCTACCATCGGTTATGTTATAACCCCAACTGTTTAATGTCCATTTTTTAAGTCACCAATTGCTTGCAGGAAATCTCTGAAAATATAAGTTCAATAATACTTCTACTTCAAATATTATGCAATGTCAAGAACATATAAAATCTAAAAACGAACAATGTAACTCCTGAAACTTATTCTGTGGTTATCATGTTAATAGGATCTATTGTCTGCCCAACTAAAAAAATGGACTCAAGTATATTGTCTTAATATAATTAATATAAATCTATTTAATACCTTAATTATGCGAAAATTATTTTAACCATTTAAAAGTGTTGTATGATAACGCACTAAACTTTAAAGCAACCAGAGTTCCAATCGTCACAAAAAAAATGTGTAGCGATTTAATATGCCCAAAATTTATAAGAATTTAGAAAATCGACGCAAAACTAAAATTGTAAACTGTATATTTTTGTTCACTACTGCTCCGCCACTAATTCGATTTTCAAAAGTCACAAAATGTTTTCATATTTGGCACCACTATTCGAGTTATAGAGAGGCCAATTGTTTCCAGATAGTAATAGCTTTTCATGATGTAGGCGACATAATGTCCAAAAGATTTTTCATCATTATAAAACTTGCCTAAAAACTAAAAACAATATAATGAGTCACCTTTTTTTACTCTGACTGTTCTTCTGTGTCCGGAACCATCCCAGTAACTAAATGTAATATCAATTTCTTCCTCTTTCAGTTTCTGTTGTTGTTCTGCCCACTGTTGTCTCAACTCTTCCCTGAGTCTGTTTTCCTCTTCCTCTCTTTCCCTGTCAGGTAAAAAACTTGTGTCTACATTTGGATCCTTCTTAATTTTCTTCAAGTTAGACTTTTCAACTTCTTCAACCGGCCTTTTAAAGGTTGCTATCTCTTTCCTTTCATTTACGGAGTGGTCATCATCATCGCCATCTGCTTCATCTTCATCCAGTGAAAAAGATAGAGCTTGAATCTGCAATAAAACTAATAAACCTTTATTTCAATTGCATTGTCAAACATTCAGGGTGTTCATTTGAAAACTTCCCACCACAGATTTATCGAAAACCACTGATTAAAGGAAAAAACGCTGAGACACGTCAAAAATTTGTCAAGGTGGACTACTTTTTAACCAAAAACTACTTCACCCCCTTTCACTCGCTGACCCCCAGGGCCATCCCCTTAAAAATCTTAAATGACAAGGGGTATCGAGTAATAATTTGTTTATTTTGACGTTTGATTTTTGGTCGATTCGTTTTCAAGAAAATTGGAAAAATCTTTATCTTAATTTGTTCAGACAGAAAACAAAAATATCACTTTTTATTTCAATAACTGTCAAAATGTTTAGGTGAGCATTTGTACATTTATATACCAATTAAGCTTTTGTTTTACTTTTTCACAATTCAACACCCTTCTGTATATCCATAAAGAAATAAAACCAATTATATTTCATTCAAACATATAGAAAAAACAAACCTGTTTCTTCTGTTTATTTTTCTCAGCTTGCTTGGCTTCAAGTTGCCTCTGTTTCTCTCTTTCCTTTTCTGCTTGTTTCTGTGCTAGCTTCTTCTCTCTCTCTTTCACTATGTTTTCTTGTTTGGCTTTCATTTCATCTAGCGTAACTAGACCAATAGTTGAGGTCTGGAAAGCATACATATGCTTTAATGATTTCATTTTCATAGCAAAAGAGTCAAGCAAATACGAGATAAAAATTATTCAAACAAGGATGAACTTTTTGCCGCTTTAGAGCAAAAGTGGAGACAGATTGATGAATCTTATATCAAGAAACTTCTACAATCTATGCCAAGACGGTGCCAGGCGGTGATTGATAGTAACGGTTATGCTACAAAATATTAAGACAACATGGTTGGTTTTCTATAATTCAATGAACTTTGCTTCTTTTTTCTATAATTGTTTTGTCTATATATTATTGTCCTTCATAATTCCAATTTTGTTCAATTAATTTTTTATTGAAGGGAGTCTAATGAATTTATTTATGTATAAGTGAGTATTATGCTATAGCGAATTATGTATACAGGTTGGTGTATTAATAAAACAAGTTAAAAAAGAAATACAGCACAATATTAATTTGTCCATTACTGTATTTCTAAAAACAAAATTATAATAGATAATGCATATAATGCTGGATAAGGATATATTAAAAATAATGAAGTTCAAATTACAATTATTATCTGAATCATATAATATTAGTTGAATATTACTTTACTCAACCCAAAGTCAGCAAAAAAACTTGTAGGTCCTTTTAGTTTTGTCTGATGCCAACTGAAGATTTGCATGCGTGCATGAACTAAACAAGTTTATTAGAGATTTTCTAGTGAAAAACATATGCTTGACAAGGATCTCATTGTGACAAACTATAAAAATAATCTATTGCATGGTATTAAACTATGGAAAGTACAGTTTAGTTTAAATATTGACTTAAGCATTTCTAGTGTTGGTGTTACAATTATTACCTTCAGTTGTTGCTCCACAGCATCATAATGAGTAGCAAATTTGGTCTCAATGTTGTTTAGTTTGAGGTCTTCCTCAATTTTTTTCTTGCGTATTTCCATATCTTGCATTTCCTTCTCTCGCTTCTTCATGAGCTGCATGGCTCTGCCTGCCTCACTGGCTGCACCTTTATAATGCGCCATGGTTCTTTCCCAGTCTCAAAGCAGAAATGTTTCTATATAGTGATGCAGGGATAGAACTGTATAAGAGATCTTGAGGTCTTTAGAAATATAAATATCAATTCACTGTGCACACCACTACACAAATCAAACTACTTTACCCCTGAATATTACTTGTTTTTAAATATTAACAAATATTTTGGTTATATTGTTCTACCAAAACAAGAAGCCTCACAGTCACAGAATATAAACAAAACACGGAAGCAGAAGCTTAACCTAAATATTTGCCAGTATCAAGTGTCAGAAAAGTCAATCACAAATGTCAACCAGTCCTGTCGTGATGGGAGTTGCGAAGTATTCGTTTATCCATTCATTGAAATAATGAGGTGCGTTCAGCACAGGGGAAAATGTTCGGTTATGGTAATGTCAAAATTGGTAGTAAAAATTTTCTCTGCTTGCCCGTGAAATTGTGTAAGGGAGTGCAAAAGAATTAACAAATTGCAATGGTCAACCTAAAACATTTAAAATTTTCAAGAATGCCCTGCTTAAGGCTGATGGTTATTTATACAGGGTAAAACAAATTTGTATGACAGCTTGAGTTCAATGTGTTCAAGAGAGAAATGTATATAGACACATAAGTTAGAAAGTGATAGAAGCCGGCTGAAGAGCGAAGTTCATCACCACATTGTCCAACAACGGCAACGCAATGTATAACGGGGGGTAAACGGCCCGTAGCGGGAATTAGAGCCCAATGGGCGAAGTAATAATAAATAATGGCCAGGTGATGCAAGGAATCTTGTTATTAGTGTACCAGTCCACACCGCTTTTCTTCCGTATGCGGTAATAGCTGCCTATATGCAACTGAAAATGTATACGTTATTACTATCACGAATCAGCTATGATTTCCGACGATAATTCCTGCACTTTGAGGTTAGCAGCAGTCGCACTGGTGATAGATCGCAATAAAAATGTCGTCAAAGGTAGATATCTGTTTTGAACTGCTCGTGATCGTCCGCTCTTTTGTTGACATTTTGTTTCATAGAAGATCCAGTTTTTAGTTATTGCAGGTTAAGAAACCTCAATCTGGAAGTTAACTAATCCATTGTTCAAATACCATATTGTTATCTGTCTAGTTCGGTGCTTGTGAAGTCATTCTAGTTAACCTATAAAGGATCCTCTGGTCAAAGTTAACTGATCCCTGTTTCACGAGTATCCGTCACAGTAGAATGACAGCTGATTATCTAGTAATAGTTCAAAAGTTCCCATATCGACACAGAACACATAATTCTGACGGATCCATCAACTCCAGGTGGACAGACGGACAGAGCCGAATTTTGTAATGATCCTGATAAGCGCAGCTCTTAACAATCAAAGTCATGGTTGGTTGATTGATTGATTCGAAAGCCGCGCGTTTCATATGTGGGAAGTGGAAATTTAAATAATGAACTCGTACTCAACAATTTTTAATTATATACTAGCTTGTCTTTTCTTGATTACATTACGTTTCTTAGGCATACTTTCTAATATAGGTGCTTGCTCTGGTATCACAGGTTCAGATAGGATCTCCCAAAAGTTGTGAACATGAGGAATCCTTTCTGTAATGTTGGTACTCCAATGATGAATCCTACACCGCACATTCACCTTTTCTTGGTTATTTATCTGAAAATTATAATACCAGTTTATGCTATTTCATCTGAGCTGTTGTGGCCTGGCAACTGGGCCAACTTTAACAATTTTTGCCAATCTTGTATGTACCAACAGTACTCCACTGCAAGATTGAAAAATAATGCTAAAATAAAAATTCGGTATTCGATAATGTGCATAATAGTTATTTTCCTATATTGTCAGATGTATCAATATATTCTGCAGCCAGGTACACTTTTTAAGATTACAAAGCAAACCAATGTACCTGACAGAATATAGGGACAAACATTCATAAAATCAGTCTCAAATTGGCCATCTAATAACATAGCAAATGTAACAAAAAAAAACATTCTATACTTACTGTTACAGTTACAAAAAATTCTTTATCTTCCAATTCCATGTTTGGTCCAGATATTTGCTTTTCTGGTAATGTTATAGCATCTTCTGGTACTATGTATCCACATTTTCTGAAGCAAACTCTTATGTGCCATGGTTTGAGAGTCCATGGGTTTTCTTTATTCATAACAACTGACAAAAGCATTTGGGACAGTGTTTGGACAGTCTATAAAGCAATTCACAGTTTCTAGATAATGTACGTATTAAGGGCTTTGAGTAGGTGTTTATGGCCTGTAGCATAAAATTAGAGCCCAAGGTGCAAGGCTCCACACAAGGCACATAAATGCTTATTATGCTAGAAAAATTTATATATGACCAGCTGTCGAGATGAGTAAAAATAAAAAAAATTAAGTATTCAAGTGGACTTATGAAATTAATTAATTAACCATGCTATATCACCAGCTGATGAATATGGATGGTTCTAATGATTGATCAGCATACGATAATTTATAGATAGCAGGGGACTGAAGTTGCTTAACTGTTATAGGCCCCTTGGGCATAAAAATATCCACATTCTGAAATGTTGCATGCAAGAGCACTCTCTGACTGAGACATTATAGCGATGTCTCAAATCATGCACCTATGGCTACTTCTGGAATAAAAACTCGCCAGATAGAGTAGCCACATCATTTTCTTGTCATGCAGTAAAAATATGACAACCTTATGTTCACGCAAATAGCCAAGACTAGACCTATTCTGCGTTGAGGTTGAGATGGAAAATAAACATGTCCATTTCAGTCAACCTAATTTTCATCATTTCTGTAATTAGAAGGGATCACAATAATTTCGACAGTGACAAATAATGAAGAAAAACAAAAAGAAACTTTGGGTACATCCCTTCATCTCGGATTGACACCAAAGTCGATTTTGTTAAAGAAAAAAGATGCAGATACCATGTCACAAAAGTCCCTCTTTGCAGATGTCTCACTCCCACATGTTGCTAGCATGGGTAGACAAGGGTGTGGCTGAGCGTTCAAATTGACAATGCCACCAGATCAGGGAGCTTCCATATTCTTCAATAGAATAGTGTGGCTATGGATTATGGCAACATATTCATGGAGGCCTGATGAGAAAGTGCTCTAATATCTGGTAAACCAATTCATAAATGGAACATATGAAATTTATGCTGCAAGTGTCTCACAGCTGGTCACCAAATAGAATCAATGATGCTGAAGTATAGTGTATACCATACTTACATAAAAGGCATTTTTGGAGCTATATCTAATTTTCTCACTATCATTGGTCAAGTTTGAGTATTTCTCGACATTTTCAGGGCTGGCGTACACTGCTAATCCTGGTAGCAGCAGCTTATTGTATGCGAACGTGGGGCGCACAGACACTTTGTCGCCAGCATTTCCAAGACCTTCAACATAGGATGTGAGAATAACATCAATGTCTGCTTGTTTCTCCACATCAGTATCTTTGACTAATTCGTAAATATAATGTCTAGAGCGGAGTGTTTTTGGTTTTCGTCCTTGTTTATGAAGTAAGGGTGGTGTTTTACGACGGAGGATGAATGTTGTCTGAAAAATGAAAATAATTTGAATGATTATAGATAAGATGTACCGCAGAAAATGTTATAACGTACCCTTAGTTGCTGATTCAAAATGTCAGTGGTTTGCAAAACGGGCGCTTTAGATACAGCAGTAAATAGGGATTTCCACATTTTGAGCAAGTTTAGATTTTTTCTAATCTTCTAACCTAAAGTCGTTAAAGTTAGGTTAGAAGTGTTAGAACAGCACAAATGGAGACTGTGCGCCATCTACTGCATAATATCGGAACATGTCTTTAGATAGTAGGTTACAGTAATATAATATAAAACCTCCTAATAATCATAAATTTTGTCTTTTTCTGTGTAGATGGCGCCAAAAGCGTATATTAGTCCAGTCAACAAAATATTCTATTACATGCCACACAGGGTGTTATTACTTGGAATCCCTTGCGGATTTAGGAATTTGTCATAGGGGGACGGCGAGGGGACAGCGGTGGTCACAACATAGATACATGTTCAGGAAGATGTTCGTCTCTGTGGGGAGGAGTTATCGGCGATTGAGAATTGAAAGCTGGGTTGAGGGGGTTGGCGCCTGCATGCTTCAGTACCTATTTGTCCCACGATTCTAGTGTAGTCTAACAAAATAATTTTTACACCAAGACACAGTAGTATATTTTATTAGAAAGAGAATTGCAGACACGGGCGTCTAGGGCGCCTCCCTCTAAATCAAGCCCTTGATTGGAACAAGATCACAAAATATTTATTTTTGTCCTGATATATTTTAAAAAAATCGCGTTGTTTTGAGAATACACAACAAATGATTTTTTTAATAATATCCAGGTATGCAAAAATTGCAGTAAAGGTCAATCAGTGCGTCTCTTTTTAGTGCATGGGCTAGTTTCAGAGCGTACATGCATCCTAAGTGGCGTATATATGCGTAAGACGAAGCCAACACCCCCTTCCCTCCCAGAACGAATCAAGAATCTTTAGGTGAACTGTTATGCTTTGTCGTTATAAAATATGGGAGGAGTCCAAATATGTTGGAACCATAGGATCTATATAGGTTATTTATTAATAAAAAAAAAATTGTAACGGGTTTGACATTTTTTGAGTTAGATACTCCGCTTCAGAAATACTGAAAAAATCACGAAGGTATTTTTCCGCTGTACAAGATGCAAATATAGAATTTTACGTACTTTTCTCTGAAAAGCACACATACACTATATTCAAGCTCTTTAGGGGGTAAATAACGTTTTTTGTAATATCTTTATAATGTGAAAATGAAAAACTGAATGTTTTACGAGTACAGGCAAAGTGACACTTTTTAAATATATTTTGTGGCCCATCACTTTGTAATCAAAAGAAACAGAAAAAAAGATAAAGTGCATCAGTTGTGGCACTTCTACATAGAATTATGGAATTTTGAAATAATCCCGTCAATCAATTTCGAAGTTTGGCATTTCTGAAATTTTATAATTCGTCTCATAAAATAGCCCTGCTCGATTATATGAGTGTACTAGATGCAAAACTCTATATTTGCAGAGTTTTGGTCGCTAAATATTTAACATTGGCAACAAGTATATGTTAGTACAATCAGCAAGACGCAAAACTGACTGATTATTAAAATAATTCCATATAAAATCTTGAATCAGAAGCAAAAATCTGCAGATGCATAACTTTGTACTTGCTTTCGACCAATCAGAACTCTCACTCTCATCACCTGACGCTGAACCTGTCAGAAAATTGTTAGGTTAGGACATAGCAATTGTGTGGTCAATAGAACTTGGACGTTAAAGTGCGAAGGACTATAATATGGATTTACCAATGAATATAACTCCCTGTGAGGTTGGAAAAGGAAGAAAACGTTTGGTACAGAGGGAAAATTGGAAAAAGGTCAAAATGCAGTTTTACGGTAAGCTTCTTCTTTTTCATATCAGGCCCTACGGCTAATACACTCTTTTTTCTAGGCACAAACCCAAAGGCCTACCAGACTTTCCTACGTGTCACCATGCAAAAAAAGTATATCGGTGCAGAGATTTGAAAATGCAAGATATACATCAATTCCACAAGAATTTATATTCAAGCACTGATAAAGTGAAGCAAGATATTTTCGTCTTAAAATTTTGTGAAGGGCAGAAGCCAAAGAGACCAAGTACAAATCTGCATGGTATATCTTTGAAATATGTATTTCGTTCCTACCGTGGGTGGCAGCAGTTTGAGAGTTTGTAAAAAAGCTTTTTTGTAAATTACTCATTTGAGCTCTGAAAGAATTGAGAGAATTTCGAGGAAGTTCATCGTTAATGGGGAAATGCCAAGAGAAAGAAGAGGAGGAAATAGAGTGGGAGATAAATTTGAAGAAATAAAGCGATCTATTGAACATTTTATAGAAAGTATGAAGTGTGCAGAAAGTCACTATGTTAGGGGACAATCGTTTAGGTTGTATCTGCCTTGTGATTTGAGTTTCTCCAAGATGTATGAGATGTACTGTAGGCAGCATCCTCAGTTTTCGGTGAAAATCTCCTATTTTCGCAGTTACATCAATCAAAAGTATAACTTATCATTTGGCACTCCTTTAAGTGACGCTTGCTCAACATGTCTCAAGGCAAAGGAATCTCTGAAGAAGCAAACTTCTGAAGCAGAGAAGCTAAAGGTTATGACTGAACAGAGAGTGCATATCCTGCGAGCAAGAGCCTTTTATTCTCTGCTAAAAACTGAATCAGATTATGTACAAATATTTTCTTTTGACTGCCAGAAGAATCTGTGCTTACCGAAACTGCCAGACCAACAGGCCTACTTTTCGCAGCAGGTAAATTTGTTTAACTTCACTATAGTAGCTGGAAACTCTAACACCTCACTCACCCCGATGAATGTAAAATCGTATGTGTGGCTGGAACACGAATATCCAAAAAATTCTAATGCCATTGCTTCTGCTGTCCACGAGACCCTTATCAAGTTTAACTTCGGAGCCCAAATAGAAGAAGTCCACCTATTTGCAGATGGGTGCGGTGGACAAAATAAAAATAGTACAATGATGGCAATGATAATGTATTGGCTAACAACTGAAGCCCCCAAAAACATTAAGGTAGTGCAAATAACATATCCTGTTGTTGGGCACTCATTTCTGCCATCTGACAGGATTTTTGGACTGGTCGAACGAGTCATAAAGAAGCGAGATATCATAATAAATAGAAAGCAGTATGAGGACATAATTGGACAACATTCAAAGGTATTAAAACTTGGAGCGGGTTGGGATGTTTTTGATTGGAAGACCAAAACTGATAATGTTTTGAAGAAACCCAGCCAATGGCATTTTAAGTGTAACGAATCAAAGAGATTTATATTTCGCAAGGAAAAGGACTATGTCACACTAAGAGGTGAAGTATTTTACAAGTCAGACATGGGCTGTGCAAAAACAATAGTGAGGAAGAGCAAAAAGGTTGCTCAACTGAAGCCAAGTATCCAAAGAATCGGAAGTACTTTAAGAGGTGATAAATCCTCCATAGATTCCCTACTCAAAAAGCATTATGGAGCCGATTGGAGAGACAATCCAGATTTAGATTTCTATAAAATAATAGATAAAGGTTTGAACCACAATACAGAAGACACTGTTATGGAAACTGGCCACATAGATGATTATGATCTGGAAGACGTCAGAGTTTGACTAGAAGTATACTTTTTTATGTACTAAACGTTTTTTTGTGAAATAATAATAAATGTCCCATACACTTTCGAGTTTTCATGAATAAAAAAGTCAGGCGCCATGAGATATTTGCATATTTCAGATGCAAATATCTGGTTCTTACTAGTATCATTTGCAAAACTCTGTAAGTGCAACCTTCAAGCGCTCTTTTTGAAGTATATATCAAACAATGAACAAAAAATTGAGCTCCTTACGACTAAGTAACTGATTCTCTATATTTAAAATTTAATTCCACTAAAATTTACCGATTGTAATAATAGCTAGCAGTTTTTCCTCATTATCTCAAAAGTACTTTTATATACCAAATACAGATTTTTGCATCCAACACACTCATATGTTTCATATACTCGTACTTATGTGACCCACGGCCATGTGTTCAGGCGCGCTTGCTTGACTGTCTGACTACACTTTATACCGTTAGTCTTATATCTCTATTTCTGAGCTCCACCATGTTTTGTCTATGTCCATCTTCCGACCACGAAATCGTCGGGAACAGGGCAAAAAGTCTGTTTCATTTTATGTGAGGGTCGGTAATAAGCCGTTGACCGGAACAAAGAAATCCTGGAGATAATTAGCAATTTGCCCCTGTGACATCACACTTTACATTCCGTTTTCCATTACCTCGCTACTTCTGCTCACAATAATTAGGAAGGCAATACATCATCTTGCCGGTCGCTGCATACAGACAGTAAGTAAATGACAAGCCCGGGGCGGCTAAGGTACAGGGTGAGGCAGAACTGTCTGCATCTACCAATGGTGAGCTTTCATAATCCCCATTTTTTCCAAGGGCTTGGCGTGGAACACTTTAGCGGATACCATACAAGTGTATATGAAGGCCGTCTGTCTGCATTGGCTCGTCAACCAACTAAAATATCGTTATATGCTAATACCGACAAATTATAGAAGCCGGTACAATTAGAACTTAAATTATACCACAAAACTTATTATTCACAAACCTACAGAATGTTAGTGTGACAGCAACTATCAAATCAAATTTGGCTCAGCATGGTCGCTCTTCAATAGCAAACATTCACGGTCCTCACCATTGTTAGTTGGCTCTGCCTTCACGCGTAAATCGACAAGGTTCCTTTCATTGTAGTAAAACTGCTCAACCTTAGTAAAGATAAGATACATTCACCGATCGGAAAGTGTGGTATCAGTGGATCTGCGTTTTGAAGCTTCACACAAAAAATGTAGTGCTACTCATTCGTATCATGGTGGAGTTACGCCAAGTAGGAGTATCTACAATCTACATGATCATGAAATGTTACCTACTGAGATTACAGCAGTGATAAGAATCCCAATAGACTAATCAGTAAATTAAGGTGGTGTTTACGCTTGGTCATAGTTTATATACGAGGGTGGTCCCAGAAGTACCCGGCCTGACTCAGAGATGGCGATAGTTGTTTGAAAAATATCATTGTATTAGAACGTATGCAATCTATAAAGCATATGTGTCAAGTTTGAAGACGCCACGTTGTTTAGTATTTGTTTGGCAGCCATCAATACTGAACGTTTTCAGTGAATTTGTGAAAATGGAGAAAATTGGTCATCGTTATGTGGTACAATACTTTTATTTCAAAGGCCTCACCCCAACCAATATAAAAGCTGAACTGGATTCTACTCTGGGTGAGTCTGCTCCTTCGTTTAGAACAGTAAAATATTGAGTAGCAGAGTTCAAACGAGGCCGTATGAGCTGCCAAGACGAGCATCGCAGTGTTCGACCAAATGAGGTGACGACTCCAGACATGATGAAGAAAATTCACAAAGCGTTATTGAATGATCGTCGATTGAAAGTTAGCAGACATAGTAGGCATTTCAAAAAGTGCGGTTCATCGCATATTATCTGAAAATTTGTGCATGTGACAGTTCAGCCAGTCTTAAAACATATGAGATAAAGACTATATAAATGCATTACGGAATAGTACCCTAAGCGTGAGCCACGCTGTACACGAGACCTGCAGGAAACGCATTTGGGAGATAGCATCAGCAAAGGTACGATAGAGAGGCTTTTAATTGCAGCTGCGACCCCGGCTTGAGGATTTTAGCACCTGATCGTAACTCCATAATACCCTGCTTCTCACTTCATACAGTCTTACTGTCGCTACTTCCGCTTTCATAATAAGTGATAAATTATGTTAATGGTAGATTTCAGACGACACGCTGTTATTATTGAGCCAGTTACTGGGACAAAACAATCACGAAAAATTTCTTTAAAAAGGAAACACTATATTTGCAAACGGGTTTGGTGAATTGTAATAAATATAACCAATAGTCTTTGAAGTGACAAACTAAAAATTGTTCATAAAAAAGGAGGAAAACCAGGCATGGTAAGTTAATAAAGTATGAATGATACAATCTCAAACATTCGCTTGGACTGCCTTTTGAAAAATTGTAGTCTACTATGCGATGCGCACTAGTATGGATTAATTTCCTTGAAGCTTTTTAGTAGATCTCAAATCCGTTTGAACGATAAAAGAAACAAAAAATCGAACAAAATCCAGACATCTTAAAAATGAGGTTTTTTACTACGTTTTAAAATATATATGTATATATACATATATAATAACAATCTTAAGAGGTGTTGAAACACATTTTGGATAACTTGGATAACTGGTAAGTTTACTAGAATCAAATATAGTTAGACACTCATCCAGATGCTATAAAAGCAAATAAAGTAGAATTCTGGAATGTTTTATACATATATCAACGCAACCGCGTAGGCACAAGTATAAATACCAGGGCATCGCGGTTGCTATGAGAAGATGCCTAAGGTTAGTAGAACTGGGAAATAATATATGTATTTTAATATATTGTTACTAATCTATTTACATCTAACAGACAAAGCATCCCTCTCTCCCCTTTTAACGTTTTGAAGACACTCACATGTATGCCTTTCTGTTATCCTTGTTTGACTGGGTTATTATGCGTGGGACATTGACAGGCCGACCAATCAAACTTAAGATTTGTTATTGGGGAGGGAGCAATTGAATTTTGGGGATCTTTTCGGGAGTGTGATTTTTTTGATTTTAAGTAAAAACTTTATGGTGATAGACAAAACGTGTCGATTAATGCAAATTAAGTGTTCGGGAGTGTTTATCACGTTCGGTCCGGCCGAATGAGAGGAAATTAGCGGTGATAATATACTAAGTGACATATAAATCCGAACACCCAGTTTAAATGGTTTTATTTTAATAAAAGTTGGTGAATGTATTTATCGTACTGTAAATAACAAGTGAAAAAAATTTCAGCCTTATCAGTTGGACATTCCGGTTTTTATACTGCTTTTTTTTTAATTCACTAACGCTCTAAAAATGAATATTTCAGCCGCAGTAAAGAATCAACGTTGGCGGATTTTGGTTCTTGACATCCTTTACGATCGGTTACGATGCCTAGAGTACGGAGACCTGTACGATTTCGTCAACTTAGTGAGTTTGATAGGGGCCGTATAGTGGGACTTCGGGAAGCTGGACTTTCTTTTCGGGCAATTGCAGTTAGAGTGCAAAGAGGTGTAGACACTGTGGTTAGGTGTTGTCAGGCATGGCTTCGAGAAGGCCGTACGCAAAGAGCAAGGGGCACTGGACGCCGCCGTAGAACAACAGACCGTGAAGATCGCCGCCTAAGATTATTGGCCTTAAGGGACCGTTTCTCCACTACCAGGTCCATTTCAATTGAATGGTTTGCAGAACACGGAAGACCTATTGGCATGCGAAGTGTTTACCGACGAATGAGAAGTTTTGGCTTGTTTTCATACCGGCCACTCTGGGACCTCCCTTTAACTCGAGAACACCGACGTAATCGCCTTGAGTGGTGCAGACAACGGTCACTCTGGGATCAGGAATGGAACAGTATTGTCTTTAGTGACGAGTCTCGATTTTGTTTAGGCATGCACGATGGTCGTACCAGGGTTAGAAGGCGACGTGGTGAAAGGAGAAATCCACAGTTTTTTGTTGAAAGACATGTTCATCACACTGTTGGAGTTATGGTTTGGGGTGCTATAGCTTATGGTTCCAGGTCACCTTTAATCTTCATCAGAGGTAACATGAACGCGCAGCGTTATATCCACGAAGTTCTAGAACCCCATCTTTTACCCTATCTTGACACCCTGGCAGATCCAACTTTCCAACAAGATAATGCCCGACCACATGTTGCAAGAGTCACAATAGACTTCTTTCAACATAATGATGTCACATTATTACCATGGCCACCAAGATCTCCCGACTTATCCCCAATTGAGCACGTGTGGGATATGATGGGTAGGAGATTGCTCAATTTGCAACGTCCTCCTCAGACTCTAGAAGCACTTCGAGAGGAGTTGGTGGTTGCCTGGAATGAGATACCACAGGAGGGCATTGACCACCTGATCAGAAGCATGCCTAGGCGCGTTGGAGAATGCGTAGCACATCAGGGTGCATCCACACATTATTAAAGGTCAAAGGGCTTTAAAGCAGTGCAATGATTTTGAAATTTTTATCATTTACTTATTATGCTTCATTAAGTACTTATACAAAATGTTATTAAAATAAAACCATTTAAACTGGGTGTTCGGATTTATATGTCACTTAGTATATCAAAAACTTCTCCGTGCATCTAGAGTAAACGAAGCACTGTGCAAGATGGCGTCACTATGTGAGCTGTTTATTTTTTTCCTTATAGTTCGCATTAGCATTATACAGTAAACAATGGTAACGTGGAATATAGAATGCAATACTCAATACCTATTGATATAATTCAAATTCAAGGGAATAACCAAATGAAAATGGTATTTACCATTTTGGATTGGAATTTTCCGATCCGTACAAGCGAGTGTGGTTATCAGTTTGGTTATAAGATCCGTGACGTCATGAATCAGTTGTTTTATGTGAGAGTTATCACCGCAAAATTGTGGTATTTACCCAACTCAGGAGTAGTTTTATATTTCTGGTTATTATTTGAAATGTGACAAGTTAGAATTTTGCTGGGTATTGGATATTTTTGTTGTAAGTACTTCAGCTTCATTTTTGGGAAACTTGATACAGGCTGACTTCACTTGTAGCACACAAGTAGAGCACCTTATTAGTTATACTCATTACTGTTGTTGAGGACACTTTAAATCTAGGTCCTTTGCTTAACACAGTATCCTGTGTAGCCATTTACCACACCTACGGTTTTGCTAATAAGTATCTTTTTTAATCGCTTTTTCCTATCATTTCTGCTAAATCAATAAATGTTTTCTTTGACAGGAAAAGCTTAGAGACTTGAAAGTTATCATAGCTACAAAGCCATAGTTCCATCATTAAAAATTATTTTCTGAAAAAAAAACATTTCTCCCATTTATATTATGAAAAGATTCTTTTTTAATCTTTCCATACACTGTTGTAGACGAAAAAGCTCCGATTATTTAGTGATAATAAAAATAATCAGAAATAATATACGCGCTTTTCTAAAATAAACGACTTGTAACAAAACCGCGGTTAAAACCAACGCGCTCAAGCGATTCGACTAACTGACGTCATCAACCCGTGTGTCATCTTAAACCATATTATAACCGCGGTACATAACACAGAAATTTTGGTTATTCCATTGGATTTGATTATAAAGTGCAAGCGTTACAGAATGTTATGTTTGTGATAATAATGTGTATAATTTAATTTTTAACCAGTAAAAAAAACAGAAAACTGATAGCATAGGTATTATAGGGGTTAGATAATTTAACCCTTCACCGGTTATTTCGGTTCGCTTATATTAGGTTGGTTCCATGTTTTGCCTCTCACCTACTTTCCACGCCAATTGACTAGGAAGTATTGTAATTATAATAAATTAGGAAGTGACATTTTTTTGGATGTTGCATGACATGTACACATCCATGGGTGCCCCCAGGGGCAAGATATAACTTTATATGAATGTGTACCTGCCCCAAAAAAATTCTGAAGAGCGGGGGTTAGCAAATTTTCTCAGTGGGGTAAAGTCCTAAACCGTCCACACACAGGGGTAGGTTGCATGTGTATATATGAGCGAGATGGAGATATAAAAGGGGATACTGGTAGTATTACTTTGACCCGCCAAGAAAGGTGGCAACTATATCACTCGGATTTTGATGAAATTTCAACATAAGGACGAAAAAATTTGCCGGAAGTGTAACGCACATATATGTAATTGGTTTTAGACGTATCTCCAAAATGCGCTTTCAACAGGTTAATTGAACACGAATGCTAGGCTGTATTAAATGTGGGATTGTTGCTGGCATTTTGCAGATAAAACTTCATATCTTTTCTAGCATATCTCAGGTGTACAGCTATTCATGTATTAGTTCTATCCTTAAAACTGTCCTTTAACTTCAGACCTTAACGTTAACTATATCAAGACTGGATCCGTTCTTGAACTCACGTGGATTAGAATGATGTCATATATCCCTGATCACTGATTAAGGGTTTTTGCAAATTATATTTTCCCAGCTACATATATCGAATATACGTGAGTAAACCCTGGACTGTACAAGCACTCCATCTTTCGACATGGTTCAGCAGTAGCAGCTAAACTGTTAATTTTCTCTCTTTTCCTCTCTCTGTACGAGTAGTGAGTTTGAGTCGTATTCAACGCGCAATTTGCATAAATTCCCCATTAGGTATGCGGCCTGCAAAGAGATTTAATTGCTTAAAAGGCGAGTTAAGACCGAGCACCAAGCCCGTTGCTGATACTCCTCGCAGCTATAGCTACGCGACGGGATAATTAAATAAAGCTGGGCCAGCACCAGACCATGACTCGCACAAGAACAATTTTCCGTTAGGATCTGGATTTGAGTAAACAGTAAAAAGTGTATAATAATTGAAGCAATCATTTCAAAAACCTCGGAATTCACACATTGTGCATTTTTCAGGAGACAACAAAAACTGTGTCTTTGATAAATAAACCAGCGTTCAGGAACCTGTTCGGGCTTAATATAATATTCGCGCGTTCAATCATTGAAACTTTCTATAACCTTCACACCTTTTGAATAACATTGAAGGAAATGTCCTAAAACTATTGGATGTGGATATGGTTGAATATTGGTATTTTGGATCTCCAAAAAAATCTTGAGCAAATCGGCAAATCGTGGAAATGAATCACTCAAATATTGTAAATGATCATGCGTTGTTTGATCAACAAAACAGGTTCCAAAAAATTGTATCGCCTTCAATTTCCGCAATTCAAATTGCATATTTTCGTGTAAACGCAACTAATAGTATTTACCTTGATAATTAGTATATCTTTTTTTTTATATCGAAACAGCCGCGCAGGCAGAAGCCTAAATGCCGGAACACCGCGGCTGCTATGATGATCCCAAAGAAATTTTGTTAATACGATTTTTGAACTGCCTAAGGTTAGTAGAACTGGGAAAAGCTTCCTCCCGTAGTTTGTTCCACAATCTAGATACCCTCGGGATAAAGGAGCGGTCGTATCGGCCAGTTCTGGATGTACTGGATGTACGAAGTTTGACACGGTTAGGATGGGACGCCGAAGTCAGGCGGGTCTGTCTGGCAGGCACATCGCGCGGCGGCATCATGGAAGAGAGCTCTGAGGAGCAAAGCCCGTTGGTGTAGCGATAGAAAAGAGCTAGATCGCCGACGGCCCGCCGGTGCGAAAGAGTCCCGAGACTGTCTGTTAGAGAAGAGTCATCGATCAGTCGGACCGCCCTCCTCTGGACAGCATCGAGCATGGACAATGTAGTCGGGGCGGCAGCACCCCAAATGTGTGAGCAATACTCGAGGCTAGGCCTTATCTGGGCCTTGTATAGAGTGAGAAGGTCATGCGGAGAAAAGTACTTCTTAGCCCTAAACAAATAGCCTAGCTTTTTCCCAGCAGCTGCAGCTATTGAAGAGATGTGTTCGTGCCAGATCAGGTCCTCGGTGATCTGGACTCCGACCAACCGAAATGAATGGCTCTTTGGTAGAACTCGACCGTCCATCGAAACTGTATGAGCGCTAAGACGCTTTTTGTTCGTCAAAGTACAGTACTGTGTTTTGGAAGCATTGAACTGTACAAGATTGTTGCGTCCCCAAGCAGTGATAGCCTCCAGGTCTCTTGTCAGAGAAGAAGTCGTCGCTAGTCTTCTTTTTTCCAGCTCAGCGGCAGAGATCGGCTTGTCACTCTGAATTCCTCCATGTAGAGTGCTGTCATCAGCGAAGCTGTGGATTGGGTTGATCGTGCAGGAAAGGAGGTCGTTGATATGTAAGAGAAACAGTGTTGGAGCCAAGACCGATCCCTGGGGAACACCCGCGTTGACGTTGTGGGATGAAGAGGAGAATCCGTCAATTACGACGGATATCTTGCGGCCAGAGATAAAGTCAGCCACCCATCTGCAAAGCTTTTCTGGGAGGCCGTAGGATGGAAGTTTGCTCAAGAGGGCAGCGTGCCACAGCTGATCGAACGCTTTCGTGATGTCAAGAGCAACGACATGAGCCTCACCATGAGACTGGATGAGTTTACTCCACAGTTGCGTGACGTAAGCTAGGAGGTCCCCTGTGGATCGATGGTGCCGGAAACCGTACTGCCTGTCGCTGATCAAGCTGTGACGTTCGAGGTAGTCCAGAAGCTCGCGATTTATACACCTCTCCATTGCTTTACTTATAACAGAAAGCAGAGCTATAGGCCTGTAGTTGTAAGGGTCGGTTTTAGATCCTTTTTTTGGGATGGGCTGTACATGAGCAAATTTCCAGTTTTCTGGGAAGGTGCCGGATTCATAAGATATCTGGAAGAGACGCGAAAGAACTGGAGCAAGCTCAGCTGCACATCTCTTCAGTACAATGGCAGGAATCAAGTCCGGACCAGAAGCTTTGTTGATGTCGAGCGACAAGAGCACTCGTCTTACGGTCTTATGCCTGAATGTTACCTCCCGCATAGTGTGGGGAACCCTTTGAATTGACGGCACTTGGGCGTTGGTGGGGACGTCCATGGTGGAGTTGGCAGCAAAGATCTTGGCTAGCACTTCCGCCTTGGCCTTTGAGTCGAATACAATAGTTCCATCCTGGCACGTAAGTGGTGGAAGGCTACTGTGTGAGAAGTTCTTTTCAATCTGCTTGGCCAGCGTCCAGAAAGACCGACTGCCATTGTGCTGCGACATTACCCTGTGCCTAACTTTTATATCATGCTGGGTTTTGGCATTGCGAACCGCTTCGTTATATTTGTTTCTGGACTCGACGTCGGCTTGTCTGTTCTCTACAGTGGGGTTTTGTAAGTAGGTTCTGTGGGCCTTGATCTTCTGCTGGCGAGCAGTGTCACACGATTTGTTGAACCAGCCGTTGGACCCTGGTTTAGGAGCTCTCACTGTGTGAGGGATGTATTCCTCCATTCCGACGTGGATAATTTCGGTTATTGAAGAACAGACAGTCGACACATCCGCGTCAGTGAAACAGACATCTCTCCAAGGAAAGCTAGAGAAGAAGTCTCTGAGCCCCTCCCAGTCGGCATGTCCGTAATGCCAAGTTTTGCGGCCTGTGCGAGTTTCTGCGGCCACAGCGGCTTCTGACCGAAACCTAACCTCCACAACACCGTGATCTGAGTTACCCAGGGGGGACAGGACGGCAGTGCTGTAAGGGGCAGGATGCGTGGTCAGAAAGAGATCCAGCAGGCTACTGGCGTGTGACGAGACGCGGGGGAAAAAAGTAGGGCTCGTCACCAGCTGGGTCAGCCCTTGAGTAAGAGCGAACGCTTCGACTGCACGACCTGCTGCATCGGTCTTATTTGAGCCCAACCAAAGCTCATTATGGGCATTGAAATCACCGAGAAGAACTACCTCTGAAGCGGGGTGATTGATGTTCAGGAAGTCGATCTGGACGGCGAGGTATTTGAGTAGGTCATCCCAGTTATGGTTCGAGGGAGAGCGATAAAGGCAGCAAATAAATTTGGGTGATGTTTTGGAGTTGAGGCGAAGCCACAGAATGTCCTTCCGGTCTGATTCCAAAGAAAGATCCCTGGAGCAGGAAAGACTGCTGCGGACAAAAGCCACAACTCCCCCGTTCTTTCTCAGATTGGAGTGCACCTCGTAGTTTGGGAAGTTGAGATGGTTAATCGGTGCAGCCTCTGAGATTTTTGTCTCCGCCAAGAAAAGCACGGCGGGACGATTGGATTGCAGGTAGTGACGAACAGCATCAATGTTGCTGTTGATCCTACAGATGTTGGAAAAACAAATTTTATATTCGATGTTGTTCCCTCGAGCCCACCCTCCACCCGGACATTTCGAGAGTGGAGTGAGTTTACGTCCGGAGTTTTTAGTGCTCGAGGGATCCATCATCATTAATTTCTTTGTTTTGGTAGATAACCGACTGCATAGCTTAGGTGTGGAAACATGCGGACATTTATAAGACACCCTGGGAAAAGCTAGCGGGTGGTACTGCCTCGGTCGACTGGTCCTTGTCTACCACCTTCTTTTTATGTATTAGTGATGTTAAATAGACCTAAAGTGGCCCGTTGGCGGACTTGTACCGCCACCCGGCAATCGGTACTGAGGTATTCCTTAACGCGTGCGCAATCACTTGGACGGGAAGAAGTTGTATACTGGATACAACGACTTCCGGAACAAGCATTTGCCACGGCCCTCGCTCAGTAGGGGGCGAAATCTTTGTGAATTGCATTGGTACATTACGAAGACTACGAAAAAACAACGATTCTTGAATACAACAGTTATGAATCGCATATCATTATACAGGGTGGCGCATCGAAAACGAAACAGACGCATTTACTGGCAGCTCAGTTTCTTTTTTGAAAAACGCTCAGACCCGTTGCGTTGCTAAAATAACTTGTAACGCTTTATTACATAAATTAACCATGGTATATTCCACAGCAGAAAGAGTTGAAATTATCGAAATATTTTTCGGAAATAATCAGTGCGCTAATAGAACAGCAGAAATATTTAATGAGCGACATGAGAACAGAGAGAATGTTCCTCTTTCTTAAATGGCGTAGTAAATCGTCATAACTGCCGATATTGGTCCGATTCTAATCCCAGAATTTATCATGAGGTTCATACACAGCAGCCACAAAAATTAAATGTTTGGGCTGGTATTTTTGGCGATCATTTAGTTAGTCCTTTTTTCTTACCTGGAAATTTGACCGGTGAAATGTATTTGGAATTACTGGAAGACGCCATAGATCCTGCATTAACAGCCATGATTGAAAATCAGAATAATCGGCGGTACATTGCAAATAGGTTGATGTTCCAACAGGATGGTGCCCCACCACATTACGCATTACGTGTTCGACAATATTTAGATCAGACGTTTCCAGATCGATGGATTGGAAGAAGAGGTGCCATTGAATGGCCCCCAAGATCGCCAGATTTATCACCTTTGGATTTCTTTATGTGTGGTCATTTAAAAAGCAAAATCTATGCTACTCAGCCAACATCATTAGAAGACCTGCGACAAAGAATTGTGAATGAGTGCCTTCAAATTACTCCTCAAATATTGCAAAATATGCAGCAACGTTTTGACCAAAATCTTTATTATTGCATGGAGAGTCATGGTGGCCATTTTCAACATTTACTTGCCTAACGGGTCAGTTCATTCTTCATTTTTAAATTACTTTGCTGCCAAATGTATAGATCTCCACTAATGATTAAGTATTAGTTTTATTTAAGCTTTAAATCAATAAATCTTCAAAACTATTAAAATGAAGTTCATTAATTTTATATCATTATAAAGGGAATTGAAAGACCTCTAAAATAAGGTATCACTCGACCCCTCTTTCCATTTAAGATTTTGGGGGTGGTGTCACCCCCGCTTAGGGGGCTGCACGTGCTAACGTGATTTTTTGCCTAACTTGTTGTCCCCCTCTAAAACAAAATCGACGGTTCTGAGCGTTTTTCAAAAAAAAACACTGAGCTGCCAGTAAATGCGTCTGTTTCGTTTTAGATGCGCCACCCTGTATAATATTTAATAACCCTACCTTATTTTTGTTTCACTTCACTTCTCTGGCAGTTTTCGTATCAATTTATGGTTTTTCCTACTCTTCCTCTATTTCTACTCTATACCTCACACCATTTTTTACAATGAAACATAATATGAATGACAGACAGCAATAAAAGCAAATGTCGCGACCTGATATCAAAAAATTTCTAGCTCCCAAAAGCAACCGTTACCTTGAGGGACTGTGAGTTTTCAATCTATAGGATTCTCTTATTTCAAGAAAAACGGAACAGAGACTTGTTATTTTTAATAAAGCACTACTGAATCATTTAACGAATTGTATTTATATCACGTTCGAAGTATCTTCTTCATTTTCCTCTGGTACCTATAAAAGCTGTCAAAACCAAAATATTAGCTGACTCTGTCAAATATGTATCACATATCATACGGTGAGGTTCAAATTTGGCTGATGTAAAGCGAGAAGCGTGCAAGATATATAATCTATACTGACTTATCGAAGGCTTTCGACCGTTTGGATCACGGTGTTCTACCGCAGAAGTTGTCTAAGTACGGTTTAACATCTAGATTCTTAGCTTTCTTTCATTCATACATCAGTGATAGACAATTATGTGTGGACTTCCGTGGATATAAATCTGGTGCGGTTTAAGCTACATCAGGGGTGCCCCAAGGTTCTGTTCTGGGTCCTCTATTATTTTTAATTTTTATCAATGATGTTACAACAGACTTGCGTTGTGAGTACCTGCTATATCCCGATGACCTCAAAATTTTTAATAGCGTGTGTTGCTTAGAAGACAGTTTAAGGTTACAAGCTGATTTGAATGTCATTGATCACTGGAGTAACGTAAATAACATGCACTTGAATGTCAATAAATGTACTACTATGACGTTTACACGCAGGGCGGAACCGACATGTTTCAATTTTGAAATCGGTAGCAATGTTCTTTGTCGTGTTAATATCGTCAAGGATTTGGGCGTACTATTCGATCTACAGCTTTCTTTTATTGATCACATTAATGCAATAATAGCAAAAGCTTTTGCTCTTTTCTTCTAGACAGCATCTCTCTACGCGTTCCCGATTTGCGTACTCGTCATGGTGGTAACAATTCATTTTATTTACCTGTTCCCCGGACAAATTTATTGTTATTTTCGCCTCTTTATGTTATGTGTAATGTCTGTGACAGTGTAAGTGAACTTGATATTTTTAGTTCTACCAAAATCGATCTCAAGAGGTGTTTTTTAACAATTTTCATCATGTACTGTGTTGAGTTTTGTTTTTGTATCATTTTTTGTTTCTTCCCTGCCTGTTAATTGGATCACTCTGTTCAGGCAGTGTATGGATTATTATAAATAAATAAATAAATTATAAATATATGTTGGAAAGAGTGCGCCAACGGCATACGTGACCTCACAGTCGGGTTGCTTGGCAACGCGGTGCTTCTATCTCTCTCTGACACACGTATTGCACGCTACTCTCTCGTACACATTTCGACGTCAGCGGTATTTCGTTTTCAGTGTACAGAGTTGTGACATAACGTGAAGACAAAAAAAGGTGCTATTCTTAAGTGACACTGAAAATCCAAATACCGAACCACATTATCGTCAATGCCATGTCCTGCTGCGCCTTAGGTTGACCCAGTCATAGGAAACTACCTCGTGTACGCCATAGCAAACAAATTTCCATTTTAATGGGTTCCGAACAAGCATCTCCGATGCAACAGTAATTATGGCATAAATATGGTGGTTGCGGGTCTCTTCGATTGTATAAAGTTTAAATTTTAATTTGGCCAACCGAACGAGCCGGCTCTTTTGTGCCTCATGTTCGCCGGCTAAAGTCTGATCAGCCAGTTATATGCGACGCTGAGGCTGGAGCGTCTAGATCTTGCTACAGTCGACCAGATATGCTGTCTATAACGAATAACATAGAGGGCTGATTGATCGATCGTTTTAGCTTTGTTCCAGCAAATTGTTCATAACGTTGTGTCAACAAACTCTCGATAATTCCTTCAGAGGAAAAGTTGTACTAGTATCTAAGGTTTTCTTTCTACGCTACTTACTTTAGATATACTTTTTGTAGTGATGGATAGCCCAACTAGCAAAGTAGTGGTATAAGCTTTTGGTAAAAGAACCGTTAAGCCATAAAAGCTCTCTATTGTTGTTGCCTGAACACAAAAATGCTGGCTTAATGTTGTGTGGAATGCAGATTTGCTTTCTGCAACATATTTGCTCTAAAATGAAGTGTTTAAAATATTCTCAAGGCATAGTTATAAAACACCTTATAGGACAAATTTTTGACTGTTGCATAAACGTTTATACAACTATTTTATACGGCATATTTGCACGTTAGTCGAAATGGTTGTGTTGTGGCATCCATGGTAACGTTTATAAAACAAACCCGAGCCTTGTTGTTTTGCTGTGCAATTTTCTACTTTAGCCAACAAATTGCTCCCAACGGAAGCACTGTTGTTTAGTAACTGTTAAAGGCTGTACATATGCTAAATATGTTGGTAAACAAATTCACCATAACCTAACTTTCAGCTGTCATATTTTTGTTAAATGCTAAAATGCCATAATCAGAAAGACAAACAACGCATGCATATTGGTTCAAAAGGTTTTATCAACTGTTCAAACAGAAGATATAGATCTGGTACAAATTCTAGGTAAATCATTCGACTCTGTCGGTATTTCGTTTCAGACATTTGTCAAATTGTTGTATATCACCTGCAGGCAAGACCAAAATATTCTAATAACCTAAAGACAACATGGACGATGCCATTATTGTACACAACCACCCGCCATATTGGGCAAATATTTATTCCTCTATTTAAGATTAAATAATTATGTTTCAGTTCGAAATTACAGATATAAAGTGATAAACATAAGTGTAATTGTGTCTAAATATAGGATTTGTGGAAGATTTAACGCAGATAAGTTCAGTTTTCCATCTTAAATTTCTAGACATACTTTTGATCATTGTCAAAATAAGAATCAAATACGTAGCCCGTAGAAATTGGGTAACTAATCTGCACGATAATCACAATAAAATTTGCTGCGCAAGTAATTCAATAGCCCTATATCACAGTGTAGAAGTTTATCATATACCTGTGTATGAAATTCACAATGGCCGATATGTAAGTAAACAAGATGACTGCATTGTGTTAGTTATATATTCTTCACTTCGTCTATACAATACATAAGAAATAGTTTGGTTGCAATAAAGTAGAATCACGTAACAGAATAGTTGTATAGTTGACAAAAACTGAATCTTGCACTGACGCAAATGTCCTAAAGCGGCTGCAAGAGGCTTACACTTTTGTTTTATAACTGTTACCTGCAGCCCTTATTTAACCTCTTAAATGACTGAAGTGTCCTATTAGGTGTGCCCATTCCGCTTGTATAGCTGTTCTGAGAGGGTTTTGCGATTATTCTTACAGTATACAATGCTGTTTAAGGAATACTGTATAATCATTCTTGCAACTCTAATAGGAGTGATAATTGTTAGTTGGGAGGTCTTTCCATGACAAAATTTTTTAGAATTAAAATGCTCTGTAACTCCTGAATTCAGCTTTGCGTCATAACAAAAACGGCATCCTTGTAACGATTGTTTTCTAATGGGGAAATAAATAATAGCCATGCGGGGCCATGTCAGGTCATATAAGGCGGGTTATATAGAGGGTGTTTGTTAATGATATGCTTTTATTTAAGGCGGTGAATCTACATGAAAAATTAATGTTAGTTTGCTTTATAAACTATGGTCCAAAAATGTTTCCTTACAAAAACACGGGGTGTTGAAGTTTTAGGAAAAAGATGGAAATTCATTAATATTTTCAGAACCGCTTCAGATATTTCACTGATATTTAGTACGTAGTGGGAGTTGATAAAGTTGCATATTTTTCAATGCAAAAATAATTTTTAGCTTTAACAGTGGCGTGTGTACGGATATTGATTTCGATATTTTTTAACAAAAAAATGGTACGCCAATGGTTTTTGCCAAATAAAAATTATTTTTGAATTCCCTATGTAAATATAAAAAATCCTTGAAGCAACCGGAACATCCCTGTATAAGGCCAAAAAGACAGGTTTCATCTGGCTAACTTTTCCCATTACGGCGTTATTGTATTCGGTGCCAATAAATAATATTCTTTATATGAGCGAGAGGCTGCTCCTGCCGAAGCCGGTGAGTGTTCGGTCGGGTCGCTCTGCTCGGAATGCCTCTCAGCTTTAAATCTACATTTTTCCACTTTCAATTATACTGGGATTTTAGGATTTCTAATTAAGCCCATCTGGTCCTTAATTGCCTGGATATTCTTCGGCTTCGTTTTCTTTCCCTCGCGTACTTTGGATGGATACGTGTAGGACGTAAATCATATTTTCAGATTATGTTCTTTTTGTGATGCCGAAGATACTTGCCGAAGTATTATAGCGTTTACTATGCACCTGAGTGTCTTAAATTTTACCTCTTGATTTATTCATACGAATTGTTACATTAAAATTCAAAATTTGGTTCATTACCTTTAAAGTATAACAAAGCTTACAGAAATACGTAACTTACCAAAAAACAAACCCACAATACATAAATCCAATTAATGATTTGAACCAAAGATACAAAAAATCCAGAACACATAAAAATCAATTCACACCTTAAAGCGTTAAAAATAATATTTATAAAAGTAATGTTTGTGAGCATGTCGTCTCTGAATAAAGCCGGTATTTCGTAATGTAACTTAGGCCTAAAAAGATATGACTTCTGAGCAAAGTATTTTTTGTGGTTTAGGAATCAAAATGGATCTATTTCTTGTTAGTCTAATCATATTAGACGAAAATACCCCTGGTTTGCGAAATAATTGTCAAGTCTGGTCTTATTGCTGCAAGTTGTTCAAGGGGGTGATCAAAACCTAAAATGGATATACTAATTTTTATGGGAAAATTTTTTATTCAATAACAAGGAATGAGACAAAGTGTTTTTTTTGGGATTCAATCGAAAGTGTTGACAGGAACGAAAAAACTCTTCATACAAGATTTTTAAGTATTTATAAGGCCTATAAAATGAGACACGTAAAAAGATCCCACTAATAACAAAAAAGTTATGGCCGAAAACCGAGGCAAACTGCAGGTTTTGGCACTTGTTGGTAATGCGACTACGGTTTTTTGCAGAGATTTTAAATTCTTCTAATTCGTAGGATTCGCACTTCTAAATAACTACAACAAAATTGGAGTTGATTTGTCAAGTAGTCTTGAAAACACGTGTTTCACGGCCGTCACTACTAGTTTATTGAGCAATATACAGGGGTAGTTCAAAGGGCATTTTATAGCAAAATAGATTAGCTTACCTTGCCGATATGAATCGCTAACCATTTCGGAAGATAAATGTAATTTTTTTGCAAAAAAGGATGGGTTACGTTTTTTCTTCTAAACAAATTCAAACCTTTCGTATTTGTGGGTAATTCGCAACAAAACATTATAGACATCCGCTTTGTTTTAAAATATGTATAGTAAAAATCTTTGGAAAGTTTTTTCGTTCCTGTCAACACTTTCGATTGAGTCCCAAAGGACACGTTTGCTCATTCTTTGTTGTCAAAAACGTTTACTACAAAAATTGATATACCCATTTTATGTGTCCATGTGTTAAATCACCAATAAAACCAGACTTTACAATTATTTCGGAGAAATTTGCTAATATGATTATCGTTGTTTTGCTGTGCTTTTATGGGAATTCCTCTATTTTTATATTGGAAAATGCCAAGTGATGGAAAAAATTGCTGACAGATGTCCAATACATACATGCTGACATGTGGCTGTCGCGAGCTTGTTTAGACATCATTTAGTTACTCTTTCATAAAATCATACCAATGCATTTATTTTTTTTGAGAAAATTAACGATTTCTGTCGGACTGCCGAAAAAATCCCTCTAACGGCCACGCGAAACTAAAAACACTTCAAATATTATAGCATTTGTAGCCTCTTTTCAACTAGCCCAAGCTTGTTAAAGTCGGCTCAGCTGTTTCGAAGATACAGTGTGTTTTTGAGGAAATCTTTGAATACCCCCCACCACTTTATTTTTAGAGATACAGCATAAATTGTCCAACAAAAAAGGTTCAGATTATCCTCGAATTTAAAGATCAGGTAAGTTTTGTTAGGTTAATATATCGGAATTTACAGAAACATCACTTTCCTAGATCCAAGACTGCAGTTACGCCCCTAGCGGCTATTTCAGAAAACTGAAAATATTTTAGAGGTTTTTGTCTTGGCCGATTTAGTAAAAATTTTTTTTGCCGTAAGCCTCTGCGATGGATAGATTTACAGATACAGTACTTCGCATTCTTAGTTGGCCACCCTGTACAATGCCGAGAAGCGATTTTTATAAAATTGCAATGTTTCAATCTCCCTAGGAGCTTTTTTATCGCGTTCAAAGATTATCAGACGTCCTTGACATAGAACTTCGTTTAAAAAATGAACTTTTATTTAATGCTTTGTTCAGTATTATACTCACTATCATCGGTTTATCACCTGAACTCTAGAGATATTCCGTCAAGAAATCACAATCTCAAAATGTAATTTTTCATGACCGGAATATTAGTTGAGAAAGAATTACGACCAATTTAGGTTAATAGGTAGCGCGCCCAGGACCAATCTGCCTTTAAGAAGTAAAACGATTGGCGGCTTCAAATTTTAATAGCGCCATTATACGCGTGCTTTTTTCTTCGAAGCTATATATTTCCTCCATTTTTAATAGCTTTTTAAAATTCTGAACACGGCGGCTTTGATAGGTTGGCCCTGCTCTGCAATGGATGACCGTCAAAATGGTGCATCATATACAGATGATTCGAGATTTTTTTAATAGAAGAATAGGTACACAACAAAAAAAAACTCGACACCTTTTCAAAAAAGCTTTATTGTACGTGTTTTTATACTTTCAGTTCTAGACTTTCTCTACGTGGTTAGGAGGTTGTTTCAGATTTGAGATTATTGCTTTGGAAGGATGAAACAGGATCTTTATGTCTTACTAATTATTCAAATTGAATATTTACTCGATGTTTGTTAAAGAATAAGCATTCTGCGATTTTATGTCTTCAAAGATTGTATTACGCAGAATTTGTGCTGCTACAGTGAGAAACTGTTATTTTCAGTAAGATATTCAGTTAAGGATGCCCCACACTGACGCGGTAAGGCGATAGCGATAATCGCAGCGCTGTCCGTGCGCTGCTCAGTTTTCAGAGCGGTAAATAATACCGATCACCCCAGCGCCGTGGGGTGGCCCGCGGTTTATTGCCTTGACAGCGTTTCATTTCAGAAACGCAGCTGACGCGGTTCGTATCGCATATCGCCACGTTTTTCATGATGTCCACAATGGAGAAATTAATTGAACAAGTTAAGAAGTACCCAATACTGTACGATTCAAGTCTCGAAGACCATAACATTCGACAGTATACGTTAAAACGTTGTGGATCCCTAGATAATTTCATCAATCATTAAGGTATGATATTCTCCATATATCTTTCTTAGTTTCTTGATGTCATGTATCCATTTCTTCTTTTTTCTGAAACATAATTATCAATTATTATTAAATAAAGTCCTCTGGAACCCATGGCTTCTGTTACATCGTCCTTCCAGCTTCGGGGAGGGGGCAGATATTTTTAAAAAATCGGGAAAAGGTTGTCAGAAAATATAAAAAACGCGGAGAAATTAAATTATAGTAAGACCAGATTATATAACTCATTATATCTGGAACCGACCGATACGCATGAAATAAAGACAATAATCAATGAATTGAAATTAAGAAAATCTCCAGGTCTAGATAATATAACAGCATACACTCTCAATAGAATAAATTCCAACATCTGCGGCATACTGTCATATTTGATAAATTCTTGTAGGAATAAAGGAATATTCCCTTCATGTTTAAAACACGCTATGGTAAAACCATTATTTAAATCTGGAGAAAGAGAAAAACCCATCAACTAACGACCGATTTCCATCTTAACAAATTTTTCTGAAATATTTGAAAAAGTGTTAAAAAAACGATTCACCGAATTTGCAAAAAATATAACTTAATAGCGGAACAGCAATATGGTTTTCAAGAAGGCAAATCTGCGCAAGATGCTATTGTAAAATTAACAAGTAATATATACACGAATCTCGATATTGGCAAACCAACCGCATGTGTTTTTGTTGACTTGGCAAAGGCAATCGCTTTAACAACTTTAGAAAACTTCTTCTTCCGGGGAATAACATACAAACTTATAGAAAATTATTTGTCAAATCGAACACAATGCGTCAAAATTAATAACACATTCAGTGAACCCCATATTATATCATACGGTGTACCTCAAGGCTCAGTATTACGACCCATTTTATTTAATCTATTTATCAACGATTTGTTCAAAATAAGTAGTACTGGTAAAGTTACCGGTTTTGCGGATGATACAGCTATTCTCTATAAAAGCAACCAGTGGCATACACTAAAAACCACAATCGAACATGATTTCAAACATTTATAAATTTCTTTTCGTAAAGAACTATGACAATTAATTACAATAAAACCCACTATATAGTATTTTCTTCTAACGACAGGCTCTCACCACAATTTAAAAAACTTGAAGTTCATACAAGCAGTGGTCTCAAAGAGATTCAGTCAGCCGATAAAATAAAATACTTAGGCTTGATTTTGGACAAACACTTAAAATGGGATACCCATACCTTGTGAAGAGACTGATATGTATTATTCCAAAATTCAGGTACTTCAGAGATATTCTAGATAAGAAATATCTATATAATCTATATTATGCTCTTGTTTATTCTGTATTACTTTACGGAATTTTGGCTTGGGGGGAGTTATGAATACTAATTACAAAAAGGATGATGTAATCCAAAAATTAATTCTAAAATTGATCCTCCACAGGGAGATTACTTATTCAAGTGATTTTCTATATGTGGAGGCTCAGCTATTAGATTGCAGACAAATTTATTTTTATTGTGGTCTAATACATTGTTTCAAATATTCGAAATACTTGGATCGTACCATTCATAACTACCCAACACCCAACAAGATTCAATCAAAATTCAATGTCTATTCCACAAACATCAAAATTCTATAACTTCATATCAGAGTCATTAAAAGTAATTAAATCAAATAAATCATTTAAAAAAGAACTAAAAAAATGGATTTTACAACAACCAAGGTACTCCATCCACGAAATTGTAGATCTGAAAAATCATTATCAAAATCAATAATATTTTACTTACACTGTAGTTATAATTGTCTGGATATTTTTCCTGACATTGCCATTCCTGACATTACAATAATTCACCAAATTATACAGTATTAACGGTTTTTTTATTTTTTCATACACTAGGTATTCGTTTTTATTTTGAACAAACCCAAACACAAGTGCAAACTTTTTTTGGGTGCTTTATGATTATTGTGCACAATATTTGATATTTACCTGTATTTTGTGATAATAAACATTATTATTATTATTATATCCCCTGAACAACTTTATCTAATATTGTACTTCTTGTTACATCTCCGCAAGGAAATCGTACGGTGATGATTCGGTAGGTTACGTCCAATTCAAACAAGCCGATCTGCACAGTAAAATGTAAAATATGTCCCGAACATAAGGTATGCCCCTTATCGACATAGATGGCTCTGTATGTACTAAAGCGGTGTTGCCGAACTGCCAGAAAACGTTTGGAAAACGCCACATTATACAGAGCTGCAATAAAGATAGGTACTATATTATCATGTAAACTAGTAGACAGTCATGTTTATAAGTTTTAAAAGTTTTAGAGCGTCAGCTGCTGTTCACAGATGGTATGACGTTAGAGCTCAATGATCGCCGAAGAAAATAATATAGTGTCAATTTTTTTGGTCTAACAGGACAAATATAAACTATTTGAGACCTGCTTAAAAAAGTGCTAACCAGCCTCTTTGCCAAGATTCCAAACACTACCTGCCTAGATACAAATGATACAAATATGAAGGTTAAATCTATTTCATCTCAGTATGTAAATGCCTACAAAGCAAAAGCAGTTCTCATAAACATTGGCGTATATGCCGACGATGGGTACGACCTAACCTATCTGCTGCGTTCTGCGGCGGGCATCCACCTGCCCTTACAAATTAATCTCTTGGTCGTACCGTTGGCAATCAGCGATCGGAAACGGTCTTCAGCTCATGTATATTTATGGGTCTAGAGGTCGTACCGCTGCTGTTGTGCTGTTGGTCGTACCTTGGGCGATATGCCGCCATGCCGCAGGCCGCTATTGTTCCGATGCGATCATTCCTAGACAGCCTGAGAAATAATGGTTTATAGAGAGGGTATGCTGGATTAACATCTGCTGTGTTACTTACAAGTAGTACTTCCGTTTAGACTAAACGGTTCAGTTACAAGTTATACACAAGACACTCTCCTCTTTGAATTATTAGGTTAGAAAGCCGATAACTTTGGTGTTGTTAAAAGTGATTTACTTTCTACGCCGACTGGCGAGTATTGTAATCGCAAAAATTCCAAAAATGAGATATTATGTTTTAGGACGTTATATGCCATATATATATATATATATATATATATATATATATATCACGAAAAACCATGTCACTCGTTCCGTCGGTTTGGCTGTCTCTGTGTCCGCAAATCTCTGGCCCTTTTATAGCTTGGTAAGTACAATGTTATTGTGCCAAGGACGAGAAAGCTTTCTTTGCAGATTTTGAAATTTTAGAATTTGTGGCTTGGGGATGTAGGGAGTGGAGGTATATTTAAATTTTTGTCGGTAGTTTATGTATACGCTTCCAACTGCCCTAATTCTACGCTCACATTAGTACATATATCATGCGCCACAGATTTCCCCGTACCTTTATTTGCTCTTGGAAGTTGGAGAGATATCAACTGGACGTGTCGCGTCTAGGTCGCACTTGTCGTACGCTACGAACTTACACGGATATCCACAAAATCCTATCTGCGAGTGTCGCCTAATTTCTCTCATCGCCACAGTACTCCAGCTGGCCAAAATAGCAGGGCTGACGTTGTCAGATTGTTGATATTTTCAGTAAGGGCAAGAAAGAAGCTTGTAGATCGTATCATTGTCAAATAGGTGAGACTATGGTATTGTATTGGCCTGTTTGACCTATTTAATCCATGTAATTATTTTTTGTGTTATATATGTTGGTAACTAACTTTTTTCTTATAAAAATAATAATCCTTTATGAACTGAAATATACTTTAAGTTTTTAATGAGAAAGGTTTTTACATATCTGCCTCTGGGGCCGTCTCTCACCCTCCTGCAATACGGCTGGCATCAGGACTACAGACTGGCGTTCACAGTATCCCACCTATCACTTTTTGTGAGTTCTGTTGTGGTTGTTTTCCAACCAGCAAAATTGAGACTAGGTAGAAGGAGACAGTCAAATATCTGTCTCCTAATTCTCATAGTCTGCACTGAGGAGTAAAGTGCATATTACAAGTGTACTCTTCACATAAGTTAATTTCTGTCATTAAATTCATATTTTTGTGTTATTTTTAAGAAGCTTGAGTGTTTGCAGATAATTGTAGACGTAAATGGTACTTCCTGCATAATTTGCACAGAGCAGCATATACCTAGTGAAGGTAGATGTTTCCACCGGTAATTATTATTATCATGTTGATTCATCGCTATCACTTTGGTAGGCATTGGTAGTCAAATGAGTCAAAAGTATGTACTGAAACTACCACCAT